>JAUMJL010001187.1:0-594825 GCA_033558185.1 Dromococcyx pavoninus | reverse complement strand
CTCCAGACCCCTCCCGCCACAGATCACTCCCCTCACAGACCGCCCCCCTCACAGCTCTCCCCCACAGACCACACACACGCACAACCCCCAGACCCCTACCCTCGCCGCTCCCCTCACGGACCGCCCCCCACCCACAGACCGCCACCGCCCACCCCGCCGGCCGCGCGCGCCCCTCGCTCTCAGGATCCTGGCACCGGCCGGCGCGTTACGGGAAGCTCCACCCCCTTTCGTCTACGTCACAGCCCCACGCTCCAATGGCGGCGTGATCGAGGAGGGCAGGGCGCGGGGGGGCGCAAGGGAAGCAAGGGGAGCGTGACCGGGCGTGGGGGCCGCTAGTGCGGGACGGCGGCACGATGGCGCGACGCGGCGGGGCTGCTATTTAGGGGCTGGCGGCGCGGCAGGCAGCGGCGGCAGAAGCAGCAGCAGGTAAGGGCCGGGAGGGTCGCGGCCGTCCCCCACCCGCCCAGCTTTCTCGCCGTCTCTGCGCACCCGTCCTCCCTGAGGGCTGCCCGCCGGCGGGGGCCGCGCTGCCCCTCCGGGCTGCAGCCGGGCTCGGTAGGCCGGGTCGTGCGCCGCGAGCGGGTGGGCGCTCGGCCAGGGCTGACGGAGAGACGGCGAAGGGAGGGCGGGAGCCCTGCGCCAACCGCTTCCCGCTTCGATCCCTCGCCTTCTCCCCTGGGGCTGCCGTCATCCGCGGCCACGAGGGGAGCGCGCAAGAGGGGTACGAGAGGGGCGCGCGGAGGGGACGGGAAGGGGGTGAGGGTGCAGGTGTCGCCCCGCTCCGCGCAGCGGCGTCGCCCCCCTCGGCGGCCACTGGCAGAACCGGCCCAGCGGCTGCTTCTGCGGCGCAGCGTCGGCCTCGCCGGCCGCGGGGCCTGAGGGGCTGCCCCGGCGCTGGGGCAGGGCTGAAGGCTGTCCAGGCTTTTCTGTGCTGCGGGAGTTGTTAATGCCAACAGGCTTACTTAGTAAAGGTGCTGTGACCCTCACTAGACTCGTTAGGCTTTCGGGCTTGTCCAACCCTCTTAAGCTTGGCTGTGTTTTCAACAGGCGTTTTTTGTTTTAAAGCGTTGCGTTTTGTTGCCTTCCCCCCTGGCGCTCTGTTATTGTTGCCTGCAGATCACAAAGCAGAAAAATACTGGCCCTGAACGGTGGCCTTGGTTTTAGACCTAGTCCAACTACTGAGGAGGAGAGGGTGCACTGAGCAGCCAGGTCGGCTGCTAACTTCGGGTGTGCTCCTGAGCTCCAGCCATCCTTGCCGTGAGTCCCTGACGCGCTTTCAAAAGGAAAACGGTGTCATTATTTTCATCTCGCAAATGATGAAACTGAAGCACAAAGGAAAATGCTCTGCCAAGCGCGCTGGCAGTGCAGAAGAGAATTAATCCCTGCCCCGGTTTTCATCATCCTTTTAGGCTGACTAGGTGATTGCCAGATGGTGGGTGGTTGTTCCTTCTGAGTCATTTCTGAAGGAGAAACCTGGTTACAGAATTATTTGGGGTTATAGTTTCGTCATTAGTGATCTGTCCTGTCACTGAGAAGGAGTTGGGGGCACCAAGGGTCCAAAGCCTGAAGGAGTTGGATACTTTAGGGAGTTAGGGGCTTTTTTCTTTCACCTTCTTTTCCCTTATAGAACATAAAATGCATACTTCTCTTTCTAAATACTGTTACTTTCAGAGGACTAGTGATATGTAAAAGGTATATGTCGTAAGCATGTAACTTCTGAACATAATAAACTCTTAGTCTGTATGTTGGTGTATTGCAGAAGAGAAGCAGAAGATGACAAAAATTTGAGATCCATTCCTAGAAGTCAAGCATTAGAAAGAAATATTTGTTTCTTGTTTACATATATAGGAATCTGATGTCTTTAAATAAAACCTATATGTACATTTGTGGTGGTGAGAAAATGCATGCATATCTATATGTCTGTACACAAAATGGAGATACACTGTCTCCTGTGCTGCTTCTCTGGTAAATTAGCACTAGCACAGTTGTAGGAAAATAAATAAACCTCTTGGCCAGCTTTTTTTGGAATGATTCTCGCATTAGCAGGGACTGCCTAAATTGGAGAACCAGCAAGTTGTCAGTCTTGAAAGTTTGACTTCAGTGTCGGACCGTGGAATGCCAAGACATTATTTTGTATGAATTCATTTACTTTTTAGACTGAAGCTACTTGCTAGCTGCAAAAAAAAAAATTGCAGTATTTCACAGAAAATTATCTGTAGTTCAAGAAGGTACCAGAAAGAACTTCGTTCTTGCAAGCAAAGATGTGGTACTTTCAATGAGCTATTTCCATCATTTTAATCTCTACTCCTATGATTTTTTTTTTTTATTTATTCTGAGTGCTATACTAAAACCCCACAGGTAGGGAGAGACTTCCTTCTAGAGGCAAAAGAATGAGTAATGTGGAAAAACGACTTGCCTGTTTGGTGGAAGGGATAGAGATAGTGTTTATGTATAGATTCTTATGAAAATTAATTTCAAAATATTCTGGGCATATAATATTATGTAAGATTTTCAAATGATTCTTAGAGTTGTGGTTTTTTGAGTCTCATAAATGAAGGAAGGAAGCTTGCAGATTAAATACTCCTAATTAGAAAGCAGCTACAGCTTAAGTAATCAAAATTCCTTGACAATAGTTACAGCTTTTAGATGGACTTTAAGCACTGCCTGTTATAAAACCTCAAGTAATATCTGCTACGTACAGCATCACTTTCATGTGCTGGTTTCTTGCCTGAGCTATGTGAATTCTTACTGAGAGATTACCACTTCAAGTTGTAAACTTAACTCTTAATTTTTTTGAGGAGTTTCTGGAAATCTGTTTGCCAGCAACCTTTGGGCTTTTGTGATTGATGTGAATGAGCCTTGATAGACCTAACATCTCCTCTAGTGGTTGTGAAGTTACCCATGATTCCTGACTTGCAAACTAGCTTTGCTGGCAAGAATGTTACTTTCTCTTAAACTTAAGCTGTCATTTGTAGGTCACTTGGACAATAATTGTCACCTCTCTGAAACTGAGAGGTAGTAACTCATCATACGGCATTTAACTGTATTCATTTTTAGGCCCTTCTTGTGATTTATGAAATAGGATTAATTTATACGATGTCTCACTTGCTCAGAATAAGTAATGATGTATTTTGTGTGCACGCTTGATGTTTCTTCAAAAACAATTATTCACAGGTTAATCATAAAACAATGCCATTGCTACGTTAAGCATATAAAGCTTGACATTCGGGTCATTATTACCTTTTCATAGGATACTGTCTGAAGCATCAGTTTAAGGTTTAGGCATAAAGGCTTAGTGCTTTCCTTTCAAAATGGTAGCAGGATGTGAAGAATAATAGAAGCCCTATATGATATAATGATTGATTAGGATAATCTCGTGGCATATGAATTTCATATGTCTCCCTTTACTGGAGTAACTGCAGCATTTTGTGAGGATTTTTTTATTCTTCAAGGTAACTTGTGTTCTGCAGGGTAAGGACTGTCACTAGCAGCAGTTCTAAGTTGACCGTGTTGGTTTTACTGTGTAGCATTTTGATGGACTTTGATCCTTTGCCACTTTTGCAGACTTAACAGTGGAAATAAACAAAATTCTAACATCAGTTTCTTTCTCTGTCTCTCTTTCCTCTTCACTTAGTGGTCCACAACAACTACATAGTATAAGTAAAATGTTGATTTGCCTTTTTTTTTTAAAAAAAAGAGCTTCTGAACAGTCTAGCTGCTTCAGCATCAGTTTAGCATGGGGCTGAATTTTCACCATAGATTCCTAATACACCACACCAGTCTGTAAAGCCCAAGACTGAGCTGTTTTGCATAATTGCTGAAGCTATGGAGTTTTTTCTTGTCCAGACTTGCAACTTAGTCTGGCTTAAAGTGGTTAATGATGAGCAGTTGGTGTTTAGCAGCATTTCTTGGCACTGTGTTTTGAAGTTTTGGTGTAGTGTATATTCAGGGTTTCTGTGCTGTTAACACCTAAATGTCTTTATATGCTCAGATTAGAAAACACTGGTTTTCATAGAAGTATCTTCCTCACTATAATCTTAGGTATGGCTTCTTATTTTGTTAGTTGTAAGCCCTACCATATTTTTCCCTTTTTGGGTGTGTCTTTCATCTAGGCAAAATGAATGGAAAGGCTTAGTTTGTTCCCATACAACTGAATTTCAATTAAGAAACAGTCTAATAAAAAAAACCAGAGAGACTAAAGATTTTTAAAAGTAGCACACATTAGAAGGAATTGCAGTAGCCTGTTTGTACTTTCGGAGGTGTGTAACTTCAGTCTTCCAGCAGCACTGATCTGCAGGAAAGAGAAGTAAAATACATCAGAAGCAGTTAAAGCAGTTGTATGCTGAACTGTACCATGATTTTGACACTACGGTCAAAACTGCTTTTTTTCCCATACTGTAGGTGTAGGTGTGGGGGATTTCCACCTTCTGTTGCTGGTGTTGGAGCTTGAGTCTCAGATCTTGCCTTTCATGAGATAAATGTGGTAGAGTAAGTACTATAAACTGTGGAGTGTTTCTTTGCTCTCTGAAAACAGGTTCTAAACTTTCCAAAGTGGAAAGTAATAAAGATTTGGACTTCACCTTCCCATGCGAACAAATCTGCTCAGGACAACTAAAATGTTGTATTCCAAGTCTGGAAGACAGTTGAATATAGAAATTTGTGAAACTAATTGGGATTTTGAAATGCAGAAAGGCGTGAGTGCGTAGAAGCCTTGTTTTTCAACTAGTGGAAGACTTTATATCCATGATAAGCAAAAATCAATTGGTTTAGTTCTTTACTGTACTCTTGTAATAAATACCTAAAGATTTATTGTACTTGAAACAGAATAATGGCTTTCATATCCAGCCCAGTGAGCATACTTGAGTGGAACATTAAAAAAGAAATAGCTTCTTGATTCTCAGCATACAGCTGAGGTGATCTGATTTTAAATAAGTTGGGGTTTAGTTATAAAAAAACAAACATAATTGCGAAGTCTTCTAATCAGCAGTATTTTTAGTATAAGAGTTTTGTATAGGAAATTCTGGTGGGCACTGAGTAATGAACTCGGACATGTATTTGCAAATAAATGTACTTCTGAATGATTCGAGTGGCTTTTATTCTAGCCCTAAATGAAACAGATCTGTTAATGAGCCCTACAAAGACTCAGCTGTAAAGGTTTGAGATTGGCTTTCATTTATTAGTGTTCTAATTCTTATGAATAGAGATTTTCTTTACATTACACCGTTTACCTTGATTTGTAAAAACAAGTGGCTTGGATGTGCTGATGCCTAAGGAATGAGGTTTTATAATACCTTGGTATTGATACATCAGTTCTTAAATGTCTTGTCTAGTTTTATTGATCTATACGAAATGGCTTGCTTCTTTCTATCATTATAAAGTGAATTACATGCAATCAAAACAAGACAGTATTTCCTGTCATAAACTGTAGATTCTCTCCTGATAATAGTAAATGTAGCACTTAAATTTGCCTAAGTAATACTGTGGAGTTCCTTTTAACTTCTTAGTGAGTTGCCTTTTTATAGAGAAAAAGCATGAAATATCAGTTTGCAAAGAAGTTTTTTTAGGTCAGTGAAAAGATGCATAAATGTAACTAAAAATAATGTACCTCATGCTTAGAGAATAGTCACTTTAAGTAATTTAGGACTGTTTTATAGCTGCAAGTTGAGAAATCAAGAAAAGACTTTCTGGCTTCAAAACAACTACAGTGAAAGCTACTCTGAAGGCTTCAGTCTCTCTAGAGTGTTCTGTAGAATTGTCGAAATGGAGAATGAGAGAGCTCTGCTGCATTACAGAAGTAAAGAACGCAAGATATTAAAAAAAATTCCAACCTTTGAGGAATTATAGAATTCCTTGTAAGGTTTTGATGGAGCTAGTTAATACCTTTTTGTAGTCAGCAGTTTTTGATATGGAAGCATTGTCGTGATAAGTATTTTAAGTCACTATTGTGAATGAGACACTTGTTTTTGTGGTAAGTTGTTCTAAACCTTGTGCAAAGCACTTGCATCAGTGCCTTTGAAAGCTAGGTAAGTGTGGTAACTGTAATATGTTCTGTTTTAAAACCTGACCCACAGTGTTACACTCTCCATTCCAAGTGAACCTCCCACAGAAGTACCAGTTAAGTTTGTTTCCGTATACAACACAAACCTTAAGCTGATGAATTTCTTAAATTTGTAACTAAAGAAACTTTAAACTGCGTCATTTGTCTTAAGGAGACACTGGATTTTGTTATAGCAATGAGTAAAATGGAAACAATATGCCCATCCTTTTTCTAGAGTGAGAAGATGCTAACTCGAGAAAGTAAATCTTTATACCTGAGAAATTGTCATGGATTAAATGCAAATCTGAATTTGACAGTGATCTACAGGGAAGAGTTATAGTTTAAGTTTAAAAAAGATATATCTTTGTCTTGCAGGAATTCTGTGCAGCATGTTTGGAACCCATCCACCCAGGTGGAACTGGGTGGCCCATGGCTTATATGTGCTCATGAATATTTGTTCTCTTAAAGGTAAGACTTCTGTGTCTGAAAACGCAGGGGGCTTGTAGAACTTTCAGTCAGATGCTTGAAGCACATACTTGTTTTTTGAATAGATACTTGTGGCATGGGGGCAAAAAGCAAGGTGTGGTAGGACAAAAAGACCTAGTCTGTGCTTTTAATGTGGTGGTAAAATAATGCATGTTAAACCAGTACTCACTTCTGCTTCTATTCATTGCTCATCTGTGTACAGAGAGCGAAACTTTAGTCAGTGGAGGGTTATGTTGATTCCACTAGCAGCACTGGAGCTGGTCAGTGTAGCAAACTGAAGTTTAATTTCACGTGTGCCAAATGGTATCTAAATGAAAGCATCCTTGGTCAGACTAAACACGGTTAAAGCAATAAGGTCTCAGGGAACTGGTGTGGTAGCTTCTATGATCGAGTTTGACCCTTGAGCCACTTATATTGTGTAGCACATGATCATCCTGAAGATGTTTAGTATGGCTGTTGATTTGAGGCAGTATTCCAGTCATCTATATAATCTTTAAAACTTGACACTTTTCTCTATGCCTACATAGCAATAGTCATAATTGTATTGTTGTGTTGAAGTTCCTTTGTAATAAGAATACTAGTAAATGTGCAGAGCTCACTGTAATTCTCAAATATGCTTTTAGTGTGCCCACTGCAGCTTTTGAAATGGACAATTCAAGTTTTTAAACTGTTGGTATGCAGTTCTTATAAAACTAATACACCATAATAAAGGTGCAGTCTAACCACAATTTTTGGTTTTGACTTCCTCAACAGCAAATGCCTTTTTAGCTGCAAGAGTAACTTCAAGTATACTACATTCCTCCTTTAGACCGTATTAAATACTCAGTCCTTGGCTTTCCTCTCTTTCTGAAGGCTTACTAATGGAGCTTTTCTTGCTTGATAAAATACTTTTGCAAGTCTAGGGAACACTACACTGGTTTGTCCCTTAAGTATGCTCAATGGTCTACTGATGCATTTCAGTTTTAAGACTAGTTAATTTCTTGCTTAGACATACATAGTATTTTAAACATTACTCTAGTGTTGTATCTGCAGTATTCATTATGGAATGCTCTGTAGTTAAAAAGATGCCATTCTTTTTCTTTTTAGTTTCAGGTGAACTTGTACAGTCATGTGGTCACATCATCCCAGAGTCTCCTGTATTGGCCCTTGGTTCCAATTTCACAGCATTGTGCATTTTGAATGAGAGTTGTCTTGACTTTGGCAATATCTATGCTAACCAAATTATCTGGAAAGTAAAAAATAGAGTGGTACCTAAAGAACAGTATCGTGAAGTAAACAGAACAGTTTCCAGTGTCACGTTTAACGTCACTTCTTCACTCGCTCCTTTTCTGACATGCAACATTTTAGCAGATGGACAGATTGAGCAGAACATTTATGGAATTACAGTTACAGTAGGCTGTGAGTACCATTTTTCTTGCCTTTTATTGTAGTCTTAAGAAAATAGCTTCTGAGAAACAAGAAAGAGAATGCAAACAATAAAATGGAAACATCTGAGACACTTACTTCCATTTCCTCAGTTCCAGGATAATTTACATGCTAGCAAAATTGGTAAATACGCACAAAATAAAGTTTTCTATAAAACAGAAAATATTCTGGAGTGTTTTAGTGTTGCAAGAGGAAGAATACAGAAAAATGTTGAAGCAGGAAGGTTTAAATTACGGAAAGATTATGTGAATTTAACTGAAATAGGTCCTAGGAAATAAACTGTTCCTTCTTGCTTTTGTTTCAGTGTTAAAGGAAGTACAATAAGGCTGTATATCCTGCTTACATAATAACAAAATGAAATTAATGTGTTCCTCATTAGTGAACTGAGAAATACTTAGTACATTTGTATCACGAAAACTAACCTGAACTGCCTTAAGGAGGAAACGTACCATATGGATAAATCTACCTCTATAGATAAGAAAATACTTTTAACTAATTATAAACTTCCCTTGTTCAAGCATGATAGCAGTTGCATAGTATTGAGCACGTGTTCTTTGAGACAAGACTGAGGTCTTGAAAGTAACATGAATAACTTAATCTACTACTTCTTAATTAGACTATTAATAAAGTGTTCAAGTGAGCTTAATAGTAGAGTGCGAATGATGAATTTTGTTGCCTCCTAGTGTTGGCAAAAAGTGTTGCAGTTGTTGCATGGTCTGTGTACAAAAGGGTGGCCTGAGTACACAGTTTAAACTCATTTGGCTGTAGTGTGAGTAGCAAAATGCTTTCACGGAAAAGTGTTTTCTATTCCAACTTCTGAGGCTTAAATTTCTTACCAGAAAAGATGTGACATGCAAAATAGATGGAAGGGTGAGGATAGTGACTGTATCATAAATTAACTGGATGACAGTATAGATAATATTCTACAGTTGTAATTCACATATGAATCTTGAGATACATTTGTATTTAAAGCTTCTGTGTTTTTACACTGTCAAATAAAATTTCTTATTAATGTAACGAGTTTGAGAAGGATTCAACTACTCAGTGGTAAAACCAAGGTTCATAGCATAGTTTTGTTGCAAATAGCATTCTGGTTGAAAGGAAATAAGATTCTTCAAGTACCTTTTACTCTTGTAAAGAGTGATCTTCTGAAAGTTAGAAACTATTTGTATGCTATGATTCAAATTTAAGAAGGGAAATATAGTTCGACTACATATTGAAAAAGTTTATTACACTCTACTAAAGTGCATTTATGAAGATCCCTTATCTGTCTTGTAGGTGTTGGCAGATAAAGCATGCTTCTTCCATAGCTCAGATGTGGGGGAATAAACCTGTCACAATTGCCTTAAAGCTCCGGTTATTGGCAAAATCAGTGTCTGTCAATCCAGCTGTAGGCCTCATTAGGATTTTTTTGTGTGAATTAAAATAGATTTAGGTAAGAGATGGTTGATACCACGTTTTCTGCCTCAAAGAGTAAGTGTTCTGTTCCTTATTATAGGGTTCTTGTTCCTTACATGGCCTACTGCTTCTCAGAGCAGCTGGTTCAGCTTCTTCACTTCCATTGCTAGATAGTGTCTAGCACTCCTTTAGAAATAAATCTGGTTATAAATACTTACGTTCATTGAAATTGCTCAAATGGGACACTTAGCATGATTCTTGCTGGACTGACGTGTAAATAGATTAGTATTTGCTGGTTTTTTTCTGTACAGTGCCCCCAGAGAAGCCCAAGAACTTAAGTTGCATTGTGCGTCAGGTGCCAGAACTCACATATCCTATGACTTGTGCCTGGGATCCTGGAAGGCCTACGTTCCTGGACACTCACTTTAGGTTGAAATACAGATGGTAAGTAGCCCTCTATGTAATATCTAAATAATTTTGATAGACGAAGAATATTTGTAGGTTAAGCTGAGCTTCCCTGTAATTATTTGATGCTTTGGAAGAGTTCTTAAATTAGTTTTCTGAAGCATTGCTGTATATTTTGGGGGGGAGGAAAGAGTTTAAGTTTACGTCTAAAGTAATTCTCCTTTTGGAGTGACAGGTATCTCATAGTTTTCCATTCTTCAAATATGTTATTAGTGTGGCTTGAGTACAATGCACTTAATTGTCAGTTGGCTGGACCCAAATCATATGTTTTGCACTTTCTGTGATGACTGTTCTGTCACTTGTTCTGAACAAGTAAGAAGGATGTCCCTGCACTCTGCAGGAGGGTCAGTTTAGGTGACTTTTACGCACACCATTCTATGATTCTAAGTGGAGAAACTTATATACAGTGACTGGATATTGTAGCAATATTGTCTATTCTGTACTTCCTAAACACTGTTCTGCATTTTGTCCATGAGTTATCCTAACATGAAAGCTTCAGCAGAAGTATTCCTCCTGTGAAAGCAAATTAACTTAAGTATTTTTCAAACTCTTCAAATAGTCTCTTGTAGTTCAAAATAGAATGATCAGAATTTCTGCTCTGCTCTGAAAGCAGGCATGACTGTCTACAGCTTTCCATCTACCCGCTTCTGCTAGAGTGTTTTAATAACAAGTGTAGTAGAAAGTGTGGATAGATAGAAAGCCTTCAGTGCTTTGCAAATCTCCTGATGCCTCTAGAACTATCTGCTGTTAGTGTAGCAGAATATGGTGAACAGAAATGATGTGTTGCAGTCAGCTGTACTCTTGAACAGTATGTAGGTACTGGCTACATCTTTTAATGCGTAAGTATGCTTCTTCTTACTAGCCATTTTGTTACTTGTATCAATTCTTGATCTTTATTCTTTAAGGTAATTTAGGCTTTGATACAGCTTTGTAATTACAATACTGTGGCTTCTTGTCAAGAGTCTTATTTCATTCTCATTTATATTCTAGTGCAGTCATGCATTTATGGCTGAACAAGTCATTTCTAATCATGTCACCTTTTCTTCCCATCCCTCTGCTTACATAGGTAATGGCAGAGGGGGAACATATGAGCTGAACTGATTGATCACTCTGATCTGCTTTAAAAGATTCTCTACAGGTTACCAGACTTACTACTTTGTACCTTGTTTTTGCTTCTCTTTTATTTAGGCCACAGGAGAACTTTCCTGACTGTATACCAGAAGAAGTAAACAATACTTGTACAATTAAAGATGTTCAGTTCTTTGTTAATCTGGAGGTCTGGGTAGAAGCAACAAATGCTCTTGGGAAGGCTGAATCCGATCCTCTTGTTTTTGATCCCATTGAGATTGGTAACTATATGCCACTTAATAAAACTTTAGTAGTACTTAACTGCTGCTTCTGTGCATGTGCTGTGGTAATGTTTCTTCACTATAAAAACAAAGGCTGCCAAAATATTGTTGTCTGGAACTTGAACTGTGCTGGACAAATATAGAAAGGGTGAGAGATTTAATCACAATTGAGGTAGCAAGTTCTTGTTGATTAGTCTGTGTTAGAAACTGGTGTGAAGTAGCAGTCATTTGAGCTTGTGAAAGGCTTTAATGGCAGTGTGACAGTGTAGTGTACCAGCTGCTATAGGCATCATAAAATACAGCTGTAGAGTTCACTCTAACACTTTCTCTTCTAGTTAAACCTCTGCCTCCACACAACTTATCAGTCAGCTCAGGAATACTGCCTAGTGTGCTGAAGCTTTCCTGGGAGAACCAGATTTCAGCAACTGTGATGGAGCTGAAATTCAATATTCGCTATAGGATCATTGGTGACACAAACTGGATGCAGGTAATACCACATATATCCCTTGTTGCTCTTCTGCTGTAATCCAGCCATTTGTCAAACTGCAGAAATTCCATTACTGCTGCATTTCAGAGGATTCTTCATTATTCTTAGATTTTATGTGGCCTCTCAGGGTAGTTTATCTGGCCTGTTCATGAAGGCTGTTACCAAGGGGGTTTTGGCACAGTCTAGAATACAGTGACCTTGTATTTTCTTTGTGGTCTACTCTGCTGTTGTCCCCATTGTGTTGCAGTATGCTTATGTTGCATGTACAGTATAAAAATTCAAAATTTAAAACATTGAACTTTTATCTTTCCATGCACATGCAAAACTATTGATTAAATGTCATTTAAAACTTTAACAAATGCTGTACAATCCTAGGCTGCTTTTTTGAACTTGCTGTATCTGCACTTGTATTACAACAGCCCCATGCGATGCTGCAGACTTGGGGAAGAATGGCTGGAAAGTGGCCTGGTGGAAAAGGACTTGGGAGTGTTGGTTGACAGTGGCTGAATATGAGCCAGCAGTGTGCCAGGTGACCGAGAATGCAAACAACCTCCTGTTTTGTATCAGAGTGTGGCCAGCAGGAGTAGGGAAGCAATCGTGCCTTTGTCGTTGGCACTGGTGAGGCCTCACCTCAGATGCTGTGTTTGGTTTTGGGTCCCTCACTACAAGAAAGACATTGAGGTGGTCGAACATATGCAAAGAAGGCAACAAAGCTGGTGAAGGGGCTGGAGCAGAAGTTACTCCAAATACGACTTGAGGGAACTGTTTAGTCTGGAAAAGAGGAGGTTGAGGGGAGGGCCTTACTGCTCTGTGCAGCAACCTGAAAGGAGGCTGTAGTGACATGGGTGTCAGTGTCTTCTGCCAAGTAACAAACCATAGGATGAGAGGAAACGGCCTCAGATTGCCCTAGGGGAGGCTGAGAATGGGTATTAGGAAGAATTTTTTCACAGAAAACGTTGTCAAGCACTGGAACGGGCTGCCCAGGGAAGTGGGGAAGTAGTCTTCCCTGCAGGTATTTTAAGACATGTAGATGTGGTACTTATGGACATGGTTTAGCGGTGGACTTGGCAGCATTAGGTTTATGGTTCAGCTTGAAGATCTTAAAGATCTTTTCAACCTACATGATTCTGTCATTGCCTGATGCAGTCAAGGAGCTGGAAAAGACTAAGGAATATGCCTTCCCTGTGCGTCTTAATATATTCATGTAATCAAAAGCTGTGATGTCTTTCTTTTCTACATCAGTCTGTGGGCTGAGACCAATGGGATGAGGTTCAACAAGACCAAATGCAGAGTCCTCCATTTAGGTCACAATAACCCCATGCAACATTACAGACTTGGGAAAGAGTGGCTGGAGAGCTGCCTAGAGGAGAAGGACCTGGGGGTGTTGGTTGACAGCTGGATGAACGCGAGCCAGCAGTGTGCCCAGATGGCCAAGAGAAGCAATGGCATCTTGGCCTGTATCAGAAACAGCGTGGCCAGCAGGACCAGGGAGGTGATTGTGCCCCTGTACTCAGCACTTGTGAGACCAGACCTTGAGTTCTGTGTTCAGTTTTGGGTCCCTCACTACAAGAAAGACATTGAGGTGCTGGAGTGTGTGCAAAGAAGGGCAGTGAGGCTGGTGAGGGGGCTGGAGAATAAGCCCTACGAGGAGAGACTGAATTGGGGTTGTTTAGCTTAGAGAAGAGGAGGTTGAGGGGAGACCTCATCACTGTTTATAACTACCTGAAAGGAGGTTGTGACGGGGTGGGTGCTGCTCTCTCCTCGCAAGTGATGAGCAACAGGACGAGAGGGAATGGCCGCAAGTTGCGCCAGAGCAGGTTTAGACTGGACATTAGGAAGAATTTCTTCACTGAGAGTGGTCAGGGATTGGAACAGATTGCCCAGGAAGGTGGTGGAGTCTCCATCCCTGGAGGTGTTTAAAAGATAAGTAGATGAGTTTCTTAGGGATATGGTTTAGTAGGGAAACAAACATGGTTGGACTCAATGATCTCAGAGGTCTCTTCCAACCTTACAATTCTATGATTCTGTGGTTCTAATGGGCGTTTTGAATATCTTCTCATTGTTGCCTTTCTTTTAAGCCTTTTCTGAGAGCAGCAGTATTCTAGAAACATTCTTCTCATTAGGATCTCCCTCTCTTTTGTTTCAGTACAAGGCCCCAAATGTATTTTGAATTTGCTGACTTAGCAGAAATATAGCATTTAAAGCAAGTAGCATAACACAGCCTCTTGTGACTAATGTACTGTATTCCTTTGGAGGAACTTTAATGAGCTTTATATGCAGAGACTAATTACTAAGGTCGCCTGTATTGATATTTTTAAGAGCACTGTCTTACACAACTGCTTCAGCAACTCCAGGATATGTTGGTGAGTTGCCATCTTAAGTTCTTTTAGCTTGTCATGTCCTTTTAACATGTGCACAAGACCATTGCAACAGTAGCTTTTAAAACAGCTAAGCCTGCTTAGCTGTAGTAAAATATGAGTACTTTGACAATTCTTTGCACTTCAGGAGTAACCTATTGACTGTGCCGCACGTGTGTTTAATTTGCAGTCATTCCTCTTGCAGTGTTGCTCACTGAAAAACCCTTCAATTTAAAGTGGAATAACTTGTGGTGGAGTCAGTTGGAGTGTGCATCTATTAATACCTATTATCTACATTACACATCTTTTCCTGTACAGATTCAGTAAGAATGTTATCTGGTGTTCAGTTGTTAATCTAAGATAAGGGAAAAAGCTTATGAAAATAAACTGATTTACTAAAAAAATAGAAACTATTCTAAAAATATTTCCGTTGTCAGTTAAGGAACACTGTTCTGTGGAAGCAGTGATCTCAGGTTCTCTAGCTTTATAAGAGGCTTCTCACACAGGTATTTTACAGCCAAGAGTCGAGAAGGTAACCTAGCAAAGTTCTGAAACATCAGGCAGGATGTTACGGATTAGTAAATAAAGGAACTATATGGCAAGGAAGGAGAGGTAGACTTAATCTAATTGAAAAAGAAAAAAGACTGAGAGCTTGTCCTGGAGATGGCTGCTCACCTGTTCTAGTGAATGTATCGTACTATACCTGGTAAATGCACACGCCTAAGACTGATTGTTTACCAAACCACAGTTGACAATTGAAGCTCTTGGAAATAAGAGGGGAGGAAAAACTTTATTGTGTGCTTCTGCCGTGGGGAGACCTCTTGAATGGTAGCTGTACAGAACTCATATTTACAGTTTTTGATCAGTGCCTCCAAAATCTTTCTTCCATTTACAGGTTCCTCCTGAAGATACAGCTTCAACAAGAACTTCATTCAGTGTTCAGGGGCTCAGACCCTACACAGAATATGTCTTTTCAATTCGTTGCATGAAGGAAGATGGAGTGGGCTACTGGAGTGACTGGAGTGAAGAAGAAACTGGGGTTACCACTGAAGATAGTAAGTAAAATATGAGAGCAGGTCACTGGCTTTGAAAATGCATTAGTGCTTAGCAGTTTGGCAGTAGCTTTCTGAAACTGTGTCCTTAATTGAGCTGTTTGATTATACATGCAAGAGGCCTCTCCTGAGTTATTTTCAGTACAGACCAACTTCACCTGTGTTCCGCAGAGAATGAAAATTGCTTCCCTTAAAGCTAGTCCAGAGGTGCTCCCTGAAAACTGCCAAAACGGGAAGTTGTATTAACAGAGTTCTTTTAGACAAATACATGCCCTACCTGTTTAAATAAAATGGAATTTATGTGTACATAATGGCATTGCTTCAGCTCTACATAGTTGACTTTCTCTGGGGAAGATATTGTGAAATAGTTTTTCAAAATTCTGGTCACTTCTTTTCAACTCCCAATGACAGTATGAAGTTTTTCTGTGGTTACCGTATCAACCTGAGCAATGAAGATTTCAGGACTGCCTGACTATTTAGGCTGAATAGCTTTTCTGCTGTGGTCACTGGCTTTGCAAAAATACTGTTGGTGATTAACTATTCATATCATATTTTAGCCTCAGAATAAAGGTGTTATAGTAGGAAATGAACACAAGGCAGGTCCTGTTGCATTTGTGATCTGCAATAGACAGGATGTGCAATTGCTTCCGTTTCATGTGGATAAAATCAGGCTACTCAAATGAAACGAAGAGCAAGCTCCCTTTGTATCAGCTCCCAGTTCTCTTTCTCTCCCGATGAAAGCATAAGAGACAAGATGCAAATTGTAGACTTGATACTGTTTTTTGGAGGTAAGACAAAAACTCGTAATGATTAATATAGAAAAATGCTATAAAAAGTTTCAGAGAAAATAGTCTAGCAAGATTACAGATGTAAATGCATGTTAAAATCATCTTTCTGTTGGGGCTAAGGCCCTTACAAAAGATTGGCCACTTTTCATTGTTAAGTGCGCTGTAAAAGATTAGTACATTCTACTTCAAAATTAAATTTGTAGAGAAAATACCACTTTAATTTTTTACGCTACTGACACCAGAAAGTGTTGTAGTATTGTAGAAAAATACTGCAGTTCTGCTACCCTCTTTAACATAAAGTATATAGGAAACTTGGGGAATTCTGGCAGAAATTGATCTCCTTGTTAATTTTTCTGCATTTTCCTTTTTTAGGTGACTTGATATTGAGGGGTAGAGGGAGAGAGTTGCAGCTACAGACCATAGCAGGGTTTGCAGTACACAGCCATGCAGAGCTGTGCCTCTAGACAGAGGCTGTGCAGTGGGTTTGGTAGTGCGTCACTCAGCACTGTCATCTTCAGCCCATTGTTGCAGGTGGTCGACATGGTGACTCTGAGGTTTTTTGGTACTATACACTTGGAGCAGAACTGCTTTTCCCTCCAGGAAAACTTTCCATGTAGGTGTTTCACTTAATATACCAAGCGTTGTTTTGCTTGAAGAACTAAGGAAACACTTTTTGTGTATGCTTTTATTTAAAAAAAAAAAAAAGCTGAACACCTAAGGATAGTCAGAGTATGAATTTGAACAGATTAAATAGAAATGTTTCTGCTGTTTTGTCAGACCCATCTAAAGGACCATCCATATGGAGGATCATTGATGCATCTTGCTCATCAGCTTCCTGGACTGTGCATCTGATATGGAAGGTAGAACATGATAAACTGGTAGAGCATGATATGATAAACTGTAGGAATTAAGTATTCTTTTAAAAACATGAGCTTTTAAGTGGCAAAATTTACCTCAACAATCTTGATTAGATAGCTGGGATACTAGCGGTTTTATTGATTTGAGAAGTGACTTTAATATTCTTACTATAATAATTAGTTATGAGCAATTAAAGGTCATCAGTTAATTTAAATACATCTGTGATCCAGTGTATATGGAATCCAGTTTCAGATTCCTGATTTACTGTCCCTAAGCAGCCTGTGGAATTGGAAACTTCCACTTCAACAAAGTAAACCTTCATGTTATGCCTTCAGCTGAAACTTTTGTAATGCTCTTTGGACAGGGATGCTCCAGTTGCAAAATCCAGTAAGTCTAGAGGCATTCCTGAGGCCATACTTATTAAATACCGCACTGCACATTTTCATACAGTAGGCTGCTGTGTCTAGTTGGCTGATCAGTCCAAAGCTGAGAAAGTGAATGCAATTATGCTTTCTTTTGGTCTGTGAGCTGTCACATTTGATGTGGCTGTCTTTTTATTATTACTTTTTGTCTATTAGTGGGTGGTTTGTATGAAGTTGTGTATATTGATATGGCGAATATTGACATGTAACTCATGTGCAACTTGCCACTTCTGGCATTGTTCAACTTAGAATCTGAAAACTGATACTACTGTACAAATTCAACAATATTCTCTTAAGCTATCTGAAAACTAACACTATTACACAGAACAACTATTTTTCCATATATAAGAAAAAGACCTATTTGGACTGTTTTGCATTCAGGTTCAGCACAGCTTAAGATGTGCTGTTCCTTTGTGTCATTGTGTTGTAAAGTCAGGTAATGCAGGTTTTATCAACGTGTGTTCTGCAGTCTTTACAGAATAGCTTTTATTAAACTACTAGGTAGGATTGTGAGCCAAGGAAAAAAGAAGGATTTAAACCATAGTCTGCTTTACAGAAATGAAAGCAGGTTATTTGTGCTTTCCTTAAATATGTAGCTATTTGATCTCAGATGTTTTAATTGATTTATCGAAGACAATAAGGATTAAGTCATGTTTTTCAGTATCATTCTAATCAAAAGTGTGTTTCTGACAGGCATTGGACCCACTTGAAGCCAATGGAGTAATATTACAGTATGAAGTGACTGTCAGAGCTAAATCATCTGTCCCCAGTCCACCAGAGAAATACAGTGTTAATACCACCAATCTTACATTAAAGCTGCCAAATAGAACTTATGAAGTGACTGTGATTGCCCGTAACAGAGCTGGAGCGTCCCCTCCGTCAGTTTTACTTATCCCAGCAAGTAATTCAAAAGGTTAGTGTCATCATAGCATCTCATTCAAATGTGTCTGCATGGCTTCTGTTTTAAGACATCTTCAGTGATGGAAAATGGTACTTACGCGTGAACATGTAACTTAAGCATAACTGACTTTAGATAAGTCTTATACTTTATAATCTTGGTACTATTTGTATCCTACAGAGCATGCGGATTTACATTCTTACAGGTTCATTTAAAGCTGTGTGTTGTATTCTGATATACTTTTTGATCCTTAGAGCTACTCTGCAATATTTTCCCTATTGCACAGCATTTTTGTTTTCTTTGAAAAAGAAAGAAGGGTTAGGGAAGCAAGTATCCATTACTTCATGTGTATACCATCTCACGTTGTTATTCCTTCTTCTTTCTGATCTCCTTCCTACCTCTTTCTTCTCTTGTCTGAGTCTCAGCCAGAATTTCAGTATCTTGTCTGGTTGCTTTGTCGTCGTCTTCCAGTGTTTCTCCACTAAGTTTGTCTTTATTATGTTCCTTTCATTGTGCAGTAGTGATAACTACAGGCTGGTTTCTCCTTACTTCCAACCTCCTCTTAGACAGTCCAAACTCTACCAAGACAGGAGCAAAAAATAAGTGTACAGACAGACACTGCTTTTAGTGTAAACGCCAAGGGAGAGCCACAGCACAGGCTCTAAAACTATTAGATGAACTAATTAAGGGTCTGTTTCAACAGGGTGGCATTGCAGGAAGAAGCGCTTGGTAGGATATGCAAGTGTGAGGGTTAGAATGGGAATTTAGTATCTTGAGGTTTGATTTCTCTCTGAAATAGAGCCTTTTCTTTTGGAAGAAACATACTATCTCTGTACTGGGCAATAAGGCAACTCACTCTTTCCGAGAACAAAGAAGCTGTGTCTAATTTTCAGTTTTTAAATAGCTTAGAAACTGTGTCTAATTTTCAGTTTTTAAATAGCTTAATACTGCTTAATTTGGATCTCTGGTAAAAAGCTTCAGACATAAGCTTCCAATTTCAGAAAATGGGTTTTACATTTACTTAGGTTCTGACAAATGTCCACTGCTTCAATAACCTGAAAATATCCATATTTGACAAGATAAATATTATTATGATTATCTAGTGGAAGAACTGCCCATATTTATGACTTTTCTGGGTTTTTTTTTTGTCACAGCTCCTGTGAAGAATATTAGAACCCTACCTAAAGATGGCAAGTTGTGGGTAGGGTGGACTGCTCCTAACAGTTATGTTCTTAAATATGTGATTGAATGGTGTCTGGTGTCCAACAGCTCAGACTGCATCATAGAATGGCAGAATGAACCAGGAAATGTTCAAGGAACATACTTGAAAGGTATTTATCTCATAAGTCTACAAATACTTTGTAGAACACTCTTGAATACCTAATATTTTTGCTCTAAGAAAGAAACATCCTTATACTGACTAGAATTTTATTGTAGGACAGGAATCTGGGGTGATGGTGAAAGCTTCTTAGTTTATCCAGTATGGAATTATCTGTATATGTCAAATATAGAATAGTATCTAATCTTGCATTTTTAAATTTAGAATATGTGACACCAAGGGTTTTTCCTGCATTTTGTTTTTTGTTGTCTTGTTCTTGGAAACCATTAAACTAATGAAAAGGCTGAGTTCCATCAAAATCAAATTGGTTGATCCCTCTTTCAGTTCAAACAATGAAACTTGACCAGCTTTACAGTTCTTCTAAGATTATGATTAGTAGCTCACACCCTTAATTTTGGGGTTAAGTGCTGCAGACAGAAAAAGGCTTTTTATTTAAAAAAACCTAGAAAATTAAATTTATGTGAGCCATTATATTGTTTGTTTAGTTAATATTTTGGAGCAGTATATCCATGAGCTCTAAAACAAAATAGTCAGCTTCATTAGATAAAAATGCATCTAATAAAACAGCCAAAACCCAGAACCCTGTGTCTGAAATAAATGAGAAGGATGTTGGGGAGTTCGACTGTCTATGAAACAGCACATTTTAAATTCCTTTTATTAGGTGATATAAAGCCATTCAAGTGTTACCTGATAACTGTGTACCCTCTATATGCTGATGGTCAGGGAAGCGGACAGTCTGTGAAAGCTTATCTTCAGCAGGATCGTAAGTACAAAATAGTCATCTTGGAGCATGTAAACTGACTTTCTTGTCTTAAAAAAAATTAGACCTTTGCTTTAATGTGGACTATGTAATGAAAAAACGGTCCTACACTGAGAGTCATCTGGCAAAACTGATCGCATCCCTTCTATTAACATCCATTCTAATTATTTTCGTTGTTTAGGAGTTAAACAGATTTCTGTGGCTGACTTCTCCCTTTTTCAACCTTTATCAGATAATTTGGCATGAGTTTTATTTTATTGGTGTAGTAATATTACTATGCTGACTTATTTTAAATTTCAGGTGTGAAGCCAAAACTAATTAATTTGAGTTGAACATTTCATATGATCTGCTAGTTACTGGTTTTCATATCTTGGTTCTTGGAAGTTTCTCTTTTAAAACATCTTTGGAGTTGCTATGTTGTCTGAAAATAAAGCTTTGCAGATGAGTTGGTCACTTATTCCAATGAAGGTTTTATGCAGTAGCAGTTCATTGCTCTTTAATGCACTGCTTCTGTTGATGCAAGGGTGCTCAACAGAAAGTAATCTTCATCTCCTGTTACAGGTCCTTCAAAAGGACCGACTGTTCAGACAAAAAAAGTAGGAAAAGCTGAAGCTGTTTTGACATGGAACCATCTCACAGTGGATGAACAAAATGGATTTATCAGAAGTTACACCATATTTTACAAAACTATTGATGGAAATGAAACAGGTAACAGAAAACAGAGAAGGACTTTGTGGCATTGAAGTATTCCATCTGTTTCTTTCCTAATATGTGTTCCTGAAAAACAAGATACAGAATCAACTGTGGCTGACAGTCTGTTCTGATGACATAAAGCTGATTTGAGGCATAGGTGTACGCCATGCCAAACAGAAAAGTCCCTAGTAAAGATTTCAGAACATTCAATCTGTGTATGACAGGGTTTACTGAGTTTAGTTTCCAAAAGCTGATTTGTGGATGTTGTCCAATCTTTCTGTCTAAATACAGAATGAGATGGTGGTATATAAAGATAGACGGTTCCAGATGTAAAGGAGTTGACTGCATTTAACAATTGCAAAGCCAAAAGCGAATGTGGGATTTTTTTAATCCTGGAGTTCTAGATCAATATATTACTGATCAAAATATCTTGTTTTAAGTGCATTTCAGTTCAGTAATGTGTGTGATTTGCAGGCATAGGAGAGGGAGCTAGCACTATTGAAAGTTTTTCTTTGTTAAATTTGCTTAAATAGGAAGCGCCCATTATTTATGCCTGTCCTACTTCTTGTTATTTCTGGTTAACCATGTTTTTTCTAGTTAGTAACTAGCTATTTCTAGTTAGCAGTGTATTCTGCTTACTAGAGTCCTTTGAGCCTTAACTTCACTACTAGGTTAGTTTGTACCTACATTCTGGTGAAAAAAATCGACAGGAAATTAACTCATACGACATCATCAGGAAGGATGAAATCTGAACACTTGAATAGCAGTAAATGAATCTCGACGCTGCTTGTACAAGTGTGTACTCTTTCTGTCTGTATCTTTCATACAGCCATGCATACTAAAACTGTATTGTTTTGCAATTGTACATCTGAAGACTGTGTTTGTGGGGAATCTAATAAAGTGTACAGAAAAGTAGTATAAACTTTTTCCTCTCTTCAGCTGTGACAGTGGATCCTTCCAAGACGGAGTATACCCTTTCTTCTCTAACCAGTGACACACTGTACACTGTGCGGATGATGGCATACACAGATGAAGGAGGCAGGAGTGGTCCTGATTTTACATTTACTACACAAAAATTTGGTAAGGAAGAGGGAAACAATTAGTAGAAGTAGGAATTAATGTTGCAACAGTATAACAAGGCTCTGTGGAAGATATGATAGGAGGAGAAAAAAGTTTCAATTGCAGTAATGCTCACAAGGTGTGTGATATTCAGGTAGTCTAACTACTACTCAGTCACAAGTAAATAGGTTAGCCAGGATTTCTTCTGACTGTACAGAGGACAAGCTATTGGTTGCAGATATCCTGGATTCCTCTATGTTGGCAGATATGCTGTGCTTTGATGTGTTTTGTGTGTACTTCAGGTTATAGTATTATGTTGTCCCAACTTTCTGTGAATTAGTAGTAGTTACTCAGTGCCTTTGGCTTCCCTTCTGGTGTCTAATGGCTTCTACCCTGGTTTTAAAGTGCAGAGTCTTTGTTCTGATCTGAAGGTAGGCTGGCCTTTCTTATCCTGATAGGGATGTACTGACAAGGTGCAGAGGTGTACTGGTGTCAGTTGGCACGTGCCATTCTTACAGCCCTTCCTCAGGTTACACATTCTCTCTCACATCACTATTAAAAATTGCTACAGTTCTCCAGAGACTCATTTTAGAGAATTAAATTTATTGCATGTTCAGCTTTAGAGAGTGCTTCCTATTTATAATGGTAAGAGCAACAACACTAACTGAACTTAGTTGTGGAAAGTGCTTGTTTTAATTTAGTGTGGGGGGGGTTAGTAATGTTGTGCTTTCCATAAGGTTTACTTAAGTATGTATATAACACTGGAAGGAATACATAACAATAATGCAAACTTAAGTGTTTACGGACAGGATGTTTTTGTGTACAGAATAAGCTGATGGATAACTAGTGACTTTGTGTATATTACTTATTTGACAACAATGTTGTCAAGCCAGTGGGCCACTGAAACACCTGGACCACAGATGAATTCACATAGGCATTACTGTCCTAACTGTAAAATTACTTGCTCCATCAGTATTATAGTTTCTAGAGCAACCTGTGTTTTTTTGTTGATGCAAGGCATTAGATGATAAGAGACAGAGCTTTTTGTGTTTTCACCAACAGGCTCTTTTCATTTGTTGAAAAGGTGGTTCTTAAGGTGAAGGTTAAGACTGAGCACTGTGGGTGTATTCAGTTTCAGATTCTCCCTGTCCCTTTGGGAATGTTTGCTGCTTAGTTCGTTAAATGACACAGTGAGGTATAACTGCTTCTTTTCATTTTCCTCAGGAAAAGGAGAAATTGAAGCCATAGTTGTACCTGTGTGTCTGGCATTCCTGTTGATTGTACTCCTTGGAGTTTTGTTTTGTTTCAACAAACGTGACTTGTAAGTATGAGTGAAACCTTTCTCTTGTGCTTCTGATATTTCTGGCATAATAGAGATGGCAATAATTCAATACAAACAAGTAAATACTCTGCAGTTAGATCAGAAAAAGAAGGCAAAACACACCTTGATTGGTGATAAATATTTTCATGTTTTCCTTGACAAATCAGGGCTTCTTCTGATACTAATTTCTCACTGCTAACTACTAACATACTAAAGGTTCCATGTTTCAGTCTTGCAAGGAAATTCCTGCTTTTCTTGTTAAATTTTTTCAGGATTAGCTTTGTTAGGTTTTGATCAGGTTATATACTGTCTGTGTTGTTTTCTTAGTCAGCATATGTGAGTGGAATGATGGTCCCTAGTTTGTGAAGCACAGATCTGTTTGCTGGCTATATTTGAGATATTTAGTTACACTGTTAGTTTACTAAGTTTTACAGCCAAAAAAAATTGGCGTTTTATCTATCTACTTTGCATAATCTCAGTAAAACTCTTGTCTGCTACCTGCTAGGAAACATCCTGCTGTCCCTGGCTTCCTCTATCCCAGAGCTCTTGTCTGTGGCTTTAGCTGAGAGCTTATTACTGAAGTGTTTTCCCTGGAAGGAGTAGCACCTCTCCCATGTTTCTAGCCAACTAGGTTTTCTTTCTAATAATTAAATGGATGTCAGTTGAAAAACCCATCTTACAATGTTCTCCAAAGTTCTCCTGCAGAGAATCTGTTGTTGGAGCCTGTTTATAAAGAGCACAGTAGATACATCAGTGGTTGGGGGTGATTTATCTACAGAAACTTCAGTAGTTAAGTAACATTTATTACATTCTTAAGAGTTCAGAGTTCAAAAAGACCAAGTTTTTCTTCAGATATTTTCACTGTATTTTTAGCTGTGAAGTTGGCTTAGATTTTTGAAAGCTGTGATATTCATAGATACATTAAAAATATACTGTTTATTGTTTATACTGACATGCCTCATAGATGTTATCTAACTGCTCTGTAAATTCTAGAATACTAGAAACTTGAAAATTCCTCATTAACCATTATCATTTGTTGGTTTGCTTTACATTGGATGGCTACCTCTAATAATCCTATAAAGATGCAAAGAAGTGCAGGAAGCATTCCTATTTCAAAATAAACACCGTGCAAAATTGTTGCGTAAGGGAGTGGTGTCCTGGATTAAGCAATACTTGTTATCAACATAGGAATTTGCAGACTGTGTCTTGTCATTTTATTCTGTTTTTAATCCTTTACAGAATTAAAAAGCATATCTGGCCTATTGTCCCTGATCCATCCAAGAGTAACATTGCTCAGTGGTCTCCTCAAGTTCCAGCCAAGGTAATACTTACCTTTCTATGTTCTGTATCCTCCTGGTCCACAAGGCTTCAAATAAACTAACCAGTGGGAGTCTTCTGTCTTCTAGCACATGCGGATTTCAAGGTGAAAAAATCTGGATGTTACATTTCATGACATTGTGATATGATATGATTAGGAGGCTTTATTGTACTGATAGATTCGGCATTAGAAATACATGACCTTTAACACAGCATAGAGCAGGCTTTAACATTGTGAATTACATTCAGTTTACTAGTTTGAAGGGTCAAGCCCTAGTTATTCTACTCATTCACGGGAAATCAGGATTAAGTAAACAGAGTTCATCATTCCCATTCTTAAAACCCTGAAGTGGCTTTTTTGCATAGTTAAGAGAGAGAATGAGAGAGAAAGCTCCAAAAATTCCATGTGAGTGAGGAGATGACAGCAAAATTCATTCCCCATGTGGGGTGAATGATGTAGCAAATTCTGTGGCTAACTTCTGTGAAGAAGTGCTATGATGTTGAATAGGTTATTGGAAGTAATGTGTGTGCATGGGCACGGCCTTAATATAAAATGTTCCTGTGATGCACAGCAAATGTTTCTGTTACGACTCTTAGGAATAATTAAAATTAGAAGAGAGCTTGTGCACCCACTATGGCTTTAGAATAGCTGCAGAGTTAAAACTTGGTATTGGAAGCAAAGCTACATCCTTCATTTTGTAACAGATAGTTTGGCAATACTGCCAGATTTACTAAGGCGAAAACTTTGAAGAAACTCAAAACAATTACAGAGTAAGAATTCAGATGTTTAATGGGGTTTTTGATTTCTAACATAACCTTCCTCTTAGGCAACGTCCATCTCTTTCTTTCAGCATAACTTTAATTCCAAAGATCAGATGTACCCAGAAGGCAGCTTTACAGATGTAAGCGTCGTAGAAATAGAAGCTGATGACAAGAAGTCTTTTTCAGAACAAGATCTAAAACCCTTTGAATTGCTTAAAAAGGAAAAAAGTACTTCAGAAGGGCACAGCAGTGGTATTGGAGGATCCTCATGCATGTCTTCTCCTAGGCAAAGTGTATCTGACAGCGACGAAGGTGAAACTACACAGAACACTTCAAGCACTGTACAGTATTCAACTGTAGTACTTAATGGCTATAGAGACCAAACACCTGTACAAGTCTTTTCAAGGTCTGAGTCGACTCAGCCACTGCTAGATTCAGAAGAAAGATCAGAGGATCATGCTGGAGGAGGTGACAGTACAACACAGAGGCAGCAGTATTTCAAACAAAGTGGTGGTCAGGATGAAACCAGCACAGACAGGCCATGCCTTGAAAGAACAAAGCCTGCTAATGATGAGGATCTTGTTGGATTTGCACAACTGCAGATCTCGGGTCAGAGTTCACAGCAGTTAGCCTTTGGCCTGGAAAAACATAACCAGGAAGCTGCTCTATCAGATATTTTAGCCCCAAGTACTGAAGGACAAACCATGATTCCTGAAACAGTGGATGAAAATCCACTATCAATTGATGAAATGCCAAAAAGTTACCTCCCTCAGACTGTGAGACAAGGGGGCTATATGCCTCAGTGAGAGAAGAGACTGGCTCTGCAAAGGCCTTCATTAGCGCCTGTTCACACTTTATACTGCATTTCTGATAAATTAAGCTAGGTATTTTTATCTGAATGCAGATAGAAATACTGAATTTAAGTGAAGAGTAATTTGACGAATTACAGTAAAGACTGTGTTTTTGAGGAAAATTTGCAGTCCAGACCTACTGGAGACTTACTTTTATGCACTACATAATCTTCATGGGGATAACTGAACAAGCCTTTGTGCTACATTTGGGTTTTTGTGTCTTGTCATATCAGATTTACACATGATTGAAAACAACAAGTTTCAATTAATCACATAAGCGAATGGACCTCCTAGAAGAAATACTTTATGGTAGTGTACAAGCCTAAACAGCCAGCTTTAGTTACTGGAGCATCTTTGTGCAAAAGTCAAGACCGAAGCATAGTATTCTAAAGTGGAGGAATTATTCTGTCTCATACTTTTCAATAGCTTGATAGACTTTATGAATTTTGACTTGGCCCAGTGTCTCGGTTTCCAGCTTACCAGACATGCAAGTCATGTTCATCCCTGTTTAAGAGTTAGCAAGTTCTAGTTGATTTGTATATGGTGTACAACTGAGAAAACACCATGATTGCTTGACTCTAAATGCTACTATAGTAATTGATATTCTGCCTGCATTTACATTCGTGTGTATATGAACTATAGAGTAATTCGGCCTAAAGACGTGCCTTGCAACTTGATGCACAGCACTTCAGTCTCATGTTCAAAAGTGTTTTCATCTGGATTTTAAAACAGATTAACAGTTATTTAAAGGTTTTGTACCCAGTCATTGTCTGATTATACCATATCTCTCTGGTCATAAAAATTGCCTTTGTTTAATAAGTGCACCTGTGCTGTGTGCAGTTTGAGAGGCAAGTAAGGAGCTTGAGTTTTTACCATTTTTCTAACTGCTTGGGAGAAAGGGAATATGACCTTCTTCCTGATTGACTACAATTAGTTTTGTGTAACCTCACTGCCAATGCTGCAGGACCTCTTTGAGATTTGAAAGCAGCAAAAAAACAAAGTGTTGAAGTCATTGGAGTTCTCAGAAGGAAAAAAATGTACCCTGAATTTCAACATTACTGCTAGTATGTATCTATTAGCAATTACAAGCCACAAATAACACTTATGTGGTTGCTAGAATTCTGTACTTTTTTCTTATGTCCTATTTTTCCCCTCTTCATACAGTTTGCATTTTATTGAAGAAGATACATTTCTTGGAGACTGCCTCTGCCAGGGTTTAAAAAAAACGAAATTACATTACAGTAAAACCCTTTTTGAATGATAACTAGCAATTTTATGGTGTTCTAGAAGGGGTTTTTTTAACCATAACTTAGCCTAGTCAGCTTTCTAATCTGACACTAATAAAACTGTAATTCAAAACACTAAGTGCTGTATTGTGAGGACAAAACAATGGATTTATTTCTCCTTCAGTGAAAGAACTATGTTTTAAAGACCACCTGAAACTTTTAGTGCTGTGACCTCTGGTGCTGCTATTCCACAAAGGCCCCTGGAAAGGCAGGTGTCAGTATCATTTCAGCTTCCTTTGTCCTTGTCTGCGAACTTGCATGCAAGGACAGGTACAGATACAAATGTTAACATGTGTCTTCTGCTTTTATTACAAAGAAATTTGATGCTAGAGTAAATTCACAAGATTACCTCTTGAAGTCTGGGCTATTTAAAACAGATCCAGAATGCAGAATCTTTAACATTTCAGTGTTCCACGGTTTCTTTTCTCCCAACAGTATTTTTTTGTATCTGGGCACTTTGTTAAACTAAAAGGCCTTGTTTCAGCTTACTGTAAATACACCATTCTTCAAAACAGTCCCCTTGTTTTATCTCCCCACTTCACCTCAGCACCTTCTAACTCCCTCCCAGAGGACAAGAGCATAACAAGAACTATGTTGTCATGAGACAGCAGTGGCTTTCTTGTTTTGGGGGTTTTTTTGGTGGGTTTTTATTTCAGAAGTTGAGGGAGCATTCCTGTGTCAGAACACATTCCTCTTGGAAAAGAATAACAGTTATTTCAAATGGAGGATGGTTCATCTTCTCTATACAAACTTCATAGTGATTGTGGAAGCCACAAGTAAAAGGGAAGTTCTCTGCTGAGCAGTGTGTTCCTTATTAAAACTGGCCTCGCAGCCACATGCACCTAATCCACCTCCTACCTATTCCTGAAATATTGTGGGCTGCAACCTGGCTACTTATTCCAACCATTGCTTCTAAGGCCTGGATGTTTTCAAAAACCTGCTGAGTTCTTTGTGTATTTTTAATTGGTTTTTTGTGATACAGTAATAATAACTTTTGATAGTGTTTGTCATATTTGAGGTACAACTTCAGTTGATCCTGAAGTTGCTGTTTGCCTTTTTGTTGCCTAAAGGGAAGGCATTTTGTTCTCAGTTGCTGTTAATCATGGACTGCTTCCAGTGTTAAACTAACAGCAGTTGATTGACCTGGCAGTCAAGAGATTCTCATTTTTAAAGTCTGTGCTAAAAAGAGTTCTGGACTGTTTTCTTCTGGCATCTTTCTTTATTTTTTTATGGGGCAGTGGTAATACACTCCTGTACAATTCTGTGAGTTTGTTCTAGAGACATTTTGCCTGGCAGAGTTATATTCTCCCTTTCAGGCTTGTGCATTTATCTTGCGCTAAAATGCTAAAGACTTAAGCAGGAGATACTGGTGGGTGAATAGCTTGTAGAAGCCACAATATATACATATAAATAACAGGTTTACAGCTTGTTCGTAAACCTGTGCGCCAAATATTGTAGCATGCAGTGTTCAAGGTTTAACTTGATTTTGTACTTTGGATCTTTAACAATCTGATTGTATCAAGCAGTTGCACGCAGGTTTTTAGAACGTCTGTAATGCAATTGTAGCAATCCACTGAAATTCTCTGAATTTGACTATAGCGTAGTAATTAAAGAAAAAGCTTCCCACCTGCTCCAATAGCTACGGTGCACTTTACAAAATAAAGGCATTATTAAAATAAAATCACACTTAAGTATTGACACTTTCATATCTGTCTTGATTTTCTGGATTGCAGTTTTTCAGGTAGCAATGGGAGAACAGTTGTAAAGACCTGAGTATCATAGAATAGTTTGGGTTGGAAGGGATGCTAAAGATGATCCAGTGGCAACTACCCTGGCATGGGCACGGACACCTTCCACTAGACCAGGTTGCTCAAAGCCTCATCCAGCCTGGCCTTGAACACTTTCTTCTTACTTTGGCAGTAGAGAAGGGAGGCTAGTAGAAATAGGAAGCATTTTTCCTATATTAGCATGTTTGAAACACCTCTTAAGTACAGGCTGACTAACTGGTCCTGTCTTTACAACAAAAGTGAATATCTTTGTAGTTCTGTTGTGGTAGTTCTGTTAGAACGGGAAGTTGTTTGGGCAGTCTCTGGCGTGCGTTGTCTTGCTTCCAGGACAATCTGAGAATATCCTCTCCTACTGTAGTGAAAGTCTTGAGATTGTTTCATACACCCTACTGTAGTAAACCAAACTGCCTGTTAAGCCTCGACCCAGCAGCACAAAGCATAGCAGAGCAAAAATTTTTGTAAACTTTGTTCTAGAGTGTTTGAAAGAAGCGTGTGCCTGCCTGTGCTACAGCAGCTAGCAAAATGCTGATTATCAGGACTGTAAAAAAAACTTTGGTCCTGGGAGAAGGAGGAAGTTTGCAATATGAGGGCTGAGTACCATTATTGGGCACTGGAGAAGCCCCACAGACTGGGGTGGGGTTTGCAGCTTCAGCTTTGACTGTAAATCATGAGCACTGTCAGATGATTGAAATGTAGATTATTGTGCCCAGTATGTGGGAATTACCATGCTGATTGAACTTCAGTGATTGAACTTGTTTAATCGGTGCCAGATCTGGAATATCCAAGGCCCACATCAATACATACTATGGTATTGACTTTACAGTGGGATCTGGAACTCCAGAGACTCTTTAGTTAGTAGTCAGCTCTACTCCAGGACATACACACTTTAAAAATAGGACTAAGTATACTAGTTTTTAGTTTCCCTGTGATAGCTCTTGTAATTGAGATTAACTGTTATTTGGATTCCTTCCCTTAACTAGGGTAAAGTTCTGACTGATGTTTTTTAAAACTTCATTAATTCCCCTGTAACCTCTTGACTGTTGGCTGGAATGGATACATATGGCTATTTTAAATTGCAAGAGTTGCTTTTAAGGTTATTTGGAAGCAGTTTATAACAAAAACGTTTAATCCTTTGTCATGAAACAGTCTTTCGGGATCTACAGCGAACAGTTTTTCAGTTTAGCTTTTGCTGCAGAAAACTGCAGTAAAGTAGAGGTATAAGTGCAAAAGTCTGGAGAAGAATAAAATTAAGTGTCTTGCATTGGATTCATAAATTCTCTTCCTTAAAAAGTTAATCAGTTAAAAAAAAAGTTAGAATGCCTACGTGTGTTTGGTTTCACTGTTGTTTCCTTTGTAGTACTTGTGCAATCTGAGCCATTCCTAAAAATGAAAGCAGTACTGACTTAATACACAAGGATGCATTTCTAAAGCCAACAAGATCTGACAAAAATTAATGACTAAGGGTCAAATCTCAACAATTGTCCACTTCCCCCTCCCCTCTAATTCTAGTGCAGAGATAGGGTGGGCAGTAAGTACCTCCCATAATGCAGCCTTATCTAGTACTTGTGTTCATTTGTGAAGACAACCTTGCAGGGGATATATGCAAGAGTCATTGGTACTCTGCAGAAGCACACTTCTGTTACAACAGATGAAAAACACTTATGGCACAACTGTCAACAGATGGCTGGAAAGCTCCATGTCCTCCTACTCAGACTGAAGCCTCTCGTACACCTCGCACCAGCTGTTCTTCTCCAGTGATGGCAGGCCTGGTAGATGAGCATTCTCTGCAGTGTTGAAACTGGTATCACCTACTGCTTTTCTCCATACCAAAGCACATTTGTTAATGGATCCAGCCAACTTGCTGTGATTTTTTTAACACACCAGTCTTGTTTCCAGTGCCATGTATAGCCTGACACAACACAGCAATGGATTGTCTAGTAACCAAGGGCTGTTATTTGGGATCCAGGAGTATATGGTCAAGTTTACCGGTCACCAAATGTTGCTATGCTGATAACTGCATCTAGGTAATCAGAGATGTGGGACACAGACATACTGACAGCGAAAGTGTCTTGATGCTGGATTGGATGGATAGTAAGTATAAACATTAGGTCAGATTTTACTGTGTATTTAATGTATGACTGATTAAGCTACTGATAATTTGAATGTCAGCTTTAAAGGGCTTGTGTGCTCTGCCCAGAGGTTAAACTTGCAAATTACTCCGTAAGTTGTCTCTATACGGAAATAAGGTTTTAATACCAGTATACTATCTTCATTCTTTTGCAAGCTGCATGTTTATTGTCATATAAACTCTGCTTTCTACTATTCACTTTATAGTTGGTTTTGAATGTCTTACTTGTTTTGTTACACAGCTGAGCCTGAATGTTGCTTTTGTCTAGTATATAATATAGGAAAAGAAAACAAAATTCCCTACTTGCCTCGTGTGCTGGAGTCAGTGTTTTTGTAAAAGGCTGATGGAGTGGTAACCACAGAAGGAGAAGAGTCTGGGCACTGCCTGATAGATAAGAAAGGGAGAGACACGCCCAGAGAGAGACATGAGCATGGTACCACAGGACAAAAGCCTGCCTTGTCGGGTGCACTGGGCAAGTCCAGCAGCTGGTGATTGGTGTTGGCAGTGACTGGCTGACCTTGGTGGTAAGACAGGTCCCTGTCCCAGGGACCTGGCTTTGTTCCTGCTGCTGGCCATGGGTGTGCACATTAGGTGTTCTGGTGTCTCACAAGGGAGGGGGTGGCTGCATGTAACTCTTTGCTCTGAAAATGTAGGACTGCCCCTGCAGGCAGGCTTTTTTTAGTCTGTTGAAAATGGAAAGAGTGCACAAACATCCTGTTCGAAGGAACACTACAGGAGTGAGGAGCAGTGTATGATGCAGTCTATTCATACAGACTCATTTCCAAGTCTGTGTCTGACATGCCTTTAGTCTCATCTGGGTTTGGTTCTTCAGTCTCTTGTGGGTGAAGGACCCTTACGGCCCTTCAGTGAACTTACATCTCTGTACTGCAAAAGCACAGTTGGATTTTTCAAAGGACAGTCACATATGCAAAAGGCTTCAAAGGTGGCACCTGAGGAAAGACAGCTTCCCCTCCCTGGCTAAAGTTCTGATTTCTGTAGGTTTTAAAACATTTAATTATGTCAGACTCAGACCTATGTAAAACTGGAGGGTGTAGAGATGGGGTTACTACATTTCTGTTGCTGCCACAGGGAAGCCAACCCAGATATGGTTTGGTGGTAAATTAGGTGCAACTCTAACATAAGGCTCCTTTTCTGATGTGTCACTTCACAGCACAAGAGCTCACTTGCCACTGTTTAATGTAAGGCCCTCGAAGTTTCTACAAGGAGCATGGGGGCTTTGTCTGTTTTCCTCATGTAAGGAAGCTGCTGAGCATCAGTGCAGCTGTGAAGCACAACTGCAGGGCAAAGCACATAGAAGTAGCAGGAGCTTTGCGTTTATAGACTGCCTCTGCTGGCAGAGCAAGAGTGCTTTCTGTAACTGTTATGATAAACAAAGGAAATAAGGCCAGACAGTGAATGATGGGAATGCCCTGCTTTCCACAGGAAACACTTACTTGCACAGCATATGTACCAGGGTGCCAGAAGCCATCAGGTTCCTAGGAACAGCTGTCCATCCCTTTGGGCAGGGGCCAGCAGAGTCCACAGAGGAGCTAGAGACCTGCCTAACTGCATGTTAGTCATGGGAAAGCCCAGGACTGTCCAGCCAACTGACACAGCACAACAGCTTCAGAGCAAGAGACACAAGCACGTGAGCTCTGCCAGCCCTGCACATCTGAGGGTGGTGTGTTTGGAGGGCTGGTGGGGGATTATACCTTTGTTTTGGCCACAGATAATCGCAATAACATTGAACTCCTCTGTAAAAGCATCTTACTCGTATTTTCCAGACACTTATGCTGTTCATGGTAGAGCGATCCTGTGCCTTCCTGCCTTCCTAGCAGTCTCCAACTACAAGAGAAATAAGTAGCAGAGTCAGAGCATCCTTCGCAGCTGCTACAAATTGCTAGGAAATTCCTGGCTCAGACAGGGAAGCTCTAAGCATGAATGACCCAACTGGGAATTACAGGATGAAATTCAGAGCAAGTAATCTGACTCCAGGCTCTCTTGCAAAATGGAAAAATACTGTGCACTGGCGTGCTAGGCATCTCGCTGGCTTTCCTTTTAGAGTAACACATGGACTTGGGCACTGAGCTGGGTCAGGGGCCAGTGACAGGTTTCAGTGAGGGGGCAGCTCTGCAGAAGCCATCCACCCATATCGACCAGCGCTCAGCTGCTCCTCTGGAACTGCTGACACAGCTCATTACCGTGAGCACACAGTGTTGTGCAGCAGGGTCAGGGCACCAAAATCCCAAAGAAAGCCCCTGAGAAAATGCTTTTCAGGGCTGTGAGTGCCTGGTGCACTCATTACCTCCTGGATGCAGCTGGGCAGCAGGCACATGCCGGCAAAACTAACCTTGTGACGGGGCTGTGGGAAGGAGTCTGGGCATGGTCCAGAGCCCCAGAGTGCTGCAGATCTGCTGCTCCCAGCAGCACAGCGCAGCCCCACTCCTGGCCTTCCAGGAGCATTTCTGGAAGCCCCTGGGCAGCCCAGCCGAGTGAGGCCCATGTCAGGAGATGGCAGCAGCATGTTGCCTTTGACAGCAGGACAGGCTGATGGCTCAAGTCCCAGCTTCTACCCCAGCCAAACTACTCGTACTTTTTTTTAATATTTATTTTCTGACAGTTCAGCAAATCCTCTTGGCTTCTCTCCTGCCTCTCCCTTTGTCAGCAAAAGCTCTGCCCCTTGTTTTGTACTTCTGTCACACAAGATCCCGTGTGGGACATTAAATCCAGATCCATGGGCAGGCTCAACACCTGCGTGCTGCCAGGCAAGGCAGCATCCCAGTGCCCTCTGGTACACATTCTTATCATCAGGGCCACACAATAGCCAGTCCTCACACCGCTGGCCCAGGCTGCTGGCTCCTTTTTCATGTGGGCTGACTAATATTCTGGGATTTGCTAATAGGAAGCCTGTTCTCATACATTGCTACAGCCTGAATCACTGCACTGCGCCATCCAGATCTGTAATTACCACTGACCCTCATGTGTTACCAATATACATTCCCATGCAGTTTGGGAACAAACACTGGGTTCTTGAAGACCATTTATGGCCCAGACCTGTGGCAGCAACTCTTCCTGCTTGAACGGATGCAGCTTTTTCCTCTGTTTTATGGAGATTGAGCACTGGAGAAGGAACATACATGGCTACATGTGGACCACAAAGCCATGGGGATCACCTTATGCTCACTGCCCTTCCCCACCACCACTGCAAGACTGGGTGATGGACAAGGCAAGGGTATTTTGGTATTAAGACCAACTTTCCTAGGCAAGTGTACTGTAATGACCTTTAAAACATATTCCAACTGCTATTTATTGTGGTTTATGTGAAGAGACACCTGAAGAGGTTCCCTCCTTCCCTCATCATCCTCCTCTCCCAGACATTCCTCTGTATAGGTAAGCACTTGGTGATAGCCCCAGAACAATGCAAGTGTCTCCAGAGCCTGCTCAGAGCACAGCTTTTTCAGCAAGTCCTTATGCTCAATTTGCTGCATGCATATTTACTCACATGTTTTCTGGATATCTTCCTTCCTTAAATAAAACTAGTAACACTCTGGTCTGTCTGTGTCAGAGAGCCTCTTCATTTTACTTATTAATATAAATTAATGCTATTTAAGTAGATAATGTGTAGGTACACACCTGTACATGAAAGCAAATTGATTCAGCCTTCAAAATTAGCCTGAATCCAATGGAACAAAAATATCAAGCTCTGTGAGAGTGGAACGTGTGGAATAATTTATACAAAAATGTCAACATATAAACAGCAAACACACATTCCCAGAACACGAACTCCTTTAAAGGCAGTGAAACTGAGACTCATCCACAAAAGTTGGAATAAATAGATACTTCACAGAAGTGTTTCTGTCCAGAGAGAAACTGGAGTTGGTTGGCCTTATCATTAAAGCAAAAATCAGTCCTTACAAAAGTAAACTTCAGCAGCGGAAGCAGAACAACTACAAGCTGGAGACAACACATCCAAGAATTTATCTGAGGTCATGGTAACAAAGAACACAACAAAGCAAACAGGGCACAAGACAGGTTTTCCCTGCACACCTACACCGCTATTCCATAACAAATGCAGCATTGTCAGATCACTTTCACTGAGAAGAGAGCTACCTCACTCCTACCTAAAACTCAGATCAGAAAGCTGGCCCATACCTACGGACTAGCAGACTTACTAGTAAATCCAAGGATTTGTAAATTCAAAAGCAACTTGTTCAGTAGTTTTACATTGAGACAGTCATAGTAACTCATGGCACGAGGAAATCCTAAGGACATGGGGCTGAGGAAGCGAGAATGTGGATGGGGAGGGTAAAGAAAGATGGGGAGGAAAGGATGGAGTATTTTTGTTCAAGTGCCTCCTCTCCCTTCCATCCCAATATTATCAGGAAATGTAGTGCACAGCTTATTTTGAGGATCATCCTTTGCTTTATAAGGATAGTACTTACAGACAGAGAACCAGCCCTGTGTGCTGGAAGAGAGGTGAAAATTAGCAAAATCTAAACTCCTGTGTGTCCATTTGCACCCAAAATGATTCAGCGCTCCCCTGCTTCCTTCCTCTCACAGCTCAGACTGTGTGAAACGTTGGTTGGCTCAAAAACTGCAGATACTCTTCATCAGAAGTGCAAAAGCAATTAAGCCCTTCTAAAAATAAAAGCAAAAGCAGAAGAGATGCAGCCCCTAAAGACAAGAAAACGTCAAAGCCTTTCTGTGAGCCAAGATAGAAAACTGTAAAAAAATTGCTAGAGATGAAAGGAAACTCAAGGAGAGCGTTTGCAAGCTCATGGGAGAGACAAACAGACAGCAAAGGCACCAAGCCATGAAGGCAGTATGCAAGTTACGAAAAAACTTTACAGTGAAAGCAAAGACACTGTTCCCCTACTGTTAAAGTCTTCCTGCGTTCAGAGGATTTTAAACACATTTTGTAAATAAAAACTTCTGCATCTCATAAACCATTAATGCTAACATAAATTCTTATTTCTAAAAAAAAGAAAATCAAAACAACAACAAAAAAAACCCAAGCCAAATGCCAAACGGGGAAACAAAAACTAAAACCTCTCCTAGCTCAAAATCCCTCCAGCTTGAGTTAAAGACAGTAACAGAAGTATAACGTGGCAGCTATGCCGAGACTTAGCAAACACTGACTATAAGAAGATTCATTTCAGAAGCATGCTGTGCTCCTTTGGCAGAATTAAGGATATGAAGAAATTTCTTGTTTTCTCTTACTTCAGGATATAATTTGCCATAATATCTTTTTAGGAAGTCGTTCAAGTTCTTTGTTTCAAAATAGTGTTGGGTTTAGTTCAGTGATGTTTTAAGCAGGCATCCAGAGCACTTACCCTGATTACACTCATTGTTTCTGACATTCCTGAACACTATTTTGTAACCTTTCCATGATTATGAAACATTACTTCTCCATCAAATTCCATCAGACATACAGTTGCTCACGGAATGGTGAAAATTCTGCAGAAGTTACCCTTGGCTGGGTCAGCACGCTGAGGATAGCAATGACTGACCCAAGAAATGTAATCAAGGCTGCTTTTCTCAGAAGTAAGTACTCACAGCAAAACTTTATCAAGTCAGACACTGAAATCTAGTTAATACAAAAGTAGGCTCATAAGGCTTTCAGCAATGATAAAGCACTAATAGCTTATCAGCGTGGGGCTGAATAATGTCCAAAACTCAAGACAATCTAAGAGGTCGAGAAAAATACTGGTGGCTGATATTCAAACTTGAAAGTGTTGACCTCATTACTCAACCAAAGTAGTCAATGTTAAAACAGTGCGTCGTTTCTTTGACTGGTTAAATTGGGAAACACAAGCCCACTCCTGGCTTAAACAGACTGTTCTGTTACTGAGCTCCACCAGTCTGCAGCAACCCTTCCAGTACCCTCATCCTGCAGCAAATGAGCAATGGGGCAACACTCCACCCTCTCCACACTCCTGAAGTTCACCCAACTAACCCAAATAACTCAGGAGCCTGGGAATAGGCATTATTAAGCTCTAGTTAGGGCAGCTTGGGGCAGCCTGCGCCCTTAAGTACTAATCTCTCAGGCGCTTAGATATATGGTTCAAAACTATTCCCCTTTCTGTTTACAGAAAGCATTTTCTGTAAATGTGTTTTATCTTAAGAGCTGAAGAAAGAGCGTAGGAATAGGCAACATGAAATAATCACTGGTTACTTTCCAAGTATCCTCTTTTAAACAGTGTTAGGAAAACAAATCTACACCGTATGTATACACATCTGTTTATGCTCCTGTTTTGATATTTTTTAAAAGATCTCATTTCACAGAAGAACATGTTAGTCAAACATCTGTTTTAAATTTTGGATTGCCACTCTCCATGTTCATGTTCTGACTTTCCCTAGTACCCTTGGGTGGATCCCATCTGGCCTCACGGATTTGTGTGCATTTAAGGGTGTAGCAGGTCATCAACAATCTCTCATTGGATTACGGGGGCTTCATTCCATTCCCCACCCCTGTTTTCCAGCTCAGGGGGCTGGGTACCAGAAAACAACTGGTCTTACTGTTAAAGACGGAAGCAAAGAAGGCATTAAGTACCTCAGCCTTTTCCTTTGTCACCAGGTTTCCCCTCACACCCAATAAAGGACTGAGATTTTCCTTAGCCTTCCTTTTGTTGATAATATGCTTATAGAAACATTTTTTATTATCTTTTACAGCAGTAGACAGATTAAGTTCCAGTGTGCTTTGGTCCTTTTCTCCTTGCATAACCACACCCCTGTAGCTTTCCTGAGTTGCCTGGCCCTTCTTCCAAAAATCATAAACTTTCTTTTCCACCTTGAGTTCCAACCAAAGCTCTCTGCTCGGGCAGGCCAGTCCTTCCCCACCAGCTTGCCTTTTGGCAAACAGGGATGGCCTGCTCCTGCACCTTTCCAATTCCCTTCCTGAAGACTGTCCAGCCTTCCAGACTCCTCTGCCCAGTCTTGCAATAATAAAGCAGTATCCAAACACGAATCCTGGGGCATCACTGTGCAAAACTGGTAAAAAGTAATTGCAGCAGGACTGTTGTGATGACTGCAAAGGTGACATGAACCCATCTGCTGAGCAAGAAGCTACACATACTGTGCTCAGATTAGGACTCTGTTGTATGCAGACTTCTACCTCTGCTATATGAGATACCAAACTCAGACTAGCAATGCCACTCTTCTGCATTAATTCTCACCCATGAACAGAAGCTGAAACACCTATCTGGGGAAGTCATAACTATCTCAAAAGAGAGATCTATTTAAAAAAAAAACAACAGTCTTTCAGGAATAGGAAAAGACAACATGCTATCTGTAATGAAATACAGGTTGTGACAAGATAAACACTAAATAGCTCCACATAGGTCAGACTCCTGGCAGCTTTTCAGCAGCAACCATACCATCTCTGGAGGAGCACACACTGACCAAGTGAGCACTAACTGGAGGAAGAAAGCTTCCTTCTCTTCACTGCATTAAACACTAACATACTTTTTTCCCCCTATCTGGGCAACTGCAAAGGGCATGAGGAATATAGATATATCATAGGTATGTAGTATGGAAAGTTTGCCTATAACAAGTTACTCTGTTATACCAAAGAGATTGTTTGATTCCTGTTCAAAAAATTCCAAATTCTGGTGAGTTAAAGGTAAACTCAGGTAACAAAATACCAAACATTTAATTTAGCTAAAAATCTGGTAATTGAAAAACATGACCTATTAATAATTTGCAGGGCATAAGCCTTAAGGTCAGGAAGGAATTATTTGTATGATGCACAGAAGAATGACTGTGAAGAATCATCAATATCTTCTTGAAACTATGCCAAAAACTGATCTCTATTAACCTTGCAAAGACCTATACCTCGGGCAGATTAAATTTTTGCATTTTAAGCAGAGGTAGAAATGGGTGTTTCCCAGGTCAGTAATGATGAAATTAAATGAAATCTAGGAAAACCACTCTCTAGGAATAATGATGCCAGGTGTTATATAAAAGAATATATAAAAAACATTGAATTATTGTAATGTCCAAGCTGCCATTGCCACTTGAAATTATAGAAGTGGAATAACTGCCCAAATACCCAGTCAATTTAGGGCTCACGCTCAAAATAGGGTCAAATTGCTAAATGAATATGAAAATCTAAAATGTCTAAGTGGTGTATTTAGTATAAATTAATAAACACTTATCCATATGCTCTGAATTTTATTCGTTTAATGGTTCACAGCATTAGTTTGAAAGACAAATCGTAAAAGGTCAGAAAGAATACAACTCCAGATGCAAACCAAACTAAATCCAAGGTCATGTTCCAAAGTACAGGCAAAAGGCTGACCTAATTCCTGAGACACACTGATCCCACTTACTGCATTGCTCTTTCTCAGAGAAAATCATGGGCAAGGAACTCAGAAGTGAGGAGAAAAAGTAGAACAGCAACAAGGAAGGAAATAAAATGGGGTGGAAAAGCAGGTCATTACTTACCCTCCAAAAGCTAAGAGACATTACAAGGAGACCCTATCCAAATTACTCAGCAAGAATCTCCCCTTTCTAATGATCCCCTACAGGCTGCACTATTATTTTTCACTTGACTCAGATAGGCACCTCAGAGTATGCAGCTTGCATATGACTGCTAAGCAATTTCTAGACAGGCCCCCAAATCTCTGTATCTGTTTATTTTTATATCCTGTGATATTAAAACAAATGCTGAGATTAAAGGGGGAAGACTGCTGTGACTGAGTCAGTGGCTCCTGAACCCTAGGAAATGGCCATGAAGCTGTACTGACAAGTCCAAAAGCCAGTGAAGCAGTAGGACTGTGTCCCATGCTCACTTCAGAGTATGACTTATTTAAGCAAGCAAGGCTTTTAAGAATAAACATGCACATATTTTGGCTGATAGCACAGTGGCTGGGAAAGCAATCCAACAAACTGAGGGAAAGATGGGGGGCGGAAATCTGCATTGCAGAAATTGCTTTCTCATCCTTTCCTGGAAACTGAACAAACATTGCTATAAGTAAAAACAGCTTCCAAACTATAGGTGAAAAGCCTAAATGCAAAATTTAGCCTGTTTTTCCCAACACAATGCAAGGTATAGCCAGTACATCCAGGGTAAGACTCAGCCTCTTCATTCATCAGTAGATAATACACTTCCCATCCTCACACTTCTTCTCCAGCACAGAAAGGAAAGTCTTCATATTCCTATTTCTGTTCACATTTGTCTCTCCTTTTTCTATCCCCATGACTCCTGTATTCTTTTCATTCCTAAAGAACTCTCTACATATACATAAACAAGGCTGATGATGCCTTAAATACTGTGAAAATAGTTTAAAGTCTTAAAACTACTACACGCCACACATAATACTGAACATCCCCTTTTAACACATTTCACTTTTCTTCTTAATTGGTGCTGCATAAAATGGAAACTACGTGCAGTTTTATGACTTAAAATAGTAAAACAAATTGCAAAAGTCACAGCCTTCACGTAGAAATCTCTAATCCTAAATCAAGTTACTGATGGATATCTGGGGATATTTTGTAGATTTAGTGTTTTTTCACTACACTCAAGAAATGCATTTTCCTAAATGTAAACTCAGTGCTTGTTCTAAGACACGATGCTGTATTTAGCTGAATTCTTCTTCAGTTCAAAATAGCAAAACCTCAACTGGGAAACACATTTTTAAACTGCAGAGAAATGAGAGGAAAACTAAACAAGACAAAATGATATCCTGCAGTAAACAGAATTTTTTAAAGCAGCGAACAAACAGGAGAGACAGAAGCAGCACAAAATGCAGAGGACTATTAAAAAACTAAGAGGAAAGGGAAAAAGTAACAAAGCCAGCATAAGTCAGCCTTTTCCAGGATGCAGATAAGTCAACAGCACATACATCACAAATATCCTTTCATTGAAGACAGAAAAACTATGAGCCAAAGCACCAATTGAAGAGCCGGGAAGTAAAAAATTACTGAAAACTACCAAGTGTTCATGAAACAGAAGGAACACTATACATAAAACCAAATATAAAACAATCAAGGGAAATAAGAATAGGAAAGTAGTTCTACTCCATGTAACTTAACGAAGGATTTGGCAGATCCTGACTCTGTTCAAGTCAGTCCATGCCACCCAGCAGAGCGCAGCCACGGTTAAGCCCAGGGGGAAAATCAGTGAGCTGCTTGCACTGCTGGATGCTCCTGCAGTAAAGATCAGAAAGCTTTAGCAGACCCATACAGGAGAACAAAGAAGAAAATCTGCTTCCTTTGCCTCACTATTGGCACACGTATCTGGTAAAAAAATCTGCAAAACAAATAAATCCCCTCCCCCACCACACACTGAGGGGTATAAACTTGGAAAAAACATACTTCACAGCTGTTCGAAGGAAGAGGGTGTTTTCCTCTCTCACCTAAAGATCATCTAAATCACAATCATCTAAAACAGAGTGCCTATCAGCAGCAGTGCCAAGGAACACCTCACAATGGCACTTTACAAAAGAACATTCTCTCATGCTAATCAGCTGTGGCCAAGCCAAACATGTCCAGTGTTATGTAGGATTGTCCTGCGGTATTTTGTTGCAAAGGAGGTAAGACAGTTGACTGGCTTTTCGGTTCATTCTTACTGTGTTGTGGCAAGTTCTCAGAAATAAGAAATTCCCTTGTTTTAACAGAATTTTTAAGGTATGGATTGAACAGTGCTTTTTCACTGAAATCTTCCACCTTTAAAACGTCTTCATTATCATTTTCTTCATTTTTAATTGAAGCCTGTTGGAATTCAGAGAAACCATCCTCCAGCATTTCCATGGGCTGGGTTTCCTCTGCTGCTATCAAAGCTGAAGGCATTTGACTTCTGATATCTTCATCAGTAATTATATAAGCCATGGATAGTGAAAAACATTTAGCAACTTCATTTCCTTCATTATACATTATCTTTTTATCGCCATTAATTGTGCCTTTTGTATTAACATCAGTACATTCAGAAACATGCTTTTCATAATTCATTAGCAGTGATCCTTCCCGACTTTCTTCAGGAAAACAATGTTCCAAAACACTGATGTCTTCAAAGTCAATGGTTCTAGCCTCAGATGGCACTCCCTTCAAAAATGAATTACTCTGTCAGTACAAGGAGATAAATTGGGAAGTTATATAGGGATAGAAAATGTATAAGCTTATTTTTGAATATAGAAAATACTGCCATTTGAGCACTCTTTGACTCTTGATTTTACAAGTTCATTAATTGTGCTTTTCAGCTGAGATGCAGTTACACATGAATGACTACTAAAAAATGACAAAGTTATTCTGTCCATTTCCTGAACACTTTCATATTAGGTTTTCTGTGCTTATTAAAATAAGGAGTTTCAATGAAGGTTTTGAATCAGGCTCCAGACTGCTTCCATCTTTTCCACTCTAACCAGTCATTTTTCAGACAAAAGCTTAAATGCCATTCTCCAACAGATTACACTTCCTATGCAAACTTCATCAACTCCACTTCATTCAAATAAACATCATAAACATTTTGGGTTATAGGTTGGACTTGATGATCCTTTCCAACCTTGTGATACTGTGATCAAAACTTTAGTAAGGAACAAATATCCAACAATAAAAAAGTTAGAACTGTTAGTAAAATAATATATCAAATCTTATTTTATGTTGCACTGCATTTGTTTGTGGATAAGGGTGGAGTTATCCAGATGTGGGAATCTGACTCAGTAGACTCAATCTGAGCAAATGCAACTGACTTTATTTAGTAAATCATTTCCACCAATCACTTTATAACTTCTAAACATTTTCTCATTATAAGAATTAAATGGATACACTTCATAAAGATCTGTCTTTTCTATTAGTTTGAAATGCAATTAAGAGCATTTTATAGCACTTAAACAGAAGAATGACACTCAACAGCTTATTTTATTTAGTCATAAAATGATTGTAAGAGGAGGAATTCTCTCCATTTAATCCCATCTTGAATAAAAAAAAAAATGTAATTATTACCAGAGACGCATCAAGAGGCCATTCCACTGCAACACTCTCTGCCGGGTTTGGTATATCAGGCCAGCAAACCTTTTTAAACCTATCATCATGAAAGGAAATATCGTCAAATGATGAAAGAAATACATTACTAAAATAAAATTAACACATCTCCAGAAAGCCCAAATATTATAGAAAACTTTCACAAAAGAAGTCTTTCCTATGTTAATGCAACATTCTTCATTAAAATTATTTTCCCTGATATTAATTTTGACTACAAAATATCTCAAAAAGTGAAAGTCTTGGGTTACAAGAGACACTGCAGAAAAATTACCAACACACTAAACACACTTTTTTATTACATCAAATCATAGCATGCCAGAATAAGGCTGCATACAGAACCTGTTGTGACTACGTTTCAGGGTGGTTCTTCTGTGAAAAGCCAAATCAGGTAAACTTTGCTCCAGAAAAGCACTCACAGCACTAACTAAAATAGAGCTATGCCAAGTTCTTACATTAGCAGTGGATAAATGATGCTACCACTGTAGCTTATAACTGACCAATGGAGTAGTAAACAAGGAATAAAATTAATCAGTCATTAGCACTGGATATATAAGTGAATGAAAAGTAGGTCATATCTTTTCACAATTTGATCAAATTGCAATTTATCTATACAAAGAACAAACTCCCAACTGCATCTCAAAGTATTCTCTAGAATCAAAACAAAGTTTCTTACTACGGTAAAAATTCAGAATATACAACACAGATGAAGATGTAAAGGAGCGGGAAATTATACTTACTGCTTTAGCTATGCTTATTACCTGATGCTTCACATAGCAACAATCTTGGTTTAATAACTTACATCACCCCCAAAAAGTTCAGATTTTTAAGCTTATTAAGCTTTAGCCAAACAACCTAGTGCTAAATGTACAATTTATAACCTTAAAGAATCCTCACAGTCATCTTTGGGATGTTACAGCATCCCCATGCTCTGAGGAAGTGATTTAAAATCTGGCAGAGGACATCTGTGACAGCAGGTAAAATTATTATGAATCATGTATAGATATGGATCTATACTCATGCTCAAGCATCCAAATGCTTTCATGACGCAGTGTTTAGTTTCCTCATTATTTCTTTATAGTTCAAGGGAAGTGTCACAAACAAAGTGATACTAACGTAATTAAGGTAAGCAATAGGGGTTATGTGAAATGCATGCTAGTAGTGTACTAGCAGATATATTAAGAAAGCATAAGAAACTTTCTTTTTGGTGTTATTACCTTTTACTAACTGACTTAAAAGTAGGCTTCGCCACTTGTTTGACCATGGAATTGCAAATGGCATGCAACATTTTCCATAAACTGGTATAGGTGATACATAAATCTGTTTCTCCTATTTCTTCTTTTCTGATTCACTTCACTTCCTAAAATTAATATTTACTTTTAGAGTATAGCATATTAACTGCAGGTACATGATAACCTGGTATGTTTAGTTATTGTTATTTCAATTGCTTATTTTTTTTAATTTGACATTGATTTGAAACCCAGCAAAAAATTTCCTTTTACAAGTTAAAATTAACAGATTGCATTCCATTTTAGAAGGTAGAAAATGTACTCACGCATGTTTTTTCAAAATACACATTATCCAAAGGCCTAACAGAAACAACGTGCTTAGTCCAATGGGTAGAGCAATGAAAATAACATCTTCTTTATCTTTATAGGGGAGAAAAAAACCACAATGTTTATAATTTCTTCATATATTTCCTTAAGACAGGCAATTTTCAACATCCACGTTACCTAATTAGCATAATTCTAAAGAGTTCTGTCAAATGTGCCAATTCATTATACAACGTGTCAAAAGATGAGCACTTTGAATCCAACAAGTCACAGTTACTGAGCCAGAAAAGCATATCATGATGAGGCTTCCCAGGATATCTCAGAAACAGACGTATTGCATTTTAAAATTTCCCATATTTAATAGAATCACACAATAATTCAGACTGGACATCTGTATGTCACCTCGTCCAACTGTATGTCACCAGCCAACTCTGAAATTAGAGTCAGGTTGCTTAGGTTCATACCAAGTATCTGAAAGTCACCTAGGTGACCTCTACCACCTAAAACTGTCATGTGGTACTACTTCTACCTGTTACTACAAATAAGCAGTCAGTTCAATACAGGAGATAGGTTTTAAATATATAAAAAATACAGTTATTCTGACAGAAACATTGCAGAAGTTTCTGAGTTAGCTTCCAAGTACCTACTAGAGGTAGGTACGGACAGCAACAGAGGCCAGACCTCAACATGGTCTAACTTACCTTGCATTTGAGAAGCAAAATAGCAGGTGAAGTTACAGGCAAGAAGTAAATTAACTTTGAGTCCCATGACAAGTTTAAGGATAGCCCATGAACTTTTTCATATTTCAGTTTGGCCACCACTATGCCAAGTTATAATATGTACTGAAAACATTCTTCTAGAAGCTGAAATTAAAGCATCTGAACTTCTGACCTGCAGCCATCATACCAACCTCCTTGGTAAAATCTAGCTAAAACAAATAGTAAGAAGTAAGAAAAGGTATTTCCCCACACACACTGGCCACAACCCATGCACTCATTTATTAGTTAAGCTTACACAGCAGAAAATATGCAATGCAATGCATAGGTATCCTAAATCCAGTATCTCAGCTGGAAATGCCTGCTTTTTCATAAACTGTTAGGCACTCCATCCTATAATTGACAATACACTAACAGCTGCTTCCACAAACATCCATAGTATTCCACAACTTTATTGACAACAAAATAAAGACTCTGGGGTTTGGCTTCTAACCTTGAGGTTTTAGTCTGTGAAATGATCACAGAGTTACAATCAGCCAGTTCGCAGTACTTCCTTGTTTTGTTTAACATTAATTTAAAAAAAAAAAACAAATGCCTGTACAAAAACGTCCTATATTTCTTGCTCCCATATCTTTTTTGTTTGTTTTTTTTTTAGAATAACTAACTTAGAATATTACTTACTGAATTTCAAAGTCTTGAAGGTTTTTGACTCTCCCCTGGTTCCACCAGCTTTATTGCTTGCCACGATATAAACTGTATATTGCGTATTAACCTGTAAGGACTTCAGTCTGTACTGCAGAACATCAGAGTTCACTGTTTCATCTTTTCAGGAGAAAATTTATGTCAATAAGCACAGAAAATAGTGTCATGTCAGGGAACCGTACGCTTATTTAGCACCTTTTACAATGATAAATCACAAAGTATTTTAAAGACAACTTCCAATACAAAGTGACTTTATCAGTCTTTTGAGAGAAAAAACTCAAGTTTCCAATGCCTTCTCCATTACAGGAATTACTATGACGTGCTTCACTTCAAAATTTTTTTAAGCAAGGCACATATCATTACATTCTACATCTATAAACAGTATTAAAAGCATATTCGTATTATGAAATTAAGGTCACTAAAACATTCTGGTGCATAAAATCAAAGCCAACTCACATCACAATTTAGTACAGTTAAGAAACACTTGGGAAACAGATATGCTCTTAAATCAAGGAGGGGAAAAGTGAGTTCTAGACTTAAAAGGTCATCAGTGACGTTACCTTAGCACAAATCCATGTTCTATTCTTATCAAAAAGCTGTGACATCAGGGAAGCTTCAGGAAATATCAGTGCAGTAGGGTATTGCCATTTAAATTAAACTCCCTTGATTTACTATTTAAAACTAATTTCCTAAAGAAACTAATCTGAACCCCTAAAACGGGCACAGTCTGCTTTACGATAGAATACGGAGACACACGGCTCTATGCTGTGAGGCTGCACATCTTGAGGATGACCCTGCACAAAGCAGGCTGCATTAAATTACTCAGAAAACGCCACAGAAGGAAAAACTGCATGTGAGAAGACTGAATCCAACAGCAATAATCAGCTTCCTCTTCAAATTTAAAATTTTAACATTACAAAGAATTTAAAAATTTTAAAATTTAAAATTTAAAAATTACAAAGAATACTCTTGCCCTGGCCCTGAACTGGATATCCAGAAGCAACTGTAGACATCACAAAATTTGTAAGTTTGAGATCTTTTTGCAAAAACATTATTTGAGGTATCTGCTAACAGTGATGTTTAAAACAAGGGAGGAAACGAATCATTTCTGAGGCACTGAATGATTCAGCACCGTTGTTCATAAACCATACAGGAAGAACAAATTTAGGTCACCAAAACACTTCTCATAAAAGATTCTGCTGAGATTTAGGCTAGAGAAGTTCTGAATAGATAGAATTATGCTCGCATCTTGTACAGATACTACTCCTGCGGTAGGAGATTAAGAATATGCTCAAAAAGTTATGTTATCAGCCTCCAGAGCGTGAAAGATATACAAAGCACTGAAAATCAAACACATCTGAAGAAACTAATCCAAAAACTATTTCTTGGCAGCTTAATTTGCTATTTTGTTTTTATTTTAGAACTGACTTCAAATAACATTTTTTACCAGAAAACTCCACCATCCTGTTCCAGAAGTTGTAGACTTGGGAAAGGCATCCTTCCAAGGATACGCATGGAACTTAGAAATTCACTGAACCCTCACAAGGTTCAAATCCATGAATTTGCACAGGATCTAGAACTCTCAAACATATTTTTAGCTCCCTTTTAGGTTCTCTAATTTCCATGAACTTCAGAGGTGTGTCACAATGGAAGAGAGGTTTGAAGATGGAGGGAGACTAGTACACATGTGAAAGCGGAAAACAGCAAGTATGTGAAAATTATACTAATTTAGTACAATTCTGAATTTTTTTTTTCTGTTAACGGAGAACAATTTGCCAGAAGCCTCTCATATATGAGTTTCCATCCTTGTCAGGAAAGGGAAAAGGAGTGACAGTGCTGCCATACACTGACTAAATTTATCACCTGGAGATCCATCAGACTTGCACCTGAGAAGCAGGAAGGACGATGTGACCAACAGTCATGGCTGTAGTGCCATATGTAATTAAAAACAGTAACTGAGAGCAAGCAGTGCTGTACGAAATACGTTCAGAACAAAGAAAATTAGCAAGAATACAGATGTAGAATTAAAGCAGGGACTATTCACCAGAATACCTCATTATTTCAGTTACACCTAAAAACTTTTTTAATCTTCATATGTCATGTTTTAGTCCCAGTATTTTCAGACATATTTATAACATACAATAACAAAGTGTACTAATAACTTTGAAACTATTCATATCTCCCTTTGGAACCCTGTCGAAAGCATTGATGTTTAATGTATACTTACGCAATTCTTTTCCATCTTCGGGTTTATAAAATATTGTATAGTTCCTGATAAATCCATTTCTTTTATTCTGTGAAATCTCCTTCCATTTTATTGTAACTTCGTTTTTCCCTGGAATGCCTGTGTCAGCCACAGGTCCTTCTGATGGCTCTACACAGAAGCATTATAAATTAGAAAAAGTAGTAAAGTAGTCTAAGTACCACCATGTTACCCATCTGTACTACTTCACACATAACATTAGGAGCAACAAATGTGCAAGTAAATATGTCATCTTAGTGCTCTTATACAGTCAACTTTTCTCACCCTCTTTAATATGTGATTTCTTCTTCCCTTTATCTGTTCTCATATTTGCATAGTTCTCACTGTTACTGCACGCAAAAACCTGAAGACTGTTATCGGGACCAACCCTCACAACATCAGAGAGAGATCAAGAGACCTAAAATCCTTATGCTCTCATGGGGGAGCTCAGGTGCAAGGTCATTGTGTATGCAGGACGTCTCTGGCTGAGCTGAGATTGAACCGGGGTCTCCAGCACTCCCAGGGGCTTTGCCCGTCCCATTAGATAAATTCTTTCTACTTACGCAATACAACCACCCGTTCGTGGCTCATAACTCTGAGGCATGAGTTCTCTGTGCTTCAGTTTTAAAATAAATATCTTCCTTCCCTTTCTCTGACAACCTTTACTACTGTCACAGCTCCCTATACACAGGAAAGCACTCAAAACAAAGTTTTAATTGTGCTAGTAAACATTACTCAAACATGCAGTAGTCAATTACCTCCTCCCAGTAATTAACGCTGGTTTTTAGAGCATTGTAGTATGTGTGTGTGTACGCTTACATAGATCTACATATGCATGCACCACACATTGATATTTTCATCTTAAAAATGCCAATAAACTGCATTCTTACAGCACTGAATTCACATTAAACTTATTTAAATAAATAAAACTTTCTCCCCTCCCACACCCCAAATACCGCTATTTTATCCACAGTCTCTACCTACTGCAAACGTCATGGTTTCTTACAGTTTTCTCATGTGTAGGACTGCAAATACTTTGTTACATTATAAAATTTAACATTCATTTTATTCTGAGAGTAGAATTTTCTTATATATTAGGACAGATAAATGCAGTCAAGCATTAAAATTGTCTAATCATACATCTAAATTAGCTGTGATATTTAAGAGACAGCCAGTTTAAAAAAATGTTTCATTTTTTGTAGTTATAACCTTTTCAAGTGTGTTGTGTTCAGTAAGTAAAATTTACAATAAATGAGTGGTCTGACGGAACAATGCACCTGTATCTCAAGATACAAATTTTCTTTACTGAAAAATACGTAGTTCATTGATTAAAAAAATCTGGGCTTTTTTCCAGCATGTACATGTCTCCTTCAGTAATGCCAGCACCAAACCGCTCAAAGATAATACACCCTGAAAGACAGACAACACCACACCTTTCACAACATTAGCAGTTTTAAATACATACTTTTTTCTTGAACATAAGTTTGTATGGAATATGGAGTTGCTACTTTATTTCCATAGAGAGGATACACTGAGATGTTATAGCATACAAATGGTTTAAAGTCTTCTGTAAAGGAAAAGAAGGAACAGTTACACACAATTCTCTATGTGAGACTAATACAACAGAAATAGAATAAATCACAGTGCAATTCTAAATACACTGTTACAGACCTCTATTTTCTTCAAATTTTAGCGGGCACAGTATATATTTATTCCCTCAAATACCCATCACTGCCCTTAAGGCAATGAATTTATTTAGTAATATTCATATGAGCATTTGGTTTCCAACTCATTTTACACTAGAAATACTTTGAATGGGTTATTACACTCCAGCCTTGTACAGCTTCGCTATACACAACAGTTGAAGGTTTTGGAGAAAGTTTTTATTTTTAAATAACCCATATAAAATTTTATTTCCAGGAATATTTCTGAAATCATATAGCTTTAGGTTTAGTGCTCTGCAGAAGAGAGAGTTTTGTCTCATGAATCAGACTGCTTACAACGCACAATGGATCCCCAGCTCTTAAATGTATGTTGATGTTCCAGTTACACCAACCACAAATCTGATTCTGATCAGCTTGACTCCAAAGTGCAACTGTAAAAGTGAAATCCCTGCAGTAGAATTTTTTATGTTTCAAGACATAGTTCAAACTTCTGGTAATTAAGTTCTGAATTCTGAACAATCCAGCAGTTAAGTAATCAACAGCCTGCCACCCTCTACTTAAAAGCAGCTCTCATCAACTCTGAGAGGACACATCTGTGGCTTTAGAGTTTGCAGGATAAAACCAGTGTAAACGGTTTCCTGGACCATTCCTCCTAAAACTCTGCATGTTGTTCAGCAACATTAATAGCTATTGACAAATCCCTGTAGTAAATCAGCACTCTGCTGCTTTTTCAGTTCCTTATAGTTGTTGCAACCCAGAAAAAGTTATGATGGCACATACTTAGTCCTTAAAGTAATTCCACAAAAGAACGCCAGAACCAGGCCAGAATACCAGTAAGTCTTAATTCGCCTAGTAATTTTCTAAGGTGACTTATCCTTAGGGTGAATAAAGATCTTCTATACAGAACAGCCATAAATAGCATTTATTCATCACAGTAAATTGCTGAAATAGTACAATTTTCAGCATAAGACTCAAGACTTGCCCATCTCAGTTCAATGAGTAATAAATCGCTCTTGACTCTATTTTTATTTCCTAAAATAGTGTATGTTTATCATGGGCCTTCCTACTGGAAGATGCATGGCATAAGATCAAGCCACAAAAGTGCTTAAAGAAGCAATCTGCAGCCTAAGCTTATACGGGAGCAAACAACATCTTGCCTGTTGCACGAAACTTTGAGAGTTAAAATTGCTATTAAATTACATGCAAAGATTTCAATAAAACATGTAATAAAGCGTGTAATAACAGTTATTTTTTAAAATGGCCTGATGAAAGCCAGATGAGTTTATCCTTTGTCCTTTCCAGACTACATATAAATACATATATATGTACATTGTTAACAGCTGTAACTGATAAATGAACATACTTTTGTTAGTTTTCCAGTTTGTAGAATTTGATACACGTTGCCATGATCTAGCAAAAGGATCTGTCTCTAAGTCCTCAAACCACTCAACTACGTATTGTGTTACTTCTGGTTTGGAGACTGTCCATTCCACAACCACTTCTTCACTTGTTGTAGAGGTTCGTGCTGTTTCAATAATCCGAGGAGCTAAAAATTTAAGCAAAAATGTCAGTAATTCTATCTTCATAAAAACTGCAATAAGAAACTAATTCAATTACAGTAAACTACGATTACTTCTTTAGAAGAGTATGGGATTTAGCCAAGGTTAAAAAAAAATTTAAAAGGTACCTTATACCTGTACTCACATGCATACACAAAATACTTTTAAAATCATAGAATTGTTGCAATAAAAAGTGGAGGTTGGGGAGACTGAAGAGATGATACTCAAGGGGATTTACGCAAGAGTCAAAGACCAGTTTCTCTTCTAGGATCTGAATTTCACAGTTTGTAAACTATTGCAAACGGATTTACTACCAGTTTTACAGGTACTGTAGATAAGCAAGTTTTAATTGGGTTTTCAAAGGCAATAGGGAAAGAGTAAATAAAGTCAGTAAGGACATGAATGGCAATGAACAAAAAGTGAACCATGAACCTCCAGAACAGAGGTAATGAAAGTGTAAGTGAAAACCCAGTATGGCCAAGCAGATGGAAGAAAGACCTAGTGAACTAGAGGGAAAAAAAGACCTAGGCAGGGGAAAAAAAAAAAGCATCTCCCAGCATGGAAAAAATAAGAAATACATTTATAGTGGACTACAGAAGTGGACAGAGAAGTGATCAGAAACCTCGAAGACAAGACAACATCATGTCTACATATCCAGTTTTCTAATTAGAATGGAATTTGATAGCACAGTTCTTGGGGAAAACTTGTACTTATTTCATGAGCAACTGATATAGAAGAAGTAATTCAATTGTGTCAAATGCAACCTCTCTTCTTGACTATGGATAAGCAGCTGGATGTTAAAAGGCTCACAGAGATACCAGACTTAAAGCCAAAGAACACAACTGTTGTGCTAGAGCAGACCAGCTTCCTGATCCTGGCAATGGGTGGGATGGAGTACTTTGGAAATGCATATGAAAGGAGAATAAACATAATATATCTCTCTTTCTGCTTCCATTGACACATCTCAGGGACTTCTATTAAACACATCTTTGTTTGAATGTTCTTGTTAAATGCATTCCAATAATGTCCTGAGGTAACCAATATTATGACATAGTAGAGGGAAGAGACAGAATTGAGACTAAATTTATTTGGGAGGTCCAGGGTTAGAAAAACAAAACCAAGAAAACCTCAGAAATTAATAAAATGTAAATTCCAATAAGACAACAAAAAGTGCTGATACCTTAGTAACTGTGTCTCAAAACAAAGGCCCCAACAAAAATTGCCTTATAACAAAATCATGGTAATGTGATAGCAAAATATGACAACCAGATAATATTGTTCTAGTAAGAAGTAATAACGACACAGCTTTGTGCATAACACAGTTCTCTACATATAATAATTCTATGACAGAAGAACCTTAGAACAAGTTTTCTTCCTCTATAACAGAACTTAAACCAATGTAGAAAGATCATTTTATTATTAATGAGAAAAGTATATCACAACATTGAAAAGTCTTACTTTTTTCATCAGTGGATGGAATCCTCAAAGTAGCTTCAGGAGAATTTCCGGCAGAGTTATAGGCAGTAACAGATATTATATACGCCTCTTTATTTAAAAGTAAAATAACTTTCTTATCTGTAGAGGTGTTTGTCATTTTAAGTGCAGCATTGTTTTCTGGAAAATAGTGTATTTTGTAGCCTAGAATTCTCCCAGAAGGTGGAAAGTTGTTTACTGGCTATTAAAAAAAAAATGCAGAAGTATTTCACAGTTATTTTTACAACCAAAAGTATATACTGTATTTAAGAGTCCAAGTCAAATTTCAAAATAATTAGCCTATATTTAGAAAAGTAAGGTATTTTCTTCAGTCTCATCCTCAGGACAAGTCAGCCGCAATAAGTTCATTGAAGAAAAGGCTCAAAAGTCAAATACAGAGATTTGAAATACAAAATGCCTCTGGTCAACCTAACAGAAGATTAAAGTGCATTTAAACACAGCTTTGGTAAGCCATACCATTTAAGAGCAGTTGTAAAGATTCTTCTATCAGATTTTCCAGTGATTTGAACATAATTAAACCCTTCCCTTCTGCACAGATCACAGAGCTCTATTCATGTACTGTTCAGCAAATAAAAGTCTTTTTAATTCTGCTTTAGTTCAATGAGGTTTTTTCTGATGAACGCAAAAACCCCTGGCAGTTACGCATCCTACAACACTAAAACACTTCAATGCAACATCGGCTACAAGACATCAATATGATTATCAATTCATGAAAACACTATATACCTTCCACATAAGATGTACAGATCTACGTCCATCTGAGTGTGAAGACTCAATTACCCTCCACAAATCCACTTTTTCCGAAGGAGCTATTTAAATACACAAAAATATCTTGAAATTTGATGTTACATTAAAAAGATAGCGTAAAATGGCGAAAACAATCAAAAGGTTTCCATCTGAGAGCAACTTACTAAAAGTTCTCCCTTGTGTCACTTTGCACCTTTTTCCCTGAATTAGTAGTTTCTCTTTTTCCATAAGTTTCCTTCTGTTTTATTTGCTAAGTTCTAAAGAGATTTTCTACTCTTGTTTTATAACTGGCAATTTAATTTCTCTACTTAGAATTAATTTTGTTACAACATACTTGCTATGCTACATTTCTGCTACTATCCTACTTAGCAATGTTCAGCCTCCATCTACACTCTTAATTCTTCCTCTCTTCACTGTCTATTCATCCACTTTTTTCCTCAGTATTGTGTTGTTTCTACCACCTTTCAAATTTCCTCCACTACTTATACCTGTATTTCAGTTTTCCCTCTTCTACATTTAAATAAGATATTCGTGTTCTGTTTGAACAACAGAATTCAAAACCCAAGAGATTGGTAATACGATGAAAATAGTTTTCCATTATTAAATCCTAATGCCCCAAAGTATAACCAAAGAAAATCATACTAAACAGTTACCTTTCTCTTCTGTGCTCGCCGTTCTCTCTCTACTCCATTCACTCCAGAATTTTGACTCATTACTGATACACCGAATGGCAACTGAATACTCCGTGGAGTCCCACAGACCTGTGAGATTATATGATCCTATTTTCTCTGAAGACTTCAGTAGGATAGTGGCAAATTTCTGAAAATAGATACAGGAATATAAATTATTTGATATAACATTGCATCCAGATAGATATATGACTTAGTTTTTACAAGAACACAAAGGTTGTACTTTTCTTATTTCCCGCCTCACTCCTCTGCATAACATCTTCACTACTCCTGTAGAACTCCAGGGTTTAAAAAACTTGGGAGTCAAAACTAGGCCTGTACTGACCGACCTGTGGCTTGAACTGTGTGCAGTGCACATGCGGTTCTAGAGCTGCTCTCCTGGTGCAGAAAGTGCTGGATGGCTGCAGTTCCCACTGGTGGGGAGCAACTGAGTATTTGCTAAAGCCAATAACACCATAATGTCCTGGATACTGTTCCCCCTTGCAGGAGGAACATCCCTGAGGAAGCAGTGATCACCTGCAGCTTGTGAGCTAGATGGGTACGTGTTTCTTCTCTTTTTTTTCTTTTCTGAGTTACAGGATGTTGTAGCTCTTAGCCATATAAGAGTATGGCGTAGTCATATAAAAGTGTGGACCCAAAGGTTATGAGTATATGATTAAAATGACAAGACCACTGAAAACACAGGGAATTCTGGTATCAGGAGTAAAAAGAAGATGGAGTCTTAAGTGGTGAAGGAAGACAAGAATCCAAGAAATAACTAATGAAATATCTTCTTGGAAAAGTAATGACAAGGTGCGTGATTTCCTCATCTTAAAAGGGACCCACTGACATCTCACTGATGGAAGTCAGAAACTGGACTACTGCTCCAAAACAAAAAGTGAAAGAAGACATGGAAAGCAGGAATTGGAGTCAATGTATCAACTCAACTGGACTGACGACAACAGGAACTACAGAAAGATTTTAGTGTTTATCTATAGAAAGACTGGTATGCACCAAAATTAATGTCTTCTTTTCCAAATTGCAAAAATTAATAATTAACTATGAATAATTAACAATTCTGCTCTCTTTCAAATTTCAGATGACTGAAACAAAAAGACAGTAAAATAAAAGTTCAAGCGAGCTAAGTTCTAACAAAGTCAGCAGAAGTAAGTTTTATAATGAAGAAGATTCCCTCTGGTGAGCCAAATTAAACTAGGAATGTCACATAGATTCACAACAGGGGCAAAAACTTTGTGAAGAAATTCTTGTCTTCTGTAAGCTGAAACTTCCAATGAGAAGCGTATCAAATCATAACAACACAAAATGCAGACACCCACTTCTTTGAATACCATAATGAGAGGTGCACTGCCTAATGAAACAATCTGTAACCTCAAAAAATTTCAGTCCATTCTGATCTCAAGAAAGTAATTTTCAAAACCAGAAAACTGGTCCTGAAAGAATGAATACAGGGATCAACAAAACACACATGAATGACAAACCGTTTAGCCAATCTGTCTTAAAAAAGACTTCAAAACTATTACCAATCTGCTACAGAACCTAAAACAGAATTGCAGACACCCTAAAGTAGCTCTTAGTTACTTGCAGAAAGTCTGTGAACAGTATTTAATTATAATTAGAAATTCAGTACGTGCAAATAGAAAAATAGGTCACCTGGTTTTCACTCAGTAAAAAACAGCTCGCAGCAAACTCTAATATTTAGGTTGGTTTGGTAGGAAGGCTTAAAAGGTCGAGAAAATTGCTGTCATTTGCTCAAACTATTTTTTTTTTGCATATATGTACTGACAGATAGAAAAACACCTTCTGTATCTAACTTATAGTTTGAGGCTGTCTTTGTTGGCCATCAGATTGGCCACCAGCAATCATGACTAAGATCCTATAGAACTAAACTCACTGGAATTTTTGTATTTACTGATCATGGCTTCTTTTTTTTCTCTAGAAAACCTGTGGAAAAAATGCAAGTAAGTTCTGAAGAAGAAAATCGAAGTAGACCGCATTTGATAGTGAAAAATAAGGACAGGTGGTTTCTTATGCAGGTGCTGACAAATAGATACAATACACAACAAGGGTGCAACTTGCAAAAATGCGAATGTTGTCAACAATTAGGAAGGATCTCATGTGTCTTAACTCCAAAGGATTAAACATATTGAAGGGGTCCTTTAAAGAAACATTAGTTCTGTCTCTAGTATTGCAGGTGGACCTGAGACGTCCTGCCCATCCAATCTTCCTAAGTACTATATCCCAAATCCAACAACCAATATGTTATATCTACAGTAAAGATGCTTGCCATGAGAATGAAAGGAGTATGCTAATTAGAAACAGCTTTAGTATCAGAAACTTTTTAAAGCTCTGAGGACTACTGTTAGTTATCCTGATAAATTCTACTCTCCCAGAATTATACATTTAATGTATAAAATGGTTAAGGTCAAGGCAGACATCTCAGTTTGATGAACTTAAAAAAAACCAAAAACAAGCAAGCAACCAAGTCCATTCTTAAATCTGAAAGCGGAAACAGTAAGATAGCAAATAGAATCATTTCTATACTGAGGAGCAATGAAATAGCCCATCTGAAAGAAGGAAATGACTAAATTCTACAAGAGTTCCATTTAAATGTCAGAAGGACAAACTCAGAAAAATAACTTCCCTTATTTTCTGTCTTGCAAGACTAAAGTATAAATTCACTTGAAAATTAATGTATTATTAGTCCACCTTAATCTGCCTCAACTACTGTCGTTAGGCGTAAATGTTGTTTTCATCACCATGATGCAACATGTATATAAAACATTAAGACTGACCATGTGCATAATTCCTCAGCCTACAGTCATCCCTTAGCTTTTCACAGAAATATTCAGAAGTAAGGCATGTACCAAAACAGACACTGACCAAGTAGAAGAGAGAAATTAGCCCTAGACATCAATTATAAGATCATGCATACCTAACTACACTAAATAAACAAAGTTTTAATCACTATTTCCAACTACGTGTTGCCTTTATTTTATCTAGATTTTTACAGCTCTAAGAAATTAGTCACGAAGAATCTAACATTCAGAAGAAAATTCACATAGATTACCGAAGAGTTCGAATAGATGTTTCTGTATTGAAGGACACACGTTAAATCTTGTGAAGGGATAATCTTCTTAGGCATCTTCCAGGTTACTTTAAGTGACTGCTTTATACCACTGATTTTTTTAAGTGAAAGTATTTCAGGAGGCTCAAATTTCTCTAGAATGGAGAAAAAAAAAAAACAGGGGAAAATACTTCTATAAAAGTTCAGATTTTTTCCATCTATGTCTGTTCCAAAAAGTTTAATTTTATCCCAATAAACATATCCTATCGGAGTATTCACACAATGCTCTGTTTTACAGACATAACTCTCTATACAGGAAATTGAGATGGCACACGTAACTGATGCAATGCTGACAAACCCATTCTCAAATAGACATGCAGATTTCTTTCATCTGTATCAGCACTGAAGAACACTACTCAGAGACAACCACAGGGAAAAGAAATGTGGAGCTGGGATGCCAAAGGCAAGTCCAAACAGCATACGAGGGAAGAAATTAGTTGAAAAGGATTTGAGAGGGAGAGAACTGTGAAGGCGACAACGGGAAAAGAATGGATTAGCACTAAGAAATGAGATGGCTAACACAGAGAATGTGGGAAGTAAGGAGGAGCCACAGCACGTCTGAACACAGGAAGTAAAGGAGCAAATGCAGCTGGAGATCTGACCGAGCCCTGCAGCAACAGGCCTCGGTTAAAGGTGTTCTTGATTAACTACACCAAAACAATCAGAGGAAAATGGAGCACAGTGCAGAGGGAGAAGAGGTAGACAAAATACTACTACTGCTTCTGGAAATTGCAGAACATGTGGTTTTGTAACACTCCTAACCAGGATGTAGAATAGCAGAGTAACTGATGGGCAGACCTGGAGAAATTATAACATCAGTCTTCATTTACAGTCAAGTATTGCACTGATATCTAGTGCCACTCAAAAATACAGAAGCACAGTCCAAGTACCACTTAATGTGACAAAAGTTTTTATATGTAGCCTTTACTTTTTAAAAATTAAAAACTTAGTAATTTATAACAGATACATCAAACATTAGCTTAAAAAAATATTGTTGCAGTTACAGGTTTTATCATATAAATACCACACGCTATCATTTTTCATCACCTTCCAGTAAGGCAAGAAACTGCTGAAAATTGCTGCTGTACCACCAACCAGTTTGAGGAATTTTACATTAAAAGGCCATCAGTTAAAATATAAGAAGAGACTTGCTTCAACTAAATTGGAAACATCCAAATTTTGATGAAAACAAAAATTGGAATGGATGAATATAAATGTAATTTCAGAGACTTCAGAATTTTAGCTAACAATCGAAATCAGATAGCACTTCAAAACTGAAACCAACTTTAAGCCAAATGGAACCCAAATAATAGTTTCAAAACTACTTCTTTGTCATTTTCTTTTGTATAAGCCAACTCTGATTACACAAAGCATTTCAGAGTTCTCTAAGCTGTATGCTGTATGGAGGTAAAAACAATTGGCGAGTGTGTAGTCAGCACAACACACACTGCTTAATATTTACTCTTTTTTTAATTACCTATTTTTTCCATAGGTATAGGAATACACTCTGATGAGGCTTCACCCAAAACATTTTCAGCTTTCACCTGAAAACAAAAACAACTACTATATGGAATATCCGGATAATAAAATGAACATGACTCTGTTTTGCTTTGACAGAAGCCCATTGTGATTGGAGGAGTCACCACTCCTTCTGGCATCCTAAAAAAACAAAAGAGAAAAATAAAAGGAGTTAGAAATTAGAGAATTTTCTTAGAATAATTAAAACTTATTATTGGGTTACTATTTAATTATTATTTACATGGATTTGAGGTTGCAGGACATTTTTCCTAGTGAACATCTCCTTAGATCATACGTTCGTGCAACCAAATACTCTTTCTTAATTGCACTGCTCCTGCAAATGCATATCAATAGCCCGCATAAACTCAATTAGTTTTAATTGCAATTAGTGACAGTCTTCCAGGAGCAATAATAAAGAGTAAAAACACCTTAATGGAATATTCCACATGCTGTTATTATTTTAGATTAAAATCTCAAAAGAGAAATGAAATCACGTAACTCCACACAAGATCTCCTTTTAAAACTACAGACAGATATATAGATACAGTTAGTAAAACAAGCCACACGGAACTGTGATAACGAGCTTTTGTTCATCTTTAAATATAGACAAAAAGACCAAAGTGTTCCACTGCCAAGATATTACAAAGTAATAGAAAACTAACAGATTTTCCTGAAAGAACACATTGATGATAAGCTGTCTTTACACCCTATATGTTCATAATATGTAGTGTGGAATGCAAAACTAACAAAATTTCTTCAATTTTACCAACTCCCAGGGAAATTTATCAACGAACAAAAATTCATACATGGGACTATTTTAAATATTTCGTGCTATGCAGTAAGCAAGTAGATCATTTGTGTAACTCAAAAAAACAGTTTTAAGCTATTGTAAGCCCATACTGCTGCAAAAAGCAGCAGTCCTACCTTACCTAACATGTATAGCTGTTTATCTCCATCCACAGCCCTCTGCCCCCTAGAACCAGTGCTTACAGTAATCTCAGCTGGGGAGTTATCTCAATTAAAATTAATGGTTAGACTTTACTGGAAATAGCTCTGCAATCCAACTCACTGTGTGGTTAAAGAAAAATTTGTGGTGGTACAGGACTAACATCGAGATTTACTTTCAAATGCTGTTGTAGTTTATAGTTTCACAAAATCAGCTAAGTTATAAAATGTAGAAACACTAGAAGCAAGAAAGTTTTGCCTAATGAAGGGGAAAAGTTAAAATGAAAAGGCTAAAATGTTTTCCTGCCCTGCCATTTAATTAAAAAAGATACCATACGCTAGCATAACTTAAAATAAGACAATATCTCCTTTGGAGTCTGAACGCCTTCCAGTTCCCAAGAATAACTTTACAGATATTTCAGAAAACTCTTCATGAAATCATATTACCTAGAGTCTCAATTAGGCAGAAAAAGAGCACCAGAAGCAGCACTATTATGAAGAACAGATTGACAAGTATATTTGGGAGAAAACCTGCGCTATTACCTTCAAAATTGTATCTGAGATCTGCCATGGAACAACACTGATTTCACCATAACTTATTCACCGTATGATTTCACCATAACTTACGAAAAAGTAAACTCCTAAACAATATTTAAAATGTAACTGAAACTGAAAGAATCAAGTATTTATGTTTCTAAAATGGGGTCACAAAAACACTAAAAAGCATGAGACTACATAACTTGTATTTGTAAATACAAATCCCTAGAGGCGAGCAATCCAAAACAGAAAAGTAACTCTGGATTCTTTCACTGCAACCCTATGACTCACAAAGGTCCCTAGGTTAAACCCTACTGGTGTTAAAGCAGAGCAACAGAGGCTTTAATACTGGGAATTTTTTAAAACAGAGGAGGAAGTAATCACTCTACCCATAGAAAACTACCATAGTTAGGAACACAAAGTTTTGTGAAACACTCCCACAAAGTGCTTCCATTCCCCATTCATAGCAGGCTCCCTCAGCTTTTGATCTAATTAGTAATGTTACCTCAAGGCAAAAAGTTAATATCAGTTGTGATGTAAACATTTACTTACTGAATATTGGGTTGAGGACACTCATTTCCTTCCCACAGAACACTAAACAGGTATCAGATTGTAACCTTTTCAGGCATAATCAACCCCAATTAACTGAATTCTCTGAGGACACACAATGACTCCAAGCTCCATGACGTCTACAGATCAAAATGAGGGTAAGAGAGCCTGTTGTCTCACTCCAGTGACTCAGCTCCCAATGCATCCTATACTTACATTTTTCGGTAAAGTGTATAGTTTGTTCTAAGATTTGTTTCTCTTCCTGATGTCCAGGTGCAGGTAAGTTCAACATCAACGTAATAAATGCAGGAAATATTTCCTGGTATGTCCGGTCGAACTACAATGATGCAGGTTAAAAAAAAAAAAAGAGTCCAGTAAAAATAAATAACTTTAGTGTACAACTGATTTTGTTGGTCAAAAAGCAGAATATGGCAAAATTCCCTAAACAGCTTGCATAGCACTTCATTTTTTAATTTCTTACTGCCCTCAAAACTCCTCACTAAACCAAAATCAAAACCACTCTTTCTTCTTTTGGGGAGAAAGGGAGATTTCCTCCAACTGCTTCTCAGAACTACTTAGCTAAGTGGGCCTAAAAGCATTTTGCATTTAAGTCATTAACTATCTTATACCAAACCACTACATACATTGTCTTGAACCTCTAAGGACACCCCCACAACAAGCTTCAGGACCAGACCAGAATGTAAAAGCAAAACAAAGGAACAGCACAAAATTCAGGAAAAGGCATTCTCTCAGAAATAAAACTCCTCTTGGTTTCTTCCCAGAATACCCTACGAAAATCCCTGATTTGAGGAGATACGTGGCCTCAGAATGCAGAAGACAGCTTCCTGGGAAAAACATCTGTATGGCCTTGAAAAAATCACTAATTCTGGGCTCTCTTTATCTTATAAGCAAGACAGTGCCAAGGACACGAGTCTTTGCAATATCTATAGTCTGAAGTCATCCGTAAAAATATAACACCCTCAAAGACTTCTTTGTTAAAGCCAGAATTCTTCACTCAATAGAAGAAATTGGAACTGAAAGGAAGAGAACTGCACCCAGTGAAATAAACTGGTTTTGAAAAAAGCCCTCTCCTCAATACAACACTCCAAAGATCTTTTCATTTTTTGACAACCTCATGGCATACTAAACTTTGCAGACAGGCAGCACCTTCTGAAGGTTTTTATTCCACAGATGTATTTTTCTGCATTTATTGCTTCTTCACTAGAACACAGCTACCAGGCCTAAATTAGTATAATCTGGACTTAATCTGTTTTACAAATTATAGAATTTGTAGAAAAATTTGTCCTGTAACCTTCTCCATAAGAGACTGTGAGAATAATTTCTTTGGAATAGAGGATTAGAAAGGAAATCTACTCTGGAGAAAGCTAAAGTTGGTTAGGTTAGACAAAAGTCATAACCAAAGGGACAGACCTAGCACACTCTGAACTCTGCAGAAAACCTCCACTCACTTCAGCTGGCCAAAACTCACGGTCAGAGAGGTTATGGACCAGTGTTAGTAAGGAGTGCCTAAAATTTCAAGCTTATTTCAGGAAAAAAAAGAGAGAGACTTGAATAAAGGTGTCTTAAAATGTCACAAGCTGAAAAAGAAAGTAGTTTTATAAGTAATTTTTTTACAGTAAATTATTAGAAGATGTTGAAATTCATTATTCTGGAGTTCTACTTACAACCAGATTTAACTTCAGTGTGAAACAAAAGTTGTTCCTTGCCCAAGTACTTAGTGAAACATTTCACATGAGCTTTACTGTAAGTGAAATTATGGATAGTTATACGAGATACAGTCTCGTTCACAATGTTATAGTTTTCCTGAGCAATCAATTCATGATTCAATTTCCAGATTATGTGGCTTGCGTTTCTTTGAGGTGTGTAGTGTTTTCCAAGAACACAAAATAATTCCAGGGTGGATCCTCTTTCAATTTCAGGAGACGAGGGAAAAATATCAGCATCCCTGATAGAATTTTCATCTAGAACAAAATCAAATATATCATATAATCTAATTAATTTTAAAACATTAGTGGAAAAATTAGTTATTTTGTTGCCTACGGATCATTTAATTTTTTTTTCATATGGAGTTCAAATAAAATGCTCTCCTAGTCATGATTTAAATATTGCTGTTTGGAAACTCAGTTCACATTAATTACTATATTATCACAGGCATTACATAAGAAACCTTCCCCAAAAAATTGCAGACATTTCAACTGAAATTTTTTTTAATAATTGAAAAATAAGATGAGATTCTTCTCTATTAAAGCTGTTTTTAAAAAACATTCCTGTACTTAAAAGGTATGCATACCATTTAGATGTTATCTTTACTAATTACTATATCAGAAAACACATCAAGTTTAAAATTTACAACTAACCTGCAATATATTTGAATAACTCATTCATACTTTTACCTTTCATAGAATGTAATTCACAGATACAGTGCAAGAATGTTATACAAAATGCCTGTAAAAGGATAACACAGAAGCCGACTGAATTAACTCAGCAACAAAATTATCAAACAGTGCAAGGAACACCCACTAGAGTTCTGCAAGGAGCTAGCTGGGTTGGTTGGTTTTTGTTGGTTTTCTTTTTGCCTACAATATTATTTCATTAAGCCAAATTTCATAAATAAATCTGTAAAACAAACCTAACAAAATTCCAGCTGTCACAGATAGAATTTCTTTGCTAGACTATAAGAAGGAAAGGAGATCAATCCTTGTTTTCTGGTAATTCTCTCCTTTTTAGGTGTATTAACGGTAAATTGCTCTATAGGTTTCTGTGTCATCTTTGTTTTAAAGTTATTTCTCTGTGTTTCAAAGTCATTTTACACTCTACTGCACAAATCTGTCAGTTGTAAGCAATTACTTGCACTCTTTCACATCACATTCAAGTTCCTACAAACATACGCACTTCTCTTCCCAGTAATCCCCAGTTTAAGACACAACTACCATCATATAATAAATTACTACTGTATGTTAAGCTGGATATGATAAATTGCACGTGATCTTTCAATTATTGTTACAAATGCATTATTTTAATCTGTCCTTGTAATTTCCTGTACTAACCCATGCTATTCAACCTAATCAGTTTAAAGCAGCACTGCTGTCACAAGAAGCATTTTTAATCCTCACTTTTTTCACTGCTGTTATATCCTTTGTGTGCCAGCAAAGTGCCTGCAGAGTGAACCGGAAGGAAACTGCTACTGATGAAAAATAAAAGCTTGGCAAAAAATAACATCTTTTTCCATCCTGATCAGATTTCTAACTGCTTCACAACCAGCCACATAAATGTGTACTCCAGCTGAAGCACAAGTAGATAAGAGGCAGAGGGAGTGCAGAACTACCTGCTCTTCCAACTTCAGCAGTTACTTGTGTTGGCTTAAACTGACTGTGGAACTAACACACTAAAGGTAATATTTCAAAACCAGCAAATATTAACTGCATTTTAAATGTCCGTGTGATAAACAATTTGTTCCATAAGCAGATCTCCAAAGTTACCAGCCTTTAAGAACCAAGAAGAATTAAACTATGGTATGACTTCCAGATGCAGATTACCCTTTTATATCCTGTGCCACAGTGAAACAGTTAATAAGGTAAGTTTTAAAATACTTTATTGCACTTCAAATAAAAAAAATTAACCAAATCTAGGCTATCATGATGACAATTAACATTCCACAAGAGGATACTGAGTGACATAAATTAATTTTTCTGTCTGTACTGTGTACTACTTAGTCAGTCACCTACTAACTTGTATTTTTAAAATACATTTTTTTCATTTTTGAACTCTGAGATATCATTTGGAGAAAATCACCTTTTGGAAAATTTTCTTATGGCAAGACAGATGCTAACAATCAAGAAACATACCAGCCACAGCGCTGCAGAGCAGGACAAGCACCCAAATCAAACAGTTGAACATTTCCTTTTCAGTAACTGTGGGCAGGAAACACTGTCATAAAATAAAAATAAAAATAATAAATTTCAAGTAAATATGCCCCTGTAACACTCTGTAAGCAATTGTATAAGAGTTAATAATGCCATTTAGCATTTCTCATTTGCACTCAAATTAAGTATTACTTTGTCTGCATGTTACTCTCCTGCAGGACAGGAGAAATTTAATGCAGCTTTCCTAAGGTAAGTGTATATATTTCCTATAAAGAAGAGAGAAATAAGTGCACCTGAAATCCTTCTGAGGCCAACTCAATACACCAAAGCAATTTACCTTCCAAGGATCACATAAGGAATTCAGAAGTAATATCTACATCCATTTGAAATTCAACCTGCCTAGCTATCTCCCAAGCTGTCACTCAGCAGAGTGAATTCTTCTGAAAAGGAAGGATGTTGCAGGAGAAGGAATGATCTGCACCTCTTGCACATCACCAACTAATAAAACAAGAAGTAAGCAAGAGTCCCAGGTCTTCATCCACCCAAAAGACAGTGAATTCACATTGGTTTTGTTCCTGCTAAGTGTCCCAGGCACCAGACTTGAGGACACTCTGCAAAAGGCAAGGGAAGGCAGCTCTCCTTGGCTTGCTCTTTGAATCTGAACCACCGTGCAGCCAGAATAACCCAAACCTCTCTGGTGAAAAAGGAAGAAAGCAAAGAAGTAGGATGATTTCTTCTAAAGGTACAGCTGAATCTAGGTTTCCAAGCAAAAATGACAGAAATCAAAACACTCTCCTTGCTTCAACCACTCTGTCACCACTCACAGATTCAGCAGATGAGGGCCTAGGGTCCAGTATTATATTAACAGCTGCTATGTTCAGCCAAAGCTGGGCATTCCTTTTTCAGCAGTTGGTCAGTTGGGTCCCTGTTCCACATTAGGTTTTCAGATTTATCTGAGGAGCTGCTAGAATTTCAAGTTTCCATGCAAACCTGTATCTCAGGAAAGCTCCAGGTGGGAGGCAATTGCTACTCCCTGGAACAGGTACACCAGCAGCCTTCAGACTAAATAAGGCATCTCCTCCTCCCACAAGTTGGGGACAATGCGAGGAAGCAGGTGTGCTCTGTGTCACTGTTTGAGACAGACATCTATCTACGGGTGGGACACAGGCAGAAGGAGTTCTGCCCTAAGTTATGGTCCTTCCAAAAAAAAATTCTTGGCTTTGCTACAAAATAAAGTTTACAGCAATCTAAAAAAAATAGTAAAAAATGCTTTGTACTCAGTGGCTGCAAGAACTCATCTTAAAAATTATTTTCAGTCTTTCTCAGGAAGCATTTTATAAACTTTGAGGCTGTAACAGTGCAAAACAGGAGGAAAACAAATGAAAAGGACACAGGGAATAAAATTAAAAATGAAGAAGGATCTTGCCCAGTGCGACGCTCCTAAAATACAGTTGTTCCAAAAATGTGTACCAACAAGAAGTAAAGCAGTTACAAAACAAGAGTTTGTAACTACTTTAATTAGCCAGGGTATAAGTTCTTGTTCTCAAAGCATTAAATACAAATTATGCTACTGATGGCAATAAAAAAAGAACCTTAAGCAATTGCTCCAAGTATTCTCCACCAGTCAGTGCAGAATTAAAAACAGAATTTAATTTTAAATTTTAGAATTAATATAGTTCATAGTTCAATGTTGATAAGTTACTAGAAGTTCCATTCTGTTAAAGCTATGAATATAATTTTTTGTATTTTTTAAAGTTTAAGACAAATTTCAAAGTAAAAAAGTCAGTCATCGCTACAAGAAATAACATTCCATTCAAAAATAAAGGAAAAAAGGGTAAAATAAGCAAGTGATTTAAGATTATGTACCTAATTCAAAATACCTGACAAAGGAGGAATATTAAGCCAAAGAAAAATCAATAATGAGTTAGAGATGCTACACTGGCATAAGAATTTTTTTTAAAAATTTTTGGAAGTTAATAATATTATTACTCAAATAAAATGGTTTTGTAGCAGCTCCAAAAATATCACTTTAATCTTGGGCCATATGCTCAACTCATAAGAATAGCAAATCCTCTGTGTGACATTTTAAGATAAGCATACATACAATTGTTTACAGGAAAGAACTTAAGGCACTTAACATAAATAATAAAGCTCTATTTTTCCTTTTCTGTAGACTTCTGCTAGCAATGTCTAATAAAAGTTTGCTGCCTAATCCATATTGTACAGACTTCATGAACTAAAACCTACCATTTAAAACACAGACTTTGCACTTGTCTGAATCAACGACAGAATACTGACTTATGTGCCTAATTAAAGAATTTCCCCTAGTGACTGACTTCTTCCTTCAATTCACTGAACATAACTACGCAGCAATAAAAAAACAGTAAAAGTTGCCGTAAAATTAATTACAGTACGTTAAGAAACTTCCAGATCATGAAGCAGCAGCAACATTGGAAGCAAACACCACTATAGAAGAATTAAGCAAAAACAGAGAAAAGCAATGTCACGACAGAGCAGAATTTGATTTTAATTTTCTAAGTAAACGTGCTAACAGGTTTTTTTCTACTCCGTGGACTACTCAAAAAAACCCCCAACAAGTTAACAACAAGAACAAAGGGAAGATTACAGTTCTTCCCAGGTAGCAGTCCCTTTCAGCCACAGAAAGAATAAATAATCTCAGTAAAATTAATACTATTTAATAATAAATAATAATAATAAATACTCTCAGTAAAAAATAAATACTCAGTAAAATATCAGTAACAACCCCTTCCAACAGAAGGTCCAGTGCAAAAATGCAACCATGAGTTGACATAGACACTGACTTCATCTGGGAGCAGGACCCTTCTTCTAGAAATTAAATTATTGTGTACATCTTTACTGAGAGTAAGTGATAAAACTGAAAGGACCTCGGTTAAAGCATAGAAAGGGTGTAAAAACTCTAGTAGGGAGCTGAAAAATAATATGCTATGTATAAAAAAATGGAAAAACTATTAGGTTTATCAGACACTTCCCACTTCTTCTTTGCTTACAGCTTGGCAAAGCTCTAACAGTATCTGCTGATATCCTGCAAATACTGGGTTTGTATTTTCAAGGGGACACGAGACAGAAGAGGCTGCATTTCAGTCAGAGCAGTTCAGCTGTTTCCAAGAATAAGTACTTCTTTTTTTAATCATATTCCCTTGACTATCTCCAGCAATCTCACACTTTTTAACTAATGAATTTGAAGTCAGAAGCACTGGAAAAATCATGAAAATATTTCTGAATTATGCTTATGCCAGAAATATCACACACTGCCGCATATTCCACCATAGCGGAGCACAGCACTAAAATAACAGGCATGCCAAATCAGGCTGCCATGCAAATATCAATTAGCAGCTGGTTATTTGAAATGCCAGCTTCTAGTTCCCACATGTCAAAGACCAGGGCACTGACTCCACAAGTTACCACCCTGCTCCACATCTTGTATGCTTGTCACTATAACGATACATGACTAAATAGCTCACTGGTTTCTTTCTTAAGAGATCACATATGTAAAAGAGTGATGAAAGAACACTCCTGAGTGAAAGGCACATAATTTAAGAAGTACTTCACTGAAAGATACCTAAAAAAGCTAAATTATGATGACTGAAAAAAAATCATGGACAGGACAGCCTTCTTCAACTATACAAAAAACTGATTCACTGAAGCCAGATCAGTGAAGACATAAATAAATAAATAAATACATAAATAAATAAATTTGTAACATAGTTGATGAAAGAAGGTCTTCTCAATACCAAAACCTCTGGTTTTCCATTTTGAAATATAAGTTGTTTGGAAGAACTATGGTTTAGAACTTCAAAAAAGTCAGAAAGAAAAATTAACCAAAGTAACTTTTCCCCATACTCTACTTAGGACTCTTTCTTAATCAGTCTTCTCCCCCATATTGGGACAGGAAAGCTTTTTCCATTCGGATCCAATTCTAAGACTGTTTTTAACCACAAGCATACTTCTGCATGCAGTGTAGCTGTTACACAATCAATAAAGAACACGGTTATGTCCATAAATGGAAGGGTAGCATGACTTTAGCCTGTATAAAACATAAGTCCAGTCATCTTCAAGAATTTCTAACATCTTTGCTGGAACCTGACAGGGCATCCTTTCTTACTAAGTTCAACAGTCTTCTAATTATGCAAGAGGAAAGAAGCTAAATAGCCATTACTGTCTTTTCCATGTTTAGCAGCAATTGCTACCACTCGGACCCATGGAGAGACAGACTTTGCCCTATGCCAGATCAGCCAGTGCCGAGCATCAGCAGCCTAACTCTGTGCTTGGCACTGCTGGGACACCTGGCTGTGTTGTCATGCACAGAGACATTTGGAAAAGCCATAACCATTAGTTTTCAGACCTCCAAGATTGAAATCCATAAGTGTTCACACAAATCCTAGAGGGAAAGAGGACATTTCAGGCAAACGATCTGAACATGAAATTTAGTCCCCTTCCTAGAAAGCAAGGAGTAGAAGCATCAGTTTCCAGGACTGGTCAGTTCCATCAAAGGTGAGTACCAGTGAGCATCAGAAGAGGAACATGGAGGTTTTCTGCATAAATCAGAGAAAAGGAGGGCATTTAAACATATTAGAGAAAGCAATAAATTTGAGGGACAGCTAATGGCTTTTCCCACCTCCCTAACTCCTATAAATCATGCACTGGCAGTCTCATCCATGGGAAAAACAACAGGAAGTGAAAGATTCTGAGCCTAGTGGCTTCGTAACCCACAGTCCTTAACTGAGCTAAAAATAACTACCTGAACCTCAGATCAGTATGAATAAGATTTAAAATTTTAACATTTAAATAGAACTTAATTTAAGTAGGACTTAAGCACACTTTCTTTTGAAAGATAAACCTATTCGAATTTGAAATTAGGACAACCTACTTTAAAACACAATGCTACCGTAATCTACCAAAATCACTTAACTGACATAAATTGAAACAACACATACATGAAGAAAACAGAAACCACTAAGTTTGCAGACACATCTGAAGGAAGAGCACAGAGCAGCCCCTTGCAACGCACTGCCAACTTTGAACCAGAGAACCATAGTGAGGAAGGAAAAAAAAGAAATAAAGTCTGTATTCAACAAGTTCAACAACTTGTTAATTTAAAAATTGCAAATCATCTGGATATTGAAAAAGCAGGAAAGCTGCTTTCCTCTTTCATTCTCTAAAAAAAAGAAAAAGGCACAAAATAATAAGATACCTTTGTTCTAAAGTCCTGAAGGACATAGTTACAAGGAAAGGTCTTTTCAATTAATAACTGCTGATAACCATTATTTTGCTTAGAGTATACTCTAAAGTTACAGATGCAAAACATTTTAATAAGTCCTTTGTTACAGAAGAATTTTAACGGCATATTGAATATTAATAATTTTTAATATAAAATGCTGTACATTGTATTTAAAGTCCATTTTTACCCAAATATAGCTTGACACTAATACAGAAAAATAGTTAATCCGTATCTAGTAAATAGAATATAATTCATAGTTCTCTATACAAGCATAACAAATCATCCTCTTAATATATCTTAATGTATAAACCAGTCAGCTAAATAAAAAAGCTGCAAAGCCAATATTTGTTGGCTAATTAATATATTACAGCTCATAATAAAGACTAAATTTTAGAGAAAAGATTTAATTTCTTTATTTTTACTTATTAGTATTTTTTTTCATTTTAATTACACGATTATATCTGATTTTGTGATGCTCACTAGAAGAAAGGCCAGGCCATCAATATCACTAGAACTAAATTTTGGTGATAGTACCAGTGAGAACTGCAGCTCTCACAGTGGCACTGTCATTCCTTGTTCTTTTTTTCCACTTACAAAGAAAAAAGCAGTCAAGCCAGGGCTTAAGCAGGTTTCATGGACAGGTCTGGTCTTGGAGCTTTCTTCTTAGGCTCAGTGTTCAAGCGACTACAAAGTTGGCTACAAGAATCTACTTTGAGAGATGATTGTGTGTCAGACATTTCCAGTGAGTGAGACATTAGACAGGACAGTTGCCTTTGTGCCTCTTCCTTGAGCGCAGTCACTCAGACAAAGCTGCAGCACATGGCACTTCTGTGGTAGGAAGCAACCAGGAGAGAAAAATGGATGGCCAGAGCAGCAGGATCCATGCACTGAGCTTTAAAGAAACATAGAACTCTCACCAAGAGCCAGCAGCCTGTCCACCTTGGGTGGTTCTAACATGAAGCCTGTACAGCAAACACACCTGTCAGAAAATTAGAAGGAAGATTTTCTGTCCTACTTCAGAGCATCAATTCACCTTATCCAGCCTTGCCTCTTAAACTAAGACCAATTCGAGATGTTCCAGAGTAAAACGCATGTCCACTTAAATAATGTTAGCAAACTGAGTTTCACAACAAAGCAAATAAAAACTTTCCTGGACTGTTCAGGGTGTCAGCTACAAACCCAAAATGGAGGATATCATTATAATCCCTGTCCTACTGCAGTGCTACAAGTGTTACAACAATCCAGAGAACAATGCAGGTAATCCTGTGTGCCCACAGGCACAAGGAAGGAGAACAAAATGAGCACAAAACCTCGCTTTCATACTTTATCACTCAGAAAAGAAGACCGTGACCCTGCAGCTTACCTGTACACATTTTACATCATTCTGAGAAAGAGATTGAATAATATAGCCCAGAAAACATTAAAAACTCAGACCCACTACAGACTCGGCTAATGGTGTTTTGCACTTACTTTGTGTCACATTCTTGTTTTTAGGAGTTTATTTAGAATATAAACAATACCTACACTCCATTTCATTTCATACCTTTTCCACAGTGATTAAGAAGCTTGCTGACAATCCCACTATTAAATATCTTTCCATATATTCATATCAACCTTATATAAATGAAAAGAGCATATATGAAGTCCTCTGTAAACTGTTTTCCATTTCCTTTGGGGTTTTTTTTGCTATTTTCTTTTGAAGGTTCTCCAGTATTTCACACGCTTCCTGAAGTGTGGACACAATACCTGAGGAGTCAGAGCTAAATTTACAGAAATGAGCTATAGTCTCCATTGAATTAATACAGTGAATGTATAACATAGCAGGGAAGCCTCTGCACAGCAACCTTTCACCTATTCCTCACCACCTTTCACTGGATGCTAAACACCTCATGTACCTTGTAACAGGAATATATCACTACCAAGACATCTACCTGCATTATTACTGTATATCTAAGCAGAACATAAGCCCTTTTTTTCCCCCAACAGAGGCCACAGCCAACCAAAGCAGTCTTTACATTACCACTTTCCAAGAGTTTTATATCCTGTTGAGCACCCTTTGTACTCTTTGATCCCAAACATGTTTATCTTGGTGCTGACCTACATAAGACAATTGCCATATAAACCTGTTAATTCAGATCTTCTCATAAAGCTTATATATACCCTTTTTTCTTTTGCTTTACTATCTATACTGTAAACTTTACTAACAGTATTTTTTATATCTTAGTCAAAATTGCTAGCTGAAACACAGCATGATAGTGTGAAGCCAGGCTCCATGGGACCTACTAAAACCAGACACGTTTTAAGATCTCCTAGTATGGCATTTTTTTATTGAAAATGTTCTGTACAAGCACCAAATAATACAAAAAAGTACTAGTCTTACATGATTATTATATAAAAATCTTTAAGGTTCAGTATTGCAACCTCTACAATAAAAGCCTGAAGTTCTTTTCCCCTTTGTTTTTATTCCTTTTGAGACCTGTTTTGCACTGATTAGCTTCTGACAGAAAAACATGAATTGACCATTCCGATCTTTTGCCCAATACACTAAGCTTTCTTCCAGCATGAAAACATTTGCTTGCCCAGTGTCTTAATTTGCAGATAAAGACTAGAAGTAGGATTTCAACTGTTTTAGAACCATAGAATGGCTTAGGTTGGAAGGGAACTTAAAGCCCATCCAGTTTCAACACCCCTGCCATGGCAGGGACACCTCCCATAAGAACAGGTTGCTCAAGGCCCCGTCCAAACTGGCCTTGAACACTTCCAGGAATGGGGCATCCACAGCTTCCCCAGGGGAACCTGTGCCAGTGCCTCACCACTCTCATTGTGAAGAATTTCTTCCTAACGTCTAACCTAAATTTTCCTCCTTCCAATTCAAAGCCATTCCCCCTCATCCTATCACTACATGCCCTTATAAAAAGTCCCTCACCAGCTTTCCTGTAGGCCCTTTCAGACAACCATCTTCAAAAGACAACAGATGAGAAGCTGGGTACAGCTTCCCCAATTTAAGCATGAGTTCACGTCCGATGTGTACACAAACAAAATGCAAAATTATTTTTTTGCAGAAGGCAGAAACTGTGCAAGCACAGAGGTACAGAGCCAGTGTATTTAGATCCATACATCACTTTGAGAAAAATCTAAGCCAATACAACAATTAAAGCAGCCAGCAGTTAGGGAAGAGCTTTTACTGCCTTTATATATTGCAAAAGTTCTGAAAAGTCACCATTGCACTCACAAAGAAACCCACTGCCAAGCATCTGCATCATACTCTTCCCCCTTCCCCAGAAAAAAAAAAGAAATCAGCTAAATAGAAAGTTTCAATTCTTATCACAGTCTCATGGACTTGAAGGAAAGAAACTGAAAGCCGTGCTTGGCCCGGAGAGTCATGGAAGCACGCGCTGCTCTAGCCAGGGATGCACATCTGGAGAAATGGGAGCGCCAGCACCGCTGGGAAGGACTCGCTCGAGCAACGCTCCGGGAAGAACCCCCCGTTTTCCCACGTGCCACATGAACCAAAACGAGCAGAGCGACCTGTGCTAAAAGCAAAAACTCACCGCACCTGCAGAGCGGGCGCTTCCCCTCGCAGAGACCTCTGCCCCCTCGCCACGGCGAAGGGACCGCACGAAGTAGGAAGTCACTGGGCTCAGCTCGAGAAACGTTTTTTCCCGCAATTCTGACAGGCAGAAGTCACCGCCCCGGTGCCAGGGCTGGCGGGAGCGCGGCCACACACACTCCCAGCCCCACCGCCCCCCCGGGATGTCAGAGGGACCCGCGCAGCACTGACTGGCGAAGCCGCGCAGTGCCCGCCCTCCCGCGCAGCCCCTCCGCACCCGGGGGAGGTGCCCGGCTCCTCTGTCCCTGCGAAGGGGTAGCCCGCAGCTCCCAGCGCCGCAGACCTCAGCGGGCACGGGCTCAGCCCTCGCAGCGCTTAAACAGGGCACAGTAAGGTCCAGTTGGGTGGGGCTTTGAGCAGCGTGTTCTGGTGGGAGGTGTCTCTATGGGGGTTGGAACTGGATGGGCTTTAAGATCCCTTCCAACCCAAACAATTCTGTGATACTGTGATATCAAAACGCACGGAGTAACCGGCTGTGTAATGATGTACACAGCAATATTTGGATGCAGATGAGTTACATCAACATCTTTAAATTGCATAAATTGCATGGTGACACACGAGTAATGGCTACTCACCAAGAAGCATTCACACATATGTACCCCATACATTATTCAGATGAGAGAAACAACTGAAGTTATGATCCCTTTTAAAGCTAATATATATTCCCATTAATGACTTAAAAGAAAACTGCAGCCATCACCAACATAAAAGCAAATAAAAGGAATTAGAAGGAAGTAAGAGTGATACTGTGAAGATAGCAAATGGAAATCCAAAGTCTCATAACTACCCAAACCAGAATCCCTGCTGATCCCATTCTGTAAATGAGCAGGTTGGCTGAGAGCAAAATTCCATAAGCACAAGCCCTGGGTCTCAGGCCAAGTTGTTGGTGAACTGATACCCACTTAATTGACTTGTTTCTACTGCCATGACTTGTCCAGCTCATGGTTTTGCTACCAACCCAACTCCAACTTTCAGACCACTTCCTTAGCCATCACCTGCTTTAGCTAATCAACAGATTCAACCAGCTAGCCTATTGATTCGCTTTGTAGTTTTTTTAACTATGTTCCCATGATTCATGACCTCAGTATAAGGCTGCACTGTGAACTCCTTGATGTTTCTAAATTCCCTCTGCTATTTGTACGGATTGTAATTACAACACATTAGCATGTATACCAATACTTTGAAAACTTGCATTTATTTTACTGCTAGGTGACACAAAACAGAAAAGTGATTCTACAGAAACAAACTCAAACTGTAACCTCAACTCTCCTTAACTTCTGAGGGTCTGGGGTTTTTTTCCCTTTGGTGAACATGAAAGAAACAGCTGGACTAGGCCTGTTGTTTGTTTTTTATTATTTGGACCTGTATTCTGGATAGGTTCTAATAGTTCCCTGTGCTGGCAGATTAATACACTGAGCAGACATCTTTCAGTAAGTCAATAAAAACGATCTTTCAAAGTGATGAAAAGTTGCACCAAACCTAGGAAAACTGTTCAATAACAGCTTAATTTTTAAAAACTTCAAGTCATCCTTCTGATTGCCAAAGGATTATGTACATGCTTAAATTAAAGCTCCCATAGTGTTAAATGTTTTGGTGTGGACTGGTCCGTAGCACTTAAGAGATTCTAGTATGCAGAGGACACTTAATGAAAGCTGCAGTGATTGTTCCAGCTAACACTATTTGTAATGATTTAATAGTAAGGAAAAAAACATCTTACAAAAAAAAGGTGATGAGATTTACCGAAAGTCATTTGCCACGGAAGACAGGAAACCTTTGGACGACAATAGAAATTATGCCAAAAATGCATATTAATATCCACATTTACAGGCATTTTTAAACAGTTTGCACTGGAATGCTCTAAAAGGACGAACTCTTCAGCCCTGAGGGTGGGTGTGTAGAAAGTGAAGCTGCTGTTCCTGAAAGATGGAGGAAGAAAGTGCCTTCACAAAGAAGACTCACTGTTTTCACTGCTCATTCCTCTTTACCGATGTTCTTTTAGCTGGTGGTTCTGGGATGGCTGCTCCAGGGAACATCTGATCACACACGCTGCCCCTTCTTGAAGCACTTGCACTGTCCCTGTTAGCAGAAGACAGGACACTGCAGTACTGCTGCTAAAAATCTGACCCTCACTGCACGTCAATTTGTTACCTTACCGTAGCTCAGTTTTGAAAAGCTTTTATCTTTGGTATTATGTACAACCACACCCTATAAAGTTACTAATCACTGTATAACTACAGTGAGTCTGTAAAAATGAACACTTTGGCACAGAACAGAGAATTGTGTAGTAGAAGTGGAAAAATGAGCGGTACATTTTCACAGGCCAGTTTGCAAACTGGCCTTGCAGCATTTAACTATGCAGTCTTAATGAAAGTAGGTTTGAAGGAAAATATGTACAGTGTTCTTCTTCAAGAAGAGACAGGAAACAGTTGAAGACTCAGTGATATCTTAAGAAAAGCATGGGCATGCATCCACCAACAACTACTAAAACATGAGAAGGTAACATTTTCTAAAAATTGTTTACACACAGAGGAAACTCTCAAGCATTCAGAATTGTAATTTCAAGAAGCACTCAAAAACTCTGCCATATTTTTGAGCTGCATGTACATCTGATTTTGTTCCACCCAACTGAGATATAACACTTTTACATTCAAAGATATGTAAGTGCCACACTTGCCCAAGAAAAGAAGCAAAACATTTCAAAATTAGAGGGACGACTTAGTGAGATTCTCATTCAAGGAATGAAATAAAGGTAAGACACTTCTAATACCCACTCACTTGTTCAGCCATTTCTGATAATTTTCAAATTACTTAAAATTATGTATTGAAAACAGTTCTAGGCTAAACATCTTTGCCAGCCCAATCATCACTGAACTGAAGGCAGAAGTGAGTGAATACAGAAGATCTATATGAATGCGCAAAATAGTAATGACCAGGAGAAGAAAACTGGTCCATCTTAACCTTTTACCAGCATCCAGAAAACCATTGCTTGTTGCTGTTGGCAAAGAGGAAGTTGATGCATGTGGCAGTGAGGTATGTTGAGAAGAAGGTAGCATTGCCTGAGATGCTCTGATAAATTTGCTACTTTGTCTCACAAATTTCTAGCCAAAGCAAGATCAAATCTAACTGTCCTCTTAATTTTGCCCTTTCCATCTATTCCCACTGGGCCTGCAGCACTTGAAACCACACAGGGTCCTCAATCCTTACAGCAATACTTCCAGCTACAAAGGCTTCAGTCAGATCTTGATCATCAATTCTGTTGAAAACCTGGCACTTTCCCCACACTTGATGCAAAGTATTGACTAATTCAAATACCAAAGCCATAACTTTACTTTCCCACAAACTTGTAAACGTAATGTAATTGCAAAAGGAAATAGAAAAAAATTACATCTTAGATTTCTAAACCAAATATATTTGTACTGAGTCTTTTTTTATTTACATTTTCTTTAATGCTCATGTTAATATTACCTGTAAAAGACTACTTGATTAATTGAGACTTGAATTTATTTTTACAGAAATTCAAAGGTAGCCATGCCATATATTTTATGGACAGGTTTTCTAGCAGCTTCACATGCTCACCAAATACACGCAGTTGGGTAGCTATACCATATAACAGAAACTATCATTGTAATAATATTTTTTCCTTGCCAGCAGCAGAATAAAACTTTATTCTGCATACAAAGATGCCTTGTTATCAGCTTATAAAAGGTGCAATACCAGAGCAATGCAAAGCAATACAAGCTGGTACTTCCCCAGTCTCTCCTTTACCTCATCAACTTTCCTGCCTTTTATGCCAGTACTGGTGCTCACATGACCCTGTATAAGCTAACTCAGTCCTACATTACTTGTTTGGTGGATTTTTTCCTGGGACAATAACCTGAACCACCTCATTTCCTAAATGTAAAGAGGACGGGGAGGAGGGGTTGGGTACTGATTTTCATCAACATAAGCCATTGTAGAACCACACACAAATGAAAACCAGGAGCATCTTTCTACTCCCTACTGCTTTTGCTTGGGATGGGGGGTTGGAAATCCAGTGAAAACACTCAGATTCTGTTATCAGTTTCTGAGTATATAAAACTTTGTTTTGCAGTAAATAACTTGTTAGAAACCTACAACACAAGACTGCATTTAAAGGGTGTTTATATTCCTTAAATTCTATTCTAAGATAACACAAAAAATTCCACAACAGCAGCACTTCCAGAACCATGCTCTTAAATTACTGATTTATTACTATAGCCTCAGTTTCACTGCAGTACATTGGCCAAGCTTATGACCACCTTATCACCAAATAAGAAAAAATAATGTGCAACAACTGTACCACTTTGATGTGACATAGTTTTAGAGGCAGACCTACAAACTGTTCAAACCTTACAAAAGGGATAAGAAATGTGCCAATTGCTATGCCATGCAGTGAGCAACTGCCCACATTTAATGTACACAGAAAGGTTTTAATGGCTACGTGTAATTATTTGTGAATCATCTTAATCTCTGTTCTAGAGAGGATTTATTCATCAAGGAAAGAATCAGGTGTTTTCCTAAGAAGGCCACAAAGCCGTTATCCATTTCAGAATAGAGAACTATGCAATACTTCCTTCCCGTCACATCTTCCTTCATGGTATTGCCACACCATAACATCAGCTGTAATTGCAGTCTGTTAAAATGCTGGCAAAAAAGGGACCCTTTTTCCCCAGAGTGCTGCCTTTGGAGGCTTACTACAGAAATTTTTAAAATGTTTTTATCCTGTAGTAATTCAAGCTTCCCAAACCTATTACTACAATTGCAAAAGTAGAGAAACATAATTAAACCCATTTGCACAAACAGACCAAGGGAATTACTAAAAATCTCATGTGGTTTTAATAGCAGGACAACAAGACACCATTGCGTCTAATTTTCCCTCCGAAGACCACAGAAAACAGATGATGACCACAACCCACTTGACTTACTCCACTACATGGGGAGAGTTGCAGTACTTTATAGTAACTATCCACCTGCACTGAAAGCTAGTTTCTCACAAACATATATTTTAACAAAGTTGTAAAAAAGGGGAAAAGGCTACAGAGCTGAAAGCAACTTATTTTACAGGTATTTCTCTCTTCCCACACACATCATGTTTGCCTTTGAAAACCTTCACGTAATTTCTGGAGGCAGCATCTTTTAAAGGCTATGTTCTGAATAGCACCACATTTTCCAAATTAAAGGGTAGAAGTGCAACACTACAGAAGTGACAGACAGACAACTTCCAAGATGCAAAACGGCCTCTTCAAAGGCACAGTGTTAATTACCAGACCTGCAAACTCTTGAATCTCTGCCAAGCAAAGCTCCTTGCTGATCTGGCCCTCTAAAGACAACGGGGCTATTACTTCTCAGGTTCCTTACCTTAACACAGTGTGGCTCCTGACCCACCATGTGCCATCCCAGTCTGGGTGTACTCTGCAGGGGCAAGGTTTGGGTATCAGGGGGCACAGGGGAAAGAAGCATGGGCTGCTCAGTGCCAGACACTGCCTCCTTCCAGCCAGCCCCAGCAGACCCAGCACAGGGCACAGCTGAGCCCCTCAGCCAAGCTGGTGGTACCTCAGGGAAAATGTGCTTATGAAAGGGGAAAAACACCAGACAGACAGAGGAAGAGCAAACAAAACTGAGAAAGAAGCAGCAGAGGTCAGAGGAGGAGGAGCTCAGTGTTTGAGTTGATGTTTCTTGCAGTTCACAGAGGACCCACACCAGAGAAGACAGTCTCTGCAGGACATCTGCCACAATAAAGGAAATGTGGGAGAAGGATGGAGAAGAGCAACATCCCTACACACTGACCACAACACCGCTCCCTCCCCAATCCTCCCCACACCCTCTCTGCTGTTCTAAAGGGAGTGAATGTAACACGTGGCCAAGGCAGTGAGAAGTTCCTGGAGTAAAGCTGAGGTTGGAAAAAAGGGACAAGAGGTGTTTTCCCTCTGTTTCAGCACTTTATCGTTTTGGTTCCAAATATCTGAATCAGTAATTAAAAATATATACATTAATTGGCAATAAAGTTACTTTTCCCTAAGTCAAGTCCATTTTGCCTGCAATAATAACTGGTAAGGAAACTACTGATCCTGAGTAGTTTTCGTATTCCTGTTCCTTCTTATTCTTACTTGCTGAGGTGGAGTGGGAGGGCAGTTTGGCTGTTAGCCTAGGCCCACACTTTTGTGTACATTCTGCTTTCTGCTGCCTCTCAAATCAACTGGATGACATATGCTGATATAAATGAGGGGGCTTCAGACGTGAAGCTTTGCTCCCAGTCCCCAAACCACTTTGTACAGAAAAACTCATGGGAGGTTCAGCTATGATCCTGTTGTGCTGAAGGACCAGTACCCAGAACATAAACTGGTACAATCAGGCAGCAGCCCACCAAGAACTTCCCCAAGAACTCTGGCATCTTAGCCAGAGCAGCAACAGCATACTGTCATTTTGCTTGGCTACTCCAGACAGACAGAATCATAGAATGGTTTGGGTTGGAAGGGACTTTAAAGATCATCCAGTCCCAATCCGTCTGCCATAGACAAGAACATCTTCCACTAGATCAGGTTTCTCAAAGCCTCATCTGACCTGGCCTTGAACACCTCCAGAGATGGGACATCCAGGATTTATTTAGGCAACCTGTTCCAGTGCCTCACCACCCTCACAGCAAAAAATTTCTTCCCCTATTTAATCTACATCTCCCCCCTCTCAGCTTAAAACCACTACCCCTCATCCGACCTCCACTCCTGTAGACAAGGATGAGATTAGCTGCTGACTTTATCAGTGTATAATTCTCATGCTGAATTTAGTGTCTGTTGTCATTAGCAGTCAATTGTGAGCAGTATGACAACAACTAGAGTCACTCCTGACACAGGCAGAGGCATCCCAGAAACAAGCAATGAAAGCAGAAGTGCCAGAAGAATTCTGACACGTGTTCAGAAAACCACATAGTCATACCAATGATCACAGATGGACAGCAAAAAAAAACCAAACAAGCTATAAACACCATCCTTATTGGGTTTACATGATCAGAGTAGACCTCCATCCCAGCACTTTTCTGTTCTAGGAGCTCACAGGCTGGTTCACAGAATATCCAACTTCCCCACTCCCAGCTGTCTAGGAGCTCTAAACATTGTTTGTTTGCGCTTTTTTTGTTTTGTGGGGGTTTTGTTTGTTTGTATATTTTTAAAAAATGAGGCAGAATGCCTGCAAAGACAGAGCTTGTTTCAGAAAGCCTATCAAAGCTAGCACTTGTGCAAGGTTCTCATTATTTCTCTTTCATTTTTCATCTATACAAAGAAACCTGACTTTGCTTGCTATTCGCTACTTACTCTCTAGAACTGCTGTTCTCATCAGGATCCACAGTAAACACACAGTTGTCAAGTCACATCTACAGACTTTCTTTCTCACCTTCATGCCTGCAGTCCTCTGACTCCAATGAGAAACTCGACTTGCGAGGGCAAAAAAGTTCAGGTACTGCATTAAGTGTGTTATTATTGTAATGTGATAGAAAAGAGAAAAGCAGCATTCAAAGAATTGTTGAAGGAAAGAAGGCTTGATGGCATTTTCCAACACTAGCTTGTCAAGAGCCCTCAGATTAATTTTGAACTACACTCCAACACAAACAGCATTTCTTTTATCAACATGGAAGTAAAGATAGGATAAAACAGTCAATGACCGGAGGTTAGCACAGCACAGACAGCACAAGTCTCTAAAAGGAGTTATAGGCACGTCATTCCTGGGTTTCAAACAGTTCGGTAAAAACTTAAGAACACTCATCCTGACTGTGGCCTAAAGGACAACAGGACTAAAGTGACAATAAGAAATGAAGAAGCTGTTAACACTGTATTTCCCAGTAAGACTTTCAATACATTCTCCCTATAAACATAAAACTACCCGAGTGCAGGAACAAAAGTAAGAGGCAGCTGACAGTGCAGTTCATTGTCCTCCCCATGTTCCCCAGCTTGTCAGTGTTTTCCTGCAGCTGAGAGTAGGACTGATATTTTCCGTGCAGATTAAATATGCTTTTAGAGGGTCACAAGGCTTAAAATAAAAACTGAATATTCAAGAAGGAACTGTAGTTTTCTGCAGATATTCTTGAAATTTTCCAATCATTTCCTTAATCATCATCCTCCCTCACTCCTTTTTTAATGGGCATTCCTTACTTTTGATCAGACCAAATTGCATGACATCATACTTCATTCTTCAATTTCTAAGCCACTCATAAAAAGAAGTATAACTCAATTTCCTCTTCAAAGATTCTCAATACCATTCTAGGGACGGGTTTTGTTGCTTGCTTTTTTGTTGTGCTTGTTTAGGGTTTTTATGATGCAGCAGGGGAAAAAGTGATCAATATGAAAACATTTGTTGGTAGCAACTCTTGTGACTTCCATAAACTATTTAAATGAAGTAAATGGCTAGTTTTATTCCCTTAGGAAATGAACAGTTCGTAAAATGCAGAAGAACAGACTGAAGTTGTAGAATGAAAATAAACATTTCCATGTAAAGAAAAGGAAAAAAAAAATCTGTCTTGCCCAGAGTAATAAGATGTGTGCTGAACAGTATTATGTTTTTAATTTATTTATGGACTATTGTACAAGGGAACTTCAAGCACAGAAGTCTGCCAACACTGTGCCACCAAATGTTCCAGAGAGACTTTACCACAAGTTCCACATCTACGCATGCACTATTCAATGGACTATCAACTCAGTTCAAAGTCAGCTGATTGCTGCCTTTTTTTGTCTACTTTTAAATAAATCTGATACCTTATGGCACATTTAGACTTAGCTGAAGCAGAAGAAAATGAAAGAATGTAGTTCGGTGCATAATGGCACTATCTTCCAAAACAAAGAGATACTATACTTCAGGATTGCAAGCAGGCAAGTTCAAGTACAAGTTCTGTGCAACCTCTTTTTACCAGGAAACTTGAGAAAACTAATCAACCAAGTCCATGCATGGGAAGATAGCATGTAAAACATACAAAGAGTAATGAAACAGTAAACTGACAAAACTTGTGTTAAAAACATAGTGCAGGAGAGCACACATAATGTCTCTTCAGTTTTGCCTTTAACTAGATAAACATTTATTGAGAAAACCAGGTGTTACCAACCTTTTTACACCCCCTCCCAAATTACACAAAGATAGATACTCTTTTCTCAAAATATTTAAGGGAAGTTCATGAATTCTGATAAAACGTCCTGTATACAAGCACTCTTAATTCTCACAGGATAAACTTGAGATGTTACATTTGATAAACTGTAAAAGGTACTAGAAAGCTATTCTAATCCTTACTTTCCAACCTACAAATAAAACACAAGCCTGAGACTGGCCACAGCTTTAACTTTGACCCACCGCATCTAATCACTTGTAGTGGGGTATGACAAGTTGTATCTTCAACCTTAGTTCTAAAGAATTTTTAATTCTATCATGTTTACTTTTTGGTGCCTGGGAAGATATTGAGTAATTTGAGTACTTAACAGTTCTCAGCAGCAAAATATGACACAGCACTACAGTAACAGTTGCTCTAAACTAGAAAAGCACCATATTATTTTTAAACTAGCCTTCACTGGAAGTGATTTAAGAACAGCGGGGCCAGAACATCCCTTTAAACAGTTAACAGAACTCCTTCAGCTGCCTCCAACAAAAGGCATAATTATGGAGGCTAAGCAAGAAACACCCAGTAATATAAGTAGTCCTGTAAACAAAGCTAGGCCTGGTTCCCTTCATAGGTTTATTCTAGGTTACAAGTGGCCCGGGACTATTTCCTTTGGTTACTTTTCACGGAAACTGAAGGCCTTATGAGCTGTACAGCCTCCTCCAAAAACTACAGTTCATTTCATTTGATGCAACCAGCAATCAAATGCATCTTCCATTTCTTACCTGAAATTGAGAATGGATGCAAAAATCCTCAAGACTTGTCAGGAAACGGAGTCACGCTGTTCAGGGTATTGTACTCTGAATTATGAATTCAAGTTTAAATACATCCACTGTTTCTAAGTAGTAATTCAGGTACACCAGCTCTTCAGCTCATTTTCAAGCACAAAATCAAGATTTATTTCACTCTTTTGCACACTACGTAGCAGTACAACTACAGTCTACAAAAATAACATTTTTGTAAGTAGCTATTTAAGTAGATACAATACTTTTGAGAAGATATTCACACAAATAATATGAATGGCAGAGCACTTTTCCACAATAAGATATTCCACAGTACTTCCCAAGCCAGTTCCAGTTCTCACAAACTTGGGCATAAAATCCTCAGTCTTGTAAGCAGAGCTTAGAAGTATTATTTCCCTGTATTAAGTGGAAAAACTATAGAAGAAATAGTGCTCATTATGGTGTGCTAAATACCAGAAAACATGCAAGAAGTTCATAAGCTTGTTCAACTGTGTAAGATATTACAAACTGTAAATACAATTACTTTGCCATTTTCCCTTGGGACACAATGATATGCATCTTTGTAATTAAAATAAAAGTTTTTAAAGAAAAAGCAACTTTAAGGAAATCTCAACAGCCAATTGCTGCTTACCTTCCACAGCTTCTACAAGTCTGCGTAACTCTTCCACACATGACCCACCAAGCATATTCTACAGCAAACTCTTCCACAAGAGATGACTGAAGAGTACTTACAAAAATCTTTTACTAGAAGCAACATAGGGCTCCATCCTTCTCTGTAGATTGCTCTGTAAAAACATGTATTTCGACTAACTTGTGGATGTAGCCACCAACCTTTAGTTCCATATGTAGATGCACAATCCATACATGTGAAAGCAATAACAGATCAAACCTATGCTTTTTTTGTGTATCTGATGTAGAAGCAACCACCAATATGCACTCTTCAAGCTTTTATTAGGTAACTTATTACAAGATGTTTAACAAGTCCTTAAGATTAAGTCATCTCATCACCACATTCACATTTTATAACTATCTATTACAAAAAAGAACTGACATCAAGTTTAGATGAGCCCTTTACATAAAGCTCTTTCCCAAACTAGGTCTTCACAAGGCTATCGCTTCATTCAAAATTTTGATAACAAAATAGTAAGTTCAAGGGATCTACTATTTTCCACTTGCAACCCACCCAGCCTTTTAAAGCAGCATATTAGCTACCAAGCAGCAAACAGTTACTGAAAGTCTTAACATTTAATATCTGAAGCAAATTTGCTTTTGACTTCCTACACTGTGATAATCACCATCAGGTTCATCGGAACAGAGTTGTTGAAAACGCTGAAAGCTTCAGCATATGATATGAACTACTCTTTTAAACATTAAGTGTTCAATAAGCTCAAAAGTAAGGAACATTAAGTGCAACTGTTCACTTAAAGCACAACAGAATACAATCTAGTTTGCTAGTAAAGTAGTTTTAATCCCATGACTCAGGTGGACTTGCAGAATACATCTTCATTCCTCCGCAGTTTACGTTGTCCTTGCCTCTGTAACGCTATGAAACAGAAGAGGTATTTATTTAGAATCATTAATACTTTCAATCATTTAACAGTAAAAGTCACTACAAAACAATTCTAGCTTTCTGCATGTCTCTCAACATAATTTGAGTATCATATTTTTACAATGAACACAAAATTGCTTTCTTCATTAAACTACTATACATAAGGTTTTTAGACCCCAGTATGAAATTAGCATGCTTCAGCCAACTTCATATTTTCATCAAGTGTGGGAATAATCCTTCCCAACTGATTTGTGTTGGGTAAGAGAATAAGTTCACACAACTTGGAGAAAAAATTTCTTTCTCTATTTCTTATGTAAAAACAGCTGCTGCACTACCATCCCAGACAAATCCTTTTCCTGTGGAAAAAGGATGAACCCAGTCATCTATTACGATTGTTCCAAAATAATCAGAAAAGACTCCAACAGATTTCTCTTTCAAATTCATCATTTCATTACCAAGTGGCCCTTTCATGCATTGAAAGAGAAAATGAATATGGGAAAAACACAAATAATGGGCACCAAGATCCTTACTGAACACCAGATGATACAAGCTGATTAAAATGTGCAGTTTCTGTCAGAATCACTGACATCGGGAAGTCTTCTAAGAAAGGAATTATAACCTGATGATCTCCAACTCAAGAGCTGGTGCACTGCATGTATGATTAAGAAGGCAGTACTCCCAAGACAAACAGATTTCCCCTGAAACTACTCCACTCACAAGTACAACCACAGGACAGACTGAGACCTCAAAATGACATATTTCACGAAAAGTTGAGGACACTCCACAAAGGCTGGACATGTGTATTTGAAAGCAATCTAGACTCAAAAGCTGATGAGATCCAGCTTTGAAAGCAATCTATCCAAATTTTAAAATGTTTCCTTGAAAAGGAACATAAGAGAAAGATCCACTGAGGCTGCAAGTGTGAGACAGAAGCAAAAGTTTAAGTGGGTAACTGAGGATCCAAGAAAAAAAGATTCAGACCTGATGAGGCGAACTGGTTAGGCAAGTAAATACAACCAAAACATCCGATACGTTCAATAATTATGGTATGGAAAAAGATAATTAATCAAAGGAAGCTCTGAGCTTGAAATCAAGCTTCAGACGTAGTGTAAGTATTGAGAAGTATTTCTCTTGTGGTCTCAGAGAGTACTAACATTTGGAATGCAACCGGGATTTGATAAATGTTCTTACAGAACCAAGAGATCAATGAAAGGCTTTTGATTAAAGCGTTAAAATCCAAGTAGATAAAAGCAAGTATCAAACATCAGCTAAAAAAAAAATTCTACTAAGTAGGAGTCAGCACAGAAATCAAATCCTAAACCAGTGACTGCAGAGTGGCTTGAGACACCTAGGCTGTCTGTTGCTTAAGCTGTATTTTGACACTTGATACTGGCAGCACTAAAAGACCAGAAAGCTTCTCATCACAGACATTAAGAACAATTTTGACATGGATCAGACTGGATTCATTTATCCAGCTATATAGCTAAAGTTTTTAGTCAAAAGAGTTACCTGATTGATCAATTCATAAAAAGCAGTAACTATCTATTCAAACTGTTTAGAAGGCTGCTTGATAAAGTCCAGTGGGAGACGGTTCTGAATGAAAAAGGAACGCATGAGGGCTGGATGCTCCTCGAGAAGAAAGTTCTGTGAGCATCCCCATGTGCCATAAAATGAGTTGGTGGGGAAGAAGGCCAGCTTGGCTTAACAGAGAGCTCTGTGTTGCTCTAAGGAAAAAGAGGAAAATATATGAGCTTTGTAAGAGGGGACAGGCTTCCCAGGAGGACTACAAGGAGCAGGTAAGATCACGTAGGCAAAAAATTAGAGGGGCTAAAGCCCAACTGGAACTTCAACTGGGCAGTTCTGTGAAAGACAGTAAGAAACTTTTCTTCAAGTATATTAACAGCAACAGGAGGACCAAGGAGAATCTACCTCCTTTACTGGATGCAAGCGGAATGGTAGTAACAAAGGATGAGGACAAGGCAGAGATACCTAACACCTTCTTTGCTTCGGTCTTTAATAGGAAGGTAAGATGTTCTCTGGGCTCCAAGCCTCCTGAGCCAGAAGACTATGAAGACCAACACTCAATGTTCCAAGAAGACTTGGTTAGAGACCTGCTCGGCCAATTAGACATCCACAAGTTTATGGGGCCGGATGGGATACACCCAAGGCTATTAAGGGAGCTGGCAGAGGTCCTTAACAAACCCCTTTCCCTCATCTATCAACAGTCCTGCCTGACTGGGGAAGTGCCGCTCGACTGGAGACTGACAAATGCAACTCCCATTTACAAGAAGTGTCGGAAGGAGGATCTGGGGAATTATAGGCCTGTCAGCTTGACCTGGGTACCAGGGAAGGTCATGGAGCAGATCATATTGAGTGTTATCAAACAGCACATGCAGGACAGCCAGGTGATCAAACCCAGTCAACATGGGTTTATGAAAGGCAGGTCTGTCAAATCAACCTGATCTCCTTCTATGACAAGGTTACCCGGTTAATGGATAAGGGAAAGAAAGGATGTGGTGTACCTGGACTTTTGTAAAGCCTTTGACACAGTTTCTCACAGTATACTGCTTGAGAAACTGGCTACCATTGGCCTGGACAGGCACACCCTCTGCTGGGTAAAAAACTGGCTGGATGGCTGGGACCACAAAGTGGTGGTAAATGGAGTTAAAACCAGTTGGAGGCCAGTCACGAGTGGTGCTCCCCAGGGTTCAGTGCTGGGTCCAGTTCTGTTCAATATGTTTAGCAATGATCTGGATGAAGGGATCAAGTGCACCCTTAGCAAGTTTGCAGATGACACGAAGCTGGGTGGCAGTGTTGATCTGCTTTCAGGAAGGGAGGCTCTGCAGAGGCATCTGGACAGGCTGGATCAATGCGCTGAGACCAACGGGATGAGGTTTAACAAGACCAAATGCCGAGTCCTGCACTTGAGACACAACAACCCCATTCAGTGTTACAGGCTGGAAAGCTGCCTAGAGGAGAAGGATCTGGGGGTTCGGTTGACAACCGGCTGAATATGAGCCAGCAGTGTGCCCAGGTGGCCAAGAGGGCCAATGGCATCTTGGCCTGTATCAGAAACAGTGAGGCCAGTAGGACCAGGGAGGTTATTGTGCCCTTGTACTTGGCACTGGTGAGACACAGTTCGAGTACGGTGTTCAGTTCTGGGCCCCTCACTACAAGAAGGACATTGAGGTGTTGAAGCGCGTCCAGAGAAGGGCAACAAGGCTGGTGAAGGGGTTGGAAAACAAGTCCTATGAGGAATGGCTGAGGGAACTGCGGTTATTTAGTTTGGAGAAGAGGAGACTGAGGGAAGATCTCATCGTTGTCTATGGCCGCCTGAAAGGAGGCTGTGGCAGAGCGAATGTTGATCTCTTCTCAAGTGACAGGTGACAGGACAAGGGGAAATGGCCATAAGTTGCACCAGGGGAGGTTCAGACTTGGTATTAGGAAGAATTTCTTTACCGAAAGGGTGGTCAGGCACTGGAACACCTGCCCAGGGAGGTGGCTGAGTCACCATCCCTGGAGGTATTTAAAAAAAGGATAGATGAGTTTTTAAGGGACATGTTTTAGCGGATGATGGTTGCGGTTGGACTCGATGATCTCAGAGGTCTTTTCCAGCCGGAAGATTCTATGATTCTATGTGCTCCTACTCTACCTGTGCAGTAGAAAAACTTCTGGAACTACAATCTTTGTGTATATTTGCACAAACCTCTTCTTTCACAGATCCTACAGATCAAGACTAACACATCCAGTAAACCCATGCTATAAAAGTTGAAGTCAGGCAAGCTGTTCAAAATCAGTTTCAGAAGTATTGAGCACTTTGAAGATGCACAACCAAGACAAGAGACACAGTTACAGTCAAAACAGTTTCAGTGGCATTCTCTGCTACACTTTTATACTGAGATAAAGTTCAAAAACCCAACACCTGCTGTTTATTGCCAGACTTACCTTCTGAGTATTATAAGACGTAAAGCCTTTTTTTCCTTCAAAATAAAAAGCAATTTCTTCCAGCCAAGCAGGAACTTCCTGATGGGCCTACAGAATTAAAAAGTGAACTTAAGAGACTTTGCTTTACATATTATGAGTTCCATAACTGTACAAAAGAAATAATAGTTGCTGGGTACATCAAAGTGACATCCTAAAGAACAGAAAAAGCTAAGATTTTAAACTTACATCTGAGAGCACTTTAACTAGAGATTGTGCAAGATGGCCATCTGAACTGTCATCAAAGAAGCAGACTGCTTTGCCTGTGTTACCACAACGACCAGTTCGCCCAATTTGGTGTACATACTCTTCAATGGTGGAGGGAAGATCAAAATTAATAACATGTTGAACGTTTTCAATATCTAGACCTCTTGCTGCCACTGAAGTTGCCACAAGAACTGGACACTTTCCAGAACGAAAATCATGAAGAGCTAATTCTCTCTCTCTCTGTTGCCTGTCTCTACAAAGAAAGCAATGGTTAGAATGAACATCTCAAAAAATCTGCAGTATTATTTAAGATACAAGTTAAAAGCTCATGATGCTGGACAGAAGTAATTCTTGGGGCATGGTGGTGGTGGTGGGGAAACAAGCTCTACACTACCAGTTTAGATTTTCTGAATTTTTAATTTATGAGCTGTAAGACACGATAATTATTTTAATCTACATCTCTAGAGAAACTAATTTTCTTAAAAGAACCAGAAATAGTCATGCATCAAACTCAAAGCCTCCCTAAGATGACCCACTTATTGAACTGATAGTTTTCTCATGCCACAGTTCAAAGTTCTTTTGCTACTGCTTTCTAACATAAACCAGAACAGCAAGGATGAAATCTACCTAGACTCCTGCACAGGTCATTTCTGAGATACGCTAAGAAGTGTCGCCAACCAACAACAGTACAGAACTTGCCTTTTGTTTATCATTATGAGAAGAAAACTATATTTGCCTTGGGGTTTGCATTTTTAAAGAATATTTACAGATTATCCAGTACTTAAATACAGTAGATCAGAGTTCAACTCATGTTCTTTGTTGTCCAAATGAGAGAACAAATTAGAAAGCTAAAAACCAGTGTGCTTTTGAATCTAACATGGAATATCTAGTGAAGTTTGGTATAACCACTGTTTCAGAGAAGAACAATCACGCTTACTTCAATTCAAAAAACTCAAATGAATCAGAAATCAGTAACAATCACGACAGTTCAGCAGCTTCCATGGAATCAGTTAATCTGTTTGTAAGTACACCTTAACTCACAGTGTAATAATTGAAGAGAAACATGGTAAGAACCTCCTCCCACACTGGTCGTGGGACAGCAATTCAGATTATTCAAGAACAGAAAGCTATATCATCTCAAAATGTCCCTTCACACACCTGGAAGACTGACAGAGCACAGGATACACTCAAACATTTTCTGTGTACAAAGATCATTTTAACCCATGTACACCATTGATACTCTGTCAGAACACTGCCTAAACCAGCAAGAATTCATACCCCCTCCTCCTGTTACAAGATGCAAAATTTTCTAAAATTGTATTTCTCATGTGCTACCCTTCACTGGGAATTTAAGACGCAGCTTGTTGTCCTACATTTTGACATGTAAACAAAACTCCACAGAACTTCATTCCAGCATATTATGTGAAAAAGACTTTACATAGGTTTAGACCTGAATTAGCAACTATTTCACCTTGTTTCTCAGCATCTAATCATATGAAGCGCTAATGATTAGACTACAAACACAAATCAGAAGTACCTTCTCTTTAGGTTGATCTCTATAGAAATACTATGTCCAGGAGGAACATATCAAGCATGTAAAAATGACAGCATCATTAGGAATCAGTATGGTACAGGACTTGACTTACCTTGTCACTTTGTGGAAGCCTGTAAGACAGAAGTGGAAGGTCCACAGCTGCCATTTGAATTAATGAGTGTCATATCACCACTAACACCACAAGGTCTGGCTTCAGTCACACAAATTACGACAAAAACTACATATAAACAACAGCTTATTCTACTGAACTTACTGCATACTAATTTTTTTTTAGCAGTTGGTGTTCATACACATTGTTTGAAGTGTGTGCTCATCTAGAAAGACATATACTCAGCAAATACTGTGAGAACTGGCCTCTAGAAACATGACGTGCTCAGTGGAATGGAGGGGCTGAGGATTACACAGCTATTTGAAATAAGGCAAGCTAAGTCACACAGATATGGCAAACAGGAAATCTCAATATAAGGTTCCTGTAAGATACAGTATTAACTTTCACATAACACTATTACCTGACTTTAATTTAAAAAATACTTACCCATGGATGCTAGTAGCTGATATTTTTTCTTGACAAAGAAATGCTGCAAGGTAGTCTGCTTTTTTCTTTCTGTCCACAAACACCATGGTTCGTTCCTCACCTACGTTAAACAAGAGTTTAACCTGATACATTTTCAGTATTCACAGCTGCAGCTACTTATATGAACACCTAAACGCAGAATGGGATTTGAATAGTTTAAGCCATGATTTTAATTTCTTGCCTGTGTTGAACTAAATAAATTGAATCCATCAATTTCTAGATCAACACAGAAACCTAGGTAAAGACCAGTGCGCTGTTTTTTTTCTGCTTAATAAAAGGAGGAAACAAGTGTTCTTCTCTTCACTAAGTATGCACTCCCTTTCTACAGCACATGGCTGTAAGTGGCAACCATTCTAAGCACTAAACAGCGAGGTAAACAGACCACTTAATTCCAAACCCCTTCTAGATTTCAGCATGAAAATCTAAGATAAATTCAGAGCAAAAATGAGAAATTCCCAGCCATTAACAAAATACAGGCCGAAAGGTTCACATAAAAAGTTTAATACATCTGTAATCTGGAGATAATACTCCTAGTTGCTTAAGTGTTGTAACTGACCATATATAAAACTGTCTGGCAAGCTTGTCTCTTTGTACTCAATAGAGATGAGACCTTTACAAATACTCACAACACTAATATGCCTAAATCCTGAAATCCCCGAGGTCTGCTTCAAGCTTCTATCAGTAGTTTTGTAAGCATGTAACAGGCATAACAGAAAAGAATCATGACTTGGTCAACAGCAAGAGCACAAGTTTAAGAACAAGGAATTTTGTTTTCCACAGGAAATAATTATCAATAAGGAAAGTTACCTATGCTTTGTAGAATTTCTATCAGCTTATCCCTCTTGGAGTACTGAGGAACCTGAAGAATATTTTGCTGAACATCACGGCAAGCTGCACCCACGTGTCCCACAACAACAAACAAATAATCAAGTTTCAAAAATTCACCAGCCAGCCTTGAAAAGAAATTAAATTGAGCAACATGAAACCTATTGTGTGTCTTATTTTTGCCTTAAGAACAAGTAACTTTTTATGTTTAAGCAATCCTCACAACAAATATTGGTATCACTCCTCAAAAGGCAGAGGATATAAGTAGTCATATGTGCATTTTTCTAGACCACAGTACAAAAAAAAACTGTCAATAAGGTGGCCAGACTGATTGCATCCCTCCAGCTTTTCTGAATACACTGCATATTACAGACATCTCAGAAAAACGCCTAGATATATTCCTGTAATAAAATGGGTTACTGACATATATGCTTACAGAACCATTCTCAGGGTACTACCTGAGAGGAGAATCCTACACAGGAGGGGCCAGAATTCAATACAGACCTCAAAAAGAGACCGTAATCCTTTTTGACTATTCAACAAAAACACTGCTTAAAAACACAGTTAGTGGTGTTGTTTAATATCTTCATCAATGACACAGACGATGGGACTGAGTGCACCCTCAGCAAGTTTGTGGATGACACCAAGCTGAGAAATGAGGCTGACACCCCTGATGGATGGGATGCAATCCAGAAGGACCTTGACAAGCTGGAGAAATGGGCTTGTGAAAATTTCATGGTGTTCAACAAGGCCAAGTGCAAGGTCCTTGCACCTGGATTGGGGCAACCCTCAGCACAGCCCAGAAGGCCAACTGTATCCTGCACTGCATTAAAAGAAACAGAGCCAGCAGGCCGAGGGAGGTGATTCTGTCCCTCTACTCTGCTCTTGAGACAACACCTGGACTACTGTGTCCAGCTCTGGAGCCCTCCACACAGGAAGGACACGGATCTCTTGGAGCAGGTCAAAAGAGAGGCCACAAAAATGATCAAAGGCCTGGAACACCTCCCTTGTGAAGAGAAGCTGAGAGAGTTGGGGTTTTCCCACCTGGAGAAGATGCCAAGGAGATCTTATTGTGGCCTATCAATACTCAACAGGGGCTTATAAGAAAGATGGGGAAAAACTTTTTAGCAGGGCCTGAAATAATTGGACAAGGGGTAATGGTTTTAAATGAAAAGAGAAGTTTAGACTAGGTAATAGGAAGAAATTTTTTCACTTACAGTGGTGAAACACTGGAACACATTGCTCAGAGAGGTGGTAGATGATCCTGGAAACATTCAAAGTCAGGTAGGATGGGGTTAGTTGAGTATGCCCCTGCTCACTGCAGGGCCGCTGAACTTGGAGACCTTCATAGTTCCAATCTAAACTAGTCTATGACTACATGGTATTTATTTACCAATTGCCATAGGCAAAAGTTAAGTGTTAAGACAGTGTTCCTCTTCAGTTATTCCTTAAATAGGTGATCTTACGTGAGAGATCAAACTCATCAAAACAGGTAATTCCTTGGAATGCCCCATAATCCTCAAGTTTTACTACACTGTATTAACAGATCAATACCCAAGTGTGCTTCAAGTCCAGGGGACACACAGCAGCTTCCACTACAGTAAAATTATGATGGCAAACAAATCTACTTCTAACTGAAAACAGGTAAGCTCAAGTTTTAGAAAAAAATCCTAAAGGAGGAAAATCTTAATAACATTAAAGGAATGCCTTAAGGTCTTGAAAGTCCCACCCCATTTATAGGTGTAATTGTCACTGAAAAGGTATTTTTCATAGCAAATTAACGTTACTAGCGATTTAATGTCTCAGAGAGATGTAGCTCTAAATTGAAAGTAAAGGACAAATTTAAACTCTCTGAAAACAGAACAGTAAATATAAGACAGGAAGTAACAAAGAAAAGACATTTTAATGGGAGATATAAAGCCAAAAAAAGCCAAGCTGAAGTTCATCAGTTGGCTAGGAAAGGCATAGTTCTTTCAACTCACGTACACAGGAAGAGCCTTGATGATCAGACCAAAAGTTGATATAACAGTAGTGACCCAAATTCAGTTACAAAACAAAGCGTTATGTTAAAACTAAACCTGATTACACTCACTGAATAGAAGTGTAGGAAAACCTGAACCTAGCAGGGCCAAAGAAAGCACCTTGTGTTCTGTGTGGGGATAGTTGGACTCAATGATCTTTTTAGGTCTGCTCCAGCACGCGTGAATTCTCGTCCTGTAATACCAAAGTAGTATATACTGTCCAAAATGGTTTGATAGCGGAGTATAGGAAAACAGCAGCTTTCCTGACTTCAGAATCAGAAAGGCAGTAAATCCAGGAAGAAAGTGACTCCAGACAAGAAGGCGTTTAACTCTCTAATGCCTTTAGGTATTCCAATTTCAAAAGGTTACAAGAATGCTATTATGCACTTCCAAACCACGATCAAAGTGCTCAGGTTCCTGAAGTCTTCTACCCCTTTTTTCTTTTTTTTCTCATTAAACAGAAGCAGACAGTAAAAATCTTGCATGCTGAAGCAAATGTCCCCCTTTCAGATGCTGGTAGTTACAGTACTCCTGACTCATCCCTCAGTATGTATCAAAATGCAAGAGCATTTGCTAACATGCATTCATAAAGACAACAGATGTAGATCAAGGGATCAAGATGCCTCTCTGAACTCCAAACCTGAGCAAATCAAACCACACTGCGCATGTTCAAGACAGACACACCTTATCTTTTCCCAGGATGCGGTGCAGAGTGAGAACACATTCCCGCACACATACCAAATGCACAGAATGAGTGTGAAACACACTAACGTACAGTAATATTTCAATGCTTGATTTACACCTGCAGGACCACCACCAGTATTAGTTCACTACAAGACCTTTCAACACAAAAAATTCTACCAAAGAAGTTTTGACTGAGGAACCAAAGCCACAACAGGCGATATAAGACAGAATTTAAAGTGAATTCAATCCTACTTAAAGAAAAGAAAGGTGATTTATCTCCTCAGCAACCGTCAGTGCTAAATGACTGAATGGGACAAAGCAGCCCATTTCCCTGTTCAGGACAGTTAACTACTGAAGATGGTTTCTCCCAACTCAAAAAAGATGATTCAGTCTTTTTGAAGGTCAAAAGAAAGTGGTTAGGATTTGACTCACTTCAGTACTAACATACATATTTCACTGCAATGGTCTGATCAGATCATATGCTCTCAAACTGTAACATGCTTACTGGTGGGTTTTGGTGATACTGTCACAACAGTACCGCTACCACAAAAGCCACCAAAATCACGTCAACTGCTCAAATCAAACTTTAACTTCTCTCATTTAAGAATGAGTGTTCAGATGCCTGTATTTTCAAAAGTGGAAATATTGAAGAACTATCACCCACCTACAGAGAACGGGCTCAGCAATCCCACTACCATCTCCTGAAGACCGTTCTCTAAGTGTCTGGAAAGTGGAACTGAAAGTGGTAGTAAGTAGCAGACTTGCAAGATATATTCTAAACCCATTTGCAGAAGGTTTACAACTACTGAAATCAAATTGCACTTATGCATGTAAATTAGAGTTGCATAACAAAATGACTGGTGAGCTCAGCAATACTTGGGATGTCAGCTTATATTACGCCCTGGTGCTAAAGACAGTACTGCTTGCGCAACAGCAAGATCACTGTTCTTGAGCTTGCACAGATGTGGCAGAAGTGAAACAAACATGGCAGCATGAGGGCTTCTGCAGAACTGGAATTTAAAAGCCTTCAGAAAAACTCTGTAAGTTGCCTTAGAGTCCCCACCTAAATTAAGAATTTAATCTGCGCAACTAGGAGCTCTGCAACCTAAAAAAAAGGGAAATATTCAGCAAGCAACGTTAACATCATAGCTTTTCAGTATCTCCTAGTAAAGTTAAAAGCTTTTCAATATATTAAATTGTGCCCTTATGTCTTCAGACATTTCACAAGTCTACACAAGTACGTCTTCAGATATATTTCCATTTTTATTTTACTCACCTCCGAACTTCTTCAGGAAAAGTGGCACTTAACATCAGTGTCTGGCGTTCTTCTCTTGGTGGCATGTTTGGGGAAGAAACCAGCTTCTTCATATCTAACCCAAAACCCATATCAAGCATGCGGTCCGCTTCATCTAGCACCAAATATTTTACATTATGCAAACTAATCTGCAAGTATTTCAAGTGAAAGAAAAATCGTATTGGTCCACTGAAGTTAATTATTCACAAATAAAAGCCTATGTGCTGTTTTATTTTCATCTCAACCTCTAATCTTTAAATCTGCACTAATTCTGATATGTATGCATCATCTGAAGTGCTTTGGAACTTGATTCACCAATGTAAACCATGATAGATAAGGTGTTTTTCAGCATATCTATTTTGAAATTATGTCTGTATTCTAGAAAGGCTCTCTCATATAACCCTCACACATTAGCAAAATCTGATTTGAACGTGTAATGGCTGGAAAAATGAAAATTCAAATATAATACTACACCTGGAGTTTTTTATATTTTCAATAAAATTAGTATTTAAACATTTAAAGGATCAATATTACCATAGTTCCAGGCAGATAAAAGCTATTATGGCAAATCAAGCAGGACATCACATGGAATTCTGCTATGGAATTTTTCACTAGAACTCAGAGAAGATGTTACATTATTTATATTATAAAATTTAACTGCCAAGAACACTGTAACCAGTTCCATTTTGACTGACATTTTCCAGCAGGCCCCTGAAGGCACTGAAGAGATCTAGACTCAAGCTACTCTTTCAAAAATCTCACAGTACTTAGATACTCCAAGAAAAGCTCACTTCTATTTTAAGTAAGCGCTTCTATGAAGGCAGCACACTGACTGTTTTTCATGCCTCTATCTTTTCTTCTATCAAATTTGAAGAATGAAAACTAGTATACAAAAACCTAAGCAGTGCTTTGAGAATTCAGATTACATTTTAATATCATACCTTCTCTTTTCCAATGATGTCTAGAAGCCTTCCTGGCGTGGCACAAAGTATATTACAGCCTTGCATTACCTGACGAATTGAGTAGCCTAGCTGTGTACCTCCATAGACCACAACAGGCCTTATACATGTTCTATTACATAGAAAAAAACCTGATTAATTACGTACATATGCAAACAGTATTCTTTCTGTGAAAAGATCATCAGATAAACCTTACACCAGCTAACTTAAGAGTCATTCAATTCCTTCATCTTATAGCGCAGCTATACTTACACAACTTACTGTAGTGTAAGTGCAAAGCTCCCCTTCCTACTACATAACAGAGGCTGCACAGGTTGCTTAATTGCAAAGAACATTTCACTTCACCTGCATTGTTCCCTCCCTTCAACTGAGAGTTACTGGCACTAAGGGCTAAAATGTTATTGCATGTTGTTTCCTTTTATGTAGCACACTTAAAAAAGGTAGAACGATCAAATACCTGCGTTTAAGGCTTCAGAAGTACTTTCTCTACACCTTTAAAGGAAGAGTAAAAAAAAAAATCCAACCCAGATGGACTTTGCAAAGCACCTAATCACACTGGCCATGCAGTGTGCCACCACTCAAGTATTAGACTGCAATACTCAAGTACTAGACATTAAAACACTGAACTACTAGGGGTTTTCTTGTACAAAACTACCTCTGTGAGCAAGAACTATCTGATGCAACTGAAGAGCTAGCTTACAAGCTTGTCTTTATAATCGCCTAAGGCTTTTACATGTATGTTTTCATACTCAAATTCAAGCTGTTATTCTTGAAGATACTAATTCAGTTTCCTATGCAACAACGGTAAAAGTCTGCTAGACTTAGTTGGAGGTTTTCAGAAATCTTTACTCAAGAATAGAAACAGGCTGGAATTACACCATTTCAACATTTATCCACCATCAATTAATACACGTATTTCATATTCCTATTTCTGAAGTAAGCCAGTATCATTACTTCTGAACTGAGCAATATGCGTATGGTTTTTTAGAGGGAACAGGTTCAGACTGAAGCTGAAGTAAGCCTCTCCCCGCCAGTATCAGGAACAATAGTAGTTTAAATCACTAACCATATAGTAAGAAACCTACTAGCCAGTATTACCTCTAAATTCAAATATCTGTAGTCATCTTATAAGCACAGGAAAACTTTTGAAGGTATTCATTAAAAAAAAATAAAGCACTGCCAATTCGAAGTAATAACCAATGCCAGGCAACGCTGCAAAAGCTTACCCATATACAAATTTCCTTGCTTCTAGGAAGATCTGATTTATCAGTTCTCTAGTTGGGGCAACAATAATACATTCCGGTTCTTGCTGCTCTTTAAAACTAGTGGCAGTTACACCCTCCTTCATCATTTGGGCCACAATTGGTAGAAGAAAAGCTGCCTACAAAAAAGAATCAGTGTTTACGCTGCTTAGTGTTAAAGTTTTCATCAGTCATGCTAAAAGCTGCATATCAATCTCACAGCTAGAATTACAGCACATTATCAAATTCAACGAAATCAGACTGCAAAAGGATTGACCTGAATGCACTACAGAACATTTAAGCTTAATTTGCCTTGTATAAGAAGCATGAAAATACCTCTCTGGACCTTAAGAGTCTAATAATGCAAAAACAGAGTCATGCATTAGGGTTCTTCAGGAGGTTCCATATATGATGCTGACAGACATTGGTAATTATGTACCCTGGGGTCAAAACCCCTCCTTAACATTTACTTACAAGCCTCATGGTATCATCAGTAGATTCATAAGGTAATTACATTATCACCATTCTCCAGAACACTACAATAGCAGACCAGTTTGCAACAGACCTGCATCAGCACCCTTACTTCCATGTAGACTAGTTATTGCCAAAACAGAAACTGCACAGCAGGCCCAAAAGCATTCAGAATATTTCTAGCACAAGCCTTGGACATTTCTCCCTCTGCAAACAGAAGAGGTGTTTCAAAACAAGTAACTAATACGCTGCATAACAAAGTTAGAACTCCACACTACACTGAAAGGCAAAAATACCCAAATGTTAATACCCAAATATTCTCATACAGAGTTGTCAGTGGTTAGATTTCGGTACATTAGACGGTTTAATAAGTTGAGAGAACTGTCAACTTAGTATTAACTCTAAACACTAACCAATGAGTAACACTGAATTATCTAAAACTAAGTCCAGGGCAGATCAGACTTGATCAAACCAACCATGACACCACACTGCTACAATCTGGCGTAAGTTTTAATTAAAAAAACCATCAAACAACCAAACACAAAAAGCAAAAAAAGCCATGAAAACACACAAAACACAACACAAAAAAACCCAAAACCCCACACAACACAGAAACGCCAACTTCCAGCTGCTTAGTTTTTCTCATCAGCAGTTTGTGACAACCTATACTTCTCAATCTTTATTCACAGCCCTGAAGACAGGCCTGCTGTATCAAGACAGGAGTTCCCTGAAAGAAAAGATATTCAACCCCAAAATGCGACAACCAATCCATCATTCACATCTGTGCTTAATACTACACCTGTCACTGCAGCACAAGTCAAATAATTAAACAAGCTGAAAAGTACTTAGTGTAAATTTAATTTGGTAACTAAGGCATCCACCTAAAAATTCCAAGGTCACACACTTGCAGCAGTACAAATACTACATAAAATGCTTACAGTTTTTCCTGATCCTGTCTGGGCACATGCCATTAAGTCCCGTCCTGCCAGTACAATAGGAATGCTGTACTTCTGCACCGGAGTAAGTTTAGAGTATCCAGCTTTAGCAATGTTCCTGTTTAAAGTCTGACAAAGGTCAGCTTCTTCAAAAGACTGTAAGAAAAGAAAAATAGTATTAACAGTACACAACCACAGAAGCTACATTTTAAAAACTGAGATGCTTATCACATGATAAAGAAATCCAAACAGTAAAAGTATAAACTTTTGATAGGGTCTCACCAGGCACCTAAATTGCCAAGTCTCCAAAAGGTGAAAGCCCCAAAGCTTTTTTCAACCTGCTCATGCCATTTAACTAAAGTTTTTTGTAGGACAGTGAAGGCCTTTCACTTGGTCTTACTAGCTTTGAGAGAAATCTACTCAGAAGCCATACAACTGGATTCAAGCAGGTAAACTCACATCATGGCATGCTATGAAATCGAACTAAAACTCTTCAGTCTCATTTCACGTAGGACATATGCACTTAGTCTCTGTGATAAAATTGATAAGGGGAGCTACAGCAACATCCCTTTCCAGCATCAAAAAGCATAATTAATGACAAAATCAGTTCAAGTTCAGTGAGAAAACCTTCTAGAAGATGTGACGGGGAAGAAAACTCTGCACCTTCTCTTTCAACACAGGTGCTACTACCCTTTCTGCCCTTTCTCATTCTTCTCCCTAGGAGAGGGTGGGTTTTGTTTTAAAATACCAGCTGGTATGGAGTAGAAGCAAAGTTACATATTACTTTTAAACAATAAACTGCAGCCACAGAAAACAGAAAGCACTTCAAAAATCCCTCTCTGTCCAAATGAAACCTGTTCTGACAGGTGTTCATTTACTTTGTTACAGATCCCTCAGTAACAGATTTCAAGAAGATGACTCTACCAGCATCCCCAGAAACTGCTGCCAAAGGCCTCTTTTTTAAAGACCTATACTGGTATTTCTTCTGCAATTTGACTGTACTTCCTGTCCATTCAGTACTTATTTTCTCTGGGCCATTTCTGTAGTTTGTCAGTGTAATTTTGAATTCCAATGTATATCTCTCAAATGGGCAGCACCTCCTTCTAACACAGTACTGTCTGCAAGATTCAAAATCCTTATTAATATTTTCATTAGCTGTGAATATTTGACTCGGCATACATCCTTGCAGAATCATGCTCCACATAAACCCAGAGATTAATGAGTTCACTAACCAGTAATGGTGCTGGAGGGTCACGTCCTGACACTTCGACGATGTTTTCATCATACTTGTCAAAATTAATACCTGTCTGATAACGTGCAAAGATGGCTTGTTCCTCATCAGGTGGAGGAGGGGGCACATAAGTGACCCTTGGACCTTAAGAATAAAACCACTCAAGTTCATGAACAATCCGAAGATAACTTAAACCAACACTACTTTAAGTATGGAGCTATTGAAGTTAAGTGCAGCAGGAAGGCAAGAAATTGCAAAAATTATTTTAGAACTTAGTTTTATGATACCCGTTTTATACACTTAGTTTTATAATACACAAGGATAAAATCAATGTTTGTGGCAGTACCTTTATAGTTTTGTATTCCTTAAGGTATTTTTCAAGCTAATGACCTCAGAGGTATACAATTCATTATTTCATGCTCACTGAAAGGTTAGCAGTAGAAGCCATTTCACAGGTACCTCCAACAATGATGGAATGAAAATTACTCATATGGAAGTCAGAAGTTCACTATTTGTCTTTTTGCATTTCAAAAGTAAGAGAAAGGCAAAACAAGGCTAAAGTCATTTGCAAAAAAACCACTGCAGTCAAGTAAACATTCTAACAGATTCTCCCAACTGACTTTCCATACATGTCAGAAAGGTATCATACATCTCAATTTGGTCTCCTGCACATACAAATCATGAAACACTTATTTACTAACTTGCACTCAGTAAAACACATCAAACACATTTTCTAAAAGCAGCATTCCAGACATTATAGCACCTGAAACTGAGAAAGTGCTGTTTCTCCATGTTTTGCCTTAATGACTACCATAACTTAGATGCCTACACTATTGCCAATTAAGTCCTCCAACACTTGTGCCTCAAGTAGATAAGATTTACTGTTAGAAAGAAGAAACAAAGTTTATACTGAGTTCAATAGTATCTCCTTGGTAACTCATGCAACATGAACAGTTTTCAGATAGCTACGCATTTACCGTATCACTACTTTCTTTATACCCAATTACTTCCAACAAATTCATGTAACAGAATGCTGCTTGAGTTAAAAGCAAATTAAAACTGGCATGCTGTTTCTAAAGAAGCTACTACTCTCTCTGAGAACCTATTTCTTCATTACATTCATTGTAAGCAGCTGTTAAAGAAAGCATTCCAAAGCTAATTGTTTTAAGAAAATAAAGCTCTTTTAAGAGAAAATCTAAATAAGAATCTTAATGAAAAATCCCAAGCAGGTCCTGATATTGTTAGCAGAATGAGTAAACGATGAAACCTTAGTTACAAAAACCTAAAAAGCTTAATTTGAATTCAAGTCAAACAGAGGCAAACATATTGTTCTTTGGATATTAAGGACCACTTCCGAAAATGCATACTAATAATTATATATCCTTTCTACAGTGAAAAATTATTCTAACAGTATCACAAAAAATGTTCTCACAGCACATCAGCCATCCGCTACCCATTATCCTAATGTAATTTGAATAACAGGATTTTAGTAAGTGACAGATACTATGCTCTAGGTAGCACAACATAAAGGTTAAAATAAGAGTAGCATCAGCAGCAAATGAAGACAGGACCATGAGGGAAAAATCCTTTATAAACAGAAAAAAAAACCCCAAAAACACCAAAATAAAGTCATGACCAGAGCTGGCCTCTCAGAGCTTCAAACCTTAGTAGAATACCTCCCTTTATAGATGGGTTGGAAAAAGTCTAGAGTGACTATTTCAAACTGAGAAAGTCATTAGAGGCTTGCTTTGAATCTTGGGGCTAGCACCTCTGCTTCACTGTGCATTAACTGATCCTGTAGCAGTAGGACCAAGAAAAAAAATATGGAAGACAACAGCTTTGAAAAATCCAATTAATAAAATTTATCCAAGTTACAAACACATCTTGTGTGAGCATGCAAGCAAGATATCTAACACTTGCAGCAGGGTCTTGATTCAGTTAGGGAGAACAATCACAGTGACAGCATTTAGGAAGGCTAAGAAGGTATTGCACTTCAATGAGGAAATCTGAGAGGTTCACTACCCTGCTAAAAAGTCTCACCTGCATGACTTACAACTGCTTTTCCTCCTCCAGAGCCAAGAAAAATTCCAGCCTGAGGTCCGTCTCTTTGCTCATCTTTAATTCCTGTAAGGAATACAAAGTATAGCGGATAGTCTCTAAAATAAGTGTAATGGAACACTGTGCTTAAAGCTAATACTATTTACTCCACAAACATTACAGTGCAAGAGCCCCAACAGATTCTTTGTAATTCCAACACATGCTGTGTTATTTCCAGTGACTTTTTTTTTCCAAAGATGCCAGCCATCTTCCATAATATGGCTAAAGAATAGAAGCTACTTCACAGCTCTCACCTTTATACTCATAGTCCTCAGGGAGCAAGCAAACCCAGGAAGAGTGAACAAATGTATGTTCCTCCCACACAAACTCAATACAAAAAAAACTTACTTTCACTTTGTCCAAAGCCAGAAGGAAGCCCTCTAAAATCTCTATTCTGTGTGTTACAACCTTCTGCTGTGTTCTTTTCCTGAAAACCTGCAGTACAGCATAACACTTGACAACTTAAGTATGCCCAAATTCACATGCACGGATCAAGTACTTTTTATCCAGCAATTACTTCTTCGCAGTCTTTATTTTATGAATTCAGATTAAAAGTGCAATAAAATTAAGTGATTTGCCTAGATACATGAAAAAATGAAAGGAAGAAATATTTTTGCCAAAAAATATATGATCCTACTGCTCTCCTGTAGTATTGCTTCCTGCAAGAAGTATATCAGAAGTACTTTACACACATATATGCTATACAAGCTACTAACTTTCAACCCTTTGGTGACGATGCAGATCTGTTTAGAACCCTGGTTCAGTCATAGGACAAATGACTGCACATGTACCTTCCCAGTTTTCATAACCAGTACTGTAGAGTGAAGTTCTAATGCAACTGCAGCGTCCTATGGAGCGAGGCTTTGATATCATACCTTTCAGCTCCACCCATTTCTATTTTTTTTGTAACTCAGAACTGCTTATTCAGTTGCTTGGGATAGACAGTGCCAAGTACTTAGTGTGTTTTTATTTCTTCCCCCAGCCACCCTTCTGAAGGACAAGGAAATGAACAGCCACATGCACAAACAAGGTATTTTTCAGTTTAGATTGGACAGTTTTACGTGTTGTCTAAGATACAAGCAGTCAACTTATATCATCATTTACTCCTTAGTCTTTATTCTTCAACTGAACACTTTTTATACTCTTGTAATGATGAAGACAATCTTCTGCTAAATGAGATCAACAAGCTGTCCTACCACAGCATCCGTAGCTCCTTCTCCAGCAAACCTCGGTACATAACAACTTATATGTCATTTGATTTTTTTCAAATTTAAACAAATGAACAAACAAAAAAACTCACATCTTAAAGGCTTATATGCAAAAGACATTCTACATATAAATTACATATGTTAAACACTGCTTGTGAGTTGTAATGCAATTGCTGGAGAGCCTACAAGAAAACTGTTCGCCACTATTCCACAGCACCACCAAAGAGCTGCTGTTCTGCTTAGTCACACAAGTCTAGAATTCCCCTACCCAACCAAAGGGATACAGAAATGGTGTAGAATTTTTTGAACAAATAAACACAATAACTTTAAGTGGCTCCACAGCTGTTCCACAGGTCAGAATTTATGCTAAACATGCTCAAGCTAGGGCTCTCATTCTCCTGTTTCATAACCAGTCCCCCTTTACAGCCATAGAATTATTTAGACAGGTGCTAGATGGTAGTACCCCTTCCAAAATTACCTGATGGAAGCATACACGGCAGTACTGCCAAACTGTCAGTTACTAACCTCTCCAAGTACACTGCATACTAGAGTGGCTTGCATTCGTCACTATAAACAGGAAGAGGACAGGGATGAATTAGTCCTTTACGGATATTAAAGAAAGCAAGTTTTCGAGTGTTCTGCACAACAGCACTAGTATACTCACTCACATGACGTATATGTGAATACTAATATTTAGCTGCCTTTTACAATATATTTTGATTCAGTATAATTATCAGAAATATACTCCTCTCCAGGGAGAATGGAATCAAAGAAAGAGGTGAAAAAAACATTCATTTTAAATGTAAAAATCTGTCTTCTGACAAATATGGTGTGGTATTTTAAGTTGTACGGTCAAAATGACGGGGTGATACTGAGCACCTACTTTACACAGAAATAAAGATTGGTATTACCCTCCAAATCATAAATACTCATTTGACTCTGATACAATAAAACAGAGTACCTGAACAGGTAAAATTTTATGTATCACATATGACCAGCCACTAAAATTACAGAATGTTACCTTTGTTTCCAAGATTTCTTCCATTACCAAATCTCAATGGTTGACACTGGCTGTTCAGACATTGATCAATATCTATAATTAGAAAAATTAATCAACTTAACATAGAATCATCTGGTTGGAAAAGACCTCTGAGATCATCAAGTCCAACCATAGCTGTCCCCTTACTAAACCATGTCCTTAAGAAACTCATCTACCCACCTTTTAAATACCTTCAGGGATGGTGACTCAACCACCTCCCTGGGCAGCTGTGCCAGTGCCTGACCACCCTTTCAATGAAGAAATTTTTCCTGATGCCTAATCTGAACCTCCCCCTAGCACAACTTACAGCCATTTCCTCTCATCCTATTGCTTGTCACTTGTGAGAAGAGACCAGCGCCCACCCCACTGCAACCTCCTTTCAGGCAGTTGTAGACAGCGATGAGGTCTCCCCTCAGCCTTCTCTTCTACAAGCTAAATAACCGCAGTTCCCTCACCCGCACCTCACAGGACCTGTTCTCCAGCCTCACTGCCCTTCTCTGGATGCGCTTCAACACCTCAATGTCCTTCTTGTAGTGAGGGGCCCAGAACTGAACACAGTACTCAAGGTGTGGCTCACCGGTGCCAAGTACAAGGGCACAATAAACCTTCCTGGTCCTACTGGCCTCACTGTTTCTGATACAGGCCAAGATGCCATTGGCCCTCTTGGCCACCTGGGCACACTGCTGGCTCATATTCAGCCAGTTGTCAGCCAACACCCCCAGGTCCTTCTCCTCCAGGCAGCTCTCCAGCCATTCTTCCCCAAGCCTGTAATGCTGCATGGGGTTGTTGTGTCCCAAGTGCAGGACTCAGCAGTCGGTCTTGTTGCACCTTATCCCGCTGGTCTCAGCGCATCGATCCAGCCTGTCCAGATGCCTCTGCAGAGCCTCCCTTCCTGAAAGCAGATCAACACTGCCACCCAGCTTAGTGTCATCTGCAAAGTTGCTAAGGGTACACTGAATCCCGTCATCCAGATCATTGCTAAACATATTGAACAGGACTGGACCCAGCACTGAACTCTGGGGAACACTTGTGACTGGTTTCCAACTAGATTTAGCTCCATTTACCACAACTCTTTGGGCCCAGCCTTCCAGCCAGTTTTTCTCCCAGTAGAATCTATGTCTATCAGGGCCAACAGCAGCCAGTTTCTCAAGCAGAACACTGTGAGAAAAGGTGTCAAAGGCATAGAATCATAGAATTTTAATCATCCAATCCTACCTTTATTCCTAGAATACCCTCCAAAATTATTCCACATATTCTGCATTCTGTAAGGTCTCTCAGCAGCACCTAGAAAAGAACAACAGAAAGTAAGGCATTCCACAGTGTCTGCCCTAACATCTCCAGACACAAACCAATGAAGTATGGCCTACATAAATAGGACAGCAAGGACTAAAAGCAGGCTGAATCACAGGGTCGTAAGGGTTGTGATCAGTAGCACAAACTCCAGCTGGAGGCCAGTCACAAGCAGAGTGCCACACTGCTGATACTGGGGACAAGGCAATTTATGACCTTCGTTCATGATGATGGAACAGGATGCACCCTCAGCAAGTCTACAGACCTACAAAACCAGGACATAACAGAAAGCTGTGCTTCACTTACAGTAAACTCCAAAATGCTAGAGACTTGGGCAGGCAAGAATCTTCAAGTTCAATAAAAAGAAATGCAAAATACTTCAAATAGAGGAGTTACACCTGGTAGCTGGGGTCAGCCAGCTGGAAAGCACCTTCGCAGACAAAAACCTGAGGGCTCTGTTGGATAGCAAACTGAATGTATGCCAGTGAAGCGCACTTGCAGTAAAGGTCGATAGCCTTCTGGGCTACATTTGGAATAATGTTGCCAGCAGGTGGGGGAAAGTGGTCTTCCCTGATGACATCACGAGTGCTGCATCCAGTTCAAAACACACACTGAAATACTGGAATAAGTCCAGCGAAGGACCATGAAGGTACTGAAAGGCTGGTGCATCTGTCATATACAGTGTCGCTGAGAGCTGTAACTGCTGTACCTGGAGACAAGAAGCCTCAAAGGGTCCTGCATCTTAACAAAAGTAAGCAAAAAAGGCATTCATTCTTCTCATTGGTGTCCAACAAGAGGACAAGAGGAAATGAGCACAAATTCAAACACAGGAAGTTCCATTTCAACATAAGGAAAATCTTCTTATGCTGAGGGTGGCTAAACACTAGGCAAATTGCCCAGAAGGCTTGTACAGTCTCCATTCCTCAAGAAATTAAAAATTCAGCTAGATAAAGTCCTAAGCAACTGCGATAGCTGACCCTACTCTGCGCACAGATTCAGACTGGCCAATCTTCAATAGGCTTCCAATCTGAGTGATTCTGTAAAATTCCCTATTCTGCACTATCAAAGTCAAGACAAGCTTACATCAACAACCATCATGAAGATATGAAATCAAAACATGAAGTCCACAAAATTCCATGATGTGCAAGTATATGGCACTGATTGTTACTGTTTTCCTTGTGAGTTAAAACTGCTTAACCTAGAGATAGAGCTACCCCTGAAGAAGACCAGGCACTAGTACATTGCACAAGACAAACATGTTAAAGAAGAGATCACCCATACACAACAGCTTGCCATAAAGGAAAAAAATAAAATGGATGACATATGGTACATTACAAAGTCACTCAATTAGGAAAGTTTGCTGCCACAACACTAAACAAAATGTTAAACTACTGCTTTCATAGTCTGAAGAATGGTCAGAGCTCCTGCCCACTTGGAAGATTTAACTGAGCCGTTTTGGCAAAGCCAGTATAAAAGATTCTCATAGTCATGTTTATATGTAACACGTAACAAGCAGCAAATCAAAACACCTTATCAATTATAAACTGGTATTTTTATGGTTTAGCACAATAGACTGGCTCCCATTGAATAAGTCTATTTGCCCTTGAAGTAGAGAGGGCTCTCTTATTCTACTTGCCATCCTAATTCACTCTTCTTCCATCATTCCTCTTCCATGAGATTTCCCCATCTCAAGTGCAATAAGTTAATTCAATATTTAAAGTTTTTTGAAAGCACATAACACGCCGACGAAAAGCAAGGCATCTGCTTTAGTAAGTTCCCTCACCGTGCTGCCCTCCACGTTTACTGACTCTACTAACAAAAGATGTTGGACAGAAACAGTTTTACAGATATCGAACAGGATAGCACCAATAACGATTCTTGTCAAGTCTACTATGTTCAGCACTTACATCAAATCAACTGTAGATTGCACTGCTACTTGTCAACCACCATATTAAGACTGGTAAAAGTGAAGCAACTTTCACAACTACCATTTGCGTACTTCACAAATTATTCATGCAACTCCTGCCTATACAGATTTGTAAGGTAACCGGTCTTATAGTGAGTCCAGAAGTAGTGTTTGATGCTAGTGTTTAATTCTTCGCTGTACCATTTACCACTCTGAATTTACTAATTTTCAAGCAATATTTGATAAATAGGAAGACTACAATGACTCTTTGTTTCCAGCTGACTGGAATTAAAAAAACTGGCATTGCATCAGCCTTTCCCTGAAAAACAGCTATTAAATCCACTAATTTCCTCATCATATGCACTCATTTATCTGTTGTATGCAGAGATTTAAAATCCTGGTTTTAATCCATTCCAGAGACATCTACCTCCAAACCTTGTACATACTAAATATATGTAATTTTAACAAAGCTTTTAATTCTGGGATTTTTTTGTTTGTTTGTTTGGGATTCTTTGGTTGTTTTGGGTTTGCTTGGTTTTGTGGTTTTTTGGTTTTTCTTTTTTTTTCTTTTAAAGTACGAACGGAATATGAAACAGGAAAGAAAAAAGTTCCTTCAGAATTGAAAATTCAGAGTAGCAAACTTGTGAACAAAGTTTTGTGTTCATGAAGAAGCAATACAAAGAACAAATTCATTTAAATCAAAGTAAGGCTTTACAAAAAGAAAGTTTGCAAGTATGCAATATTACTTGCAGCTTATTCTCATTACAATTATTTACACAAGATTAATAGGTACTAGTTCAAGGAAAAAATCAAAGTTTAACCTGCACACATTAACTCTACTTATGCTATTCAGCATCAAACGGGTAAGCTATATTACAAACAATAGTTACAAACTCTACAGAGTCTAGAATTACATTGGATAGAAGAGAACAGCTTATGAGGACTTATTTAAAGTTCAGTTGAAGCATAACGTGTTCATATAGTAGAAGTTTTACAAGCAAAAAAAAGAATAAGGTCTATGCAGCCTTTTCTGAAAAACAGATCAAAAAACCAAAGGACAACTTCTTCCATTCTGTGGTAGGGAGAGAACCCCTAATATTGATGTGCCCTTTTGGACAAGGTCAAGACAAAAGGCATAATTTTATCAACTGAAAGCCTCTCCTCTGGACTTTTCAAAGAGCTTTAGCTCTTAAGTTCCTATTTAATCCACAAATAAGGTTTGCTCCTATCTAGCATAAATAAGCAATCTCACTACTATTACTTATAACTGAAAACACTGGTAAGTTTTCCCTTAAACTAAGAAAGTTTGTGTTAAACCAAAACGGATCTTTTGAAATTGTTCACATTGATTTAAAATGGCACAATATGCCTACCTCAAAGAAGGAATAAATGGTTAATGAGTAAAAGCAAGACCTTCAGCAGGAAAAGCCCTCTTTGCCATGAGTTTAGTAAAAGAGGCTCAAAGGAGAGAATAGTTATTTTGCAATCTGATGGAAAAGTTAGCAGCCAGAGTTGCCAGCTCATCAGAAAGAAAGATTGCAACAAATAAAACATGAAGGTTCCAGACTCATTGCCAACTAAGTTGCAACTGCAGTTCTCTTCATGGGTTCTGCCCTTTATGATTTTTTTCCAAGTCAAACCATCACTGAAGTTAGCAACCTGGAGACTTCATAAAACATTCTAGGATGAATGTAAAGCCTGTCCTCTGAATTGTCTACCTCCTGTAAGATCTTTCTGAAGGGTATGCTGTTCCTGCCCTTCCTAATTTTCCAACATCTCGGGGACAAGGAATTGGAGAAAACAAGTCTGCCTTTCAACTACACACTGAGTTAGATCTTTTCTCCCTGGAGAAGAGAAGGCTCAGGGAGGACCTCATCACAGTACACCAGTACCTGAAGCCCAGCTAAAAAGAGGAAAGGACGCTTTCTTCTTTAAGTGCCACATGAAGAACACAAAGGGCAACAAGTACAATTTGCACCAACAGAGGTTTTGTCTCAAAGAAGAAAAGAAATTCTTTGCAGTGAGAACAATTATTCACTGGATAAACCTCCCCAGGGATGTGGTGGAGTCCCCATCACTGAAGATTTTCAAGATGGGAAAGAACAGGGTGCTAGATAATCTCATCTAGGTTTCCTTTACCACAGAAAGTTGGAACAAATGATCTTTAGAGGTCCCTTCCAACATAGGCTGTTCCAGATCAGCATAATCTGTGCTGACCACATTTTTTTTAAATAAAGTTAGTAGGATCAACTAAATAATAAACACCTACAGTGTTTACCTCAGGCTGAATTTTGCTGAAGTTAAAATACCTGCAAGCAGTCTTAAAGGACCATTCCAAAGTTCGAAGACCACAGTGAGAACACCCTAAATGCCTTATCCCACAGACTGTCAGTTTTAAGCAAAACCTGTTTCCTGATCTATAGATCAGGAGTACTCTAGAGTCACACACAGTAATACCTGGGACAAACTGCCTTCAGCAGCAAACCTGGCTTGGCACAATTAAAACTTCTATATCTAAACAACTTCTAAATTCTACATTTAAAACTTCTGATCAAGATTATAAAGGCATCATCTCCATTAAACCAAGACTGCTTTGCAGAAACTCAATACCAACCACTGTTTTGTATCATGGGTTTTGAGTTGTTTTTTTTTTCAAATGCATCCAAGTTTCTGTTCAACAATTTCGTCTGACCCTTTCTTGTTTTCAACACAACTGTCAGACAGGACCCTGCTAGAACTGCTAAATTTTGCATATAACTTGTACTTATTATCAATTACGGTCACGTTTAACACAGCTTGTTTTATAAATGCTCGTGAGGTAACATCTACTGACTTGCATTAGAAATGATATGCTGTATTCAACACATAACTGCAGCAAATAAAGAAGGGCTGAGGATCAAAAGGAAAGTCTACTCGTTACGTTACCCATATAATTTGATGGCAGATGCATGGAAATGTAACAATGATAGTATTGTGATTTTCTTTCATCTCCTAAAACGCTCAAAGGATCAATCCCCCCAAGACATCAGCAAAATAAATGTGCCTTACACATGCTGAATGAGGAGTCAGGCAAAGGGCCATTTGGTCTTCCATAGAAGCTCACCTACAAAAAGAAAAAAGGTACATCACGTTAACCTCATGTCAAGTGCAAGCCTTGTTTATCACACTTCAGGACATTAGATGGCATACTATTTGCCTCTGAATGTCACCAAAACAACATTATACACAGCAGACATGGAGTTAAGAGTTTATCTTGCTTTCTGTCACTGATCTACAGAGGCAGCAGCTTTGTCACCTTGCCAACATTCTAAGCCTTGAACGTAAGAAACATTTATTGTTCAAAACAATGCTATAATCTTTTTAAGTATTTTCCTGTCTTTATCAGTTTCTTTAATGCATTTCTAGGATTTTACTAGAGGATGCTTACAGATTATCTTAAAATGGCATATTTGAGACAGGTCAGTCCCTGTTCACTTACTCAAAGATTCAGATACTAGAATTGAAACAATTCAAAATAACTTAATTTTCACATGAACTCTTATGAACTCTTCACATGAACATCACTGAAGTCTTATGTTCAGTTTACTTCCAATAAAGGTCATGTTTAACTTTCTTCTGTTTAATGCAGGCCAGACATGCACTAGTAAGCCACACCAGCTGACTGAGGAAATTCATATAACTACCAAACATTTTACTTCAAGATTGTGTTTTGTAGAGATTACTACAGCTTTCATAATTCTCAATGTGGCTAGCAACCACTACTGGAAATTGAACCCAAGCACTGAAAATTGCTGTTCTGAAAGTATAGGCTGTAATTTCTTCTTTTGCCAGCCTTACACATCTACCTGGATAAGCCACTTGCCTCTCCTCTTCCTCCCGGTTCCTCAATGCTAAATTTAAACCTTGACTAAGACCAATGTCAACAATCAAAGACTCATTTCAGATCTTCCTCAAATTTACTGCAGCCTGCTCTGATAACAATATTCAACAGACGCAACAAAACACTATTCTTTAGCCATCTCTCATTACACTCCTGCACCTTATCCTCCATTTCACATCAAAGCACCTTGTCCCTATGTGAAAAATAGTGAAACTGAATAGGAACAATTTCTACACAAAATTTAAATCCAAACTACGCATGACAGTAGGTACCTTACATCACTCTAGTTCTGCTATGAACTCCAGAACTGTATTTTAAGAATTCTTCTCACCTGCTGCCCAACTCTTGAGATCATTAAGCTGCACACAGTTTAACAACTTATGTGTATTGTATCTTGACCTAACTGTAGCTTTTCTCCTGACAGGAACATAACTCAAGAGTTACATTCTACAAGAACTCTTTTCCAGCTTTGCAAACCATGTAGTTGCTCATCTCACTTGAAGGGGGAAAAAAAAAAAAAAAAAAAAAGTGGAATAGAATCAATCTAGAAGTAACTTACACAGAAGATCTGAGAGGCAGTAACAGCTCCACCTATTTCTGGATATACAATAGCTTCCTGAGAGCTTAGAAAAGAAGACTGTGAAGTACCTAGATCTAGAAATACAGCTGCTGTGTAACAGCAGTCAAGACGCATAACAGATTTCCTTTTCCTCCCTAAAAAGCTAGGTATTAAACAGTTTCAGAATACACAGCAAAACAATTCGATCTCCTTGCAGAATACAGTGATTATTTTAACTTATTTCAGAAGACAACCATTATGATGAGACCCACTTAGACATAAAGCACTACAGATGCAATTAAATCGACCTGGTTTCTGTACATCCCCAGGCCTGCTTGCAAGGTCTGATTCCCATTTTCTAAGACTGCCATTTTCCAAAAAAATGAATCCATGTAATAACTTACCGCTATCTAGAAAAGATGAGGTTTCATCTATTTTCTCTTTACCAGGTTTTGTGGTCAAGGCCATCTAAGCCATTACTCCCGTGGCTGAAGAAGAGTCTTCAGGTTAGAAAATTAAGAGCTCATGAAAGTATGTAACAAGCACTGGTACCTGAACAACACAGCAGTGAAAAAACTACTAGCAGGAAGGAAAGCTCTCTTCCCTGTCACCGAATTCCTCTCTCATACTACCATATTTGCAAAAGCATACATTCAAAGCCCTATCTGCAATCCTTGAAAAGGCACACTCCTCACTCTTCCTAGCTATGCATTTAAGACCATACAGTTTGGGAACAAGACTAAGTGCAATATTAACTGAACAATCAAGATCAGCTACGAGTCACCCCTGTTATATTTGTTACTGTGGTAAAAAGAAGCAGAAATCTGGTGACTGTCAGCAGAATAGTTAAAAGGGCATGAACAGCATAGAGAGACAAGTTAACAGTTCACATACAACCCACAGCAAAGAACCACCCCCAAAAGACTCTTCTAGTCCAGAATAATGCAGTTCCACTCTTGCCCTTCCACTAGTCAAAAGACAGTAAAAAGGGCCATCAAACCAGTAAGACCTGCATGAGCAACAGCAGTCTATTAAAACTCCCGAACCAGTAATGTGTTCTCAGTTGATCTTGGAATTTCAGACGTACTAGATCTGACATACAAAATGGAACAGTAATGCTTTAGAAATGAAAAACGGTAGGCAACAGGAACAACTCCTTTCAGTAGCTCATAGAATCACAGAATGGTTGGGATTGGAAGGGACCTTAAAGATCACCCAGTTCCATTCCCCCCTCCGCCCCCACTCCCTGCCATGGGCAGGGACACCCCCACCAGACTAGGCTGCTCAAGGTCACATCCAAAGTGGCCGTGAACACTTCCAAGGGACAGAGGACCGATTCACAACTTCCCTGGGCAACCTGTTCCAGTGTCTCACCATCCTCATCATGAAGAACTTCTTCTGATGTCTAATCTAAATCTTCCCCCTTCCAATTTAAAGCCATTCTCCTTACCTGAATACTTTCTTACCACCACTGATCTGCAACCATTAGTTTCTACCCCAACTGAGTTTTTGCTACTTTCCTTCCAGCCTCTGCCTATCTACCAGCCTATCCACACAGGAACTCAATTCCTATGCACCATAACTAAGCTACTAATATGTCCCACTTCTATGCCATATGCTTTTCCAAAAAAGTACACATCCTCTCACAACCCAATGTAAAAAAGCAGCATTAAGCAGACAGAAGAGTGACACCAACTGGCCACACTGACCATGCACCAGGATCCTCCACGGTGACAAAACACCTTAACACTTTGAGAGACTGAAATTACTACTATTAGTTAAGGCAACACCCTCAACTCTTAAACCTGCCAGTGAGAGCATGTTCCTCCAAGGGCTTCAGGCATCACAAGAATGGGGACCACAGCCCACTAGCCACTCAGGCTGCAGGGATGGTGGCAGGAGGAGGAAAGGGGAAGAGAAGCAAACAGCCCAACAGCTGCCACCCCATACCTGCTCGAGGGATGGGAGGTCTGCAGATGCCTCAGCCCCCACCTCTACGTTCCAGTCCTCCGGGTTCATGCTGTGCCCCACCCAATCTGCCTGCCGAAACAAAACACGTTATCAGCGACCCCCTCCCTGCCCTCCGCCGTGTCCCCCGGCTCCCACGCAGGGGAACACGGCCGAGCTTGCCTGTCCCGGCGCTCACTGCCCTCAGCGCCGCCCCCACCCTCTTCCCCGCCGCTCCCACAGCTCCTCAGTGAAGGAAAATGGCGGCCCCTCCCCGAGGCCCCTGATAATGCCGCGGCCACGTGCGGCCCGGCCCGCCACGTGCCCCGCCCGCCGACCAATCGGAGCGCGGCGCGGCGGCAGGGCGCGTGCGCCAGTGCTGTGGCGGGGTGTGATGTGGAGCGGCTGGCGCCGTGCGCGGAAAAGGGCGGGAGGCGGTGGGGCAGGAGGAGGAAGAGGAAGAAGAGGGTGTTGTCCCCGTTCCGTCGGGGCACCAACCGCTGCGGGGAGCAGTGGTGGCGTCGGGGATAGTCGAAGCAGGCGTGGAAGGCGAAGGGAGCTCAGAAGATCGTGGCTTCAGAACGCCTGGGTGCCTCTGTGCTCTGGAGAAGAGCCTACCTGGCTCTCTCGAGCACCTGAGTGTTCCATTTCTTCACGTTTGACTGTTATAGTGCAATTTACTTTACAGACATCTAATAAAAGTGAAATTGGCTGTTTGGCAGAAATGTTGTTCAAAATGCAGATTTGTTGCCCAGCATGCAGTGAGCCAATCGCTGCATCACCGAGACAGATGTTTTTTTATTCTGAGTTTGCGCAAATTCTGGATGCTCCAGGGAAGACAGACCCTCCAAATTCGAGTCTGAAGCCCCCAACATAGACCCCACAATTTTCTGCGTTACAGATAAGTATTCATAAAATTCCCAGAAAAATAAGGCACAGTCGTAACTAATCATACTATCTAGATTTTTTACTGCATGTGCACCCCAATATCCTAGCTTGTATTATTCTGCAAATTTTATGCAATCTTTAGTGACTGTTTCACACTCATTCACTGATAAACTTATGCCACTTTTTTGCTGGGCTTTTCTAATAAGGTATTAAAGTTAAATCATTAGTCCTTTCATTTCTCAATTGTTTGGCTCACCCTGTCTACCAGACTAATTCTGAGTTTAAAGTTGCATCCGTGGCACCCATTCAAGGTTAGTTTTGCAAAAAAAGAAAATACATTTAATCAAGTGTCTCCTTTTTCCATAACAAATTGGGGGAAGCATTTCCTTTTTTTCATAATAAATTTAGTGATAATAAAACCATCTGCAATGTGACTTTTAGTTCCTTGTAAAAGTCTTTTGACTTTAGGGCCTTTTTGCAGTTTTATAATTTCATGATTTTGTGATTTCTTTCAACAGAACTGCAATTAAGATATCAGTGTGAACAAAATTTTCAAGCATTAACGTAACACCTAACAGTATATACCACTTAGCTATAATTAAAAAATAAAAAAGTTTAATTAGATTAAACATGCTATATATATTTATATAAAACGAGCAAACTGAACTTAAGAACAGTATCCCCTTCCCACAGTTTTTTGTTAAACCAGGCTTGATAGAGAAAAGAAAGAGGGCTAAATTCCTGACTCAGGAGTTCTATGCATGTTAAAGTGGCAGATAACATAGGTAGGATTTGTATCAGTTTAATGCATCTATTAAAAACTACGGCAAGTACTCTGGCACTTCTGCTTGTGTTTCTGAGCTGCTGCTGCAGCACTTATCTTCTCTCCACCTCTTTTCATGCTGTGAAATAATACAGCAATGCCTATTCTGAAAATCATAAATGAGGTATCTATCGTCTCGTAAGTACAATACTCGTTAACCTCCAACACCATGTCCAACTGATTTTTCTCATCAGAAAAAACTACTTAAAAAAACTGTGTGCCTGTTGGAAAACTTCAATGTCTTCTGTGGCAGAGAGGAAATGCTCCATCTGTAATCTTGCAGTGAACATCTGAACATCTAGTAGGGGCTTTGCGCAACAATAAGACAAATTCCTGCAGCATACTGAGGCTATTGAAGAGTGGTCCGTGAACTAATGCTCTGGTTATTTTCACCTTGCTCATTGCCAGTTAAGCCCTACCCTTTATATAAAGCTGCTCACTTCTCAGGAACATCAGGACAGGACACAGGTTGTGCCCAACTTAGAACGCAAAGCAGCTAAGAAACTTTAAGAACCAGCTTCTCTATCTCACAGTGAACTTAAAACTGCACTACTGCATGAGGCTATGCTTTGTGCAGGTAGCAAAGATAGCTGTTGGGAGTTATTAGCTTTCCATAAGACATACAATGTTCAAGGATTAATAACCTGCAAATCGGAGCATCTCTGTGCTAAGTGTATAAAGCTATTTTCAAATTCCTGAATATCTGGGAACAGTGGGGAGGATCATGAGCTAAATTTTACCCACTGTGCCACAGACCATGTCACTTTTTCCTAAACAAAAAACAACAGGCTGCTTTGTGAGCCAAAACGGCCTCTGTTTTCATTGCATTGCAGATCTATTTTGAACAACCATAAATAAAGAGTAGTATTTCTGTTCTCCTGGGAAATTTATGGTTAATGGCAGACATTCTACTCTGGTACATGTACATCAAACTGAGAGCTCTTAAATTGTTCATCTTCCTTTCCATCAACAGGTTACCATTGTTTCAGCTTTGCCAGCACAACTTCATGCTCCACACTCCATAACTCACTCAAGGAGGTACAGATCAGGTTAATACTTTTAATGCCAGATATGGTGGCAGCTCTGTAGTCACTGGTGGGGATTCTCTTAGTTCATTTTAGATACAATCATATGTCACAGCCCCTAACTAGTAGATGAACCTGGAGAGTTCTTGTTTTCTTCCTCTGTTCCTTCGATTCTTCTCATTGTAGGACACTATCTGCTGCCTCCAAAGTACTTCCCACTACTTCAGGAGAAGCCAAACTATGAAATTTTGTGAATGCCAAGAAATTACACGGAAAATGTAACAAATTAGTTCAACTCGGAAGATTCCTCAGGAAGCTGCAACTTTTTTATTTCATTCTTTCTCCAAAGGCTGCTAAGAATTCAATGTAAATCATAGTGGCAAGGCATACATTGCACAAGATGTTTGCTGACTACCCTTGAGGTCATTTTGTCCAACCAGCCTCACACAAGCAGAGTCAATTACAGCTAAAAAAGGACAAAGAATTATCTAGCATACATGAATGGTGTCTTACATAGTACATTCAAATGTAACATGGTGCTGCAGATCAGCAGACAAGTGTGTAGAATTACAAAACCTTATAAAAATAACACCAAGTGTAACCCCCTAGAGTGAATTGTTACCAGCAATGTAATCATCCTATTTCTCCAGAATTCCAGATGCTGACCACTTGCCATAACGTTCCCTCTGCTCACAATCGCCCAAGAATCAAACCACCAAAGTAAGGACCGAGAGCAGCACCAGAAGTGTGAGCATACCACCAGGAAAAGGGGTAGAAAAAAAGCGTGTCAATAAAGCATTTTCTTCTCTGTTTTTTGCATAACAATTAGAGCTGGACTATGATTAGACTCTTGGGATTTCATTTGCACTAACAGCAAATTCTTGGCTTTACTTACACAGGTGTGCTTTCTTTCTGTCTGCAATCAAGATTTTGGGTGTAACACAGTTTGTACATCTTAAATGCTATCCTGATACCAGTACTTTTCAAAAAGAAATCCGGATTAACATAGATCTGCAGCACAATGCAAAACCCACTAAGTTTGTTAAACGTGTCACCATGCCTGTGTTTGGAATGATTGGAAAAGTTATTCTTTCAACCACTATTATTGTCTATAGTGCCTCAATTTTATGAATTTGCGTGCATTACAATAACATTAGACCTGCAAGTACAAAGTATGTCTGAGGGCTAAATAAAAAGAAGATTCAACATAGTATGAGGTGGGAATTTTTTAATGAGCTGGATTTAATACCCTCTTTGTCTTACAGATCTACAGAATTTAAACTCACGTTTTTCTAGACACTGCCCAGGCATGTAGGAAGAGACGTGCTGCCCAGAAGATCATGTGTCATCAGAATAGAAAGCCACAACACAAATACTGCAGGACAGTGACTGAATACCCTTTTGTGAAGTCAGCTGTTGGGAGCAGATTTCAGGAGGGAACAAGAGGGATCTCTACACTTCTGTTTGGCTTGCCTGCAGTTTTTACAATGAAACATTCTTCCCAAGCATAACTCTTTCAAGCACTGTATCTGACGACCAAGAATGCAACGAAATACAAGTCATCTCTTTGCTGTAGTGGTATCTACGTACATCTTTCATAGCACAGGAGACACAGGACAGGCTTACAAGAGTCACACTAGATGATGAAAAAAATCCATTGTTCACACATTTCTACATTTGCAGGTTTTAATGTAATTCACTTTCGTAGGACCAGCATGTGGTGTTAGCATGGCATTTTGATTTCATGTGGCAGCAGGTGGACAGACCTCATGTCTCACGAAAACGTGCCCTTGGATCACAAGAGTGGCTCAGAGGCAGAAGATTTGAGTTTTGGTCAGACTCAGCTTGCATGCCGCTGAATTTCAGGATGATGGGTGGTGTGAGTCCCTGCTGCCTCATTTCCTTTCAGTCTGAAATTCCCTCACTCATCAGTTTTCTCACAGGAACAGTCCCACTCCTAGTCACATGGTCTGCTTTAGGCTGCACTTGCACAGAAAGCACAGGATTTGCCTCTAGTTTGTTTAGTACTGTTGTTCTTGCAAGAGGAATATCTCTCTGCTCTCTCCCTTGTGTGCAATTCAGCACTCTTCACAAGCATGAGCTATAAACGTCCCTAGAATTTTCCTTCAGCTATGAAAAGGTTATGTTCCCAACTTATTAGGACTAGAAAATTCCCTACGCTTAACTCCGGTAAATTTCTAAGACGCATTGACCACTGATTGTCCTGTTGTCCACCCTGCTCACCCGCCCTTTGCTCAGCGACCGTGGTGTGGCTGCCTGAGCGGGTCTGGAGGCTCAGGAAACCCCACTGCCCACAGGAGCCACTTTGCCAGTCACGCCAGGACCAGCGCAGTTTGTCCTGGCGAGGGTGATGCTCGCACCTTGCCAGCACGGCGGACACACCTGGGGCAGCTACTTTTGTTTGCGCCGTGACTGCGCCCCCAACCACAGCGACCACAAACGCCGCCGGCCTTTTCTTCTCGGCTGCGCGGTGAAAGCCCACCCGGGCCGTGACGAACTCGCTCAGGCTCAAGAAGCGCTCTGTCCTGCGCCCTACGCCGGGAACACTGCTCTTCGCCGCCCGGCCAGGCATCTTTATGATGATAAGCGACACCGCCACAGCCTCCACCGCCGCCGCGCAGCCCACCCGCGCGCAGGCGGAGAGTGGGCGGTGCCGCCAGCCCGGCCCCTTCCCGCCGCGCGGCGACCTGGGAGCCGTAGTCTCGCGCCCGGCGGCGTGCGGGCGCTGCCCCGGCCGAGCCGCCCTCGGGAACTACGCGGCCCGCCCAACACCGAGCCGCGGTGCTTCCTGCTGGCGCCGCGGGAGGGCGGGGCTCCGCGGCCGAGCGGGGGAGAGGAGCAGGTAGAGGAGCCGCGGCTGCTTGCATGGCACCAGCTTCGGGCTCGGCCGGCCAGGCGGCTGAGCGGGGTGGGCAGCGCAGCTGAGCGAGGGCTGAGCGGGGTTGGCAGCGCGGATAAGCGGCGGCGCAGGAGGGCTGCGCGGGGGCGGGGAAAGCGACAGCTGGGGCTGAGCGTGGTGGTGAGGGCGGCAGACGGAGCGCAGAAGGGCGGGGTGCGGGCGGCTGAGTTGGGGGGGAGCGAGGCGGGCAGAGCGGGAGCGTGGGGGGCCCAGGGCGGCTGAGCGGGGCTGCCGTGGGGCGGCCGAACGAGAGCTGAGTGGGGGCGCGGGGCAACTGAGCTGGGTGGGCACTGTGGCAGAATGGGAGCTAAAGCTGGGGCCGAGAGGGGAATCAGAGTGGAGCCCTTGGGGCAGGGGCGCGATAGGCGCCTCAGCCGCTCTGTCGCGGGCGCAGCGGCGGATGCAGCCCCGCTCGCTCAGCGCGTGAGCCCGGGAAGGCGACACCTGGTTTGGCCGGGAGGGACGGGAGCGAGGTCGGGTGCACAGTGGAGGCTTGTCGGGAGGTCCTTCCGTCAGGAGTAGGTTGGATGGGTTTTCACGGGCCTGGGGACACATCAACCTTAAAAAATGGTGTTAAAAACGTTATTTAACCTCTGGGTGATAACTCTGTGTTCTTGTAGGTAATTCTTTACAGTCTCCTCAAAGAAAAAAATCTGAGTACACAGAAGAGATGCGATATCTGTTGAGGACAAATTGAATTAATGTTCACTTTCTTCTTGATTTTACATAGATTTGTCATCTGGCAGCGACCACATCACCTTTGGCTCAGTCTGAGGGGCGCAGAAGCCCAATAGAGGCTCAACTTGAGTAGTCAAGTCTTTTTCTCCCCCAAGAAGATTGTAATTTCCATTGCTTGTACAGTTTTAATGATCTTCAACCAATGCAGTTGTAGGACAGCATGGACAAGCCAGCTGGGGGCAAGTTCCCACAGTTTTAGGAGCTCCAAATGTGTGTTGCTGCCCTTAGGACCTATGTAGTGTTTTTCAGTCCTTTCCAAGGGAGAACTCACTGCCCCAAAAGGGGAACCAAAGAATTCTGCTGTCCTGGTTTAAAATGCTTGTTTTTCAGTGTAGAGCCTGCTTATGTCTCACGGTTTTTATGTGCACAGCCCGCAGTTGACTTGAGATTTATGCTTTGAGTTTCATTCATCCATTCACCTGCTCAAAATTTAAGAGAAGACCAGGTCACGCCAAGTAGCATGCTAAAAATTTATTTTCCTTCTTTGAACTTAATAGTTTTGTTAGTTGATTCTTGTATTTAAACTGTGAGTATGAGGTGAGCTTTTAGGAGCTGTGACTTCAAATAAAAAAACAAAGCAAGATGTGTCCACGGTTCAGATTGTCACGATTTTATTTATGTGATCTAATTGACTGTGAGCTATGCTTTCAAGAACTACCGCAAATACAAACTACTGCTGTGCGTAAGCGCAAGACAGCTTTTGATGGCAAGATTTGCACTGAAATAATTTAGGATGGCAGTTGTATTAATTACAGGTTGAAAAGTAACAAGTTACAGGTGACTAAGTTCCGTGATTGTTTATTTTAAGGTGCATGACCTCCACATTAGGAGTTCTGGCTTGGTCCATGATGGCTGGTCCACAGTCTCCTTGTATGCTGGGCAGTTGTTGCAGAACCACTGCTAAGGTCTGTGCAGCCACTTCAGCTTTAATAACGAGGAGCATGAAAAGTTCTTGGAGCTCCAGTTGCTGTTTTTCCAGCACCCTGTCCAGCTGCACCGGTAGCCCTGAGGGGGCACGGTGAAGGCTGCAGTAGTCACTATCTGTCTCTGCCTCCTCGCTGCCATCTGTGGGAGGCTCTCTGACAAAGAGAGGTCCTGCTAAACAGCGGAGCACAAGACTCTGCTCATGGAATAAATAGGACGACTGACTAACTGAACGTGATTTGTTACTGCTGTGGGATAAACCTGTTTGGTCACTCTTGCAGGGCCTGAGCTGTAACTCTGAATGACCTCTGAAGTGTTAAGGCACTGACACAACGTCTGTAGCCAAGCCATAAACTACCATTGTTAGATTCACAGTGCAAGCAAACCGTAATGTTGTTTTATCATCCAATACAAAGAAGATCAGGCATAGCCACCAGGCTGGAACAAGGTTACTAAACCTACTGGGCCCTTGTTTTTACTCCCTGAAGCTTTTCTGATTTTGTAAATGGCCAGGGGAGGCGGGAGAGAGGAGAGAGAGAACCTGAAGGCAGAAGCAGAAACACAAGGGCAAGACAGTGAGGATTAATGAAGTTCTAGTTCTGAAATCATGTAGAGCGTAGCCCAGAGTGAGACTGGAAAAAATAATGTGTATACCCCTCGATATTGCTTTGCAATTTATGACCAGCAGCAGAAAATCTGAATTAATAAATTCTCATCTCTTTGTTCTGTGTTGGTAGATGGAAAAAGTACTTGCTGTTTGAAGCCCTTTCCCAGAAGAGAATTCCAAATTTATTTTAGCATGCTAACAGTTCGGACAGATTTTTTTAATAGCTGGAAGAGTATTTCAAATTTTCCTTCTAGGTGCAGTGATTTTTTCATAAATGAAAGAAGGTCAACTGAGCATGTTTTAAGGCAATGTGCAGCTGTTCTTACAAGATGCTAGTGTCAATGTTCCTCCAGATTTATGGGGGTTTTGGTACTACACAGGTATGTCAAAAATATTTCCTTGTTTTGGAAGATCTATGTCTTTATCTTACTGACTGTGCTATATGCAGCCTTGGAAAGTTCAGGGAGATGTTTTCAACAAGACTTACCACTGACTTCCATGGGAGTAGCAAAGCCAGAGTGTTTCCTCCTGAAGTCAAATGCTTGGAGTGCTAAGTAGCAGATATCTCTTATGTGATAGGTTAGGAGTTTCTCAGGCAAAGTTAAACACTTTTCCTCACCAAAGCTGAGCTGCAAAGGAGAAGAAATATAGGCGCACAAAGAACTTCATTCTCCCTTCAACAGCAAAAAACAGCATCCTGCAAGGGAAAACATAAAGTTTCTTCCTTTGTTCCTGCTTTATCAATAAGATTTTAATTGCGAGAGAATGTACTTAGCAGTTGCTCTGATCTTTGTCTCTGCCATCACTAGTAGAAGTTAGAGAGGAGAGACGTGGTGTTTTTTGGCAAGGAGCAGAAAGCAAGTCCCTGGGTGTGAAGAGTTTCAAGGAGACCAGAATGCTGACAAGCAAAGGACAGAGGAGAGACGAGAAGGGTTTCTAGAGAAGAAAATAGGGTGCAGTATGTTGAGGAGAAAATAGGTATTTCTCATTCATTACCGAATATGTTACAAAGCAAACCCAGTGTCTGCGCACAGATGCTTAAACATTGAAACCTGTATTTAAAAGGATGGACGTTGCAAAGTTGAAGTGTTCAAAGGCTCGAGTATTAAACTTAGAGGTTTAATGAAACTTTACATTTTCTGGACAATCTTACTATGTATGATTTATGATATAGATTAGAAATAGTTATCAGATTATTATTTTTCTCAAGCTGGGCAGTTTTCACAATAGGGAATGTTTTGTTAGAGCAGCAAAGAGAGTGTTTTGTTCATGTTTGCATGAGACTGACCTTATTTTCTGCTCAGCAAACTGTAACTGTTCCTCTTGGATATTCTTTACAGTGCATAGTATGAATCACAGGTATGTTTTACATAAAAGTTAATTTCTTTTCACAATGCGTCTATGAGGTAAGACAAGTATTGGGATCATCTTTACTTTAAGGACAGGGAATAGAGCACCTGAAAAAATTCGCTAATTTTTAATGCTCAGTTTTAGAGTTACATGGTTGTTTTCAAAGTATTTCACATCTTTCAATAGTGCCTGGTACAAATGCTCTTCTGTTTTTGTAGTATTAAGCAGAAGGAAAAAAAAGGGAAACATACTGTCAGAGACAGGTGGTCCCTCAGGCTGTCATTTCAGTTAACACCTCTGGCAGTATTGCTTTCTTTCTTCCACAAACCGTACCTGTGTTTCTTCAGCTGGACAGTGAAACCCCTGGTTCTGCAGAATTACAACCCAGGCAACCACAAACCAGACCCAAAGCAATTATTTTCCTCTTTAGATCTGTTCTTTTTAGCCAGATGTATTCCTCAGTCCTGTTCATCCCATGAAGACAAGAAATGAGGCTAATAGCTATGCCACCACAAACAGGAGGAGGGGGTCTGTAAAAATGAGCACCAGGAAGCAGCAATGCTTTTGACTTATAGCACTGTGGAAGACAAAGTACCTTGAGTTTGTATCACCAGGTACCATACAGCTATCAGGAACTTCTTTCCTGCTTGTAGGAAAACCCAGTTTGACAACTAATTAGTCAGGTATCCTTAAAACAGCCTTCTCTATTTCCAAGCCGACATACAGTAATTCCTAGAGATCCATAGTAATTATCTGAATGCAACGGTGGCATCATGGAAACTGATCATAAAGTGTATAAAAACGGAATTAGATTTGTCCAGCAACTTTGATTTTTGACATGAATTCTTTGACATCCCAGTCCTGATTATAGGCTTTTAAGATCACGTAGAGAGTACTGTGTGTCATACCACAGGTTTTGAAAACTCTAGAATGAAATGAACATAGATCAGATACCTGGTATAAAAAAAAAATCTTTAGATAACTAGGACACTAGGAAAGCAAGTAGCTGAGAAGAGGTTATTGTGATAGAAACTGTCAGGCAATAAGTTCAAATAGCACAACTGGCTCAATCGAGTGTGTTTAAAATGTTTATTGAGAGCACAGTCCAGCCAGAAGGGGTATAAATTGGCTGAAGTTTATAAATTAAAAATTAATCCAATTAACTTTTCTTCATTTTGCTCTTCTGCTTACAGTTGTCTTTCACGCTGTGCTGACTGCTGCGGCTGCCTTTATGTATATCATAGCTGCATCTATTTGTAAAGTAATCAGTTTGCTGGTTATAAGCTTCACGTACCTGTTCTCAGGTACCAAATATTTCAGAGTATTTGGGATTTGAATTTATTTTGAAATTAAGTTCAGTCATTATGAATTTAAATTTTCAACTGCATTTTTAGGGCTAAATCCAAAGTGTGATTTAAACTCAGAGAGAATTGCAAAAGACAGAATAAGTGAGGGATCTGTTTTTGAGACCTCAGTGTATCTGTTTAGAAAAAGCATGCAGGATATTAAGGTGAAAAAGATAAAAGAATGGAATAAAAGAAGATATTATCGCGTTACAAGTCTTCTACCTGAGACCAGTGGTGAGGTCTCAGAAGGAAAGAAGCTGTAGACTCTAGAGATTACAATTAAAGGCAAAAAAAATAAAGGTCCACGAAGGCTGCTGTCTTCAAGTGTGGTCAGAGGGATGCAAAAAGCATTTGGTAATGGGAATGGCACAGAAGCAGGTGGAGCATCTGTAGCAGTGCGTGAGATCTCTGAGACCTGTGGGTTTGTTTCAGAAGTATTTAGCTGCTGAAGGAAGTTGATGTGCACTGGGGAGAATTTAACAGTTGGAAGATGCAATGAATCAATAGGGAGGAAGGAGGTGACCTAGAGCTATAGAAAAATAAGTGAAAAGAGCAGGAAAGAACTGAACAAGTGTAAAGCTATAAACAGGTTTGTGAAAAGAACAGGGCACTACAAGAAAGCGAGTAAAAATATTACTGTGCACTAGGAAATCTCTTTGTAAGCAGTGCTGAGTAAAGGCAGGTTGCAAAAGGAATTTTAACCGTATGTAGGGGAGACAGAAAATAGAGAGGGAATGAGGAGCTTGAATTCATAAGCTGAGCATCACCAGAGAAGCTGAGAAGGATGAGAGAATGTAAGATACTGGGTTGTGGCCAAAGAACCAGCAGCAGTGGGTGTAGAAAAGAATGGCTTCTAGGATAAAGAATCGGAGCTGATGCTTTATAGAGGGGCTAGAGCTGCAGAAGAGAGGATGCAGTAAGTTAAAGTAGGTAAGAAAAGCCCCATCTTGGAAAGGCTCTGGAAAGAGGATAAGAAAAAGCTTTAGAGAGTGTGACAGCAAAAATGAAATGCAAGAGAATGCTGTCAGTGAGTGCAAATAAGGCTCTTTAGATTGCCTGGGTCCTTATCAATTGTCATGTCTTATGATCGCTCTAAGAGTTAAAATGAACAAGAAAAAATTGTGCCTTTAAATTAAGTAGTATTGTTCTAATCTTGTCATGGATGCTGAAATATGAGGAGACTGGCAGCACTGCCTGGCAAAATGGATTCACCCATATGCTATCCGCGCCCTTGCACAAGCATGCATGTGTGTGCAGCCAGACAAGCCCCAGGCTCGTCACTGATTTGGATTTAAAGCAAGGATGGTTAATTTTCATCTGAATCAGTCTTCCCAGTGCAGTTTAGTGTGAGATCACACCAATACCCTGGAGTTGTCAAGGGCAGGAGTACTGCTTTCAGGAGCATTTCCTTGAACTGGAGCCTGCAGCAGTCACCTCCTGTTGAGAGCAAAGAGCCATTTCCTGTGCTCAGGACACTGGGATAGGGAGAGAGAGGGTGGGCAGATGCCTGTGCTGTAAAATGCATTTCCTCAGCAGGTTGAACCAGTCTTAGTGCTTCTGCAGTCCCTGCCGTTCTTGCCTTCAGTGTTTTTCCACTCCTCTTTAAGCAATTGTTTGATCCTCAGAGAGTGGATGTAGTTAAATACTGCTGGTTTTCCTTCCTTTTTCACGCTCCCTTCAGATTCTTTGGCTTTTCTTTCTGGAGGCCTGAGCAGGATGAGCTAATCCAAGAGTATTAGTAACATGCATCCAGGAAGGGAAAGAACCATGTCAGTGCTTAACGTAGGTTGATGTAATTTCTGGGCTTGGGCCTTTAGAGTGTATTTCCATGAAGATGCAGAAGGATAAACCTCATTTTTTCTGTCTTCCTTCATTGCCCCCCCAGGTTTCAAACATCCAGTGGCATCCTGCCTTATCTTATGCCAGCTCTTGTTCTTGTCTGTCTTTTCATTACCCTGTCTAACATTCAAAAGCATTAGGAAACAGCCCACCTGAAAGAGCAGATAATTCTACCATTTTTGTTGGAAGAAGGTGTACTGGCTGAGGAATTCTTCAGGAGGTAGCAGGGATGAGAGCTGTTAAAGCCATTACTGTTGTTTAGCCGCACAGGAGACCGCAGCAAGTCCCATGCAAGGACTGTAATTCAGTCTAAGTAGAATTCCATTAGCTTAAAAGTGATCTTCTCCCCATTGTTTGGCCAAGAGTGCTCTATAATGCTATTATTAATGCATTGGTAAACCATTAATTGCATTAATTCAAAGGACCTGAACACAGCAATAATCTGATTTTTATTCTGGGAAATACACTGGAAAACTCCATGTATTTGCTGCAAAGTTTGAAGTAGTTTTGTGAAATGATAGTCTCCAATAACTGTGATTAGTTGTTCTCAGCTGTACTGTTACAAATTGGAAATATAACATCTTTTAAAGTCACGCTGGTCTTACAGTGGAGCAGTAAAAGGAATCTCATGCTCTGAAAGCAGGAAGACAAGACCTACATATGAATATACTTAATGTTAATTTGCACATAGTGGACTTCATTCTTCGTTCTGGTAGCTTAAAGGAAATTCGGATTCCAAGCCTCATTTTTTACAAATCTGTTTCAGTCCCAATGTAAGCAACAGTATCTGCCATATTCCTTCACTTTACGTTTCCTGTTGCAGTGCTGAAAGAGATTCAGAGCACAGTTGAGCATTTCACTAAAAAGGATAGTGTGTTGTAAAAAGTACGGTCCCCACTATGCTTGCCCTATGATGCTAGCATTATGGAATAATTCTCGGGTGGCAGGTTGAAGGGATTTTCAGGTGCTTTTTGTCCTAGGAGCTTCTGAAGCTGTGGGACTCTGCCAGTGTTACATTTGTAGCAGGGACACGGTTTTACTTAACTGCAGTTTTCTGGTTTCCTTTTTTTCAGGTCAGAATAACTGACAGAATCTAGAAGGAGGAAGGACATTGACCAAATATGGAAGAGGACACCAAACCTCTCTTGGTTCCTGTGGGAGGCGATGAAAGCAGTCATGGTATCATGAATATACAATTTAATCCAGAAGACCTTAAATGCAAAAGGTACGACAAAGGCTAAGCCTGCAGAACGGTTATATAGCAATGAGTTGTTTAGTCTTTGCTTTTAGTAACAGAATCCTACAAAGACAGAAGGCTAACATTTGGAAGAAACCAGGGTCTGAGTACAAGCAGTTTCTGCTCTGTCTCTATATTATTTCCAAACAACAGGTGAACAGATGCGGTATTGTGATTTGTTTGTAAGGATGAGACTTCTGTTGATGTGACTTCAGAGAGAGCGCTCCAGTTAAGATCTGGGCATGTGGCTTTTAAAGTGTTTTTCAAACACTGAGTATAGTGTGTATGCTGAAGTGCCGTGGTTTTTATTTAGCATAACAAATTTAAATGTTGAGACTATGCAAGAAAGCTTATCAGAATGTGTAGATAAATCCCTGTCAGTATTTGTAAATGGCCCTGTATGCTTTCTTCAGGTAATGCTGGAGAAGTACATTATTTGCTAATACTGAGGGAACTGAGCAAGCTTTACAGCCTTTAAGAAAAAACTGTAGTGTTTCTTGTGATGAAGCAAACATGAATAATTCGTCAGCCCAGCCTTTTTGCCATGTGTGCAAGAATAATACATGCCTGTTTTCTTAGAGCTCAATAGTTTTGTTCCCCTGAGGAGGTCAGAGCACGAGACTTCCTATGCTGTTGCAGTTAAGACTTCTGTGAGCTGATCCTGAAACTAAAATAGACAACACAGTGGTAAGCAACCTTATGCCAGCTGCAGACACCAACACTGCTTTTTTAGGCGAAGGAATAGCTCCATACTACCTCTTGAACTCTGTTTATGGAGGTTTTTTTCCCCGTTTGCGTTGAGTACGTATTTCAAAGGGGCAGTTTTCCCGAATAAGCTGAAGATGGCACTGTTGTATACAAAAGCTTCTTGTTGGGACCACTTCAGCGAGAAGAGTTCTTGATTATCCTGTTTTGCTGCAGTCCGAGCCTGCTTACAGCTTAGCCAGGGGCTAAACAATCTGTTTTTTTCTCTACAAGCAAAGAAAGGAGGATCAGGATCAAGAGTGAGCCCAGGTGTAGGAGTATACAGAACTGTGTATATAAAAATTACGGGATGGTAGAGTTCTTTCAGGGAGGAAAAGAAATGTGCAAAATAAATTATTGCTTTATCTTCTTTGTGAGGAGTGTTTGAGGCCCTCCTAGCATAGGACTACTAATTTATATGGCTTTTGGCTCCTTGTCTCAGAGGAAGTATATGTTATGTTTGAGGAGCAGTGATTTGCGGGCAGTGTGGTGATGCAGAAGCAATGAGAGAAGTTTACACCTTTGCAGTATGTTGAAATGCCAAGATCCACTGTTCAAAAACGATGTTACTTATTGTTTCCCTCATTGTGTGTTTTTGTTCTTGGCATTTCCAAAGGTAGGAGACTCAGCTTCATAAAAGGTCATAGCATGCAGCATTTGGTTCCCTCCCTAAAAGCAGAGGCGTGCACTTGGATTGTGTTCCCACGTCCACAACCTCCATCTTTGCAGATCCGTCCATTTTGTTCTTATTTCTCCTCCCTTGAGTTCATTGCCCCATTTTCTACAACATAGTCTTTTGCCTTCCGAGCATGAAGAGACACAAAGATGAAGAGCATGAGCTCCCAGGGTATCAGGAAAGCCTGGAAGCTGGAGCAGAGCCAAACAAGGAACTCCAGTTCAGTGTGTTAGTAGAGACAGTGAAATTTTCAGAAGAACAGACCATCAGGGTCTGCCATCAGGCATGGTCAGAGCACTGGGTGGTTTGGAGAGCTTTTTCATTAGAACTTCACGGAGTAGCGACTCCAGGAAGAGTGGTTTCTTGAAATATCAAACTGTGCAAGAGCAATAGTACAAGATTTGCTCAGCCTCCGTTGCTCCTGATTTAACTCGTTGTTCAGAAACTTGGTCAGCTGTTGGTGGGTGGTCATTTTGCTGTGACTGAGATGGCTCTTGAAATGTTTTATGTGATTTGCATATAATCACTGTTAGTCTTTCTTAGTGCTCTTTTGTTCTTTTGTTTGGGGGGTTTGAGATTTGAGGGCATTTGCCCTATTTGACTTTCTTAACAGCTTGGAGGAATTGGGGTTTTTAAAAGGCAGGCTTTTCAATGTTTACATAAGCTATTTTTTAGAGTTGTAAATTTTTTGGTGTAGCATTCTTTTGCTAATTTGAAGGAAATGTAAGCCACTCTTAATCCTTTTAAAGAGGATGTTATTGTTCTTCACAACGACCCGAATAACTCACACCATATTAGGTGTGTTTTGCTCATTTTGTAGGTCCCTTTAAAAACTAGAATATCATTGCTGCAATGGCTTATTGATGATTATTGTATGCAAGAAATGTAGTTTTTTCCTTCTGACTACTTCTTAAATCTGTTCGTTGTCAACAGATACTGCAGTAGTCTTCAGGAATACTTTAACCTTGAAAGAAACAGATGATGTTTTGTGTTAGCTGTTTTGCATGCGAAAAAACTTGACAGTGCCCCCTGATGAAGGGAAATAAAGCCTTCTTCCCTTTTCTGTTCTTTCTGAAGGGGAGATCAGTAGGTGAAATTTAAGTTATGAATTAAACAGTGTCTGTAGATTGCAGTCAGATAACTCTCTTTCATGCGAAAGTGGTTGGTTTCCTTTTAGTTTTAGAGCTCTTTTAACTTACAAAAAGGTAGGCAATGGTCGGGTCTGACCTTTTGTGCATTCCTGACTACTGCTCCACACCCATGTGGTCTTTTTGCTCTGTTGCCTGCTTTTCATTTTTCTGTGTTGCTAACATTTTTGCTAATTCCTAGTATTACTAATTCTAACTGGGAAGAATTATAACCTTCTTAGTTAAGAACCTTTGTAGTTCTTTGTCAGAGAAGAGTTGAGTAGCTTTGTCTTTATCACAGAAGAGGGAACAGTGCTTGAAATGGTATGGTAGAACTTGTGATTCTTTTACATGTTATATGTGTGTCCTGTGAGCAACAGGGATGACTTGGTATTGTGCTCTGAAAGGTTGTTTAGGTTCTGCATCCAGCATTTTAAGGTACTTGTGTGGTCAGTTATATTATCAAGAGAGTAAAGATGTTGTAGAATAATCTGTGAGCATGATGTTTGCAATGCTTATGTCAATTCAAACAGGTTAGAAAGTAAAAATCAAGCAGTTTGTGGAATTCTTTTGAACGGCTTTCCTTAAGAGAAGTGAACTGATATCTGTAATGTTTCTACCCAGATAAGCAATTCCCAATTAGGAAATAGAAACTTATGGATATAGTCTTAATATTATTATTTTTTTCTCCTTACTTTAATTTCCCTGATAGGGAGTCAGTTTTACTTCCTGGTTTTACATATGCTATATGCAGCATTCCTGTAATAATTTGGTAACTCAGTAAAACAATAAAGCCCTAGAAATTTACTACCTTTATTTCTCTGTAATAATCCTATCACATCCCTGAAAAGTAACTAGTTGATGTGGGCCATAAGAGAAATATGTGCCATAAGCTGAAGTGGTCGTTTGGGAGGAGAGGAAAGAAATTATTCCCTAAAGAGGGTTTTTTCGTATTTACTTAAATGTGAAAAGTTTGTTTGATGAGAAGTTACTGATAATATCTTGTAGAGCCAAAACACACACTGTCATAAGACATTGTATTGTAACAGCTCAATACTCAATACTACTTTTGATCAGATGTCCAGAAGCAGTTGTTTGCTGTTAAAAATATTTCAACAAACATCCTTGGAAAATGGTATTATGTTGTTTAAAATTTCTTGAGATAGCTGTTTGCTATACTGCTTCGTTGCTATTGCTCTGCAAGATGTAGTACATTTCTGAAAATACCTGGATAAAATATGTAGCACCCTTATGGATGCTGGCAGTTGCAAGGTTATGTGGTGTTTGACAAACAATTTTTTCTTTCATGCTCTCCACCTAACCGTGCAAGTCCAGCACTTGAACTTTGTCCAGCACAGTATCTGGAAACAACTTTAGTCATGAGCATCTCTTCATTTTCTTTGCTTGTAAAAACTGCTGTGCCCAAGTTCATAATGTGAGGAAGTTTGGACAGAAGCAGTCTTATCTGTTTCCTGGACCAGCACTAGAATTCTTAATTCTTCTGTTCCTTTGTGTGAGTGGTGAAACAACTAGCACATGAATACAGCTGCAGGTTTTCTGGGAATGGTTTCTGAAGTACACATGCAGAGTGTTGTGTATGGGAGATGTGGATGTTCTGCATGAGATCCTGCATCTTGCCTGTGCTGTTTGTGCTGTGGAAAACAGTTGTGTTTTACTGGCATGTTTGCCCTGGTAAAAATAGTATTTTTTTTCAGGCTAGCTATTGAAATAGAAATTGTATTTGTGTTCTTCAGTATGAATATAATAAACTGATTGGACACCATAATCAATCTCAATGCATGGAAACTGTCTGCGCTGTTTTGCATTAATAGTCACATCCTCCAGTCCTGCAACCTCTCCCCTTCCTCCTGATCACGTTGTCCTAATCTTTTTCATAATCATTTTGCCACATGAGAGATATAACGTGATTGTCTGTATAAATCAGAAAATTTTCTAGGAGTCTGTTGCGGCTGCTGGTGCTTGTGCATACAGAGTGCTTGTCTGCTAGACTTGAGGTCCCTAAAGAGAGTTTTCCAAAATATCTCCCAGATTATATCCTGCCTGCTTTGGACTTTGAGGTTTCTTTGAGTCTTTGAGACCTTCTCAAACTGCTGTGTGACTCTGTCCTACAACCAGTCTTTGATCTGAGTGTAGCTGGGGGCTGGGAAATTGCCTTGATCCTAGACAAGAGTGCTACCTTCTCCTAGTGGAGGTCAGGGAGGAAGATAGCATCCCAGCCTGCCCACATAGGTTCCAGGTTAGACTGATGCTTTCAAAGAGGTCTGTAACAACCATAAAACTGATAGGTGGTCAGTCTATTTTGGCAGTCACTTATTCAGTGTTAGAGATGCAGTGATACCCTGAGAAAAGGAAAATTAATGGCTGCTTAGATAGTTTTCTTTCTCAACAAATGCACATCAGAAGGGATCAAGAGGGGAAGTAGCCTAAGTACTGGCAATGTGAAACGTGTGGTCCTCTAGGAAGGAAGCAGCAGCAGCAGATATGTAGAATTACTTTGTGGTTTTTTTTTTTCCTCATAGATGACGTTCTGGTTCAAACCCTCCTGTTTTGTGATGGGCTACGAATTGCTTGTTCAATCCAGACTTTCTTCATAATACTGGACAAAATTAAATATCTTTCTCTAAAGAACTTCTTACCTTCTGGCAGATTTGGTTTTGCTGCACAACATTTTTCTTGATGTTTTTGGTCATTGACTAATAACATTGCTTTCCCCATAAAATAGGATGTTGTATTTATGTTTTCTGTTATTTTAATTTTAAAATCATCCATGGCTTTGACTTGAACTACTTTAAAAATTAATTTCTCACTGTTTTCCGGGTGTGGAAGAATTTTCTTTGACATGCATGTCAGCAGTTGTTGATCACCATTTTGAAGCAATCCTTTGCCACAAATACGCTCGCTTTGGAAGAAAACAGAAACTTTGTCTCAGTGTAATTTTTCTGCAGTAGCAAACAGAGACTGTGGGGATGAACTAGTAATATTAATTGGAGATGGGGAAAGAGGTAGCCCTTGTGAAGCCCTTCACACTATGCAGCTGCTGTACGGTTAGCAAAACATACTTTTTGTGTTCTAAATAAAATGTGTGTCAATGATCCAAAAAGAAAACAGCAGAGAGCTGACTGAGCATGGGGAAGTATTTAAGCATATTACATTTCCTATTTTCATAACTACAGTGTTTATTTTATGGGTCATCTAATGAAATATTTTTTGTCAGTGTCCAATGATTCGATCAGCCCAATAAATTTTTAGCTAAAACAAGCTGACAGTTCATTGTGATTTTGACCGTTACATACTTATGGAATTAGTTAGCCCCGTGTGCCTTTGACTTGAGCAATAAAGCTATCGCTTAAAATTTATTCCTGTTTAATTGCGGTATCTTTCTTAACTGTTTATAAGAACATAACAGAAGTCTATACACAAAGCAAGGATTTCCCCTTTCATGTCGTAGGCATAGGAAAAAGTCAGTTGAGAATGTTTTAAAAATTGGAAGAGTGTTCGCTTTCATTTCAGTGAGCGAGAAACAGTTTAGCAAATCTAAGCCATTTTTTTCCGTAATGAAGGAATATGTAAGAATTAATGAAGTCTAAGAAGAAGGAAAGAACAAATTTGTTGAGAAGAAAGTTATTTTAGTATTTTGCACTTGACAGTCAGTTTTTATCAGCCCCATAAATACTCTTACCTGCTGTGTCCCCTTAAGCATACAGGAATAAGGACCTGCCTTCATTTCTTCCAGAGGTTTAACCACCAGCTTCAGAGCTGTGTTGGGTTTTTTGCCTTCTAGATAAAAGGTGGTACCTCGGTGCAAATGTTTAATGATTTACTGGGAAAGAGAATGAACCTTTGTCACTGTCACAGCATTGAGAGCTGGGGTAGGAGAGGTTGACCAAATTCCTTTGTAGTCTGAGCCAGAGATGGGTATTGAAAAAAAGTCAATTCAAATAGGTTTTGTTCATATTGCAGGAAAAATGGCATGAATTTATTGCTGACCTAATTTCTGGTCTTGGTAGCCTGAAACTTGCTGTGGTTTATACTTCTGTGGGTTCTGGTTTCAGGGTGGTTCTTGTTTCTGAGTGATTTAAACATCAACCAGAAAGAAGAAGATCAGAGAGCTGTCGAGATTGCTTTACAATTAAAAGCGTTGGTGAACGGGGAAAAAAGCTCCAAACCCTGTGTCAAGGCTTTCAGGTCACTGTCATTCCCTCTCTTATTTGAGAAATTAGCCTGTGAATTCTAGGACTGAATGGCATGTTTAGGCAATAGTATAGTATGCCTATATGGAAGTAAATTGTAATTGATTAAAAAAGAAAAATCTCTGCAATATCTTGCTTAGGTCACATTTCTGGTAGTGGCCCTTGCATGAAGCTAGCTTATGTTGTGTTGCAACATGCAGCAACTTTCACTGTGCTTGCCCTGTACATCTATGTGTGCAAAGAAACATGAGGACATGTGATATGGCTGCTTTCTCCTTTAGTGGCTGTGGCTGTGCCAGCAGCCTTACCTTGGGAAAAGGGAAGGCTGACCACCTGTGTTCTCTACATCTCTGTATGGGAGATGTAGGACTTCTGTCACTGATAGTACTGTTCTGTGTGATTAGCCTGATTAAATCTGAAGGGAAGTTGTGAAGTAGTTCAGAACTACAAATGGACATCTGTCACTCCGTTTTCTGTGACGAGTTTCATTCCTGGTTGCATTTGTTTAAAAATAGTATGAGCACGTGGACTTAGTTCTGTCCCCTTTAAACACAATTTCATCCAGTGTTTCATACAATTTTAGCTAAACTAGTAGTTCCTAGCCTTTTCACAGGTAGTCCTTATTACCAGTGCTCATTTCTCTTTTTCTCTCTCCTTTGTGCTTCTGCGTTCTCACACTTTCTGTTTCTACCTCTGTTTCTCATCACTGCTTCTGGCAACACTGGTTATAAACAGTAATACACTTGACCAAGCTTATTAACATGTGTTTCTGGTGTGACTCATTGTAGAGTACTAATAAAGTGTTTATTAGGTCTAAATTTTGATGTTAGGTTGCCCCTCAGAATCTGGGCAAGAGGCCATTTTAATATGGATGTTCATGGTTCTTTCATGGATGGCAGATTCCGTAATGGCAGTGATATTTTTGTGTTTTCCTTATGTGCTAAGCTGTTCTCTGGAATATATGTTACCTCTTGTATTCTAAAATTTTAAGGGTTTTCCTTTTTCTCCTCTATTTTTTTTTCCTCTCCTTTAGACCATTTCACGTGGAGCCTACAAACATAGTCAGTGTGAATGATGACATGCAGAGAGTCACTGATGAAGCTTCAGCAATGAATAAGCGGATCCATTACTATAGCAGGCTCACATCTCCTGCAGACAGGGCATTGGTAAGGCAAAGGTCCTACCAGACCAATCTGATCTCCTTCTGTGACAAGGTTGCCTGTTTAGTGGATGAAGAAAAGTCTGTGGATGAGGTGTACCTGGATTTCGCTAAAGCCTTCGACACCGTTTCTCACAGTATTCTGCTTGAGAAACTGGCTGCCATTGGCCTGGATGGGCACACACTCTGCTGGGTGAAAAACTGGCTGGATGGCCGGGCCCAAAGAGTTGTGGTAAATGGAGTTAAAACCAGTTGGAAACCAGTCACGAGTGGTGTTCCCCGGGGTTCAGTGCTGAATCCATTGCTGTGCAATATATTTATCAATGATCTGGATGAAGGGGTTGAGTGCACCCTTAGCAAGTGTGCAGATGATGCTAAGCTGGGTGGCAGTGTTGATTCTGCTTTCAGGAAGGGAGGTTCTGCAGAGAGATCTGGACAGGCTGGATCCATGGAATAAGGCTCAACAAGACCAAGTGCCAAGTCCTGTGTTTGGAACACAACAACCCCATGCAGCACTGCAGACCGGGGGAAGACTGGCTGGGGAGCTGCGTGGCAGAGAATGACCTGGGGTTGTTGGTTGACAGCCGGCTGAACATGAGCCAACAGTGTGCCCAGGTGGCCAAGAAGGCCAATGGCATCTTGGCCTGTATCAGAAACAGTGTGACCAGCAGGACCAGGGAGGTGATTGTGCCCCTGTACTGAGAACTGATGAGGCTGCACCTCAAGTACTGTGTTCAGTTCTGCGCCCCTCAGTACAAGAAGGACATTGAGGTGCTGGAGCATGTCCAGAGAAGGGCAACGAGGCTGGTGAGGGGACTGGAGAACAAAGTTCTACAATGAGTGGCTGAGGGAACTGGGGTTGTTTAGCCTAGGGAAGAGGAGGCTGAGGGGAGACCTCATCACTGTCTACAAACTGCCTGAAAGGAGGTTGTAGCGAGGTGGGTGTTGGTCTTTTCTCACAAGTGACAAGCAATAGGACAAGAGGAAATGGCCATCAGTTGTGCCAGGGGAGGTTCGGTTTAGACGTCAGGAAAAATTTCTTCGCTAAAAGGGTGGTCAGGCAGTGGAACAGGCTGCCTAGGGATGTGGCTGAGTTGCCATCTCTGAAGGTGTTTAAAAGGCACGAAGATGAGTTTCTTGGGGACGTGGTTTTGTAAGGAGTCAGATATGTTTGGACTTGATGATCTCAGAAGTCTTTTTCAACCAGATGATTCTATGATTTTATGAAAGACAAGGCCCGATTAACTAAGTGGTCTCTGGCATGTTGGATCTTCCACAGCCAAGGTTTGGAAACGAAGCAGAAATGAAATTGAGGAAGAATCACTCTGCAGCTTGCTTTGAAGTAAATGTCTGGTATCTGAGTGCATTAATAAGGTCTTCTGTTATCGCAAGTTGTGATTTACTTCTTATGCAATGTATTCACCATCCAGAGAAAACATACAAACGGCTTGAATTTTGCAAGAGTGGTCCAGGCTGTCCAGATGTGTGTAGTCATTTCTCCCGTCTTTAAGAGGATATAAGCAGTGCTTATCTGCAATGATTAAACTTGCATGATCTGTGCCTACTAGGCATTTTGCAGAAAAGAATTCTGTTTTTCACCTAGCTAGCTAAAAATCCTGTTAACTGTTTTCTTCATGGGGAGGAAATTAATGTAATCTAACCTTTTTTTCTTTTAATTTTTTAAATGGACTTTTCCTAGAAAGATTTTGTGGTTTACAACAGTTGATTTGCTGTATTTGGGACAATAATTATGTTGGTGTGGCTAATAAGTCTTGGTTTTCATCCACTTTTTAGATTGCTCCTGATCACGTACTTCCAGCTCCTGATGAAATCTATGTGTACAGTCCATTAGGAACTGCTTTTAAAGTTGACAGTTGCACAGATGGCTATGGTAAAAACTCCAGTATAGTGACAATGTATGTTAAGCACTTTGCCGTATATTAGCCAGAAAATGCATTGTTGTTCAGTGTTCTATGTTGAAATGTTCTGTGTTGTATTCATAACTACTGTAGCTAAGAGGATAGTAAGAAATGCACGTGCTTCTTGAAATATTCACTTTTTTTACTTTTCTTCCTAGATTTATGATATGGAATACGATGATGGGTACATCTATATTAAGTATCCCATGGGGAATAAAACAGGTAAAACTATAAAAAATGTATATGTGTGAAAATGTTTTTGGCAACATGACCTGCTCTTCTATGTTTCTATAGTGTTATTGATAAACTATAAACTATTTCTATAAGCTATTTCTCTCTCTTAACAGGCAGGATTTACTTCTGGAATCATTCTCATCTTACTGATGGGCATTTTGACTCTTTATTGCTGCTACAGAGTTGTGAAATCACGGCAAATGATACGTAAGAAATACAGAGCTTCATAATGCAAATATTTCCATTAAGTGTGAAATAACAGTGATCTAATAGATTCTTAGTTTGTCTGGATCTTTACTATACATTAGACCTTTCCTGCAAATAAAAGTTATTTCTTTGAATGTCTCCCTGCTTTTGTAGTCTGGGTCTTAGCAAGCAAGGTTACAGTTGTTCAATTTGTGTCTGGGGACTTAGGGAGTTAGAGGCTTAGCTTCTTCTCCGTAAGCACTGTCCAGTTCTCTGCATGTATTTCTGATCTGCAGTGGAACAGCATGGGCTGTAGCTGCATCCCCTTGGATTGAGTGTCTGTGTTGTCCTAATGTCTGTACATATTCTGTGTTGGAAGCAAGTTATAGACAATTGCATCACTGACAGTGGTTCTGCTTAGAATGTACATTCATTGTCCAAAATATTTTTTTCATATCTGTTGTATTTGGAGCTTTTGTGCATAAACTAACCATTTACTTGCCCAAGTAGAGGCAGTTAGGACCTCCAGATTGTGACAACTCATTTTGGCTGTTGAGGACTAGTTTATGGTCTAACTTATGTTGCCATAACTCCTGCAAAAGGCTTTAGCTGCAAATGCGTTGCTGCACTTTTGTCACTATGTCTTATTCCAGTGCTTCTGGAAGTACTCAAAGTAGTAGTATGGCCACAATAAAAGCCTCTACTTCTTCAGGCCCCTTCAGTTGAACACCTAAAGTGTGTTAGATGTTAAAGTTAACAGTAATCTTCTTAGCTCTTCAGAGCACTGTGAATTTGCATCAGAATATTCTGAAACAGGAATATATCCTGTCTTGAAGAGTTTTTGGGTTTTTTTACATTTTTTTTCTTCTATCTTCTTTAGCTTTAATAGATACCTCAAACTGGGAATTCCCAGATGTTTGCAAATATTACTTTGGATCCTTTGGTCAATGGTCGAGTCTGTTATTTTCTATGGTATCGCTTGTTGGAGCCATGGTTGTTTATTGGGTACTTATGTCCAACTTTCTGTTCAACACAGGAAAGTTTATATACAGTAAGTATATGTTTTTGGTGAACTTCTACAGCTATCTTGTGGGAAGATCAAGACTTTGCTTTGTACTGAAAAAGAATTGTCCATTTTACTTAATCTTGATTCTTCTGTTACTTTGCATGAAAAGTCAAGTGAGAATAAGTAACCCTGCATGGACTTAAGGGCACAGTCATCTACGTTTTCAAAGCCAGTTTCTCAGTCTCTCTCTTGAAGTGTGGTTTTAATGAAAGAAAAAATACCAATTAGCTGATTTGCATTACAGTAATGAGGCTTCTTAGTGTGGTTTAAACAACCCAAAGCTGGTTGCACTTTGTATTTTCAAAAAAAGTCTAGTTTCATTCTAAATTTCAGCAAACACAGAGTGAGTGCTGTCATATAAAGAGTTTCTGCAAGTATCCCTGAAGGAGCGGTGAATTGTAGCACAGTAGAAACATGATTCTTTGACTGGCATTGCTATAAAAACTAATATATTGGTTATTTACTCTCTTGTACGTGCACAGACACACAAGCTTTTGTGGATACAATAAATTAGGTATATAAAGTTGTGGGAATAAGCGGTGGAATTAAGAGCTTTGAAAATCTGACTCATACTGTTGAATAGCACAACTAAGATTTAAGTGTTTCTCTTTTGAAGGTATTTAGCAACTCTTTGATACAAATAACAGCACAGACACGTATGCCTCTTAAACTAAGTTTAATTAGAGTTCTCATCATCCCTGAAGGACATGCTTTACTTTGTTTGTTAATGACTGGTGTGTATTTTACAGCTGATCTAATTCATATGTTTTTAAGGCTTTTTCATTTTAGACTTCAGCTTTTTTTTAATAAGGTTACCACTTTAATCCTAAATGATTATGAACCAAGTAATTCTGATTCCAATAAGCAAACTTCACAGTAATCCAAACAGGTTCCTTTTCTAGGAAAAAGTCCTGTTTTTCCCTGAAATTGGCCTGTTATGTTATCCCTTAGCTATATTTGTTAAAGGTTCCTATTTAAGTTGTTTGCTCTGCGATAACTTTAATCATTGGATTCTTGTCCTGATTTTCACTGTGGCTACTTAATTACTAAGTTATAAAATGAGTAATAAGGTTTAGGTTTGAAACAATGACGTCTTCTAGCCATGTGTTTCTAAGTTGTTCTAAGCAGGCTGCTGTATTTAACTCTAGTACATTCAGATGGCTTTTTTAAAAATCTGCACACACAGTTTAGGTGAAAACAAATTGATTTCCTAAGGAAAGATTGTCCAGAAATAGTACTACTCAAAGAACATAAGAACTGTAAGGCCCAATATGATATTCTGTCTTTTTTCAAAAACACAGTGTCCCATGTTTTGTTCTGTTTTTGTTTTATGAAACAGAAATAAATCCACAAACGCAACCCCTAGTTGGAAAGTGGTTTTTGAGTACAGAGGAAATACAAGTTGGCTAACATATAATTTTAACTATAATAACTAATTTAAATGCTCTAATTCTGTAAGCATTATCAATTTTTTTGATGGCTTCACACCATGTACTTTGAATTTTTTAAGTAGCAGCACAGAACACTGGTATAGTGGGGGGTGATGAATATTTCATTTTAATTAAATCTGGTGCTGCATACACGGAACTGATACCAGTAAGTATGAGAAACTCAGTTGTGATTCAGGGTGTTATAAATCAAAATGAAGAAACAAAAAAAGTTTTCTTCCCTCAAGACTTTTTGTTTTCTTTATGAGAAACAAGCTGCCGTTAATTGCATTTGAGGCCTACTGCCCCAGTAGATTTTCTGCGTGCGTAATACTCCTACATGAAGCAGAAGCAAATTTTAACCAGAGACACACTAATTAAATTTCCAGGCTGATGGACATTTCCTGTGTGTACATGCACACATAAATAAGGAAACTGCTGTCCAGTACTCTCATACTTCTCAAGCTGCAGAAACTCAAAAATGCCTGGTGTGGCAGAGCAGTAAAGGAGCACAGGAGTGCACTGGAAACAAAATACTACTAGAGATAACTGCAGTCTGTGAGACTTCAACCTTTTTCCAGAGAGTCACTTCTTTAAGATACAACATAGAAAAAGTATCGCGTACAGTCTCTTTTGAAAACAAAGGTTAGAAAAATGTGCAATGGAAGCTTTTTACCATATGGACTAAGAATATGGTTGCATGCACTTATTTCTGGCTCCAAAGAGACTCGTTTTAAGATGCATCTCCTCACTGACCTCCTGTAGAACACTGGAGACAGAGGAGCTCCGACAAGTGGAGGCATGCTGGGGGAACAGGAATAGGCAGCTAGGAGGGAGGGCTTGGGAACTTTGTAAATGGACAGGGCTGCTGGAAAGAAAGTAATGCAATCAGGGATCTTTAAAGCACTTCTAAAAGAACATTTCAAAGTATCCATTTGAGGGAGGAGGGAGTACAAGCTACTGTATCACACCTCCAATATAATTTTCCAAAATAGTGAGATTTTCTTCTTCTTTTCAGACTTCGTTCATGACATTAATGTAACAGATATTGTTCCTGGCACAAATGGAAGTAACAAAGGTAAGAAGTGCATATTAGTATTGTGTTTTCTGGTCTGGGTGCAGGTTTAAAGGCAAATCATCGTAATTCCGTGCCTAACTACGTTCCAGGTATAAAATATATATCCTAACTACCTGTTTTTAAAAAAACTATAATTTTCTGTGTGAGATTTGAACTTCCACAAATAACCTCATGCTTGGAATGCTTAATAACTGGGAGAAAGAAAAACAAAAGGAAAGAACGTAGGCATGTGCTTTTTCTCTTGTGCTCTTTTCTGCCTCTACTGTTCTGATCCAATCTTATGCAGTAGGGGGTATAACTTGGAGACAAAGTAGACAACAAAATTCCTCAGCATTCTCCAGCAACTGGAAGATATAAAGCAGCTGCTTCACAAAATTAAGGGCTGCCAGATGCTCAGATGACTCGGCAGGGCATTCAGGGCTATGAAAGAGATCAGTGAGAGCAAAAGCATTTTTCAAGGTCTCCGAAACAATCCCCTTACAAGCAATGGAGAGAATGCAAATGAGAAAACTTGAAGTAACATAATAGTCTCTAAAGAAATTTGACAGAACACTTTTTACACCTTTGCCTTTGTAATGGAACAGCCATGCAGCCAATGTGGGAGGAAGGCTATGAGGTATTATGGGATGCCAAAATTTAAAATATTATGAGAACAGTAAGATACACTCATATTTCAACATGTATCTTGGTAGACAAGTGTTAGAAAGAAAAGTTAATGTTAACAGAAATCAATTAAACATGTTTTTATCTATTTGGTTGGATTTGTTCCTGTAGCTTGTTCAGGTGCTGCCATTGATCAGCCACCATGTAATAGGATTGTTACGAGCACACATCTTAAATGGGTTCAGTTGTGTTGTTTAGTAGTGATATACTTGGACTTGGCATAGCACGACCTGGCAGGGTGTTTTGGTTCAGTGCATGGGGTTTAGATCTGCCACTTGTTATAGTAGCTGTCTTGCCATCCTTAGTTTAAGTGTTCCCGGAGCAGTGTACAGTAATGCTGGCCCTTCTGTGCATATATGCGCTTGCATCTTGGTTCACATGATCTTACTGAAGTGCTGAATATGCAGCCAGCTGCAGAGGTGTGTTGCTGTGGCTTTATTCCAGCAGGTATGTGTAAATACTGAACACACCTGGTAGGTACATGACCTTGAAGGCTGATCCTGTGTCACAGCTCAGGCTTCAAAGAAAGTAGTGTCTTTGTTTTGCTCATCTGAAAGAATCATAGCACATGCCAACTTAGAGTCCAGTGTGCGTAGCAGTGAAACCTTAATGCTGGACTCCTGATTAAAATAAAAAAAGTTAGTAACAGTTGTCAAACACTGATTTTGGTTTTTCATGTTCCCCATAGGTATACTCCAGAAATTATAAGATCTTTGCTGTGAGGATTCTGTGCAAGGAAAACTGTTCTCATCTGGGGATATTTTTCTCTTCTTTTTTTCCAGTCATTTGTCCAAGTGCTGCTAGCAGTCACCCACCACAGAACAGGAGTGTGATATTCTCTTCTGGCAATGATACAGGTTTTGAACTCTTTGAGAAGTGGTGGAACAAGTCTCAAACAGTACCATTTTACCTGATTGCTGTTCTTCTACCCCTGCTAAATCTGAAGTCTCCATCTTTCTTTGCCAAGTTTAACGTCCTAGGTAAGTAACAAGTACTACTGAAGCCTTGTTTCGTTGTGGCTAAAATGTACAGAAAACAGTGAAATTTACTGCAATGAGTAGAATCATAGAGTAGAATCATAATCATTAGAATCGTTTAGGTTGGAGAAAATCTTGAAAGTTGAGTCCAAGAGTTAACCTAACACTGCCAAGTCCACCGCTAAACCATGTCCGCAGGCACCGGATCTGCATGCCTTTAAAACAATTATAGAGATGTTGACTCCACCACTTCCCTGTGTAGCCAGTTCCAATGCTTGACAACCCTTTTGGTGAAGAATTTTTTTCCTAATACCTGATCTAAAACTTCTCTGGTGTAACCTGTGGCCGTTTCGTCTTTTACTATGACTTGCTAGCCGGGAGAAGACACTGATACCTAAGTCGCTTAAGCCACCTTTCAGGCAGTTGTAGAGAGCAATAACGTCTCTCTTCAGCCTCCTTTTCCCCAGACTAAATAGCACTAGTACCCTCAGCTGCTACTCAGAAGGCTTTTGCTCCAGACCCTTCACCAGCTCCATTGCCCTTCTCTGGATACACTCCAGCAGCCTGATGTCTTGCTTGCAGTGAGGGGCCCAAAACCCAAGACTGAACACAGTATTTGAACACCACTCACCAGTTCCAGGTACAGGGGTTACTTGTCCTGCTTCACTTGTCCTGCTGGCCACATAATTTCTGACAAAAGCCAGAATACTGTTGGCCTTCTTGGCCACCTGGGCACGCTGCTGGCTCGTATTCAGCCAGCTGCCAACCATCAAACCCAGGGTCCTTTTCTGTCAGCAACTTTCCAGCCATTATTTGAGTAGTTTGCTGGCAGCTGATGTTGTACCTTGGAGTGGTTCATTTGTTGGTTTCTTAATCACTCGCAGGCTTTCTTCCCTGTTTTGCTTGAGTCTTATAGTTAACAGGGAGTTAATTTTTTTTTCCTTTACTCAATAATCTAGTAAAACAAGTTGCACTATATTTACAACAATGCTACGTGTACTACTGTGCAGCATTTGATGCCTACTACCTTGACATAGCTAGACATATGCTTCCTCATCTGGTAAACATTTCAATCAGTTGATTGTTTAATCACAACATCAGTTAATCAGTATAACTTGCTGTTGTGCTTTGCCTCGGCTCCCAAGTCCCTGGCCTGTTCTGTGCTACAAGAACAAAAATTGTGACTTCTTCCTGCTTCTGTGTTTTGAGAAGAGTAAGGCAGGTTGAACTGGTAAGGTGGTTAAAGCACATGGATGATAGGTGAGCTTGGTCGCAGTTCATGGAGTAGGAGAGGTCTATGGGCACGACATTGAAGCCCATGATGAAGAGAAAGGGGAAAGGAGATGGGAATCACAATTTGAAGAAGATGGAGGTGTAAAGGAGGTAGAGGACAGGAGTTAAGGGTCTAGTTTATTCTCTGTTCCAGTGTGACTTAGAGCTTGGTTCTGCTGTTGGTGGAACCACTAAATGAAGATACACAGGAACTTGGGTAAGTTGTAGTGTTCCTGTGTAAAAAGTAAGGTTTTCATGTAGAGTAGATGTAACATTAGGGATAAGGAAATACTTTATCAAATGAGATCTAGCCGTAACTGTATCTGTTTTTAAAAGAAGGACGTTATCGTAGGCAACTATTTTTTAGTTTGATAACCTATTAGAATATGAAATTTCTCATAACTTTGGTAGATCATTATGTAATTCAGAAGCTTGCCTTGTTCTTTATAAGCTTTGAAGTTTCATAGAATCATGGAATTACCTGAGTTGGAAGGCACCCAAAAGGATCATCAAGTCCAACTCTTATCCCTACACAGGACACTCCAAACATTCACACCATGTGACTGAGGGCATTGTCCAAATGCATCTTGAATGCTGGCAGACTCGGTGCTGTGACCTCTTCCCTGGGGAGCTGTTCCAGTGCTCCACCACCTGCTGGGTGAAGAACCTCTTCCTAATATCCAGTCTAACCCTCCCCTGGCCCATCTTCCTGCCTTTCAGGAAGAGATCAGCACCTGTTTCACTTCCCTCCCTTGTGAGAAGGCGGTAAACAGCTATGGGATCCCCTCTGAGTCTCCTCTTCTCCAGGCTGAACAGACCAAGTGACTTCAGTCATTCCTCATACGACTTCCCCTCTAGACACTTCACCAGCTTTGTGGCCTCCTCTGTACACTCTCTGCTAGATTTATGTCCTTTTTATCCTGTGATGCCCAGAACTGCACACAGTACTCAAGGAGGGGCTGCAGCAGTGCAGAGTAGAGCGGGACAAGAAAAAACAGAAGGCAGTTTTTGAGATGCTGAAATGAATCCTAGTAGAGCACTTTTACTTGTCTTTACACCTACAGAAGCCTTAATCATTAGGAAACTATAAAATATTTTATCTTTAAAGGTGATTCTCAAGTAGAGAACCTTTTATCTCCCTAATTCCTCAACTGTGCTCTTGTAGTCAAATGATAATTTCTTCAATTTATTTTTTAACCTTGGATATATTGCTAGAATGAAGTGATGTCTGAATCTGAATTCTAAACTACAAAAATCCTGTTTCTTTGTCTTTAGTTATTTATAGCCTGTTCTCCGGTGACTAGCAGTATTATTGGCCAGGAGGTTGCATCACAGTAGCCTTAAATTACTGTTACAGAGTTTCCTTCCATTTTCTAGGTAGTTATTATTCCGCCCTTATCTGATTCAAACAGCAGAAGCCACAGTCGTCTGCTTTACTTCCCACCAGCAGATACAGCAAGGCATTTATACTCATCTCTGATCTGCTAGCTGTGCAGAGTACTGCTGTATGCCTTTGAACCAATGAGATGGATTGCAAATCCAGTGTTAATGAGCAAAGTTATCCAAGGTTAAGATGAAGAAAAGGTTTATATCAGTAGCGATCAAGTGTCAATATCAGCTTCCAGCTCCTCCCGGTGTGAAGTTCACGGTTGTAGTAATCATTCGTATCTCATTGGGCCATTTGATTCAAGATGTCAGTGACTGAACAGACATTGTGGTAGTTGCAGTACTACTTGGTCTCATTTTAGATTAAAATCCTGACATCTGAAGCTGGTACTGGTCTGTTACTACCTAGAGACCTCCCTACCTGCCCAGTACCAGGGATTACGGGATACTTCTTCCACTGTCACTATTGCAGCATTTGGAGAATATTAAACATGCTGAAAGCTTGCATTGGGTGCAAGTGTGTTATCTTTCTGTGTGACCTATAAAAGAAATAAAGAAAAATTAGACGTAATCTGTATTTTCAAGAATGCGTACCAGCCCTAAGTGTTTGGGCTAACTAGTACGTAGTTGGATCAAACAAGAATAAAACACAGCACAAATACTTTCTGCTACCTAATGATGTTTGTTTGGATCTTGTCTTTTCTAGGTACGGTTTCAGTTGTCTACTTAGTTTTTCTGGTTACTGTAAAGGCTGCTCGTCTGGGAATCCACTTAGAATACAACTGGTTTGTAGAGAATGATTATTTTGTGCCAGGTAAGATCTTTAAAATGCAGTAATGAAGCATATATATGATGGGTTTCAGACTTCTCTACAGCAACTAATGAATTACTTTCTCATTTACTTTTTAATACCTCTGTGACGTAAGTAAAATGAGGAAATGCTGTCTGATATTGCATGTAGAGGCTCAGGAAGGATCCCTTGTGACAAAGTGACAAGGAATCCCTGTCCGAGTGATGCTCTTTAATTAGGAGACAGTATCAACGCTGTGGAGAAGAGGAGGAGTGCACACCAGAGGTATCTCCAACATATATTACATGACAGGGAGCTTGCCATAGTGCTGTTTCACCTATATTATAATCAAGTTTTATCTGCACTGTTTTCAGATTATGCCTATTTCAGTAGTAGTTAGAAATGACAAACGATATACAGACTGGCTGATAAAGATGCTCTAAGTTCCCCACACACAGTCCTGTTTAAATGAAGTAGCTCATTTACCATAGTTTACAAGTTTGATTTTCCTGTATTTCCCAGTCTGTCTCAGTTTTTTCTCTTAGCTCTTCTCTTCTGAACACCCTTTAGCTCTCCAGTATGTTTTTCTTCCTTGATTGGCTGTTCGTTCTTTCTGAATTACTGTTACAAATTACTGAGTGAGATGTCACAGTCATAAAGAGTGGTATTACATGAACAGAGTTACTAAAGAGACCAGTCTGTTGTTTTAGGAAGCTTGGAATGAGAGATCTGAGATTTATGTCTTAGCTGGTTTTCTCCTTCCTTTACAACAGGCAAAGTTGTATGACCGGTTAACTCCAAGAAACTCCGTCCTCTACTGTTGATTTGTATTGCCCCTTCTTCTCTTAGAAGCAAAAGAGTATTTTGTCCTTCAGAAATTATTTGTTTACTTAACACAAAATTCAGAGATATGCACCCTATTAGGGTTTCTTTTGTGTGTTTGTGCATTTTTAGTTTCCCACTCACAATAAGCACTGTGCTACCAGTTTTAGTTATGGGTTGCAAACTATTGTTGCATCCAATGATGTAGACCTGGAGAAGAAAACAAGGATAGCTTGTAACATTAGGATGGTTTTTGAATTACCATAGCAAAATACAGATGAAGAAAAGAAACAGTGGAATTGTTTGTGTTTCTAATAGGATCTGATCTAATTTGTGGAGTTACAATAATGCACTGTGACAGCGAGGGTGACAACTCAGTGGGTAAACTGCAGATAGTAGTTGAGTGAAGTTTACTGGTCTGAAATTCAACTGATTTAGATGTGTTCACATCACAGTTGCAGTGGTCTTGCAGCTACTTATTCTTCTTTTACTGCTCCTTTCAGGTTAATTCAGCTCTCTAGTTGAACTGAAATTGATCTGGCACAATAATAAGTAGAATAAACAGTTTAGCTTGTTCCATGTACAGTTGGAAAAGAGGTCTGCTCAAAACCCAGTGTTTTGCTTCTCTGCTCCCCAGCTTCCAGCTGTCATCATGGAATCATCACAATATCACAAGTTTGGAAATCTTTGAGATCATCGAGTCCAACCTATGACCCAACACCAACACCTACTAAGAATACACCTACATAGAATGGTTTGGTTTGGAAGGGACCTTAAAGATCTTCCAGTTCCAACCCCTCTGCCATGGGTGGGAGACCTACCAATAGATTATCAAATCTATTTGTTCATTTTTCCATAACTGCTGAAGGTCATTACTTCTTCCTATCAGCCAGGAACCTCATTCAGTGTCTTATTATTCAGAACCCCATTTCAAGGTCTGAATGACAAGAAACAAGTGAAAGGGTATATAGAACAGTTTCTTCAGCTTGGTCATGTCATCAAGGAAAAAAAAAAAACAAAAACTATTGTCCTTTCTGGCTGAGTCTTCAAAGTCAGGCAATTTTGCTAGGTATCACAGAGAGCAAGACTAAAGCCAATGCTTTGAGAGTGAACTGGGTTAACATTTTAATTCCTAAGAATCCTCCAGATTACTGCAGCATAAGTACAAACCTATAGATGGATGCAGGTAGCTATCTATGCTATCTATTTTGCTCCATCTCTGCATTTACTTCAAGGCAGAATTTTTGGACTAACAAACTGCTTTTGTCTGCTTTTTGTGTAAAAATATGGATTTCAAAGCATTGAGTGATTAGTGTCTACATTAATGACCTGATTTATTTTGTATGCCATTATTCTTAGTGCTGTCTGTTAGTAGAAATCATACTCAAGCATGTGCTGCTTAGTCAGTAGACACACTGCAGAGTTTGGTGTTGCTCTATGGCAAGCATGGAAATATGCTTTTATCCTGAACTGCCACAGTAGTCTTCAAGTGCTCTCTCACTTGGCTTCATATCTACAGACTCTCCTGAGAGTGCTGGAGAAAATTTGCCCAAACTATGGCACACTGACAAACCCATGTATAATGCAAACCAGCCCAAGTCTGAGAAATCCGGTTTTAGTCATCTTGCAGTTCAAATCCAAGATCTGTTAAGTAGTCCTAATGTAAAATGAGTTATAGCAAGACATGCTTGCTGCAAGTCGCTAAGAAGTAGAGCACACAGTAGTTTGATTATTTTGGCAACATGACTACTACTGCTAGGAGATAGACAAAGCATGTAGCTAAATCCAGCTGCTACTGATTGTTATAGTGATGGAGAAAATGCAATGCTGAAAGAGATTCTGAGTCTGTCAGTTTGATTTTTTATTATTAAGATTGAAGTAGTGGATGGAAAACAAGCCCAGCAGTCGTTATGTCCTCAGTAGCAATCATGCTAGTTAGGCATTGAAGATACCAGCCATGGGGAAGGCATATTGTCTCAACCCGGATGAGCCCCTCGTTAATTGCCTGGGGTGTGTTCACCTTGCTGACTTCATAGCACTTTCGAGAAATCTGTTTTAAATATGTTTGTGTGGAGCTTTCTGTGGTTTGATCTGCAAGGTTTGTGAGCCTCTGATGAGTGTTTTGCTATACTGTTGGATGCTTTCCAGAAGCTGAGCTAGCTCAGTGATCTCCAATTGCTGTTAATGCTCTAAAGTCTACATATATCCTGATATAATACCAACAAAGATGGTGCTTTAATGATACCACACATTGTTGAATTCCTAGACCAATTGTGGTGCTTCCAGAAACACGATCTTGTGAACATAATCCTTCAAGTATTAAGAGAAGTAGAGCAATGCTATTCCCATGCAGACACAAAAATTATAAATTTTTCATAGATGCTGATAGGTGTGTGGTAAGACAGGAAGTTACTCTGCCTTTCTTTACGTCCTGGTTTGTAAGCAAAACCTCTTAAGGATCTACAGATGTCATTTCTCCTCTGGTAATGAAAGTGATTTCTTGACAACAAAAGGTGCTCCCATCTCCCTGTTCAGGGTCCAATAGATAACACAGCCCCACTGCGATCAATTCCTGCCTCAGAAATGCTTTCCAGTTCAGCTGTTAAGAAGGAGAAAAACTTATATGCATAAATCCTGTACTAATTAATGATCTTTACTTGGGGTGTGTAAGGAAACTGCTGGAGAGCGTTACATAGTAACCAGTGTCTGCATGCATTTTTAAATATTTGCTTTGGCTATGATCAAAAATAGGATGGATTGTCCTGTTTCAACACGGAAGTTCGCGTTTCTGCTGATGGACTCCACAGTGCTGTGTGTCCTCTGCATCTTGGCATTGTATGTTTCAAAGAAGTAAGTTAATTAACACTTTTTTTCCTCTCTTAGAGTTTAGAATTCTGTTCCCTCAACTCACAGGGATTCTGACACTTGCCTTCTTCATCCACAATTGTGTCATCACACTTCTTCAAAATAACAGGAATCAAGAAAACAATGTAAGTAATTTCACAAGACTGTGCTGATTTCTATCTAGATTGTCAGGCGACACTAATTTTGACACTAATTTTTTCCTGTCTACTTCTTTTGAAATTGATCCAGAGACTGTAATAGCTTCACAAGATGTAACTTGCTCTTGTAATATGATAAGAAACCAGTTACACATACTTTTCACTGTCTGCCAATGAATTACAGATACATTACAAATGCATTCAAGTGAAAACCTAGAGGAGCTTCCCAGACGTGTCTGTGGTCAGGCTGGTATTATACAGCCCAATCACACACAAGAAGCAGAAGGCTTGACAGTGTTCTAAGACCCAAAAAAAATCTGACCCATTTGAGAATGAAAAATGATGGAGAATATTTGGCACAGGACTCATTTTAACAGAGTTCTGAACAAGTCTAGATAAAATATTTTCTCAGGGTTGCTTAGTAGTTTTGTGTCACAGTCCAAGTCAAAGTTCATAGGGAAACCTGGCCCTATTTAGGAAATTCTCAAAGTTGAAGACTGAATTGGGAATCTGATATTTTATTTTGGACAGGTCCTTTGCGTTTGAAAAAGTTATGTACTGCTCATTTAGATGGAACTACGTTCTTTCTTAATATCTTCCCACTATAGAATAAAAAATGGAGTAAACAAGATGAAAGAGTTGAGTCTTACAGTACATTTTTACTGTAATTATTTTGATTACTTATTTTTTACCTCCCTGCTTTCCAGGATTCTTCTCCAGCTTCATCAAAAACTTAGCTGTAAAGGTAACTGCAATAACATACAGCTAATATTTAAAAATCTTTGTGTGAAAAACTGGCACAAAATCATAGAATCATAGAATTATCTGGGTTGGAAGAGACCTCCAAGATCATCAAGTCCAACCCTTAATCCAACACTATCATGATTACTAGATAATGGCACTAAGTGCAACATCCAGTCTTATTTTAAAAACCTCCAGGGGTGGTGAATTCACCACCTCTCTGGGCAGGCCATTCCAATGCCTGATTACTCGCTCTGTGAAGAAATTTTTTCTGATATCCAGCTTAAACCTTCCCTGGCTGAGTCTAAGCTCGTGCCCTCTTGTTCTGTTGCTGATTGGCTGGGAGAAGAGTCCAACCCCCACCTGTCTACAACCTCCTTTCAGATAGTTGTAGAGAGCGATGAGGTCACCCCTGACCGTCCTCTTCTCCAGGCTAAACAACCCCAGCTCCCTCAGCCTCTCTTCATAGGACTTGTGCTCAAGTCCCTTCACCAGTTTTGTTGCTCTTCTCTGGACCCTCTCCAGCACCTCAATATCTTTCTTGAACTGAGGGGCCCAGAACTGAACACAATACTCAAGGTGTGGCCTCACCAATGCCGAGTACAGGGGAAGGATCACTTCCTTTGTCCTGCTGTCCACACTATTCCTGATACAGGCCAGGATACCATTGGCCTTCTTGGCCACCTGGGCACACTGCTGGCTCATGTTTAGCCTCCTGTCAATCAGCACCCCCAGGTTCCTTTCCACCTGACTGCTCTCCAGCCACTCTGTCCCCAGCCTGTAGCGCTGCATGGGGTTGTTGTGACCAAAGTGCAGGACCCGGCACTTGGCCTTGTTGAACTTCATCCCATTGGACTCAGCCCATCTCTCCAGCCTATCAAGGTCCCTCTGCAGAGCCCTCCTGCCTTCCAGCAGGTCGACACTCCCTCCCAACTTGGTGTCATCTGCAAATTTACTTATGATGGACTCAATCCCCTCATCTAAATAATCGATGAAGATGTTAAACAGAACTGGACCCAACACTGATCCCTGAGGGACACCACTGGTGACCGGCCGCCAGCTGGATGCAGCCCCATTCACCAGCACTCTCTGGGCCCAGCCATCCAGCCAGTTCTTAACCCAGCTGAAAGTGCACCTGTCCAAGCCACGGGCTACCAGTTTATCCAGGACTATGCCGTGGGAGACAGTGTCAAAGGCTTTACTGAAGTCCAGATAGACTACATCCACAGGCTTCCCTTCATCCACCAGGCAGGTTACCAGATCATAAAAGGAAATCAGGTTGGTCAGACAGGACCTGCTCCTCACAAAGCCGTGCTGGCTGGGTTGGATCCCATGTCCATCCTGAGGGTGCTGTGTGATTGATTGCACTCAGGATGATCTGTTCCATAACCTTGCCAGGCACTGAGGTCAGGCTGACAGGCCTATAGTTGCCCGGGTCCTCCTTTCAGCCCTTTTTGTGGATTGGCGTGACATTTGCCAACTTCCAATCATCTGGAACCTCCACAGAGAGCCAGGACTGTTGGCAGATGATGGAGAGCGGCTTGGCAAGCTCTTGTGCCAACTCCCTCATCACCCTAGGATGGAATCCATCAGGTCCCATTGATTTGTGTGGATCCAGGAGTCTCAGTAATTCATAGACTGTTTCCTCCTGGAACACAGGGGAGCCATTTGGCTTCCTGTCTCTATCTGTGAGCTCTGGAAGCCAGTTATCCTGAGGGGCACCTCTCCTACTGGTGAAGACTGAGGCAAAGTAGGTGTTGAGTACCTCAGCCTTCTCCTCATCCCTGGTAACTACGTTCCCTCCCAGGTCTAACAAAGAATGGAGGTTTTCCTTGCCCCTCCTTTTGTTATTAATGTATTTATAGAAGTGCTTTTTGTTATCCTTAACAGAAGTAGCCAAATTAATTTCAAATTGCACTTTTGTTTCTCTGATTTTCCTTCTGCATGTTCTAACTATAGTCCTATACTCTTCCTGAGTAGTCAGCCCTGCCTTCCCCTGTCGGTAGGCTCTCTTTATCTCTGATTTCCTTCAGTATCTCCCTATTCAACCAAGGTGGTCGTCTTCGCCGCCGGCTTGCCTTTTGGCTAATTGGTATAGCCTGTTCCTGTGCACTCAAGACTTTTTCCTTGAAGCACATCCATCCCTAAGTTTTCTTAAGAAAATTTTAAAATGTGGAAAAGGGCAAGATTTCTCTTTCTCTTTAGCTGTGGCTTTCAAATTGTAAAGGCATGGTCACTGCAGCAATCAGCTCTCTGTACAGAGGAGGCCTAATGCCTCCATGCCACCTTCAAGACATTTCCTGTGGCTTTTCCCCCACCATACACATAAGGGCAAGCAATCATCTGCAAAGAGCAGTACCTGGAATCTTCTCCAGTTTGCTTTTCCTGTATTAAGGAGGAAGAAACTTCTGCCTGCATTTGAATCAGCTTTTCTGAATATTCCACCTGGACCTTAAGCTAAATTTCCAGGTCTGCCTTAGGATGGATCCTAGACCCTCTGCAAGACTCTGGAATTGCAGAAGAGTATTCAAATTGCACAGAAAGAGCATCTTTAAGAATGGTATGAAAGGTTTGTACTGGGAACCTGAATCTCTGCATAGGTCTTCCAGGAGCTTTATTTTGCTAGAGATTTCCTTCCCTGTTTGTAGCTGTGCAAGAGGACTCAAAGTGCTTTGCAAATGTTAATGAAATGTTCTTGAAGAGCTGACTGTTCTGTGATTAGTTCACTAAGCTGCTGGACTAAGTGGGAGGTCTATGTATGTACAATGCTTTCAAACTTCTGTTGGAAATTGAAGGTATTGAAGGTATTTTTTTCTATGTATTAATATCAACAAAACTTTCTTGTGTTGGTGTTTCATCCGGAGTTAAATGGAGATTCCACTGTTCTACAGATTGACCTGTTAAGGTGTCACTTCCTTCAGAGCTGTCTGGAAGGACACTGAACTTGGCAAGCTGGAAAAGTACGGCTTTAGTTTTCAACAAAACTTGCTGAAACTAGTGGTCATAAGAACAACTCTGGGGAGGTGGAAAAAAATAAGAGAAACAATAACATTTCTTTTATGGAGTCAGAAATCCAAAACAATAGCAGCTTCCATTCTGGTTGCAGGCGTATATCACTGCACAAAGCTAAAACACACAATGGGGGGGAGGATTCCTCTGGTGGCTATTCCAGTACCGTGGCGTGGGCGTGAGAAGAGCAGGGCACTGAAGTAAGCCAGGTGTCAGCAGCGTGGCTTGGAGAAGCCCTGTGAGCAAGGTTCTCAGTCTGCAGTTCAAATTTGAGCTCCCTGTTCCCATCTCCCACCGCTGCCTCCTTGTATTGATCAGTGTAAGGTTTTGTGCACTGCACAGTAAACTGGTTTGGAAACTGGTTGCATAGAAAATTAAGCCAGCAACAAAAAAAGTGATTTTTTTGTGTTGGTTTGGGGTTTTTTGTTTTGTTTTCCTTTCCTGATTCACATTGGTGATCTGGTTCCCTTAGCAACTGTACAGAAGCTGGAAAAGACCCCAGAGCATGTTCTACAGGCTTGAATATGCTACTGCTGTCTCCTAACAATTGCCTGTGGACCTGCCTGGGTGAAAGGCTGAGAGCGGGGAAATGTTTTTTGTCCAGGCGTAATTGCAGGAGGCATGGAGGTGTGAATAATTCTCATTTTCTGCAATGTTGAAACACTTCTTAATCCCAGTAAACAGAGTGAATTTCCATTGATGCTGCCCTACCATTGGTTTCTCTCCAACCAAAATTATGCACAGCATTATGTTAGTAAAGTACTTTTTTGTCATCCTGTTAAATGTTATTGCTTGCTCTTGATGCCTGAACAGGTGAAATCTGTTTTTATTATATGGATCAGAGTCCTGTTGAAATGTTAGAGAGGCAACATCTCTCTTGAGAAGTGACCAAGCTGAAATGAGAAGACGAAAAGGTACTTCTTCTAATACGATAGTAATTACTAAGCACTCGTATAGGCATCTCCATCCGAGAGGCAATTCTACAAACAGGCTTTCACTGTAGTACTGAGGAACATGAGGAAAAAATGCAGTACTTTCACCATGGTGTGCAACAGGGAAAATAAGGCCTGAAAGTCACCTGTTCTTCTCAGCATCATGTAAGAAATATCTGTAGAGCCGCAGAGCCTTCACTGTGCTACGTCCAGTCCTGCGCCCTAGGTCCAGTCTGCACCTGGGTACTGGACTGTAAGTGTGATAAAACATCTTGTACTTTCAGAATTTTCTTTGTTAGCTCCACCTGATTTATCAGACCCATCCTTTTGTTAGGAGGCTGCTTTCTGCCTTCATTCTGCTGCCAACCTCAGTCACCCATTTTTCTGTTCTTCCAGAGACACTTTCTGTGCACCTGACCAGAAGAGCTCGTGGTCAGCAGTAACTGCAGCCACAGTGTGTTCCTCCAAATTCCACCTCAAAATCTACCTGTTAGTTCAGGTGTACTTGACAAGGGCTTGGCAGGTGGCAAACTGTGATCTTTATGGAGTATGACCTGCATGTTATCTTTGATATTTCTTTCCACTCTGGTCGTCCAAATACTTCTTCCTTCCAACCGTATTTTCTACATTTGAATCTTAAATTATAAAATCCAAATGTGAGGACTGCTGTATTTTTATGCTTAGGCTGCTTTCACCACAGTGATGTCCATTCTGAATATAAACGTCTTTATATAAATTTTAAAATAGGCAAATGCGATTATGGCTCTGCAACTTAAAATTAATCGTTTTATCTCTCTCCCTGTGTCCTTTGGCTTTATCTGCAGTTATAGTCAAGGTCTTTAGGGAGTTAACTCAGGTCTCCTGTAGAGCAGAGAACAGTAATCAAAAGCTGTTCCTGTTACATACACAAATACACACTCTTGTACAAAGATCGCTGGCTTACATGCAGAAATAAATGTTTTCAAGGAAGGTGATAGATGTTTGAGGAAAAAAATAAATTCAGGGTTTTGAGTTGTTTCTTTTCTTGTTATTTATGGAAATAAAAATCTGAGTATTCTTTGTATGGTGACAGCACCTGAAGACCAGGAGCTATTATGTACTGTAAAAAATATCTAAATTATCTTTGCAGTTAGTTTCAGTATAGATTAAATACACTCTTGAGAACTGTAGGAACATGAACTCGTTAGTATAATCAGAGGTAATAACCACGAGCTATTTACACTTAATCATGGGTAGTCCAAAGGAAACATTAAGAATTTTGTTTTGGATTACTTGCCCTCACCAACTGCAAGCACAGAAAAAATATTTTTACAGTTGGTTGTAGAGCTTATCTGTAGGCTGAGTACAGATAACAGCTATGAGTTACTAAGCTGACTTAATGCCTTTAGAACAAACTGAAAATACCAAATTTAAAGTAAGTGAAAACAGTTTTTGCCAACTGATGTTCCTTAAGAAGGTTTTGGGTGCGTTTTGAAAAATTGTGTGAGTCCTGTCTTCAGGAGAGAAGAGTTCACGTCTCTTTGCAAAACCACCTTACCCTGATTAGTCTCTGGCTCCTGTAGTTAGTGGAAGCTAATCATAAAAACCTATAAGAACTGTAGATTCTCAAATTTAGTATTTCTAAAGTCACTTTTTAGGATGGGCACTGATGCTGTATCAAAACCTATACATCTTCTTATGTCACTGAGGAGAAAATCGGGGAATAATTTAAAGACATTGGCAGCCTCTGATGGAGGTGGACAGTCCTTCCTCAGTGTAAAGAGAATGAAGACAGGAGAAGCCTCTTCCAGCTGCGTGCAAGTGGTTAGGAGGAACAAGAGGTTGCAGCTGGAAGTGTGCAGCTGCCAGGGGCGTGAGGGCCACCTCAGAGTGCACGTTGACAGCGTATTGTTGTCTGATGAGAAATATCTCTGGGCTCTTGCAGGCTGATAGAAAAATGGCATCAATTCTCTACTCCAAAAACACTGGCAAAATGAGCAGGAGATGCCAGTTCCCTCACTAAAAACTTGATTCCTTCAGAACTTTTTTTGTAACTTGTAATCTAGCGTTTTATACTTTCCTCAGGGATCCCTTTGTCTTCGCAAGACCGCACAAGGGTATAGGATATGCTGCTTTTGTCAAGGAGATAGTATGAAGAAACATTTGGGGGAGCATTTCCATGCATGGATATGGGCAAGATTTGCACACGCAGAATGAGCTGCAAACTGTGATTGTGGTCCTAGTCTGGAAGTCTAATAATAGTGCTCTTGATCCTAATAATTTCGTGCTGTGCCTGAGCCACTAAGACTTGCTTCTCAGTCACAGGAAAATAGGGTCATGTATTGAAGCACTGTTAATAATCCTTTAAGAAGCTTCTTATTGTTAGCAGCTGAACAAATGGTTTGCTATAAGGTAATGAGAGTTTTGTGGTGTAGCATAAGCTTATACAGAATATATTTAATAACTTGAAACAAATGGTCTTCCAATTAATTTTTAGAAAATATTATGTGGAAGAATAACCCATAAGTACATTGCTATGAGGTCACTGTGATGCTTATATGGATTCTGCAATTTCTTAGGGTTCTTGAGCAGACTTGCTGCTTCTTTTCCAATACTAAATGTTGCGAAAATCTTTTAATTTTTTTGTAGTTGTCAATATTTTTATATATTAGTTACTTTGTTAACATAGTCAAATTTTTCAGAAGTGTTACGGTTTAACATTAAGTTACGGTTTAAATCTGTATTTAGGTATATGTAATACAATTAAATATGGATTTATGACTCAAAGCATCAACACTCTCTCCTAAAAATCTTTTGAGTATTGTTCAGTGCACTTACCTGGGTGTTCATAGAAATTCATTCATGAATTGGATAGGCAGTTTTTAATGGAAGAGTCATTATAAAATACAATGCTAAAGCTAGAGGGCATATATACATCTGATCTTATTTATGTCTTTCTGTTTTATTTGTGGTTTATCTGTATTTTTTATTTAATGATGTGTTAGGTATGTCTTCCATTATCACACCATTCATATAGAAGCCTGATGCATTAATTTCTTGTTTGGAACCAATGTGTAGGTCATTCTCTTAGGTTTCAAAAATGCTTCTTTAAAAACGTCCTTTATGTTACATCCTTAGTTAGGTAGGCTGATGTCTTCAGTTGCAGGATTTTCAGTCTTGACAAGAGATTTAACATACGGCGTTGGTGGGCTGTCTCTGAGTCCCAAGGCTCTTAGTAGGAGTAGGTGAATGGATGAAAGTGGAGGGAGTTTCTTGTTTGTTTTTTTTAATAACTGTTGTGTGTTTGTGGTCCAGTAATAACATTGATTTGCATATTGTTTCTTGGAGCCTTTTCTGTAGGTAGATAGATACATAGTGCTTGTCTAGTTACACTTTGGGGTGTCTTCTCACAGCTTTCTGATCTGATCCAGCAACAGATTTGAAGTCTTCATTCAAGTAATAGGAAGTAAAATTCAAAATGTAAAAGTAATAGTAATAAATATAAAGCAGTAAAGAATGTAAAAGTAACAGTAGTAAATACGAGAGAAATCTTCTCGTGAGGTTTTTGTTTTGTGTGTTTTGGTGTGTCAGCCTGGCTAAAATTTATTTTTCCTCAGGTGAGAGACCTCTCTATTGCATACTTCCTGGTGGGTTTAACATATCTCTATGTTGGAGTGGTAATTTTTGCATCTTTCCCTTCTCCACCACTGTCCAAAGAATGTATTGAACAGGTAAGATACCTTACTGCAGTATGTATTAATCCTTGATATTTTAAAAAATATGTATTAAGAAAAGAACTACTGCTGATTCTTCTTGATTCATGACTCACTCTGGCAGATGCATCTGTCCTTCTCTCTGGTCAGTTGGCTAACGACTCATGGGCCTTACCACAAACAGATGAGTAATGCTTGTGTTATCTTATTTATATTCATGTCTAGTTGCCAGTAGTTCTGTGAAAAACAAGCATTTAATAAGTACTCTATGGAAGTGATGAAGAAGGAGCAGAATGAACAAGTGAACAGTTGATACTTTAATTTCTTTACCTTCTTTAATCCTGAAATGTGTTGTGTTTATGTTTAGTTGTATGTGCCATGACCAGTCCCACTCACTGGGACTGGTTTCAGATACTCCAGAAAAAGAAATAAAGGTAGGCACAAGCTGATTTAGATAGAAGTCCTTGCTGTGGGTGGGTTTGGAGTCTTAACACTATAGTTAGCCTTGCCAGCAGAGTTCTTCAGGTAATAGCACCACATGAAACGCCATTTGAAAGCTAGTGAACTTACCTGCTTGTAGGCAAGGCTGATTCAAACAACCTAAATTACTCCTAAGAGAGGAGTTATCAATTATTGATCCATTTTATGCCAGGTGTTCCATGTCTCTTGCATAATATTTAGCAATAAGGCAGTATTTAAGGTTTCCTCTGACTGTAGGTTAGTTAGAACTGGTGTTTAACCGTGAAATTATTTTTTCAACCATTTGAAATAATGTCACAGGGTAAAATCCACAGTTAAATAATAGATGACAAGTGATTTCATCCCGTTTATTTTCTGTAGTTATCCTAAGTACTTAGAAAGCCTTGTGTATATTTCCATGAAACCTAAGTCTTATATGGCTTTTTCAGATGTTCCCATTTGTAGTATATGATCCCTTCCTCACTTGTGTATGATCGAGTTTTACTGATAAAAGGTCTCATTTTAATACCTAGATATTATATGACAGGTAATAGGAGCATACAAATCCATCTGTCTAAAAAATTAGGTGGCCCTTCCATGGCCATGATTACTTGAAGAGCTTAAAAAGATTAGAAAGTAATTCCATCTTTAATGCTAACATGAAAGTTGACATCAGCCCTGTAATATTAAAAAATCGCTTGGTATTTGGTGGCAAGGCAGTTGTAAAAGAGGGAGAAGGTATTTCATGTTATGGAGTTAATCTAGCAACTGGCTTTTATCCCTTTTTTCTTCACAGCTATTAAAAATCAGCAGATACATGTAATCAAGCCACCATTGATAAGTGCAACATTATTCCTATGTTTAGAATTTTCTAGATAACTTTCCCAGCGATGACATCATGTCATTTGTTGCAAGAATATTCCTGCTGTTCCAGATGATGACTGTATACCCACTGCTGGGCTATCTGGCACGAGTTCAGCTGTTAAGACAGTGTTTTGGAAATACTTACCCAAGGTAAGAAGTCTACTGCTTAACAAGAGCTTGGCACACTTTGCTTAACTGTTTTCAAAAATTTCACTGAGCTTTCGGGGATTTCCTTTGCTGCATTAGGTACATTTCAAAAGCTAATTTCACAGTGTTTATAGAGTCAGGGGATGAACAGGCATGCAAAATAAACTCTTGCCTGCAGATCAGGACTGCTGTAGCTTGGTAGAGCAGAATTGGGGGGCTCTTCTGTTTCAGCTCTTCATTTTGTCAATGCACGGAGGAATTCTGTCAACAGAGTTCCTTTGTGTTATGCATTTATATGGCAAAAGAAGAGTTCTACAGGAAAAAAATACTTATTCCAGAAGCATTTCATCATGTAATCCTTAAGCTGTAAAGGACATACACTCTGGATATTACCTTCCAGTGTGCTTTATGTATTTTGATTGTGCATAGTAAGTAATCATCAATCTGGTTTTAAACAGAGCTAGTAGCTAAGTGAGTTGTTAGCTGTGTTATCTGGAGTGCTGCTATGCATATAAAAATAGCTTTTCACATGCTAATTTCAGAGATGAGCCACAACCCAACATTTATACACTGAACTCACTGAGAAGAACTCCATATTTCAATTTTAGTTGTTTTTTTATATAAAACCTAGGACATTTATATTTGGAGTATTGTCTGAATTTGTCGCAGCTGAGAATCTGGCATTTAACTCAGTTTCTTATTTTATATTGTGAATTACTGTTGATGGAGAAAAGGAAAAAAATATCCCAGGAAGAAACGTGTTTCCTCTGTGGCATTAGCAGTAGTATACAAGGTCTGGGAAGACATTCCAAGTTTCGGGTTTCTTCTGGGTACTAAAATAGGTATGAGAAGGTCTAGAAATTGGATGACTAAAATTAGGCAATGAAATAAGTGCCTACTTTTTTTGTTGCTAAATTGTACACCATTGACATTGAGGAGATTTTTAGGAAGTGCTACATGTTACTGTTGGAAACAAGGCCGTTGATTTAAGTGTGAAACATGGCTTTCACAGACACTGGGAAAGAGACATGTCCTTTATATTACGTGAGTATGCCTCTTCCTATCTCCTCCCTCCAGTTACTCCGTAACCAGAATGGTTTTCACTTCCCTCATGGACTCTCTTAGGATCTCCAACTTTATACCAATCTCTTCTCAAGTTAATTCCAGCTTGCTGTTTTAAGCCTTCATAGTATGGTGAATGTGATGATGCAAATGCTTGTTTGGTTCTTGTCTCCAGGGTGTCCTGTGGGTAGCTTCACTTTTTTTTTTATCCCTTAAGACTCCTTTTAGGGGAGGTATTTAAAGTTTCTCAGAAGTCAGAAATGTTTTCTAGGAAGCCACTTAAATCACTCTAAACTACAGTGATAAGGTAGTACATTCTGACTGCTTGTGTGTCCCTCTCTAGTATCCCAGGTATCTCAAATATAGCACAAAAACCACTCCAGTAACCACCAAGTTCTGGCTTCTGTACATTTACAACCAGCAAGGTCAATCTTTTGTTGTTCTGTGCAATGTGGAGTAACTGAACACTGGTAGCAAGCACAGGGTCTGTCTCTGGGAGGACAGTAAAGATTTCCCACCTGGTTGTGAAATATGTCTTTTGTTGACTGGTTTTCCTCAGTAGCTAAAGGTGACAAGGGTTCTTCAGTAGCACTGTGTCTATGTCACCTTTTTAGGAAGAATTTCAATATTCTGGGGTTTTCCCTGAGCAGCTTTTCTGGGTAAATGTTTTCCAAATATAAGTAACTCTTACTGACATAAACTGTTGTCTCACTGGGGAGTCTCTTGATCCACCCTGAAGAACTTGCCAGGAAATATTAAGTTCCATGTTTTTTGTGTAGCAAAATGAGCTCTCTACTAGTAGTTTTATCTACGTAGCTTCTTTTATTTAAATCTTCCATGTCCTGGGCTAATGGTTTGAGTCACAGGCAGGAATTAAGACTGAACTGCAAAGACTCAAGCTTTAGCCCCTGTCTTTGGGCATAGGTATTCCCACTCGTTTAAATGACAAACCAAGAGGATGAAGCAGGAGAAAAGGAGCAGAGCAGAAATTGGGGTCCTGTGCTGTGAAGAAAGGCTGAGAGAGTTGGGGTTGTTCAACCTGGAGAGGAGGAGGCTTTGAAGAGACCTTATTATGCCTTTCAGTAATTAAAGGGTACTTATTACAAAGATGGGGGCAAACTTTTCAGCAGGGGCTGTTGTGATAGGACAAGGGCAATGGTCTTACACTAAAAGAGGGGAGGGTCAAACTAGGTATAAGAAATTTTTTTTTGCTGAGGATGGTGAAACACTTTAACAGGTTGCCCAGAGAGGTGGCAGAAGCCCCATCCCTGGAAGCATTCAGTGTCAAGTTGGACAGAGCTCTGAACAACCTGTTATTATTGAAGATGTCCCTGCTCATTGCAGGGGGGTTGGAACTAGATGGCCTTAAAGGTCCTTCGCAACCCAAATTATTCTATGATTCTAAGAATTTAAAAAAAACCCCGCCAAACCCCATAGTTAAAAATCTTAGATTGTAGTGACTCCTTATGTACATTTTTCTACTTTTTCCTGATTTTATTTTCAGTTGTGGAAGTGGAGCTTAGCAGTGTACGCTGATGATGTATCCACCCATCTGTTTATACAGCACATTGGGTAGTGTGCTGAATTCAGATTGATTGTACATTTGAGGATCTCCGTTGGCAACCCTGCTTTCCAGTACTGAAAGGGGGCCTACAGGAAAGCTGAGAAGGGACTTTTTACAAGGGCAAGTAGTGATAGGATGAGGGGGAATGGTGTTAAGCTGAAAGAGGAGAGGTTTAGATTAGACATCAGGAAGAAATTTTTTACTGTGAGAATGGTGAGACACAGGAACAGGTTGCCTAGAAAAGTCATGGTGCCCCATCCCTGAAGGTATTCAAGGCCAGGTTGGATGAGGCTTTGAGCAGCCTGGTGTGGTGGAAAGTGTCCCTGCCCGTGGCAGGAGGGCTGGAACTGGGTCCTTTCCAACCCAAACCTTTCTATGATTCTAAAAGCCAGGTTTCTTCTTATGAGTATTTGTTTGCAGTTGTGGGTACTTGCAGCTGCACTGTGGATGGAGTCAGGGGGTAGCCATTAAGTTCTTAGCTGGAATGCTTGGAATTCTGGATGGATGAATCTTAAAGCTTGCTGTTAATTGAATAGCTTGACCACATGCATGTTTGCAGGACTACCAAATAATTTTTATTTCCTAGCAGTGACTGTATTGCTCAGATCGATTTGATTCTTTGTTTTAACTCCCTTTTTTTTACTATTTATCTATTACTGGATATGATGAAGCATCAAGCTTACTGTTTTATAGTTCTTAGTCTTGACAGTTGGTCTAATCCAGAGCAGTTTCTACCAGAATTAGCATCCTGTTTCATGTCATGGCTTTTGCTGGTAGGCCATGTGAGAAGTTACCTCAGTGGAACTTTTCATGTCTAAAGACTGATCTCTGCGTATTCTGTCCCATGTTTTCAGATATTTAGCAGTGCTATTTTTCTGCTAATAATGCTTTGCTGTGCTTAGCCTAGGTGTAGCCCATTAACCTGTAGTCTTGCGTGATGAAGCAGCTCATCCTCTCCAAACTTGAAAGCCTAAGCCGATAATCCATAACTTTTTCTTCTTGTAGTTTTCACATCAATGATGAACTGAATAGTCACAGCTTGCTTGTCTGAAGCATGGAGGAAGAGAGTAACATTGTATGTCCTCAAGCAGTCAGGAGGAGGGCAAAAGCTCCTCAGATTCTAAGAATGGAGATTTTCTTTCCTCTTATGTACCAGTGTCAGTCACCTGTATCTCTGCCCATCTTGAAAACAAATATGTATGTAGACATTCTGGGCACATTGGTTTTCTGACAGGTATTATCACAAAGCCTTCAGCCTTTCTGTGCTTCCTACAAAAGACAAGAGAATGTGTCCTAATTCCTTCTTCATTTTTCAAAATGTGTGCTACTGTACAGACTATAACATAGAAAGTGGCGTTCTGGGATGAAACCCAAGAAACTGTTCATTCTCTTCTCTCCCTGGTGTTGTAAAGGAAGGCCAAAATGTCATGTATTGGGAAATTACTTTCTTCTCTAAAGTGAGATGTTTGCAGTGGCGTCATTTAATGGGTGACTAAGGGCTAGAGGCATGTGGTTTATCTGCTGTTTCTTAAATGACTCTGGGTTTTCTTAGATGTACAGAAAACTTGGGTTTTATTAATGTTATTGGCTCTTGGCTACAATGATATTTGTGACAGAGAATTCCCTTGATTAATTATCTACTGTGCATAAAATGCTTTATGCAGTCATCTGAAACTTTTTGACATCTTTCCTGTCCTGAGAGGTTAAATAAGCTGATGGACAGAAATCATTCGGCTTTTCTTAAGGATTGTCCTCCCTTTACTCTATGGTAGCCTGTCAGACCTGCCAGTTCTCACACAGATATGTGTCTCCTGATACAATGGAGTAAATTTCTGAGTGCATGTCTAATCATTCACTCCTCACCTAGCTGCTGTCTTGCTTTTTACTGCTGTGACTCACAGTCCTTTGACCGATGTCACTTGAGGGAGATTTCCAGGAAGAAAATGCGGTTTTGGATACCTTTCAGAAAATAATATTTTAATTATCCAGTTTTGCTTTTTTCTTTGCTTTTCTTTTCCCTTATTTTGTCTGTTCACCCTGTCACTCCATGCTGAGTCCAGCACTTCTGACTTCCTTGCATCTGACCTGCAGGGGATTAAAATCAGTTTCTTTCTTTAAGTATCCTGTGCCCTAGGGTTTAGCTTCACAGTTTTCGCTATGATTCTTACTTTGAGGATGCTGAAGTTAATTAGATATGTGGTCACTTTTTTTTCGGTGGCCTAATTAACTATCACTTCCACAGGAGAGAACTTGATAGAGCAAACCCTCTAATGATGTTTCTGGACGCTGTCACTCCAAAAGGTTAGCTTTTCAGTGGGGAAAACCAGCAAGACATAGCAGAAAGCTTGATATTTTTATTATTTTTTCTTTTTTTTTTTTCCTTTCACTCTGCTATCTTTTTGGTGAGATTGCAGAATTTTTGCAGTTGAGCAGTGATTTCCTTTATAGCAAAGAGGTAGAGTCTTCATCTGCCCAACCAAGAACAATGAGACTGAGGACAGAATGTAGAAGACAGAGTGCCATGTGCCTCACTTGGTGTGCCTCTTTTCTCAGTAATAACTTCCTTGAGGAAATCCAACCTGTCCCTCAGAGGAGCAACCCTAATTGGGCTGCCCAGGTGCACCACCCAGCCTTGACACAGAAAACAACTCTGCTGCCATTAACTACTGGAAAGAAACTTTTGCTGCTTAGAAAATAGCTGTGTGCCAGCAGGGTGGTTAGGTAAAAAGGGGCCAGATCTTGTCTGCTCTCTAACGTCATTTAAACACTTCTTTCCTATAGTCATAATAAGCACAGGTGGTATGGTTATGCCCCCCCAAATTCTGTTTTTCTGACTGCCTTTTTGTAATGTATGGTGGCCATTAATAGTACCGTAAGTCAGTCTTAAGCTAAAACTGAGCAGTTTAGAACTTATTAAAATGTGATGGGCTATGAGAAGTGCTTGTTCCTCCTGGAGCACACCTGCATGAAACTTAGTCTTATTAAAAATACTATCTCAACTAATACAGCTACTAGTAGCCCTAGATAGAATTGTAGAATTGCCTGGTTGGAAAAAACCTTTGACATCGTTGAGTCCAACTGTACCTGTCCACTACTAAACCAGATCCCTGAGAAACTCGTCTACCTGATTTTAAACATCTCCATGGATAGTGACTGAACTACCTCCCTGGGCAGCTGTGTCAGTGCCTGACCACCCTTTCAGTGAAGAAATTTTTCCTGTTGTCTAGTCTGAACCCCCACCCCCGGTGCCACTTGCCTCTCATCCTGTCACTTGGGAGAGGAGACCAACACCCACTTTGCTACAATCTCCTTTCAGGCATTTGTAGACAGTGATGAGGTCTCCCCTCAGCTTCCTCTTCTCTAGGCTAAACAACCCCAGTTCCCTCAGCCACTCATTGTAGAACTTCATTCTCCAGTCCCCTCACCAGCCTCGCTGCCCTTCTCTGGACACGCTCCAGCACCTCAGTGTCCTTCTTGTAGTGAGGGGCCAGATTCTTCTTTATTCAGAAGGATGTTTTTCTATATGCTAATGCCTTTCTGTCTCTATTAAGAATAAGGCTTTTTCCTATTTTGGAGCTGAGATGACCTGGTTCAACACCTGTGATCCAATAACATAGTCAGAACTCGGGCTGTTTCAAAAGGGCAGAAAAAGGAGCAAGGATGTTGCAGGGTAGAAATCCAGTGCAACCTTTTGCCCTTAAACAGATGGATTTAAATCCTTTTCAGACTTCTGGTATTGTTCTTGAGGATCCTGCTTTATTGCAACGATTTTAGCTGCAAAGCACTACTCTGCAAGTACTGAATTGGTCTGGAGGCTCCAGCATTTTGCAACCATTGTTTTCAGTTGAGCCAAAACACATTCTTCTCCCCAAACCAGTTATTTTTTTCCCAGATCAAGAAGCTGAAAAATGCTTCATTTCACACCAGACACACACACGTACCACTTTTCTTTTGAAGTTATAAGAATCTAGAATTAATGTTTTAAAAAGCAACAACTTTGAGTTACAAAACCACTTCTTCTGTTTTAAATCATGTCTGCATTAAATAATTTGAGCTTTTTTCAGGTTTTCTGCTAAAATTTTATTAACTGTTCCAAATTCGCAAAGTGTTTTAATCCCTCATGCCAAAAAAATCATCTCAGAAAAAAAAGAATAGAAGTGCTGCAATTTTCTCTGCTCATGAAGTTTTGACTTCAGTTGTGCTGTATGACAGTAAGGTTTGCAATCTGCCGAATGTGTGGGAAGAGAGTAAGTAACTTTTAAGGGCAAACACTTTTGTGAACAATTTAGTTAATTGACTTTCCTTAGCAGTATTAGAGAATGAGTAAACAGTAAATTCTTTCCCTAGTAAGACTGATTCTTGGGATTTTATTTTTTATTCTGGGAATTTAACAGGTTTATATCAATTGTGGTTTTGTTTGTTAAAGTTGCAGCTCCTGTATTCCCACTGCTGTCTGCAGTGTATGAGGTACACCTCTTGCATCACTGTTAAAATGTCAGCTGCAAAATTAAAGCTACTATTTCTGTATTCTCGATCAGTTTTTAAGAGCAAACACTAGAAATAGTCCTTATCTTAAATTATTCCTTTGTGACTGCTCTGTGTCTCTAATCTTTCTTATCTTGGAAACCCCCAGCGAGCCTTTCAGCCATGGAAGTGGTCACTGTCAAAAATCCTGTTAGTTAATGACATCCTCCCTAATACAGATACTCTCTGCAGTTAAGAAACAAATAGCATTGACTTGCAGATTTTGTTTATTCTAAGAAATCAAATCCTCCAGAAAGATAAACAAAAGCTGTGTGTGTATGTTTCCGCTGTGTGAAATCTTTTCTTCCCTTCATAGAAACAGCTGTGTGACCAAAATATCACATTTTTTTTATATTTCCTGCTTTTACCTGATGTTAAAATATGCTAACATTTCATATTCTCTAAAGAAAAGTGATACTTTCCTGAGTCTGAGCTCTGTGCATAAATAACTACACAGAGTTTGGCTGGTGCATTAAAAGCTGCTTTTGCAGAACAGAAAATCTCTGGTCTTTTATCTTCAATGCAAACAGAAAAGCAACAGGAAATTATTTGTAAAAACAAATGCAACAAAATATCCAAAGTAAATAGCACACAGGTCAAATATTAAATGAAGTCCAACATTCTGACTGTTCTCTAATAAAATGCATTAGAGTTAAAATTTTAAGGTGTTATTTCCTCCCTAGTAGGCTATGTAATGTTTTCCACTCAATACATATTTTCGTTTCTTCTGTTTTCCATTAATTCACTTTGAGCAATTCATGTCATTCTCTGAACAAGCTAATTCAGTCTTGTGGGAATTAAGTTACACGGTATTGTTTCTTTGGTATTTGAATATCCATCTGAAATGCTTGAGTGCTGAGTACCATGTATGATGTTTTTCAGAAGAACTGCCAAATTACACATACTTACTCCTTAAGAATGTTTTCAGTCAAAACACTAGATATTTAGGATTTGGCAGTCTGAATATTCGGTAGATATGATGTTTGCTGTGAAATTAATTGGATTTAATAGAGTAAGTCGAGCAAATGGAAACGCCATCCATGTACCACTTAAATGTTAGTGTAAATGAAGGAAAATGGTGGTATTTTGTATTAAGTACAACATAGATTTTAACACTTTTTCCTCACTTTTCTGTAGTCTTTTCCATGTGCTTGTCCTGAATGTAGCAATTGTAGGAGCTGGAGTAGGAATGGCAAGATTGTATCCGAATATAGGCGGTATCATAAGGTGAGTGTTGGTTGTGCAGCAGACTTGCTCGTGTTGTTACTGCATGTTTACCTATTGATTTTGAAAAGGAACAGAGTGAGCGCAGGTATTTCTGTCTTTATATTTTGTGAAGTTTACAGCTTTTAAAGTTGTAAATAATGATTTTGAAGCATAAACAATCAGCTCTTAAAGTTCTGACAAGCAGATATCTGTGATTGTACCTCTGTATCTGAGGTGATTGGGATAATTCCCCAGGTTTCATTGGACCTGTGTCTGAGGACCTTGTAACTACGCATATTAAAGTATGTGGTGCCAGTAGAAAAGTTGCTCAGTTGTTGTGTGGCTCTCTCCCGTTTTTGTTCTGTGTTCAGACCATTTGAAGCTGTTTGAAAGTCCGTAATAAAAATCCAAGAAAACAATTAACTTCAAAGGAAAAAGCTGTACTTGATATCTTGAATTAATAAACACCTAGCATTTCTATAATTGAGAAAGCTTAGAGGAAATAATCTAATGAGTTTTAGTTTCTACATTTGACACCACCATATTTGGAATCATTGTGTTTCATTCCTAGTTTACATCTTTCCTACAGCAACTAGGCGAGGGAAGTGTTTAAAAATAAAAAAATCTGCAATTATAAAACCAGAATGACAGGCTTTCGTCTTACCAGAGTAGTAAAATAACTTACTTTTGCTCAGTGGTTCATCTTTGAAGTTTTACATTTCCATTTTTTCCTACCTCTCCTTTTAGCGAAAATTTTTGTATCACAGTATCACAAGGTTGGAAAAGACCTCTGAGATCATCGAGTCCAACCTATGGCCCAACACTAGCACCTACTCGTCATTTAAACCATGGCACTAAGGGCCTCATACAATCTGTTTTTAAACATCTCCACGGACGATGACTCCACCAGCTCCCTGGGCAGCTCATTCCATTGGCCAATCACCCTTTTGGTGAAAAATTTTTTCCTAGTATCAAGCCTAAACCTCCCTTGACAAACCTTGAGACCATGTCCTCTTGTTCTGTCACTGGTTGCCTGAGAGAAGTGACCAAACCCTGCCTGCCTACAACCTCCTTTTAGGTAGTTACAGAGAGCAATAAGGTTTCCCCTGAACCTCCCCTTCTCCAGGCTGAACAACCCCAGCTTCCTCAGTCGGTCTTCACAGGGCTTGTGCTCCAGCCCCTTCACCATCCTCATTGCTCTCCTCTGGACGCGCTCCAGCATCTCAACACCTCTCTTAAACTGAGGGGCCCAGAGCTGGACACAGTACTCAAGGTGTGGCCTGACCAGTGCAGAGTATAAGGGGATGACAACTTCTCTAGTCCTGCTGGCCACACCATTCCTCATGCAGGCCAGGATACCATTGACCTTCTTGACTCATGTTGAGTTTACTATCACTCCCAAGTCCCTTTCCACTTGACTACTCTCCAACCACTCTGTCCCCAGCCTATAGCACTGCATGGGGTGGTTGTGTCCAAAGTGTAGAACCCAGCACTTGGACTTGCTAAAGTTCATCCCATTGGAATCAGCCCATGTCTCCAATCTGTCAAGGTCCCTCTGTAGGGTCCTCCTAATCTCCAGCAGATCGACACTTCCTCCCAGCCTGGTATTGTCTGCAAACTTGCTAAGGATGGGCTTTGTGTTCCAGTAACAGAGAACGCTTAGTTATTAATTCCAAATAGGTATCATGCAATACATTTGCATGAATCTGTTTGAAACTGATCCTGACCTCTGCTCTGTTCATACTCTGCCTAGTAGTCAAACTTTTTGAACAGTGAATTTCCAGCTGATGGATTGTGTATATACAGTCTAACTTAGGTTTGCTGGTTTTGTGTTGCATATGGTTACTCTGTATTATGATTTTTCCTCTGACTAAGAGGAATGTTCAAGTATTTGAAATAAAATATGCTGTTAGTTAATAATGCGCATTTGGCTACAGTAGAGCTTAGTAGGTGGAAATTCACAGTAGGGGAAAATAATGAGAAGGTTTTGGTAAGCAGGGGAGTGGTTAGAAAAAGAGCAGTTAAATGCTTTGCTTGCTGTGGTTGATCATGTTACCAGGAGGGCATGTTGATATTTTCAGGTCTGGAGAATGGTTTGCTAGGAGCTCATTAAATAAATGAAAATAAAAGTTGTAGATTCAGCATGCATACTTCAATGTGTGTCCTCAGGTGACTGGGATGCAATGAGATTTGCAGTTCTTACAGTAAGGGATGCCAAAAATCCAATGCACTGTCCAGTCTGTTTCTGTTGCATGTTGACAAATTTCTCTAAAGAAAGTAGAAACATCAAATCAAAGAGAGGGAGTCATCACTCCCCAGAAGCACCAGGGGGATGTGACTGAAACATCAGACTGCAGGTAGAAGGGAGTAGGGGCTGAGAAACAGGGGAATAATTAAATGCCAGTGAAGGAGGCAAAGAACAGCAAGGAACAGAAACCGATGTTTAACAACTGCAGACAGTCGTTGTTCAGACAGGCTGTTCATTGGTTTGAGGGGGAAAAAAATGACAACAAGAAATAAGAGTTAACACAAAGCACTCTTTTTTTTCTTTTTTTTTTCTTCCCCTCTCTCCCTATTTCCTCAGATACTCTGGAGCAACATGTGGTCTGGCCTTTGTATTCGTGTATCCATCCCTCATCTACGTGATCTCTCTGCATCGTGCTGGGCAGCTGACGTGGCCAACACTGATCATTCACATCTTTATAATCCTCCTTGGACTGGCTAATCTGATTGCACAATTCCTATTGTGAAAAATCCCCCTTCTCCCTGTGGCTGTCACAAGTGGTACTGTGACATTCGGTAACAGCCTTGAGCAACACTGTCATGCATGAGAAAGAACAGTCCTCAATATGATCTTCTTGAAAAAAGCTGCACCTTTGAAACAAATTCAAAACACATCTTTCAGGCGCTTGGCAGGAAACTTGTCTTGCTCCTCTAAAATTCAGTTTTGAGAGAAGTGAAATGATTAGATTTGAGTGAGGTAGTTCTGCTGGCTTTTTTGAACATAAAGATTAATGAAGCTCAAATATTGTAAATTTTACATTTCTCAAAATACATAGCTTTCAGCTTCAAGCTGTAGAACTCCTCTTTTCCTCAAAAGGAATTGTCCTTACCTTTGTTAACAAACATGCATTCACAGTGCTGTTCAGTGACTGAAATGCTCTTTTGTTGCAGTTATTTTCCTGGTTTGTTTGGAAAATGAAAAAAATATTGTTTGATTAATTTATAGTCATTTGGATCAAAATGCACTCTTAATTTTGAATATGCTATTAAATTGTTTTGGCAATATTTTTCCTCTAGGAAATTCCAACTAAGAGAAACAATAAACTCATGTCTCAGTTTTTTATTCAGGACGAATATGTATACAAGTTATTTGTGATCTTAAAATGAAAAAAGTCAGGAGGACAAAAAAAAATTAGAACAAAACAATTAAAATTAGAATTTCAGGATTGACCTCACTTCAACTCTGTTAACTGGGCTATTATGTGCTGTGAAGTTGTTTCTTCAGGAGTTGCATGTGGTTTTATGGACACAGTGTTCAACATAGGCTCGCTCCTTCACTTGTAGTGTCTTCCTGTAGTGGTCTCCCACAGCGCGAATCTTCCACTGCCTTGCTCCAGACGTTTTGGATTTGAGCAGAGAGGTGAAGTTGGCAGCCTTTGGAATTGTGGACTAAATCAAATAATTTTAAGTTTTGGATAATTCCTAGCAGAAATTGGGAGAATCTGGGAAGGGTCTTGTGTTTGGTTTTTTTTCCTTTTAACTTCTTGTTTACTAACTAGGAGGGTGTGCTTGCATAAGCACACAGACACCTTCCTTCACCTGCCATCTGTGAGTCTGAGTCTTAACCCAAAACATGTAAGAATTAAGTTGCCAGACACTAGTGAAATGTCATCTTTTGTGTTTGCAGAGAAAGTAAAAACTCCCCTCTGTACAGAATTCCAGTGTATTAAAATAATCAACAAATGTAGAATAATTGAAAGAGAACTTGGAGCAATGCTAAATTCCAAACTAAGTAAAAGAGGAAGAAAGTGGGAGTGTTGCAGTTTTTGTGAAGTAGGAGTTGAGTTGGGAAAGGTCATTATGTTGCAGGGAAAGAGTTCATATTTTCATAAGAAGGGCGATTAAAAGCTTAACCTTAGATAATTACCATGCTACTCTGGGAAATTATGTGAATTCTTGTAGAAATGAGGTAAATCCATTTGTTTGAGTTAAGCTCTTCAAGCTGCATAAAGGACACCAATTTGTGTAAATATTCTTGAATTTGTGTGAGATATGAGATTGTATGGGTTTAGAATACTAGCTGCAGAATAGAATAATTATTTCAGATTCTCTCTTTTTTCCTTGTGAAATTTTTTATGCCTTTAAATCAGAACTATCATATGTTCTGGTTTTGAATCATAGAATGCTTTGGGTTGGAAGTTCCAACCCCCCTGCCACGGGCAGGGACACCTCCCACCAGACCAGGCTGCTCAAGGCCCCATCCAACCTGGCCTTGAACACTTTCAGGGAGGGGGATCCACAGCTTCCCTGGGCGACCTGTGCCAGTGCCTCACCGCCCTTATTGTGAAGAATTTCTTCCTAATGTCTAATCTACATCTTCCTCCTTCCAGTTTAAATCCGCTCACCCTCTCCCTATCACTACGGGCCCTTGTACTAAGTCCCTCCCCAGCTTCCCTGTAGCTCCTTCAGGTATTGAAAGGCCACTCTTAGGATCTACCCGGAGCCTTCTCTTCTCCAGGCTGAATAATGCTAACTCTCAGCCTGTACTCATAGCAGAGCTGCTCCGATCATGTTTGTAGCCCTCCTCTGGACTGGTTCCAAGAGTTTCATGCCCTTCTTTTGTTGGGGGTTCCAGAACTGGACACAGTACTCCAGGTGGGGTCTCACTACAGAAGAGTAGAGGGGAAGAATCACCTCCCTCGACCTGCTGGCAGTGCTTCTTTTGGTGCAGCCCAGGACACAGTTGGCCTTCTGGGCTGTGAGCACACATTGCCAGATCATGTCAAGCTTCTCATCAATCAGCACCCCCAAGTCCTTCTCCGCAGGGCTGTTCTCAATCACATCATCCCCCAACCTGTATTGATATGGGGGGAGTTGCCCTGACCCAGGTGTAGGACCTTGCGCTTGGCCTTGAAACTCATGATGAATACACAGGCCTACTTCTCCACCTTGTCCAGGTCCCTCTGGATGACATCCCATCCTTCTGGTGTGACCACTACCCCACTCAGCTTGGTGTCATCTGCAAACTTGCTGAGGGTGCACTCAATCCTGCTCTCTATATCATTAATGAAAATATTAAACACTAGTTGTCCCAGTACAGACCCCTGAGGGTCACCACTTATCATGGGTCTCTGTCTGGATATCAAGCCATTGACCACTACTCTCTGAATGTGACCATCCAACCAATTCCTTACCCACTGAATAGTTCACCCATCAAATCCATATCCCTCCAGTTTAGAGAGAAGGATGTTGTGGGGGACTGTGTCAAAGGCTTTACAGAAGTCCAGATAGATGACATCCATTGCTTTTCCCGTGTCCACTGATGCAGTCACTCCATCATAGAAAGCCATGAGATTGGTCAGGCAGGATTTGCCCTTGGAGAAGCCATACTGGCTGTCTTGAATCACTTCTCTGTCCTCCAAGTGCTTTAGCACAGCTCCTAGGAAGATCTGTTTCATGGTCTTCCCAGGCACAGAGGTGAGGCTGACAGGTTAGTAGTTCCCAGAGTCCTCCTTTGCATCCTTTTTAAAGATGGGCAAAATGCTGCCCTTCTTCTAGTCACTAGGGACTCCCCAGATTGTCATGACTTTTCAGATATTATGGAGAGTAGGTTGGAACCACATCAGCCAATTCCCTTGGGACTCCGGGATACATCTCATCAGGTCCCACAGACTTTTTTATGTTCAGGTTTCTCAGGTGGTCACAGACCTGATCTTCCTCTATGGTGGGAGGGACATTACCCCCCTGGTCTCCATCTTGTCCATTGATCCAGGAGGGGTGAGGAGAGCAGTTGTCAGTGAAGACAAAAGAGTTGTTAGTACCTCAGCCTCCTCCTTGTCTGTTGATGTGAGGTCACCATTTTCATTCATCAGGGTTACACTTTCTTTAACCTTCCTCTTCTCTCTGACACACTTATAGAAGCCTTTCTTGTTATTCTCTGCTTCCCTTGCCAAGTTCAGCTCCAGCTGCGCCTTGGCCTTCTGACCCCATCCCAACACAACCGGGCAACATCCCTATACTTTTCCCAGGTTACCTGTCCCTACTTATACTACCTGTGCAGTTGCCAGCAGGTCTCTACTCAGCCATGCTGGTCCCTTCCATTCTCTGCCCCATTTCCTACATCTGTGGACTGAGTGCTCTTGTGCTCTATGGACAGCATCCTTAAATATTTGCCAGCTTTGTTCTGCTCCCTTTTCCTTGAGGACCATTTCCCAGGGGGCCGTACTGACTGACTCCCTGAAGAGCTGGAAGTTTCCTTTCCTAAAATATAGGGTCCTGACTGTACTCCTTACCTGTCCCGTATTCCTCAGGACCTTGAACTCCACCATACTTAGAAGTATGTACCCCATTCTGGTGATTTTCTCTGTGTACACCCTTACCTTCCACTGCTTGGTTTTCCTTATTCTGTAGGGCGTTATCTGTCAACCCTTTTCACTTCCTGGCAGTGAATTCGTCTTGAAGTGCTGACACCAGTAGCGCTGGCCAACACATCTGCTCTTTAGGCACTGGGTCTGACCTCTCCCATAAAATACTTCCTCGAATGTTTAGGTAGTCATCACTGCATTTAACTTTATGGCTACATTCCCTCAATGTTCTCAGCAGTGCATTCTACCAATTAAACTTGTACTTTTTTTTTACTTTCCAATAAACTTCCTTTTGTTTTTTAACAATTTGTACAAATTTACAGTTCCACAACTGTAGCATGTTGCTAGATCCTCCACAGTTACTTGATACAGAAGAGAAGTACTTGGACACCAAAAGGAAGGACAAAAATGCAGGATTCAAGCATCATTGCCTCATTCACATTAAGCTCCTGTGCTTATTTATTATAGATCCAGTGCTTAATTTAAGTACAAACCCTCATGAGTGCAGTTACTTCAATTTGATTATGTCTTTCCATGTTCCATCTGAGTATGATTGCATGAGTTAAATCCTTGCCATAGAAACATAGAGTAAAATGTCCACTAATTTTAGCAGAATTATTTTAGGATCTAGTAGTTCAACAAAAAGTCCCAAATAATACAGTTCACAGTGAAATGCTTAATGGCATCTTCTATCTGATGTCTCTTCCATTTGTCAATGTGCAGTGATTTGAGTTAATATTTAGGAGTGACTTATTCTTTCTGAAAGACTGGGTTTGCTCTGGGTTACAGACAAGTTCTTGCTGCACTGTTTATTTATACAGGTCTTTAACAGCTTTGATTTGAATTATAAATTGACAAGCATTAATGTGATAACAAGTATTTTGTTACACTGTCATCACCTGAAGTACATTTTCATATAAGAAAGTATTTTTTTATTTTACTACCTGTGGTTGAGGTATTCACAAGCACATTAGGAGTTTGTAAGTAGAGTGACATTTTTCAGGTGTTTTTGTCTTTGTCAACAGTCAACATGGTAAGTTAAGTAATATTTTAAAATTTAATGGCAACTTAAATGTTCTGAAGGACCAGAAGTAGATATTAGTGTTTCTTTTCAGGCAAGCACAAAATATAGTTGTCCACAAATGCACACTTCATCTTTCTTGCTGATGTGACCTGCAGTGCTAGCCACCTAATTCTAATTCTTTGTGTTCTCAGTTCAGCAAATCATTCTGTGATTTAGTGGAGCAGAAAAAGTGATACGCAGAGCCTATGGTGTATTGTGGAATGTCATTTATTACCTTCTCATAGACAAAAAATTCCTGCTGGAAATATTGAATTCTGTTTTTACATTTGAGCTGGAGTGAACTATGAGGTGAAATACTATCAAATCTGTGTGTTGAGTAAGAATCTTAATGTTTTCTTCATTGCAGTACGAGGCTCTTTCATTGGCACCATCCCTACATCATTGTGCTCTGAAAATCTAGCTTTCTGTATTATGTGGTAGCTGTGTAATGCAAACTGAAGTTTTCATTGCATGAGACTGAAGCAGCTTTAATCATCTCTGCTGATACCGTCAAGCTAAAATCCAGATCTCAAGATATATAAGGCATTAACCCAGCGTGACCTTTAGACGTTGCCAAAGCATCAGTAGTCAGGGAAATTCCCAGGAAACTCCAACAGAGTTGTGGATATCCCTCTGTAGTGAAGTTGTGGATGTGTCAGTGGGTGATTACACACAGTCTGAGCACCAGGACCAAGGGATTAGTTTTTCAGTGTGATGAACAACAGTATTTGTACTTCCTAAGGACAAGGACAGATGATGGGGCTTTAATGTCTGCCTTGGGCTTTAATGTCTGCCTTCTGCTTTGAGGAGAGAAAGACTTAACCTTCTCCATATCCATGCTTGTACTAACCTCATTGCCTTCTCTGTAATGGCCTGGCCATTATCTGTTCCAATTTCTTAACGTTACTGTAGCCCAGATTCTTCCGTTCGACTTCATAATCTCTCCTGTGCTTATTAACTGTTTTCCTTTGCTCTTCCAGTCAATTGCAGCTGCATCTGTTCCTACAAATCACTTTTCCCTTTTCTGACTAGATTAATAATGTAATGTTAGTGTATTAAATCCTATAGCTCAAAAACGAGTTACATCATTTAAAAAGAGGCGTTCAGAGAGGACGTTTTGTGTAAACTTTCCTTTTTTCTTAGAAATCCAGTCTTTCAAGTTCTACGAACAAAAACTCTGTAAAGACAATGGCATTTAGTTGCAATGCTGAACGCTTTGTTGGATTGTCAGTTTGCCCACTCAACCTCCAGACTGCCCCTCTTCCTCCAGGTTTCAGCACCATGGGTGCTTTTGGTTACATGACCGGGCAACTCTTTTTGTATAGGACGTGAGAGAACGAAGGCTGCAAAAGCAGGTGGTTCCTGATCATTGCTCAGACCTGGCATCTCCTGACTTCAAGTGCTGGACTTTGGGCAGGTGTTCATTAACATGCAAGAATGTCCAGTCAGCCCTGAAGTTGCTTAAAATTTCTTTGTGGCCAATGTCTGTCAGTGTCCTTCCCACATGGCTTAATAGTGGAATACTGAGAGGCAGCAACAGTGTAACTGAAGGCTGGAGCTGCTATGGAAAGGGAGAGAGAATTCCCAGCGTAACTTAGACAGTCAAATCTCTGATACACAGCCTGCATTCTGGGAAGTCCCAGAGACTCCTGTGTACCCACTGCCAGATGGATGCTGCAATGGCCATCTTCTGCAGCAAAATGTGGTGAGGGAGGTGAGAGGTATGGTAGCCTCTGGAAACCATGTTTGCCTTTCAAGGATATTTTTCTCCAGAGGAAAACTTCACTAAACATCAGTCACAATTATAATAGATATGAAGGCACATAAAGAAAAATAATAATGGGAAAACAACTGGTGTTTGGTAGTAGCTGGCACCAACTCTACCAGTAGAACAGTGTCCCCCTTACCTTCAGCTGGAAGCAGAAATTAATTTCCATGGGCAGTTCATGGCATATGGGAGCTGTCTTCAGTAATGAAAATGCTATTTTAGCAGACCTCTTGGTAACTTCCTAATAGGAAGTAAAATATTAATGATAAATGAAGCACTGATATGTTTGTTTTAGTTCATTGTACCGTGCTTGATGGGGGAGCATAGTGTAAGCTTTTCCCTCTGAGTTGGTATTCTGTGAGGTGTGAGTCATGATGAGGGTATTTAGTTTCTTCTGCAGTTGAGAACATGTTAAACTTTTCTTGGAAAGGAACAGGACTCAACTTGCCAAATCCTCTGTACCTCTCACTCCTGTAATTTCAGATGGTGGAACCATTGCTATATAACTGTTGTGCTGTGGTTTGTATTTTCAAACACACTCACTGATCTGAGCGGGGAAGGAAGGGTCTCTTTCTTTTTTCAGATTTACCTACTTCTGGCTTTTCCCATATACCTCCTTTTTGTAATCCTGAAGTAGATCAAACAGTCCAGATAAAAAAACCACAGCTTTATATAAAACGTTTTGGTCCCTTCTTACTATGTTTATATTGCAGCTTGGCTAAAGCTCATTGAATTATTTCCAATCGCCCAAAGACTGTTTAAAAAATGCTGTCCATGTGTTTCTTTTCATCATTGTTTGAATGGTCTTTTTTTTTTCAATTCTGTGGGCCTTGTTCACTTCTGACATTTCATTAAACTGTTAGAGGAAGTTGAGATTAGTCAGGTCATTTCAAATCAACACAGCGAGGTCATTCAGCTGCAGTATGAAGGGAGGAGAAGTTGAGTTCCAGGCTAGATATTAAATGCCACACCAAACAGAGATACTGTCCCCACTACCCAGCTGGCATCACTCTTAAAAAGGAGATTGTATTACAGTATTACCACAGGGCATTCAAATGACAGGCTGACTGTGGGAGGAGAAAGGAAGCTGTTTTGCATTGTAGCTGTTTTTTTTATTTATCTCCTCAGTGAATATTTATTTCTTTGCATACAGATGTGTAATAAGACCCCAGGTCACAATACTAAGTTAGCGTAAGCAAACTCGGAGACTTCCCTTCAGATTCCAGCTTAAGAGACCAAGGAGTCTGGGCTGGTACAGGGTGGCAGAAGCAGTGAAGATTATTCCTGCTGTTAAATTGGGCTGGCTTTGTGGGTTTAGGATTTGGGAGAGTTCATGTTCACTTGGCATCTCTCCTCCTGTAGAAGCACAACACTTTACCAAGCAAAGGCTTAATTTCACCTGTTGGGTCTGTAGTCCTTTGGCTTGAGAGGGAAGATTTGCATAACTGCAACCCTCTCTTATGGAAATAGAGCTGCTATAAAGGGTGCGGCTAGTTCAACAGCAGTGGGCAAAAGATCATATCTTGCCTCTGAAGGACCATGAGCAGTTTACTCTTACCTGGAAAACTGCTGTCTTCTTCCTAAAACTGTATTTATTCAGCCCTTGAAACCACTTCACATTTCTTTATGGTGCCATCAACTCCCTAACTATTTTTACAGTGGTCGTTCAGGTTTAAGTATTATCTTGTCCCTCCTCTTGATACGTTGTTCATCTCCAATGGCTGGACTCCAGATGGCTGTGATTTCTTCTCTGAATAATTATTTGGGATATTGAAGATGCAACAAAATTTTCAGTTCTTAATGGGGCGTGGTGGTGTTGAATTGTATTTAAACTAACTGAAGTCTGGCCTAAACCAATATTGTTCTATGAAATCAGTGAGTTGTGACTCCATATACTGTTCCTGCTTTTACACCAACAGAAGAAAACAAGTTCAGTTAAAGAAAAACAGAATAGACAGTGTTTGCACTCTGAGTGCACTTGTTTATACCACAGACAGCACTTCATTTCTGCAGGCAGCCAACTATCCCATCATAGAAGTTGCAAAAAATGATGGGCTAGAGCTTCTCCTGAAATAAATTCTTACCTTAAGGTGCACAGTTTTTCATTCCTTTCCTGTTTGTTTTCATAGATAACTCGGGTGTCCAGTGAACCCCTTTCAGATAGGTGTGTTCACCTGATTTGCACCTTGGTCATAAATTGCCATTTAGTGGCATCAGAGGAATATATATGTGACCACAGGCTCCCAGCACCTTTTCTGAGAGCTTATGAAGCCATCCTAGTTCTTTCCATAGTGAAAACTCCCCTCAGTTCCCATCTGCACTGGAATGTCTGTCCTTACCTCCAAAGCCAAACTGTGAGTAAACTTCAACTATTGAGTAAACTTGTTAAAAACCTGGCTTCTATGGTTTTATTGTGAGGGTACTGCATCGTTTCCTTTAGCACATGACTGAGTCTTTTACCTTCGTCTGGTGTTTATACAGCAAAAATCAGGCCATTGGATGGCAGAATGTTTTAACATTGCATATGCTTCCCAGTGCACCCTGACTGAAGTAGGTCTCTTAAAAATTAATCTGATAATCTTCTGTGCTGAATCAGGGATAGACACACATCAAACCTACTTTATCCAGTACGTGAAGCGTCTGGAAAAAAATTACTGAAAAGTAAGATCTATAAGAAAAGCAACTACAAAAAGTGAAGCTTTAAAAGTTATAAAAATACACGTAAACAAAATTTTCTGGCAAAGGCAGCCTAGACCTCTGGTTTACTTGGGCCGACTGCCATCAATAGGAATCTTTCCCTTTGCTTTCAATGGGCACTGATTCAGGCCTTGGAGAAATTGCTCTTGAAAAGGTTTTGGCAGTTAGAGGAAGATTCCATCAGAAACAGCAGGATTCAGCTTTCTGCTCTAGAAGTTATGTGTATTTCAGCAGCTGTTGCTCAGGTGCATTTGGACCAGCATCACAGTTTACATGCTGTAATCTCTAGTATGATATAACAAATTTACCTTCTTTTAAAAAAATCACTGAAAACATGAGTACCAATGTAAACCAGAATATAAATGGGGCAAAGAGTTGTGATCTTTTTAATAGTTTTTGTGTGCAGTGATAACTCATAGAGGAATAAACAGAATACTTTTGAAGTACCCTCAGGTGGCTATTTCGTTCCGGGGTGGATCTTGCTTCTCTTTGACTTCTTGGGCAAAAATTTACACTCACTCAGATATTTGTGTGTAGAGGCATTGTTGCTCCCCTATGTACTTGATTTTTACCTTTAGTTATTTGTCAGCAGCATTTCTCTGGGGAGTATTTTATAGCACTTGAACCACACGGAAAGCATGCACCAAGCTGAACCTGCTAAATTTGGTGAATAATCCATGGTACGCAGATGCTGTCATGTATTTCAGGGGAAGAAAAAAACACTAAGGGCACTCTGTCCTCTTCAAAAATGCCTGTAAGGAATGGTACCAGAGCTTTAAAAGATCCTCCCTTTTCTAAGTGCTGTGTGAATTTCCACGCAGTTCACTACCTTCATTACTGACCTGAGCCACAAGCCTCAAGCCAGCAGACAGCTGGAGAAGAGCTGTGAACTTCTTTGACCATGTTTATTTTAAAAATGCTGAGCCAAAGTACATATAATGTCATGGTAGACTCAGAACTCTGTTTTCTGCCATGTGCCCTAACACTTGTCCATTGTATCGCACTGCTTTTCAGAGTAACTCATCCACTTTTGCTTAACTTGGGTACCGTCACTGTTGTGATACTCCCAATGACGGTTCTTTGGCAGATGAATAAATAGTTGCGTAGCCCATCAGGTATCTCTGTGTCAGGTTCTCCTCTGGTGACCAGGCTGCAGAGCAGCCACTGACCTGTGCAGCTGAAGTAGAAGTAATCTCTTTTGGGGAGCTAGAGGCCTAAGGACTCACATTCTGATGCTGACCTGTTTAGAGAAGGCACCACTGGGTATGCCTGATGCATCAATAACATGCATCTATCTGCTCTTGAACCCCTGAAGTACACGTTGCACTCTTTTGTCATGAAGTTTGTTCGTGCTGGGCTGTGATCAGCCGCATCATGCAGCCACCATGATACTCAGTGCAACAAGCGGACTGAGTGTGCGATGGCAGTCAGCTTGACAGTCTGGCTCTCAGGAGCAATAAAACATCATAAATAAATGGTCTTATGGATTTTGATCTCATATTACCTATTGATCATGATGTTGTAAATGAGTTGAAGAAGTATGTTTCCTGCATGCAGTGAAGGGGAGGGAGCAATCACGAAAGGGCTGGTATAATACAGGTAGATTCAGCCTCAGCTGCTCCAGGCTATATTGAATTTTCAGCCATTCACACCTAAGGATGATGCCCTCCAGCTAGCAAGAACATCATCGCTGCTAAACTTGATGTAACTCAATGGACTGCTTTACTGTTATTACTTCAGCAGCTTTCAAAGGGGATGAAATGATGCCTTACAGTGCACACCAAAGCTGTAGAAGAAGTAATAGGAAATGCAAATGGCGAAAGCTACCTCAGGACATGTGCAGTTCCATCCAGAACCTGCAGGTGGAGAGACAGAGGAAAACATTTTGTCATTGTTTCCATCTTCTTACCGATTACAAGAGTATTAGTAAGATACTCCAAAGCTTCACCAGCCTGAAGCACGGGACCTCAGCACGGGAGAACTGTATTTCTTAAAAAACCTGAGCAAGTGGGGCAGTCAAACATGCAAATCCATCACACACTGTGCTTCTGTAGCTGATGCAAAAGCCTATGCAGTCTCTTAACATTCTATATTATACTATAAACCTTATGAGACAAATGGAGTATATTAATTATAAAGATGTAGTCAATATGATATGACAGATCATTCTCCTTAATAAATTATTTCTGTGTTTTTAAATGTTTGAGTCCTTGACAGTATGTATTTTTGTTTGCTAGTATTAAATGAATCCCTCTTGGAACAGATAGATTCTGTTACCTGGCCCCCCTCATAACTCTTAAGGCCAACATATCATCAAATAAACTGAAACAATTTGAACTTTGTAGCCTTTTCCTGCTGTAAAACAACTATTATAGAAATGGCATTTAAAAGTGTTTCTTTTTTTGCTTTCAAGAGTTTTTGGAGTAGTCCTCCTTTTTCAGTTTCAAGATTACCAAATAGTTCCAGTAATTTCTGATCTTCCTGCCAGTTTATTATTAGTGCAACTGGCTACAAACCAGCTGACTGATGTCAGTCTCATAATAAAGAATGACAAAGCTAGACAAAGGTCCGATGAGAAACTGAAGAAGGAGGATCAAACAAAATTGTAAATCTGTGCAAGAGACTACAAGGTCTCTGGCAAAAGTTTTACTGCTTTTTATAGCCCTACTATTCCACACATTTTCTTTCTTTTCTCTTCCTTTCCCGGGTGTGTGCGTGTTGCATTGTTCTCCGTTTTGTAGTTTTGTTGGTTTGGGTTTTTTTCATATGTTATGTAAGGGAGTATACAACTATTCTTATTTAATGTGAGTGCGTAACTATTTAATACTACTCAGTATATCCCACAAGGTAGGGCATCTGTAATTATTTGCTGTGTTGCCAGCTGAGTCTTAGGTTTGCATCTTGCAGTTATATAAATGAATCGTAAATGTGAAGAAAAGCTATATTTTCCAAGACTGCAATGGCAATTTTTCCAGCTATTGTGCGCACAGGAATGTGGCTGCACACACCCAGAGATCTCCAGACATCAGTAAAGCTTATGGATCCTGTTAGCTGCAGAACCAGAAACCGAGTATTAGTATAAAAGCCACAGTAGCTCTGTTCTCAACTTTGCCTTGTCTGATTTTGCAACTAAATTCTTAAGAGCGGTGTTGCAGAAAGATTATTGAAAAAAATAAACAATTGCAAGAAGTCTGTCTGGAGTATTTCAGACAGGACTAAACCAGATTATAATCTGGTTCTCCCGGACTTCTTAGTTAAAAATGATATCAGGTTTAATTTGCTCTTCATTACTGTGTCTAATTTTTACTGAACTGTCATTCAGGACAGGTTCTTGGAGGGAGAGTTATATCCCCAGGATTAAGATTTGTGGAAACCATCATTGCTAAAAAATTAATTGCGATATAGCCAGAATGCTATAGAGAAGGAAATGCTGTAGGAAATGCTGAAGGGAGTTGCTCAGTGCAGTCTGAGCTGTGGGGACAGAGCATGTCACTCTTCCCGTTATAGCCAAGAAAAGCTGTTACTTTTTCCATATTTACGTCTAAAGTCCGTTCAGGGATCAAACTGCACTTATCTGAGCTGCCTCTGGGATCCAGTACAACATACTCAGCAAATCAGTACATCTCCACAAAAGACATCTGGAATTCTGCATTCAAAAAAAAAGTGTTTTGAAGAAAATTTGAGTCTCAACAACTGTTCTCATCTCATTTTCCATTGCCTGAACTGTATCTTTACTGTCATCTGTGGTGCTCTGGTAGTGATAAAAAGTTTCCAGCCTCCAGGCAATACGAATATGTAAAGCATTCCAGCAGATTCAAATACCATCTTGCCTCAGTGCAAATCTACAAAGGTGGTTTTCCAGCACACATTAGGCAACACCTAACCTTTGAATCAGCAGACAAGTAATATGCTTTGGGAAAAAGTCAAACTTGACTCCTTTAAGATAGACTATCAATTCACTTGAATTGCCTTGAGGATATAATTTCTTTATTTCCAGATGGTATGAAACAGGCACATTGACAGAGGGTAAAAGTTTTACTAGGAAGGCACGTAGAACCTCATGAGGTCTTCTGTTCAGGGAAACCACCAGTACCTTAAAAGGAAAGTAAAAAGCAACAACAACAACAAAATAAAAACAAAGAATAGGGGCTTTTGCTATTCTTTCTTCATATTTTGCGATGGCATCCAATGATTGGAGAAGGCCCAGAATTTTTGATGGCAGTCTGATTTCTTACTTTCTGCAGTTTTAACAGATTTGGATACCAACATTTCATTCCAAGATCAATGCTGCTAATTCTTTATTATTGCCCTGTCCTCTGATTCATTTACAAGCTGCAGTGAATCTCTCATAGACAGGTCAAGATTTCCCAGAGGCTGAAATGCCTCTATTTAGCAGTAAAAAACAGAAAAAAAAAAGAGGGAAACTGAGAGAAATCTCCATGGAGGATTAATCCAGGGCTTGTGGAGTATGCAAATTATATTACTCCTTGGCATCAGTGAATACCTTCATGTCTATGGGTGGTGCTGGTATTTGTTCTTCTCTCCACTCTACCTTCCTCCTCACGTCTTCCCATGGTTTCCCAAGCTTCTACGAGCTTGAGAAACACACACTGCAAGGAGGATCCACAGGAAAGGTCATGTAGCATTAAGATATTATATCATTGTATTAGGTACTGAAAGAAAGAGAAAATGTATAGAGTAATGCTCACTTCCAACTTCCTGTTTTTTCCTTAACTTCAAGTCCAGATACCTGGAGCTAAATGTTAATCCAACTGGAAATTTTTATAACCAACTGGGAGGGCACAGAAAGGTGGGTGCCCATCTTTGTACACAGTCATCGGGTTAGAGATTAATTAGACTGTACCATCTGTAAGAGGATACTGATGACCACAAGGAATTGGGGCATTTATTTTACATTTTTCAAATGACAGAAGATCCAGCAGCACAGTGGTCACCTAACTCTGAACTGGGGCAATGGTTCAATACTGACTCAGAGGAAAGTGTGCCAGCAGCACCACTGAATGTGCATTACATATAATACAACAGGAAATTTGGACAGCAACTTGTTAGAAAACTGTTTTGGAAATGTATGAGTCACTGTGTTTCTGGAACATGAACTTTTCTCAGCATATTTTAGTGCTAGATACCCTGCCATGTTGTTTGAGAAGACCTAGAGGACCAGTGCTGAGTTAGTTTATCCAGAATCTTCATATTGGAATACTCTTAATCCATCTCTGTCATCTTTCTTCTTGTTTCCAAAAAAAAACCGAGAATGCAATTCACTGTTTTCTTCCATTGTAAACTATAATTTAAAACAATTTTGTAACTGACACTAATCTCCTCCTTTATTAAAGCAAGTCACGGAGCCTTTCACCTCAGCTCTTACACTCACTGACTTCTCTGACGCTTTCAGATGAGGCTTCCCCAGTTCTTACTCCTTTGCACCAGCATGCATACAGTACTCCCTCACCTTCACTCCTTCACTCCTTCATCCAGTACTCCTTTTCAAAATGTTTGTTAGAAGATGGAACACTAACACTGACAAAATCACATCTGCACTCTGCAGTAAATAAACATGCCAGGGAATGACTCTGCGTTTTCTTTGCTTCCTTTCTCAGTTCCCCTGCTGACAGCTGTCTCTGTCTCCAGACTCCTGTTTCTGCAGGCTTAGGATCCAGGTACCACTGTGAACTGCACTGATGGCGGAAGGTCCCTCCTTCTGAAAAATGTCATAATTTATCTACATCACCTTGGCTTTTTTCCTACTTCTTTCACTAAAATCTAGCACTAAACTTGCTATTTGCAATCAAAATAGTTTTATTTAATCTAATAAATATAGGTATGCATACACACACACACGTACTCAGATGGTTTTTATGAAACATTCAAATACAAGTGTGTCCCAAATGATCACAGTGCAAGAAAAATCAACAATATGGTTGTGGTTGAAGTAGACTACAAAGGAAAGGGAAGCTTTCCATCTTGTAAACAGTCACATGTATGGGACTGAGCAATTGAGCAAACAAGTCTCAGCAAAGATGAGTAAGATTGAAGACATGTATTTAGGAAGGGTCAAGGCCGGAGACTTGGAGCTCTGTGACAGTGTCCATCATGAGTCAGATTCACTAAGTCTTTGATGCCTAACAGGCTTTTTAGGTATTGGAACTTTGACATATTTGCAGTGTCTGTGATGCAACCACTCAGGCATCTGCAGTCATCCCTGGAGTCACATGAATGCTCAGAGCCTACCTCACTGGTGAGAGCAAGGGAGATGCAAAAAATCCAAATGGGATTCTCCAGTCTTTGTCACTGACTGGTCCTGGTCAAGCAGGAATAGCCAGAGCCTGCCTAACTGTCCCTTGAAACACAGACAGGAAGCGGCCAGGCTATGTCCTGCACAATCTGGCAGTAAAAGCACTTAGCTGAGAGATAGGATGGAAGGTTTTGGAAGTTGAGTTCCCTTTTATTTTCCATGACACATGCGGATCAGACTTAGAGCAAAATCTACAGCCTCTCAGAGATCTTTCCCATCACCAGTCTTACAGAACCATTTCTCTCAGCTGTCTTTAAATGTGCTGAAGGCAAGCGGATTCTTTATCATACAGAGTTGATGTCTAATTTTTAAACAGGTCTGAGGTTCTTTCATTTTATAAAACAGTTGATTTTTTTAAACAAGAGTAGTACAATCAACTTGATAGAAAACAGAGCATACTTTTTTAAAGCATCTGCCTTTATCTGCCTGTTTCGTGTCCCCTCCCACTTCTGCTTATAGCTTTCCTCTTTTATTCTAGAAGCAGAGAAACACAGTGGTGAAACTCCACTCAGAATTTATGTATCACTTATTCATCATTACAAAATTTGTTTAAGACAGCAGGTAACTGGGCAATAAAAAGCATATTCTATCTGGTGTATCAATGTCAATATACCATGGTTACTCCAATATAAGTCAATTAATCACACACTTCATGGGCTCCTAAGCAAAACAAGATCAGGTTCATGATAAATGACTGCAGCACATACCCTCTGTCAGCTGCTGAGTCTGGGATGGGATACTCCCCAGTTGCCTATTATTAGCAACAGGATGGCCTTTTTATGCCTCTTAATTGCTTTAGTCATACAAAGTACAGATGCACTGAGCAGATTTTGCCCTTTTGATTTGTGCAAGGATTCTACTCAGTGCAAGTGCAAGGCTAGTCTGCTCTTGTATTTGTTGTCAGAAAATCAGTACTGTATGAGGTAGCTATCACACTGGCTTTTTATACTGCGTGGATCTGCATCATTTGTGTGTGTTCTGTAAGACACTGCTTATAGGAAGAGCCATCATAGCTGTTTATTGCTGATGTCAATGCACTGGTACCTTAATGGATCTTATCTGAAATAACGTGGGTTTGCGTCTGAAAGCTAAAACTGTGCCTGTCCTAAGTATGGCTGAAATGAAAACTCATATCAAAGCCTAATAATATATAATTACTTGTGAAGATAGTAGTAGTAGTAGTAGTAGTAGTAGTAGTAGTAGTAGTAGTAGTAGTAGTAAATAGCATTAGAGAAAAGAACAAACTAAATCTGTGCCCTGAATCTATACCCATGACAGTAGTATCTGAGTCTCTTGCTGTTTCTGTGGCTTTTATCTTTACAGTACCTATCTATCTGGTATAGCAGCACACTGTCTTCCCCACCTGGCAGAAGGGAAGGCATCGGGCACACTGTAAGATAGCTCACGGCTTGCATTCCCATTCAAGCCCAAGCTCCTTGGAAGCCCACACCGGCTCTTTGTAACCTTACACTGTGACAAAAGCCTTTGTGAGCAGCAGGAAGGGAAACTAAACGACACTGCAGTACCTTTGGTGCTTGAAAACACCTCCCTCCCAGACACCACCACTTAACCCTATGGTCTTGCACATTGAAGTCTTCACTCCTCTGAAATGGCTAAAAAAATATGGACCAAGCTGGACAGACATAAGAAATTAACCCAGGTTCCCTGAAAATCTGGGGCAGTGCTCATACCTTAACAGCTACACTCTTGTTCCTCACTTTTGGCTAATACAAAGAACAATGAAGATCAGCATTGTTATCCACTAGTCTTGTATTGGGAGGGTGATAATTTAGGGGCATCATCCGAAGTTTTCTTCTTTTTTTCACAGTATCTACAGGTATGGATTTCTTCAGTATGTTTGGGTTCACTTCTGAATGCTTTCAAAGGCTGGAAAGTTACAATAACATAGAGTGGTTTTAGTGCAGTGCATCACACGTTGTTTCTATCATGTGCGAATTTCTTAACTGTAGTACACTTCAGCAGCACAATTTATTACAAACCTTGGAAGTCATTTCAGGAGCCCAAGGACCTCATGGACCTTGGACGAAATTTCACCAGACTGCTTAGATGTGCAGTCACTAGGCAGATGTCTGGAAACGTGTTCTTGCACATTCATCTGCTAATGCAAACATCCCAACGCAAGCATTAACACTCAAGAGCATTATGTGGATTTGAAACAATCCCTGGAAGAGCTGGGTCCCATACAAATTATTCTGACAGATATAATCCTTCTCCTTTCTTTGCCAAGTGCTTGCTCTGACTACAGGAGACAGAGCACATCAAGACTCCTGCCTGCTTCCACTGCTTCTGGTGCTCCAGACACCACCACATTCCTGCTCAGTACTGAATTCACTTTTATTTCTATTATTATTCTATTTGGGAAAGAAGCAGCACGGTTGAAGGCAAACATAAAACAGGAGATAAGATGATATTTTTATGCTTTCATCTGCACAGAAGATGCATATAGGATGGGTTTATTCCTTGTCTCTGTGGGGATTAATGCTTCAAGGAGAAAAGCAGCAAAATTAAGGTTCTTTTTGCTGCTGTGGAAAATAATACTTTCTTTCTTTCACCCTGCTCTGTGAGTTCTTTGAGGCAATGCCTGTGTGTACAGCACATAGCACAATTGGCTCTGATCTTACTAGGGCCTCCCAGTATTACTGCAATAAAAGTAAATACCAAGTGAAGTGATCAGGATTTAATTATAATCTGGACATTTTGTGCTCTGGCAATAGATTACAGGAGCCCCTGACTTGGCACTGAATCTACTGCTGGCATGGAGGTGAATCCGTGTAAAGGGACAAGACAGAAAAGTGAAATCCCATGTTTCCTGCTCAGTGTGTAGGATGCAAACGAAGAGGAAATTTTTTTCAGTAATTAAATGCTATGTATGCTGGGGCAGCTCCATCCGTGGCTTTTTGTGTTCAACTCCGATGACTATCCCAAGAAGACAAGAACTATTTTATAGAAGATGGAGAAGCAAAAGCTTTTATTAGAAAAGGATTGTATTAAGACCCATAATTCTTTGAAGAGGAATTCTAAAAAATTAGTGTTGTAATTATCTGTTGATTTATTCTCCTCCATCCTTAATTTTGTTTTGAGCAGGAACTTACCCTGATCATGCTCGGTGAAGAATAATTTAGAGATGCAAGAAATAAACATGCTGCACAGTCAATACTGAAGAGAGTTTCTGTATGCCTTACTCGATTATGGCAATTTGAGAGTTTTGGTGACATTTTAGCCATTGTTATTTCACTTTCAAAGCCTCCTCAGAATTTTTGTAGTTGCCATTATTTATGTGCTAGGCTATTGGACTGCATTATATTGGTGCAAAGAGATATGTCCAAGGTTGAATTTTATCCAAGATATTTATAATGTCTTAAGAAAATAACAAAGTGCTATAAACTTGTGAATAAATTCCTTCAGATCTATGGCACTGGGAAAAAAGTCACAAATTTGTGGAGCTCAAATAAAAGCAACACTGACAACTATAACAGCATAATGCCCTCACTAAAAATGTTGCAAAATGCCCCCTACAGACATATTTCCATAGCCATTCTGGTTATATTAGCTTGGCCTTAGCTTCAGAGTGTTGTTTTTGATAAATATGACTGATGAGTATCACAGTAACATCTGGAGGCTCATCTCCCCGTGTTAGAAAATGTATGTGGTAAGGGACCATTGCTGTTCTGAAGACTTTTCAACATAAATGAGCAGGATGTGTGGAACTGGATGGGCAGCAGTCAATTGGTTCATCCACCCAGCAGGAGCATAAGAACTGGACCAGGAAAAAACTCAGATTTACTTCTTGCTGTTTCTTTCTGCTTTTGTCTGCTCCAATGCTTTACTTCTAGTGGTGCTGCTACTCGTATATAGCCATCTGAAGTGGTACAGGACTGGGAGGTGCTGCCTCATCATAGTTTCAGTGTCAATTGCTGCCTGGTTAAAGCACGGAGCATCAGGGGTGGGGCTGCTGCTGCCAAGCAAGGACAAACAGCAGAAGCAGACACCTTAGCTGCTGCAGTCTGAATGCACAGCTTTTGGTCAGCCAGTGAAGTTCTTGGAGATGTACCTAGAAGAGGTGCAATGGCATACATTTTCCTTCAAGGTTATCTTCTTCCATCTGTAGAAGTGGATATCTGGATATCCAAACGTACACGGAATCAGGCACAGGTGGCTGAGTTACTGCTTTAAGTGTGTGATGTGTTAAACAACTGCTTTACCCTGTCAAAGTTAATTTCTTGAGATTCCTACTGCTGCCAGAGTCACCTCTAGCTAGTTGGTTTAACTGGTAAACATGACCACAGAGGGAAGAAAAGAGAGAGGAAATAAGCCATAGGACACAAATCCTGCAGCCTCTAAATCACTCCAACTTCCAATAATTGTAAGACTTTTTAAATAAAAGTTTCACTCAGCCATGAACATTCTGTGAGTGCCCTTGAGATCTTTCTTTCATATTCTATTGCTGTTTCAGAGCAGTATCTGTAATTTAAACAAATAATAAAATCCAATAAAATCCAACTGGTAGAGCATAGCTGATACCGACACAGCTGCATTTTCTTGTAAAAATAGTATGGGTGCATGTAAAATTGCCATGGGGAATGGTTCCTAGGTAGTCTTGAACACCATTTGTGAGCAAACAAACAAATAGCACAGACAATCATGTGCCAGTACCTATTGCATGTGTGCTGGCCCCAGTTAATTAACTTGTGTAGATAGCCTGAATTATTTTTTCTAGAATATACTGTATGATCTTCTGGGGCTGAATGATGCATGCTATTAAATGGATATAAACAAAACTATATACTTGGGGCTTAATGCATTTTCACTCATGAATATGAATATCTCATCTAATGCTGTCTGGTGATCTCTGCTTGATTCTTTATTTCTGTGGGTAATCTTTAGAAATAACCTGTTCTTTTCTACTAGAAAAGGTCTCATTGCTCTTGCAGAAATGCTCTTGTAACTTTGACCTGAAAGTGGGGGAGCAGAACCCTTCATAGATCTGAAGTTGCCCAGAACTGAAGGAGTGCATTGTCATAGGTGACAATCTCCAGTCACTAGTCTGACAGCAGGAGGGTTTTGGTGAACATACAACACAGTTCAGTAGAGATGTGGGGATGAAGTACACAAACAAGTGTTAAGTGTATTTAAAGGGAAAAGAATTAAAGGAGAGAAGACAGAAAACTAACCTCAGAGGTCTAGGTCTCATCACTAACTGTAGAAGTTTGTGTTGCTTTCTAAGGGGTAAATCCTATGCCCTGGACAAAAGATTTAAGAGTAATTCAGAAGGGCCATCTTGGCACTTTCCACCTTGGTCCTCATCTGTAGGTCCTTCTGCATGGGTGGGATTTGGCAGATAAAATCTAAATAACCACACAAAAGTATTGCAGAGTGTGAATCTGGCAGAAGATTACAAACAGGTCTGAAATATTTAATAGCTGCTATTACTAATGTGTTTCTGCAGTGTTACACTACAGCCCTTGGCTGGCTTTGAACATAAAAAGAACTGATTCAGATCAAGTCCATCCAGCCCAATACTGCGCAACAGCAGATGTTTGGGGGAGTTTAAGAAACAGCCCCTGCGGAATGACTCCTCCTTAGCAGACCTGTCTAGATGTCGGTAATCAGCAGTTCTGATACTTCTTCAACTACCAGGACCCATTATTCAACAGGGGATCTCTTCTCTATGAATTTATCTAGTGCCTTTTGACCCCTTTATAATTTTGTGTCCCACAGCAACTCAAGTCAATGAATTCCATAATATTCTCATGTTAAGGAGTCCTGTTGTCTGACACCGTATTTAGGTTTTCCGTGTTCTTACTGATACAAAGGAGCTAACATTTGTTACATATTAAACCTTCTCCACACCGCTCATGATTTTATAGGTCCGTACCTTACAAAGCCTTTCTCCCTTCCATCATTCCCTTTCCACGTGGAAAAATCCTATTCTACTTCTGTTTCTCTTGCATTGAAGCTGCTGTATGTAAGTTCTAGAAATCCTTTTTGCCTTCATTTGAGCTGTCTCTACTTCTACTTAGCCATTTTGATGTGGGATTACCAGCATTCAGGAATGTATGTTTCATAATGATATTTGATAGATTGCTCTCACTGTCTTTCCTAATAGCATTCTCAGTGTTCTGTCTGGCCCAGTGATCTCTCCACTGAGCACCCAGAGGATGTCTTCCTGGAACCATCCACCGTGACCCTCTCATCCCTTTCCTGAGTGGTAGCAGCTCATTCAGAGCTATAGACTCCCCACCCCAGATCAGAGGAGCAAGCCTCGGAAAGTCCCACCATTTACTAAAACTGCTGATCTATATGAATGTTAATAGCAGTTAAGAGTCCTGTTGGGTCAGTACTAATTAATTATCATACAAGTATCATTACAGACTAACGATAAAGTTCCTAAGAGTTCAATCCTAGTACACACAAAACTTTTAAGGAGGATGGGCAAAACACTGAAGATCACAATTTCTAGAAGAATCAGAAGAGAACAGGGCTTTAATTTCTTGTTGATGTTCTCTGCTGCTCAGTGCTCCCAATTAAACAAACTAAAAGATACAATTGAAAACCAAAGAAAACAACTACATAACCATACCAAACAAGAGAATGGGTGAGAGGAGAAGGTATTTAGGAGAGTCTAAATTCTACAGAGTAATGTTAGACTATTTTAAAGTGTAAATTCAATGAAAGCATAAAATATAACAAGAGGTTTGTGTGTCACCTTCATGTTACTTGGGTCCCAGTTCAAAAATGTTCTCTAGCTGCTAGGTACATGAGTGGCTCTCTTGACATCACTGCGGCACCGTAGTGATTAAGAAAGGTGGATGTCTAAGTGCCCTGTGGCAAAGAACAGATTCCATGCAAAGTCTAGCCAGGGAAAATGCCACAAAGTCAGAAGACACTACAAAATTCTTACAGTGCCAGGAGAAAATGAAATTTAGAAGACCTGGTATTTGTGTTGTATACCTAAAAAAAATGACCCCAAACTTCTAGCTGATGTTGAATGTGACCTCTGTGTGTGTTCATAACCAAACAATCTCCAGGCCCTCAGAATGCACTGCTCCAGATGCTCTCTAATCAAGCACCATCTGTTTGCCATTCCTGCCACCTGGGGCATTAGTGCTGCTGCAGATGCTTTATTATTTGTTAAAGGTGCTTAAGGAAGTAGAGAGTTCTTTTTTCTGTCTCTCATTTTTTGGTTTTACACCAAAACATCCTTTTTGTGTGAAATAACAACACCTCTGAAGTTGCAGACTTGTACTAACACATCCCTCAAATCATGTCAGTTTTCACTAATCTGAGTAGTAATTCAGGCTGGGTTGGTGTGCTTCCATGGTTGATACTTTCACACATATAAAGGCCCTGAAGAGCCTTCAGAGAGCCTAGGACAGTGTAGTGCCAACCTAATCCCTCAAACTCTGCTCAGCTAGGGGTTTCCAAGACATAGCAAGCCCAGTGGTGGGAACAGGGTTGCAACAGTGAGGAGGCTCAAATCCTCAAAGTTTGCAGAGGAACCGGGTGACTGATTTCTTTCCCAAATTCCAGCAGGAGATTGCAGAGATGCTTCTTCCCTAGGGCAAGCTATGTCTCAAGGGAGAAACAAAGATGTAGAAACTGTAAGACAATAATGTGTGATTAATTTTTCTTGGTGAATGCTGTGCTGCTGCAGACTGATTTCCAGGTGTTTTCAAGTGTAATCACTATCTATCTTGCTTACATTCTTCTGGGAAGAGATCCATTTAAATTAGCACAATCTCTTTCATCTGTAAGTTACTGCATAGGGGTGTGGATCAGGAGAGCTGTTAGCTGCTTAGCCTGAACAAGATTAATGTGATGCTTTTGGGTTGAAGAAGGCAATTACAGCAATTGTGCATAGAATGTTTGCATTGCTTTTCTTCTGGGTTTTCTAACCATCTTGCAATTATGGGGATGTTATCTGCTTCTGATTTAAGACCTTGTGAACAATTCCCTGCTTTGTGAGGAACAGGGCAGATTTCACCCTTCTCTTTCAGCGCCAGGCCTCACAAAGATAAGCCTAGTTTCTGTGTTTGCCAGGTTGCACTCCAGTTTGTTTGATTATTTTCTGCTTTTTAAGACAACACTGGAGTTTCTGCCTCCACAAGACCATCCCAGAATACTTGCATAAGAAAATGGACTCCATCAATTGCACTACACTTGCAGCAATCAAATATACTTTTAATCCCCACAACTGCCCATTTTGATTTGTAGCTGGGATGTTTCCTAGGCATTGAGAGGAAACTGGGACCTCCTCTACAGGCTGCTGTGTAGAGCTTCTCTCTATATTGTGTGGAACTGCCTTATTTACCCTTTTAGGCAGCACGGTTGGTTTGAAGATACAGCATTTCAGTGAGGCATTTCCACCTCAAGAGCTCGCTTCCCTTGTTGATCTGCCAAACCTGCTATTCAACCTTTAGGATATAACACAAAGTGAAGCTATTTACAGAATTAGGAGGTGAAACCCATGAGAAATAGCAGAAATGTTTATGCCTGATGGATTTGAGTGTGGGAAGTGCCTCTCATCCTACCTGCAGTTGCCTGGGACAAAAGATGTGCTCATGGCCCCAGCAACAAGTTTGAGCCTGGCAGCACCAATGAATAAAGCTGCCCATTTTGTGCCAAATACTTTTAAAACACAAATGTGATTTTCGTTGTGTTCGTCGCTATTTTCTTTCAAAATAAGAGCTTTTAACAAGGGAAAACATTGGGTGGGGCTGAAACTCAAATAAGCTATTTTGCGATTTTCCAGCACTCTTCAAGAGGTGGAAGCAGCTTCATCCTTGTTTAAAACAAACCAACCACCACACAGACCCCCCACCGGGCAGCCCCCGGTGCCAGCAGCAGTGGACTCGTGTTTGCAACTCCAGCCTCACTTGCTTGTCACCGGAACAGCCCGGCCGCCTCGGGACAGGGCCGGGTGGACAGGTGGAGGCAGCTCACGGCCCTGCGGCCGAGCCACGGGGGCCAGGGAAGCCCACGCCATCGCCTCGGGCGGGTGGGCAAGGGCGGGCCGACACGGCGCTCCCCGCCACAGCGAGTCGCCAGGCCCGGCGGGGGCTTGGCCAAGTTAGGGGCGTAGCCTCACGGACGGGGAGTGGCTACGCGGGGCGGGACGCGGGGGCCGGGAGGGCCGACCACTGCGGGCCTGGCGTTAGGGGGGCGTGGCTAGGCAGGGGCGGGATAGCGAGGGGGCGTGCCCACGCGGGTGCGGGACGCGCTGCGATTGGTCGGCGTGGGCAGCCGGTGATGCGCGGGCGGGCGCGGCGGCTCGCTCTCCCCTCCCTCCTCCTCCAGCCCCTCCCCGCCCCCCCCCGCCGTCGCCGCCCGCCTTAAAGGCACGGTGGGCGCCGCGGCGGCGGCAGAGGCGCATTGCGGGCAGCAGCGGTGTCGGGGTTGGGACCGCGGGGGGCGGGCGGACGCCATTGGCTGTGGCTGAGCCCCTCTCTGCCGCCTCCGCCGCGCTCCCACTCCTCGGGGCCGAGGCTGTCGCCGCCAGCATGTTTGACCGGACGCGGCTGCCCTTCGTGGCGCTGGACGTGGTGTGCGTGGTGCTGGGTAGGTCGGCGGGCGGCGGAGGGGGCATGGGACTCGCCCCTCCCCACGCGGCACCGCGTGGACTCGCATGCTCCCCCCCACTTCTCCCTGTTGGGCACCGCCCGCGTTCCGCAGAGCCTGCTTGACACCCCTTCCCTCCTCTCCCCTTCCCTGAGCTCTCCCGGAGGAATCCGGTCCCTGCCGGGCCCGCGGGCCGGGTAGGGAAGAGTCCTGGGTGGGGGAGATGCTGCCGCTTATTCTTTCGCATCTGGAGCTCCCTGTTTCTCTGGTGTCCTCGCTCTTCCTGTCCCCAGCCTCTCCTGTCGGCTGTAAGGCGGGGGTGGTAAAAGCCTGTGAGTGTCTGCTGCTTGGGATGCGTTTGCGACCCTAGGTGTGTGGGAAAGCTGCCTAGTGAGGGCCGGCATCTCGGGAAACATCCCGGCAGGGGCGCACCGGTAGGTGCTGTGCGGGGAATAGGCTCCCGTTAGGATCCGAGTCGTGTGTGATCTCGGTGGTACTGAGCTCGTGCTGCAGGCTGAGGCTAGCGTGCGATCTTTGGAACGGGCGATCTTTGGAACGTGGTGGTTGTGTCATGTCTTCGTGTATCGGGGAGGGACACGTGCAGGGCAGGAGGAGGCTGGCGTGGCGATGCGATGTAGGAGCCCCACAGCTCTGCAAGTGCCTCTCTTAGCCAGTCCCAGTAACAGCACCCTCCTTGTGCTTCTTCCTTCTGTGTTAGCTCTGTTCTGGCTAGGTCGTGACCTGTCCTCTGGCGTTGACTTTTTCCATCTATGTGATGACACTGTGTAAAGGTAATGTTGGTTATTGATCAGTGAAGGACAAGTTTTACTGTGTGAAGAGCTGTGACTTCTGGACCTCTGGGTGTTGAGAGCCTGAGAAGTGCCTTCAATATCTGAAGTTTTATTTCTTACTCTTGGCAAGTGTTAGTTTGGGGTGTTTGCTTCTTTGTCAAGTAAGAGCAGTACTTCAGTGATAAGTTGCAGCAAGCTTGGTGGGTGCTGTTCCATCAAACAGGTCTGGCTCATGAAGTCCCACTTGGCTTAAGATGGCTCTAGTATCTGCGTGAACATAATGAGCAATGTTTTATCTTGCTAGGTGCTTCCAGTAGCACCAATTCCTGTAGTTAAATGGCATTAAACCCCAAAATTATGGTGAATTGCCCTAAATAGCTCATAGGGCTCATTGCTCCTACTGGACTGTATGGATCCATTGTCATTCTCCAAAATCTCTCATTTATTCAGAGCAATCTTTATTTGGATCAGAAGTTTTACAAAGCTATGCCATAGCAAGGCTGAAACTTTTACGCTGTCTTTATAGCCCATAAAGCAGTTTGGATAACTCTAATTACAAAATGTGTATAATCGGGCAAAAGCTTGTGTGATGCATATACTCTCACATATTTAAAGTATATGTGCACATTCTAAGTAATTTTGAGTAATCAAGGAAAACAAAATATACTAAAATTAAGACTATAGGAGTCATATGACTTGAGGGCTATCCAGGTAAGAGTGTGACGGTTTCCCCCTGCTTCTGCCCCAGGGATAGATCCCTGATCTTGCCCTTCAGTGTAATATCCATTTGCACTGCTTTCTCTGGCCTCATGTAGCATTTGAATCATAGATGCCCTAATCTGATGCCTGAGTGTGGTGGAGGCTTGACAGACTTCGTTTTCCTTTGTACTTGTTGACTTCCTACTAGTAGGGGGGGGAAATGCAAGCAGTGCATAACATGAACTGTCTTGACACCTGCAGCTTTAACCACATTGAGGTGTTAGTTTCAGTGAAACTGTAGCTAAGACAAAAATATATAAGTGTAGGAATGGGAAAGGTGCTGGATACAGAACCAAGTTCTCTTCCTTTTCTCCCATGTGATTGAGAGAGGCCCTTGGAAGAACATACATCTTCAACCTGTGTGTCTAAATGGGAATCAGTTTTGGTTTTTTTACTGTAAGAAGAAGAGTTTCTGTTGATTGTGTACTTCTATTCTAACTCACTTTTTCCTTGCCGACCCCCTCCTGCCACCCCTCAATCTACCTTGATACATCCTCAAATGACAGAGGTAACTGCACAGATGAAGTGACCTGCAGGTATAGATAGCCTAATGCATACTAACTCCACTAAAGAGATGGTGAAACCTCCAAGAGAAAAATTTCTTTAACTGTCTTGTACTGAAAGTTTAAAACTATGTAGATCAGCTTCAGCTGAGGACTGTACTCTCAATCTTGGTGTGGCAGGACATGCCCCTACAAAAGGGGCTAGTAGTAGCATACTTGCAATCCCCAAGGTAACACTGACTGTCACTTGATGCAAAGCTTGATTTTTTTTTTTCCTCTCCTCCCTCTCCTGTCTGTACCTACTCATTAGTAAGTGCAGATGGGAAAGAAAAATTAATTTAATTGTCTCAACAATGCTGGACAGAAAAAAACCCTAAGGATATAATTTCAAGGTATGGTGACCTGACTTAGCCATAAATTTGCTGTGCTAGAAGTGAATGACTGAGTATATGTCTATGACTTACTCTCTCCTGTTTTAGTCAAGCCAGTTTTTGTGCAGGTTCAACTCTCCCAACACAAGTTTTCCCAAGGGGAAAGGAAGGGAAAAAGATATAAATAGGTTTATTGAAAAGTCTGACAAGTGACCAAGATGGGGCAGAGATGAGAGACTAAGAAAGAGATCAGGAAAGAGCAGGGAGCAACATCTCCTCTTTTGTGTGTGTCGTTAAGATATTAATCAGTTTGGTTGCCTGAAAATTAAGTCTCAGGTTGCTCTTAATTGACCTTAAGGAAAATCTCTCATCCACCTTTCTACCCAGTAAGGGAAAGAATTCAGGGAAAGTGATCTTTGGTGCCATGAGAAAATAAAGAAAACCTCTCTTTCTATTATTTAGAAGAGAAATACCATCCTAATGATACTAGTGTTTCAGCGGTGAACTAGTTTCATATTCTGTACTCTAAAAAAAAAAAACCTGCAGATTTCTGCAGTGTCTGTTCTTAAATAGTGTAGGGAGGCTGTATCTGCATTCTGTGTGTGCGCTGATCTGCGGTGCTGGGTGTGTGCATGCTGCATCTCCATATGCAGTTCTGCAGTGCTGCAGGCAACAGCTCCCCTGCTCTGAGCGGTCTGGTAGACAGCAGTCAACTTCTTCTGTCACTGGAAAGCATGAATGGTCTGGACTGCAGTGTTTCCTTTTCCTGCATACTTTTGTTACTTGTCCCTCCTGTTTTTTCTCATCGTGAGAAATGCCAGTTCACAGATAGAATTTTAGAGAGGACAAAGTCTTAGAAGCAAAGAGATTTATTTACAGCGCTGGGTGCATAAGAGGATGGACCCTCCTCTATGCACACTGTTTGGTCCTACTCATGTACATTTATTTAGGGTACTTATACATATTCATTTAGTTTGTTACTTCCCCCCCCTTTACATGCATACCACCAGTTCTGATTCATGTTATGTATTCATTGCATTCCCCAATACGCCTATACATGTGCATTACCTGTCCCCTCTTCGTATTAAAATGAGTCTTGAAAGGCTATTTACATGTCCTTAACTGGGTATTTGGAAACCTGCATTCTTCCTGACCCCTACTGATTTCAGCTATCACAGTCTGGCTGAAGCAGACCTTTTATTTATCTATTACAATCCATTCCCTTTTTCATTATCCTCTTTTTGCTGAAGCCCATATCACTGTTCCAGTTTGTTTAAAATTAGCTGTAATCTCTCATCTTGTAGTTCTGTTTCTCTGTCCCTCCTTCTCTTTACCGTGGGCAAATTCTTTTGCCCTATTTTATAAACACTGTTGAAACACATATAACCGACAATAGTTATCAGTAGTGTGGTCAAGGTCTGTTATAGCTTATACCTCCACCACTCACGCATATTGGTTTGCAGCCAACAGCGGAGTAAATGCTCTTCTTGGTGGCAAATATAGAGCCTAATCCAATCTTGCCCTTGGCTCACAGGTTTCTTATGCCTTTTTAGATTAACTTTCAAACAGTTTTAACAATTATTCAACACATCTAACTTCTACCATCCTTTGAACAGTTTTAGACATATCCAACTTCTACAGTTCTGTTTAACCATAACAATTTTAACATATAACAACTTTAAACAACAATAATAATATCTGCCGTTTATACTGTCATTTCAAGGAACTCGGGAGCAGCAGAATTGGGGGAAGACAAAGAGGTACACTTGCATGGACATCTGCAAGGGGGACAACAGAGAAGTTTAGTCAGAACGGCCACTGCAACAATTAACAAAGCAGACACCAAGTAATATAAGATTATTATGTGAATTTCCTTGTCCATGTTGTGCGATTTCTTGAGTGGGATCAGCCTCAGTGGTTCGCGTGGTCTGTTCCCCGGGTCCGCTGCTGTCCACGCCCCTTCCAGCCTAAAGCACATGCATTGTTTCAGTCTAGAAACTTCGCTTTGGAGATATTTTCCATTTTTTAAATTTTTTTTTTTTAAAATTTCCATGATTGGTGCCTTTCCTCTTCTTTAAGCAGTTCCAGTGCTCATTTTAAAGCATATAGTTCATGTGTCTGAGCTGACCAATTACTAGGTAACCTTTCCTTTTCAATTACTCTGTTTTCCTCCCCATTCACGACAGAATAACAGCCGTGGCACTTTCAATTTATGCACCGTGGTGAACCATCTATAAAGATCTTCTTACTGTTTGGCAAAGGGGTCTCATACAAGTCTTCCTGAACTTTGGTTTGATATTCAATGATGTCTATACAGTCCTGTTCAGTATCTCTGTCTCTATTCCTCCATACAAAAATTGAGAAACATTTATGCATCTTTCTGTGGTTAACACTAAATCATCCTTCTCCATTAAAATGGTCTCATACTTTAAAATTCTCAAATCTGTCAACCACCTTCAAGATCACTGGTTTAGTATGTTTCATACCGAATATGGTGTGGACACTATTAAAGCTCCCCCAAAGGTTTATTTTCTGCTTTCTTCTACTAACAGGGCTGTAGCTGCCACTGCTTGTATACAAGTTGGCCACCCCCTTGATACTGGATCCAACATTTTTGATAGGTATGCCACTGGCTGTTTCTGTCTTCCCTGAACTTGGCCCACTACTCCATAAGCCACCCCCTCTTCTGTGTTGACATACAAGTGAAAGCGTTTTTCTAATGAGGAGAGAGCGAATACCAGTGCTTGAACTAGTTTTCTCTTCAGTTCCTCAAATTGTTCTTTCTCTTCTTTTCCCCATTCAAGTCTTTCAAATGTTTCCTGCAATTTTCCTATAGGAACTTCACATGCTGTGTGAAGTTCTCAACCTACAGCCTGCAATAACTTAACAACCCTATAAGCTGTCTTATTTCTCTTTTGGTCCTGGCTAGCAGAATGGAGACAACACCAGGAATTCTTTCTTGATTTATTCTCCTCTTTCCTTCACTTATTAAATGCCCCAAATATTTTACTTCTCGTTCTACAAATTGTAACTTAGCTCTAGATACCTGTAGCCCTTCCCCCACTAAAAAATTTAACAACAAAATTGAGGCTGTTCTAACCTCTTTCTCCTTTTCTCCCAATAACAACAAATCATCAACATACTGTAACAATTTGGACTCCAGAGGCTGTCTTATATTCCTCTAGGACTTGCTCTAAAACCTGCCCAAACAGGTTTGGTGATTCAGTGAACCCTTGCGGGAGGGAAGTCCAACAAAACTGCTGTTTTCTCCCTGTATCAGGGTCCTCCCTTTCAAAGGCAAATATTTTCTGGCTATTCTCGTGGAGAGGGAGGCAGAAGAAGGCATCCTTTAAATCTAAAACAGTAAAACAGGTTAGATCAGGTGTCAACACCGTCAACAGGATATATGGATTCGCTACCACTGGGTAGAGATCTTGAATTTTGTTTATGGCCCATAGGTCCTGAACCACCTGATATAACCCGTCAGGCTTTGAGATGGGTAATATGGGGATATCCAAATCAGATTCATACTCCCCAAGTAATCCAATGTGTAAACAGTTTTCTATTACTAAATGGATCCCTTCCCTGTCTTCCTTTCTGTTCCCTAATCGCTGCTAATATTTTCTTCAGACTTCTATAATTATCCTTTCGGTTACTATACACCCTCTATGCTTCATCAAGTAGGATTTCTAAATTCCTGCTCTCAGTCAGGTGTAGTTCTTGCAATTTACGCCTGATATCTCCTGTTGCCCATCCCAAAAACAGGAGACCTAGTTGCTGTATTCCCGCTTCTGACCCTGGATCTAAGGGGTATTCCGGCACATCACATCTTGTAGTCAATCTAAAAAATATCAGGTGGTAACTCATTAAATTCACCCCTGGTATACCTGCAACCTTTCCCTGTGGGCATCCCTATTCAGATCCCATTTCAGATCTTGGAGGGAGGGGGGAATAACCTTTAATATCACCCCCCGCTGTCTTATAATGATGCTCGGCCAGATTTCCTGCAGTTTGTAAAACTGGCTGGTTTTCTGTTTCGGTGATGTAGCTTAATAGAAGTTGTACATCATTCCAATCAGGGTTATGCTGCTTTATCCACATTCACCAGGTCGTCTCTGTATCCCCGCAGGTACGGGATGATACAGGACTTCCCGGGGATGTGCAATCACCATTTGAGCCCTCATCCTGTTCCCAGGGTCTAGGGGGAGGGATAAGCGGGTCAGACAAATCTTGGTCTTGACCTACTGGATTTTACTTGGTTTAGTACACCTTTGATGAATGTTACATGCCAAACAACACCGCTTTGGTTTCCCAGTTATATTACGTTCTCTCTACAAAGCGAGTAACGTATCTGCTTGTGATACCTCATTCCATTTTCCTTCCCTTCTAAATATCTTCTGGACTTCTAAGTCTCGCCCCTCCCCAAACAACACCAAAAGCCCATCCATTCCCCCCTGTGGGGAATACACAGGGAGTTCTCTGCATCTGGCAGCTCCCACTCGTCACACACAATGCTTACAGGACCTTTCTTCAACTTGCCTTTACCCTTTAATGTTAAACTCACGATTCCTTTGATATTCACAGTCTCCTCTCAGGACTTCAGACTTGCCCTGGGAACTCTTCTGTTCACTGTGTTTCCTGTCTCTTAACGTGCCTAAAACTTTTACTTCTTCCTGTATCACCGGACATTCTCTTTTGAAATGTCCCTGCTTCCCGCAATAAATCATTCAATCCCCGATCATGCCAATCTTCCAATTTTTCTAATTTCTTCTTTATATCTGGCCAGGCTTTAGTAATGAAATTTACCTTTAACAGCTCCTGACCTGCATCACTTTCAGGACCAATTCCCGAATATTGTTGCATGTCTTTTCTGAGTCTCTGTAACCAAGCTATAGGCGACTCATCCCTTTGTTGTTTGTTCTCAAATGCTTTCTCAAAATTTTGCCCCTTCGGCGCTGTCTCCCTTATTCCCCTAATCACTAAACTTCTATAGTCTGACATATTCCCCCTTCCCTTGGCAATGTTTTGATCCCAGTTAGGTCACACTATGAGAAATTTCTGGTCTCCTGGTATCCCACCTTGGACATTTGATGCGTTATCCCTTTCCCAAATCCGTGTTCCTGCAGTCCTTATCATTTGCCGCTCTTCCGGTGTAAATAAAGTTTCTAAAATGGACTGCATTTCATCCAGGTTTAAGCATTTGGGCCTAAAAATTGATCAAATTTTTATGACAATCCTAAGGGATCCTCTAACATATTCTTCATTTCGTTTTTAAACTCTCAAACCTCAGTACTGGTTAGGGGTACATTCACAAATCCCCCCACCCCAGGACTCCTTGCATTGGTACTTCCTGTAATGGAGACCTCATTGCCGCCCCTGCTCCCTCTTCTCTGCGGGGCAATGGAAAATTTTCTATGTCCTTTTTTATAACCGTTCTGGTTCAGAGGCCCGAGCATTTCGGGCTTCTTGAATGAAAGGGACATGTGGTCCAGGCACTTCCTCCCTTCCCCCTTAAGGTTTTCTTCTTGTTCTTCCACTACGGGAGGGGCATTTGCTTCCCCAAGTGGATCGTATGGGGGAGGTAGATTATCCAAAAGTTCCTATCTCCCCTCCCTCTTTTTCTGCTGAATCTCCCTCTTGTCTTGAGAAAAAAAAAATGGATATACACCCTGTCCAACAGGAGGCATAAGTCACTTTCTTCTCGACTAAAAAGGTTTCTCACTGTTTACATAGTAATTCAATGCCCGACACATCCAACCCTTCGATGACCCATATTTTGGCCAGTACAATGAGTCAAGTTGGATGGGTTTCTTGGTCCATTCAAACATACAGTACTGTATAATTTTCTTCTTTTCCTTTCCCCTGGTGCAGGACATTTCTATCCTGCCCCCAGTACCTGAGCATCCTCCCCAAAGGACTGTCGGGAGGTATACTCGGAGTGGAGTCTCCAGACCCCTCTCCCTTCCCCTGGCGTTTCTTATCTGCCCAATCCCCATTATTTCTAATGGTTTCCCACGGAACTTCTCTCTCAGTCCCATAATTCCAGCCGCCCGAATAATACTTAACAGTCAGTTTTCTTACCTGGGTCCCGTGCACAGAAATTCCTTGGCTGTTGCACGTTATTAAGTATCTTCCCCGGTATACCGTGTTCCCTCCTTTGCTTCAAGAGTCCTCCATCCAGGTTGTTCCACCGCCTTCCCCAATGGAACAAGACAGAGAGCAAGAGACTACCGAAATCAGCAGGGCGCGCCTTCTCATGCGTCCTGTCCCGCTCCACGGACGAGGGGCTTTGGATCCCGGACGAGCCCCCAGATTGTGAGAAATGCCAGTTCACAGATAGAATTTTAGAGAGGACAAAGTCTTAGAAGCAAAGAGATTTATTTACAGCGCTGGGTGCATAAGAGGATGGACCCTCTTCTATGCACAGTTTGGTCCCACTCATGTACATTTATTTAAGGTACTTATTCATTTACTTTCATTCATTTAGTTACTTCCCCCCCCTTCTTCACATGCATACCATCCCTCTTTACGTGCATACCATCAGTTCTGATTCACAGCAATAAAATGTGACATATTCAGTGTATTCCCCAATACACCTCTACATGTGCATTACCTGTCCCCCCTTCATATTAAAATGAGTCTTGAAAGGTTATTTACATGTCCTTAACTGGGTATTTGGAAACCTGCATTCTTCCCGACCCCCTACTGATTTCAGCTATCACAATCTTGCTGAAGCAAAACTTTTATCTATCTATTATACTCATGGAGAGACATTTTGTGTAGCATGCCACAGATGCGTAAATTTCTAGACAATAGTAAAACCATTTTTCACTGATTCTGAGACTTTATGGTTCACTACACTTTCAATTTGTCATGCAAAAAATAACGCCTTGTTAGAATAACTTACTTAGCTGTCTTGTTACTGATGTCTTATTAAGTGCTATACATACACTTTGTGCTATTCTTACAGGTCTGTTTTCTGACTGCAGATCAGGCTCCAGGGAGGTTAATAACACTTAAAGAACAAAGTTGGGAAACCCATGGTAATATTCCTGTAATCAGTGGAAGAACTACTAAATACATTTGCCTTTAGACCAAACTCAGTAAGACCAAGTGAGATTGAATTAAGTTCTGCAGAGGTGACTGAAGCAATAAGGAAAAATTTCCTGAGATGCTAGACTCTAGGACAACTTGCATCTGGTCTGTGCTTGTTGCAATTCATGCCAAACTTGAGTGCAGGGATGCAATATGACAGAAGTGTGTTTTAGTCCCTTGCCCTGACTATGCAATCATTAACAAGCTATTGTAAGTAATTAGGGAGTGTACTTCTCAATGTGTGATTGTTGGTGTAATGAGACAATACATACAGCGTATTACTAGAAAAATCAATGTCTTGTAAAGAATTTGGTCCTTCACTGTTCTAATCCACTCTTCTGCAATATGTTGGAAATACTAAAGAATTACTTAGCCAAATTTAAAAATGCTATAGAATCTAGTTATATTTCATGTATGTGTAGGGGTTGCTTTTTTTCCCTTCCTTGCTATTTCCTGCCCTGCGCTGGTTCAAGAGGCCAACTGCAGGCTCCGCTACTGCCCAGGTATTCCCTAGCAGTGTGGCTGTCTGCTAGTTGGGTGTTGAGGCGCCCTGAACTGCAAGCAGTACCTGTGCAAAAAAGACCCCAAACAAACAGGTTGGCAAGTGACTACTGGGGGGATGGCAAGACTGTGGCAGTCTTTTCTTTTTTGCCATGAAACTCCTTCTGAGTAAGTGAAGGAGAAGTTCTAGTCTTCCAAACAGAAGAACTTGTTAACTAAATCCAGGAATACTAAATGCTTACATTGCATTTTTTTAAGCTTACTGTTTTAAAGACTGCTGGATTGTCATGTGGCACGGGGCAGTATGCTAAGCAGCAGATGCATGAATAGGACAGGTGAGTTTGCTTTTGCAGTACATGACCTGGGAGAGAGATGGCTGGACCACTCTGTACTCCCTTTACATATTTTTGCTTTAGGTGCTATCTGCCCTTTTGGGAGTGTTTACTCTTGCTGTCATTGAAGACAGTTGACTCTGTGACAATTAAATATTGCTGTTCAGTCAAGGAAGGCCACTTTCTATGTGGATTAGCATTTCCTAATTGCCTTAGTTCAAATAAATCCTCCTCATCTACTACTTGTGACTCACTGATGTGTTACCATCCTTATTTTCCAATTCATGTGGATGCTAAACCTTTTTGGTCATGTATGAATACGCTGTTAAGTTGTAACAGGTTCATGTGAAAAATCGACTCATCTTAAAATGACACCATCTGCCAGGTAGCATTACATGATACTCATTGACTCTCAGTTCATTGGAAACATGGTTGTCACCTAAAACAGGGAAAACCTTCCCTTCTATGCTTTCTTAAACACATGACATTGTCCCTTGTTACTGTTCTTGGGAATAATTACTTTTATTTTCCCCTACATAAAGAAAGATGCTTTACCCAGAGACTCTGTATTGCTAGGAAGCCTACAGAAAAGCTTCTTGGAACTCAGAGGCTGGAAGTCAATGAGTTAATGAATGCTATGCACAGTCAGCAGTCTGGTTCTTGCTCTGCCTGGTATTGCTGTTGAAGTGCATCTGGTACTCTGACTAACCCCTGCCTCAAAAAGAGAAGTTCTTGCACTTGCTTTCTGCAGAAATGGATAACTCCTAACTCGCCTTCCAGTGTCTTCCCAAGAGCCAAATTCAGAGCTTGGCACTATATTCTTTTCTCTTGGCATAATAGAGTAATATGCTAGTCAGCAGGAAGGTTCCTTGCCAGCTGCTTGAGTCTTGGTGACTTTTTAACCTTAAACAGACAAAGAGGTTCTTGCAGCATGCTTATGTGAAGGTGGTGAGCTTTGCTTCAGGGAATGGGAGAAGGTGCTTCTGACGTATTTTGTATAGAAAATGAAGTACCACTTTAGCTCAATGATCAATTAAGTGGCTCACCTCTTGTGATTGAAGAGGTCCTGCCTCACCTTTCTAGCTGCTCGGGTGCTTGTTGAGCCTGTGCTGAGCTAATTCAATACACTGACCTGGTTTTAAAGAGCTGGGTAATGTGAACTCATACTGACTAAAAGCAGCTTGGTTTGAAACCCGTGCAGTCACAGCCCTGGTGAGAGGGGAAGTGAAGATTTGAACTTGTTGCCTGCTTCTGCATGGTTTTATGTAGCACTGTTGCACTGAGCAGATTCTGATGACAGGATAAAGCTCTGACAGTTCTCTGTTTGTGACTGTTGGAGCCATGGAAGCAGGTAACATAAAGAGGTGACATGACTTTAGAAGGTACCTGTTGCTGAGAGATAAATTATTTGGATTTAGCCCCAGCAACTGCTAATGCTCTTTCCAGAATTAGTCCAGGAGAGGATATATCATCCACAGAACCATAGATTTAAAAAATTCAGATTCATTGGTATGGGCTTTATTATTGCTGTTATCATCTCAGGGCAATAATGGTGGTGCTAGGGACTGGTTCCTTTTCCTGCCCTGCATTATTGGTTTAACAGAGTAAAATAGTTGGCTCAAAACAGCTGAAAAATCCACAAACAGTAGAAATTCAGCTAGTGGACGACTATCAAGTGGCTACTTTTAGTCCAGTTTTATGACAAAAATTAAGACCATTTACAACTACTCTGAACAAGCAAAATTTCTGTAAGATATTCAGACTGTTTTATTAGAACAATGTAGTAACTACTACATCAGGAAGCACTAATCAGTTCAGCTGCAGCAATAGCCCTCTTGGTCCCACCTGTTGAGTAACCCCACAAGCAGTTTTCCAGCCAGATTAATGCAGTTCTGCAGTTTATAAACTGAAAGAAAACTGTGCTGCTTATATTAAGGATCTTTTGCTCATCTCTTGTGTAGCAATCTAGTGCTAATGAGTTGACCCGCTTTCTGGCAGGAGTTTTCCTTTTCAAGTTATGAAACTGATCTTAGAGGCACCCGAGAGGCACACAGCTAAAAATTGTGTATTGACGAACTTGCATTGTGTTTTTCAGACTTCTCTGGTACGTGAATCCTTCTAGTAGAGTCAGGTCCTTTAAAATAAAGACTGCTTGTTCAAATAAGCTGCTTCAGCGAAACATGATACAGAAAAATACTGTTGAAACTCTCTGGTGCACTTATCAAACACTTTTTCTATTGCCACATTGAGTTATAGGATTTAAAACCAGTACAAGAGGCACTAATAGGCTGATCTCAGTCTGTTTATAGACTTTCCTGATTAATCTTTACAAAGTTGTAACCAAGAAGTAGTCTGACTTCAAAATTATGTTGAGATACTTCAGTTTTATTTGTATTGTAGCTTCTGCCTCTCAAATAAGGTGGGTTTTTTTCCCCTCAAATTAATCTTAGTGCATTTTTTATCCCTTTAACTTTGTTCTGTTATTTCAGATTAATGTAAGCCTATTCTAACTGAGTTGTACATAACTCAGTCACTGAAACTTAACGGTGCCCTATATTCTGAAACTGGAGTACTAGAATAAGGAACACAAATGTATCAGCTTATGTACCTACCTTACTTTCCAAAGGGCAATGGACTATGCTTGCCTTAAGCTGAAGGGGCTGGTTTGGAAGCTAGTGGTGGAGAGACCTGAGAGAATAAACTTCTAATTACAGCCCGGGAGCCTTCTGATGTGCAGTGAGCTAATGGGGAGCATATATGGCCCTTCAGGGGTCAAGAGAGCCTTTAATGCTGAGATACAGAAGAGAGGTAGCATTGAGACACAGCCCTGCAAATAACTTCAGCCACAAACTGTTCCCCATTAAATTCCCCAAATCATCATCTTAGTGTCTCTTTTCTTGGTGTTTCTTGTATGAGTTCTATAACTTTGCTGGCTCAGGGTAATTAAGGTTTCAGTTTTGTTTTGTTAGGTGAGCCTATACTGCAGTACTAGTACTCAGTTAAAATACTTCTAAACAGTATGGTGGCTGGGCCTGATGCTAATGGAGATCCTGGGAATGGAAGTAAGGTCACTATTCTACTTGCAGACTTGGCCTCTTGTAATTCTTCTGATCACTTGTTTAACTTTAAGACTGCAGTCATCAACACTAAAAAATTAAATCTCTAATCTTTAATATATAGAAGCTAAGATCACAAACAGTGCTGATGATTTCTACTGAAACTGGAAAGGGATACCTTCTCTGTTATATGAGTACTAGAAGACTTTCTATGCTGTGGCATTATTCATTACACTTGAGTATTCAGAGCAGTGCTGTATAAATATTTTTTACAGGTTCTGGTTAAATGAGGTTCTCAATTTTCTGAATCAGTGCAAAACAATTGCTCTTATAGCTCTAAAATACATAGAGTACTCTTGGTTTTCCCTTTTAAAATTCTATTTAGATCTAGCTTAGTACTAATTTTGTGTTCTCAATGTACTGTTAGACACTACAAACTTCAGTATACCACAAAAAATGTGGGTCTCATAACTAAAGATACTGCTCTTAAGCATGGTAGCATGCTGCAGCATGTACGGTATGAAACTACATTCTGGTGGATGACAAGTTAGACAGTTCTGTGGAAATTGAGTCCCCCTGTAGTACTGTCATTGTAAGGCCTGACTTTATTGAAGACTGTTAAAATAAAATATTGTTATGCTTGCAAGACTTACTGGAAAAGGCTTTTACACTTCTAATTACCTATTTTATTTCTAGAGACTGAATGGTATTTCAGGTTGGGCTGTGTGGCTATTTGTGAAGTACTCTGAAAGCATCTTACTGTGTACTCCCACAAAACAAAGATTAAAATGGAAAAATAGTTAGAACTAGTACTAGAGCTTTAAAGAGCAGTGGTTTTAAATAACATTCAGAGTAGGTGTCATCTGCAGTAAAAAAAACAAACTCCCTTCCTGCTTTGCCAACAGCTGACCTTGGTGGTTGGGTTTCTTTTGCTGTGTTGTTTTCACTTTCTGAAGCCCAGTCATTTAGGTAGATTGTAGAGGATCTTGATCTTTGAAGACATGTGCATGGTTTTTCATCTGTGGGCTTTTCAATTCTCTACACAATACAGTCAAAGCTTTTAACAGTGAACATAATCCTAAGCAGATAATGCAAGCAGTGATTAAATATTTAATTTCTCCTATTCGGGAAGGTTTATAGTGGGAGAAGTCACTCTTGCTTGCTCTGGCTGAGCCTGTTGGATTCTTTCTCACCCCATGAGCATCACTGCACCACAAGGAGAGGCTGACCTCTCTCCTTCCATTTTCCTCCCCACTGCTACTGTATTTTAGCTGTTAGATAGAGGGTCTTAAATCTTTCTTTCAGTTCTGTTGGTCAGCAGGGCCATTGGCCTTTGCCCTGCTGGGTGAACTGCTGATGAGTTCCAAATGGCTGTCGGCTAGTCCAGCTTCAGATTTCTCTGGCCCTGAACAGAGCAGAGCCCAGGGCACAGCCTTTGCTTGTGATCTGTAACCAGCTCTCTTGAGCCATGTATTTTTCTGTATTGAGTAAGAGAGCAGGCTAGGACATATTACTGTCTTTGCATTTTTTATTTTGTATTTCTGTAAATGCTCATGGGCAAGACAACTGCATGGGATTTAGTCTAACAGGTACTAACAGGTGTGTTTCTGGAAGTCCAATTTTTTAATTGAAATGCAGATAAAAGGGAGAATACAATTGTCTGTGAATATTTTAAACAAGTATTGTGGCTTGTTCTAATAGCTTGGTAATGCAGATAGCTGAATGAGTGCTCCCACGTAGTACTAAACTGTTGAATGTGGAGAAACTAGAATATGATGGAATTCTCTCTTAGTAAATGACTGGACTAGAAATTGCACTCTTCTGTGTAGAGGCTAGTCCAGCTCTGAGGAAGGTTTCCTTTGCTTCCTGCCTCCACCACTCTTACCTTGGCTTAACCACAGTTGTGGGGTAAGGGTGTCAAACTTATATTCGCTGGGGGACACATCAGCCCGCTCCTGCAGTGTAATGCGCGTCACACAGGCTGCAAATGTGTCTGGGCGCTGACAGGAGCATAGGGGCAAGTAGCTCAGTGCTGCCATCAGGTAGAAACAAGGTGCCAGGCTGGATAAAACAAGGCAGAGGGCTGGATTTGGCCCACATGTTTGCCCCCGATGATGTAGGGTGTGATGAGGGAGTTGTTCAATGAAACTGTCATTAGCTGGCCAATTCTCTGCTAGCCAAATCTCAAATCAGAAAATAAAGTAGGATATAAGCAAGTGTATGGTTGCAGGTAGAAGAGAAGCAGAGATTAGAATGTATTTCATGCTTTTAAATACATATATCCTGTTTACTGAAACCTAGCATGGCTTCTGGCATTATCAGGACAATCGGTGTGCTGGCATTAGAAATATTTTGCATTCCTGGGGGTAGAAAAGTAAGATAAAGTCCTTTAAAGTGGCCGGGAGGTGAGCTGTGGGCTACCCACTCATCTCAGCTGCTGATAATAAATAATGTATTGATTTCTCTTGTACATCCCTCGCCTTTAGCTATCAAAAAGTCTAAATGATGTCTTGCTGTTTTAATCTCTTTTTCATCTTAGTTTCTGCATTCTCAGAGCCTCCTGTCTAAGAGGCTTTGTTGTTTTTTTTTTTGTCCTCTTGACTGGTCATGGTAAATTCTTAGCACATCTGCTTTTCTGCAAAGAGTAGTCTCTTCTACAGATACTCCCAAACTCTCTCCAGAGCATGAGGTTGAATCAGTTGCTTTAAATCTGTTGTGTACTTTATTACCCCAGTCTGTGCATTGCAAAATGAGCGGCAAAGCAAACATGGTATTCCTGACCAAAAATAAAAGCAAAATACCTATGTAAAAGTGGGAAAACTTTAAATTCTCCTTTGCCTTCAGTAGTAATTACTGGTGTATAAGTTAGTCTCAGAATGATGGAATTTATCTTTCTGTGGGTTAAGAACATCATCTCTCTAATAAAAAATGTAGGCTATGAAAAGTACCTTTTTCTTAAATGCTGAATAACTGATCTGTTCTGAGGCTGGTTTATGCTTCATGGTGATTATTTCTCCAATACAGCCAGAATTCCTGTTTGATGCCCCCCAACTTAACTGTAAATTGTGCATTTCTTCACAAAAGCTGAAGCTGAGCTTCTGTCAGCACATCAAGTGCAGAATATATTGATCTTGTTTTTAGGATAAGTGTAGAGAGCCAAAAGTAGTTCTGTCTCGTGTTAGCCTAGTACAGTTTCTCTTAATTAGGACTTAACTTGTGAGTTCAGTGTAACAGAACAAAAAAACCCTTTGGTTAGTAATTAAGTTGGAATATTCTTGTTTGAAATAGTCTCCCTTTAAGGGTAACAGTCTTCCTCCCAGTTTCTAGATATTCATTTGTTTAAATGAGAACTTCTTGATTGAGGACCAGATAGGAGCCTTGTGTCTCTTGGAGGACTAGAAACACCAATTCAGCACAGATACCTATCCTTCTACAGATAAGGAGACCAACTGGGTTAATTAAAGGATGTTTACATAAAATACAGTGCATTCCTTTAAACTACTTAGAACTGTGGAGGATTAAGCACCACTGACCAGGGAAACAATTTCATGAGGTGTTTAAGCTGATCTGAGGCTGTGGCAAGTCTGTCCTAGTTTTCCTTTCTTCCACACCCTTGGCTACACATTCCTGTTCAGTACTTTACACCAGCTTGAACTGTCACACGTTTGGCCAGATGAGCAAGTGCTCCTGAAAAACCTGTATTTTGTGGACATGGGCTTTTTCTTTATTTTTCGGACATGTTGGTATCAAAAGCTAGCACTGTGGGAAGGAAGGGGATAATAGTGGATGGCTAGAATCATGGAATCATCTTGTTGGAAAAGACCTCTGAGATCATAAAGTCCAACTTTACCTGTCCCCTTACTAAACCATGTCCCCAGGAAACTCATCTACCTGCCTTCTAAACACCTCCAGGGATGGTGACTCCACCACCTCCCTGGGCAGCTGTGCCAGTGCCTGACCACCCTTTCAGTGAAGAAGTTTTTTCCTGATGTCTAGTCTGAACCTCCCCTGGCACAACTGATGGCCATTTCCTCTCATCTTATCTGTCACTTGTGAGGAGACCAGCACCCATGTCACTACAACCTCCTTTCAGGCAGTTGTAGACAGTGATGAGGTCTCCCTTCAGCCTCCTCTTCTCTAGGCTAAACAGCCCCAGTTCCCTCAGCTGCTCCTTATAGGACTTGTTCTCCAGCCCCTTCACGAGCCTCATTGCCCTTTCTGGACGCGCTCCAACACCTCAGTGTCCTTCTGGTAGTGAGGGGCCCAAAACTGAACACAGTACTTGACATGTGGCCTCACCAGTGCTGAGTACAGAGGTAGGAGAAGGGTGGCATAGTCTAAGTAGTGTTGAGTTGCTTTTGAAGGTGTAGCCTGGCTTTGTGAGCACCACACTTGGTACTGAACTAGATGGGACAATATAACTGAAACAGAAATTTCAAGAGTCTGTTTCCTTTTAGATATAAAACTTAAATAGTCTTAAAATGTAAGACCTATCTAAAACTGTGTCCATAGACTTAACTATGAGAAAATGTTCCTAAATTTTAGGGAGAACACAGTATTTTTAGAACTTGAAGCTACCTCCTGTTGAATGATATTCTCTGCTGGTCTTGGATACTTATGTCAACTGCTAGCTTTAAAATAGGGTAATTCAGCTATAAATGCTATTTTTTACTGTTAAAGAAAAATATCTTATGCAGATTGCAGGCAAAGCCAAATGGACACATGAATATCAGAATCCTACTCCTTATGCCTATAAACTTTGGGATGTAACTTGAAAGTTGCAGGTGTGATAAATGCCACAAATCAGAATAATAGTGCCGTGTTACGCACGTAGTGAAAAGGTAATAGTTTGGTACCCAGCACTTCTAATTGTTGGATGAATTACGGAACTTGCATTACTTTTTAGTTTTCATTTAAAAAAAAAGAACTTTTTTTCTTGAAAGAGTCTTTATTTTTTCACTGCCAAAGGAAGGATCCTCTTCCCCCTTCCCTTGGGTATTGGTTTCTCTTGTCATTCCCTTTCTGTGAGTGGAGAGCCATTCTCAACAGTGACATCCTCCGTGCTCTCCCATACTGGACTTCCCTTCCTTCCTTATAGCATTTTTGTCATGCCGTGTTGTCCAGCCAGATGTGATTAAATATGAGTTCCCTGAAGTTTAGCACTATTACTGTGAATTATCCATATGCTTTCAATGGAAAATACACTGCAACTGGCTTGATCCTACAAATTGGGGTTGGAAACTCCTTGTGAACTCGGTATAGCCTGAGGTAACTCTTTCAGCTAGGTTAGCTTTACTCTGTACAAATGTGCGTTACCCCTTCTTGCAGTTCTAGCCAAAAACTTCAGGCTTTTTCTTCCCTTCATTCTCTGCTCAGTAATTCAAATATAACTCTTGCCTCTGTCCTCTCTTGCCCATCCTGTGCACTTTTATTCTTGTCCACATGTATGAAGCTTTTTCATCTTTCTTTCATAGGTGAAGGCTTCAAATCTCTGCAGTCCCTTGGTGTTCAATTTTTATTACTCCTTTCGTAGCTTTCAGGGTTAGGCAGCGTCTGTGTGCAGGGACATTACTGGAGAAGTTCCTCCCAGTCTTTACGAAGTCTTGAATGAGCCGGTTCCAGAGCACTTGAGTGATCAACTTGTTATCTCCAGAAAACAGATCAAAGAGCTGCCATCTGTTTGGTTTTTTTTTTTGCTACTACCTAGCAAAACTGCGCAGAACTTATATTCTGACCCACTGCCTGTTGGTCCTTGACCAGATCAACTAGGCAAACTTTAACAGAAAATAAAAACTCCAATTCTGAGTCTGAAGCATAGAGAAGTTTCAAGGAACAGTCTTTTTCACAGCTTTTAGGAGATACGGACAACAACTGAGCCATTATGATTCCTTAAGATATGAAGTTACTGAGATCGGAAGAGCACCCTCAGAGGTTACGGCTAGTACTGTCTATTTAAAAAGAGGAGGTGTGTGGTGAAGAGTACAAGGCATGAGACTTGATCCACAAGCTTGCCTTTTAGCCTATTAGTCTTTCACTAGATCTTGGCCACCCTTTCCTCCTGTAGAAGCTAATGAAACTGATCATACATGCATTCCTCAGAAGTATAGTATACAGTCAGCCTGCCTAAAGGTCATGGAGATGTTTGCCAACTGTGATGGCAATACTGGCCTATTAATGTACATTAGTGAGTCAGTCTTTTAGAGTGAAAACTTCAGGACTATTTGCTCACATGTACTAAGTGTTGTCTTCCTTCCGTGTAAAATGAGCAATAGTAAAAATGCTGCTGCTTGTTTGGGGTAAGATAACATTCAACTAAACAGCATTTCATGATGTCTTGTACTCCACCGCTGGAAGGCAGTACGTTACTTGGATTGCAGCGGAAATTCTAATAGTAATGTAAAAAATGGAATTGGGCCATTAGTGTAAGATGTGTAACCAACTTGCAATTTCTTGTATTCTTTTATTATGGATTACACAAATGAATTTTGCAGTCACTTTAACATTGTCTTAATCTGACCCTTTAATTTTCTGCTTTTCCTTATCCTGCTTCCCAGAATCTCACGGTTGAAAGTAAAACTACGGTTCTTTATGCCAACTATAGATTCTGGAATTTTAAAGTACTTTCAAAGTACTGCATAATGTAGTCATATCACTGTGACTTAAAAAGGTGCATCCTTTTCTCTCAATGAAACCTGTGTAGAAAGGAAAAAAAATGCAAAGAAATGTTTAAATATCAGCACGAGAAAAGCGTGAATAACTACTGGTTATGTAAGAGTTCTCCCAGACTAGTTCTTATAAACAAATTTCACATAACTAAGGCTATTTAATGAGAAGAAAGGAAAGCTTAAATTAAATCTTGAGTTCTTTTCCTCTTTGTTAAATGAAAAAGTGCGTAACACTTACTGTCAGGAATGCTTGCTAATTCAAAAAAAGCCCTCAAGGTTCTGTCTTAACTAGATTAGAGTAATACACTGTTGCTGCAATTACTCAACAAAAAAACCCCACCTTCATATTAAAACTGATTGTTTGTTTTGCTGGTAGGCTTAAAGCACTGACTATCAAACTTGGGATACTTTCTCTTTTTCGTGTACAGTAATGTCACAGCTCTCTTCTAGTTCCTAAAGAAATCTTCTTTGAAAAAAAGCAACACCCATCGCTGTAAACTTGTGTACTTTTCTGGCAAGAATTCTGGAAATTTTGAGCTAAGAATTCTGGTCTTTACAATTGTTGGAGTGTCTTCTGGTTTCTGAACTGGAGCACCTAGAGAACATATTTCAGCAAATGGTAAAAATTAAATGGCCTGTCATAATGAAGTTAAGCCCAAAACCAAAGCAAAACACCTCAAAATCTTATTGTAGAAACTGAGCAATTTTGGCTGAAAGAATTTGAGTTGGAAGGCTAGAAATAGAATTAAATGAAACTGAAAAATTCTTGTGTTGAATTCTAGCACCTTTTGTTGGAAAACTGAGGTATTTATGTCTGTTAAGAAGTCAACTTCAGCAAAACACAAGCTGATGCTTAAATTAGCCATGAGGATGTGATATTTCCACATGGGAAAATATAGTTTGAGAAGATAGGATTGTATCAAACAGGTAATGGCTTTGGCACTCCATCATCCTGATGCTGAGTATGCAACAACAGAGATAAAGACAGGAAACATGGACTCTGACTTATATTAGTGGAATCTTGTCGTGGCCTTGAGTGGAGCTGAAAATTGGCTCCAGACATGTGAACATACAGTAAGGTCTTTTGATCTAATTGAACTTTCTGAGTTCTTCTTTGTGGCCCCCCCTTTGTATCTGAACAGCTGGGAACTTGTTTCAACTACTTTTACCATCTGCATTCTGTCTAGATCTAGCACTTTTCTCAATCATTAAAGCAGAGGAAGGAAACCTTTGAGATGTGGTTGATTCAAAGGTGTATCATCCTACTTAATGAAAAACTTAGCACTTAAAGTTGAACAGGTGTTCTGCCATTTGCTTTTTTGTTAAGTTTTGTTACACAGGATGGTAAGCATCTGCTGAGATGCTTTGCTGCGTCAGCATCCCCAGCTGAATAGCCTAAGTGTCCTTGAGATTTCAGATGTTTTGTGGAAAATTCCTCTCTGCTCTGTAGGAGGCTTTAAATTCCTGTCAAACTGTCTTCTGTGACCATAGCAGTTTTCTTAGAAGAGAAGATTGGAGCTGGAGTATTACTAAGCATATACACAGTTTCAGTATGCACTTCATGAGTTTTTGCATTGTGACTTACAAACCCTAAGAAGGGGCCAAGGTTTATCACTGTTTCTGTTGTTTCACTCAATGTCTTGTCTTCTAATAAAGTACATAACAATAAACTTATTTAAAAACACTTTAAGTGACTTATCAGGTAGTCATCTTAACAAGTGTCACCAGAAATCAAAACAATCTCTCATCACCTGAACTTCTTTGATTGTATTTTGTTCTCAGTACAGGAGTTTGTTTATATCCTGAGTAGTCTTCTCTGCTTCAATAATTGCTCGAATCATGTAATTTACATGTAGAAAATGTCTATATGCAGATTACATGTTACATGGATGTAGCAAAAAAAAAAATTCGGTTTGTCCTTTTTTGCCTTGTTTTAAACCAAAATCTACTTTTTAAAAATTTCTTTTGTTTGGGCATTTTGCAATTGTTAGCATTCATTATTTATCCATTGTTGACCTATTACTTGCTATGGGGACATATGGAAAGACAGGAATGAGAATGTAGAGTTAAATGTCAAACTTGGGTTTCCAGAGGTTATTGTTTCTGCAAATGTCTATTCCCTAGCTGATTCTTCTTGTCAGAAATAAGTTAGACCAGTGAAAGGGAACTTGAAAGAGGGAGTAAGGAGTATGTTGCACAGTGTAAGTTCAGAGAGCTGTCATTTGTATCCAAATCTCAGTTTCCATGTTCATAACTTATTTTCATGCAAAAATCTTCCAAAGCGTGCAAAAGCTATGTAAATGCAGTTCTTAAGAGTATAAAGCTCATAACCTTGAGATGCAGTCTATTCAGTGTCCCTATTTCGTGTTGGTGTTCCTGCACTTCTCTTGTTCCCCTTACCTGCATGAAAGCTACTTGCATGAAATCTTTAACTCCCTAACTATCACTAAATCTGTATATATTTTTCATCTTGCTCTCTGTAAACATTGGCCAGATTATAGTGTATAGAATAAGGATGGTAATCCATATACAACCCAGTGTTATGGGTTGGTGGCAAAGGAGGGGTCAGAAAAGGCAGCTTGCCCTCAATAACTCTTAAGTCGTGTGAGTGGCAAATGCTTTTCTTAATCTTAGTCTTGATTCAGTGTGTGGCAACTCAACTTACTGATGAAAGGACTTTCAACTCAATGCTTAACTTCTCTATCTGGTGGACAATCTCAGAGTCCTTCTGAAATAGTTATAGAAGAGGCAAATTTCTATCAATGGTATTTGTTAAGTGTGTGTATTACATGATGCTTAGGAAATTAGTGTTTTGCATGTTTGGTAGCTTCCTCTGTGCATGTTTAAAAGTGATTTTTTTTTTGGTTTAACTACATGTATTTCTTGTTTTTTTGTTTTTTCCTTCCCCCAACAGCTGGCTTACCCCTTGGTGTTCTAAACTTGGCCAAAATAAAACCGTATCAGAGAGGCTTTTTCTGTAATGATGACAGCATCAAGTATCCGTTCCATGACAGTACCATCACATCCACTGTCCTCTACACAGTGGGGTTCACCCTGCCCATTTTCTCTGTAAGTAGCTAATATATAGGGAGCTTTGGTGATGGGAGTAAAATGTATGCCTTCCAAGAGTTCGGTACTGTGACTGAGTTGAAGACTACCTGTATAGGCAAAATCCCATATATGTATAGTCATATACACGTGAAAGGTGCCATTACTACTTTCTGTTTGCACAGAAAATCTGGAACTTACATCTAACTTCTAGAATTGCTAATCTCATTTGTTTTAGGACCAGAAAAAAAATTGGAAGATTTAAAATGTGTTAGTTAGTCTAGGCTTTTATCATTGAGGATGAAAATACTACAGGCTTCCAAAATACTATGGAATAATTATTTCTTGTTCAGAATGGATTAGTCTGACAACTTAAACACTTAAGATTTCCACTGTAGTGGAGTGCACAAACTGTAACTGGTGACTGTTGCTTTTTTTATATTTTCTACAGAAATAAGTCTAATTCAGACTCAGTGGGTTCTTAGGTTTAAATAAAATGTGATGACTATGTAAACCCATCAAATGGCATACAGAGGCTGAAAATCTAGTCACTTGTAGAAAAAAAGGCTCAGTGTTTTCAAAACCACATGATTTTTACAAAGAACAATTTAACTCTTCAGTAGGTTTTCTATATTTTAGATGTGATGGTATTCAAGTTTTCAGTAAGGTTTGAGCTGATTTAGTCAACAAAAATGTCACTAATCAGAATATCCTTGAACCCAAAACTGTCTTATATCTGCCTGCAGTGGTTGGTGAAACTGTATTAGAGATGGTCATAACCTTTGGTTTTCTGAGAAATGTGTATGCTAAATAAACCAATTTAATATGTACTTCTTACTGATGAAGGATGGAAGCAGTTATTTAAAACAAGAAGAATGTGCAGAATCACCACGTGCATTACTCTAGTTTTTTCTTAAATGCTTATTTATTAGTACTTGCATTAGTCCTATGCAGTAAATAGAAGGTAGATACAACAGTTACCATTAGTAAAGTTTCACATTCAAGGAAAATGGTCATACACTGACATATATCTTAAGGTCAGCTTCAGGAAAATCTTCTTCTAGTAGGGTTCATGTGTATTCTAATTGTTGCGTGTGCAGGTCAACACAATTGCAGTTCTGTCCTAATTTGGACTTAAGAAGCATTTCAGTTGCAGTTAGTAGTCTGTTGAATTGCTTGGTTTTTTTTCATGCATTTTTAAATTTGAAGCTATTCTTCCTGTAACAGAAAGTCAATTGGTAGTAGTTTTTAATTTCTTCTGGGTCTAAAGCAGTAGAACACATCTGACTTACACTTTTTGTAACTACCACCAAGGTAGTTTAAATTAAAACTTAGAATAAGACATGTCAGTGATTCTAGTCTATTCTGATGTTTTTGTTCTGCGATATTCTTGTAGGATTCAGACAGAGAGTTTTTATTGCTTGTCTTTGTGCAGAGGATTGGAGTACGTAATCGGGACAATCACTTCTGGCCTCCATGCTGAGAGAGGTTTTAAAAAAAAAAATAAATTCTGTAACAACAATACAGGCTGTCCAGATCAGTTTTCTTCAGTCTGAACATTTTACAAATCTTAAAGCAATATAGGATTTCTGGAATCTAGTGAGAAAGTAATCCCTGTAGTGTTTATATTACTGCACTGTGTGGTTAACATGTTAACCTAACTGGCTTGCTTAGTCTCAGTTTTAGATTTAGGGAGTTCTTTAGCCTCATGCAAGAGGTGAGAAATCATTTACGGGTACTGAAAGCTTAGAGCTAGAGTGAGCTGTAGAGCTAGCGAGTGTGAGATCTGGGTTATTACAACTTACTGAGTTACAAGATGGGGGAAGGGGACAGAGCAAAGGAGGCCTCTATGAGACATCCTTCTGACCAAAGAAGCATAAGAGCAGAACAGCTCAAGAGCTGCTGAGTTTCATCTGCTCCCTGTGCTAGGGTCTGTGCAGGGTTTCTGTAGGTCACTTGCTAAAGCTTTACCTTGGGTGCTTCACTTGGGAGCAGAAGGGGAACAACCCACTGAGTTTCTATATGATGGACTGGTTTGTGAGTGAACAAGAGTTAAGTTCTTCTAACTCAGGTGAAGTGCTACACTGAGTTTCTGGGAAACAGAGTAGTTAGCTACAACTGTGGCTAATAAAGCAGATACTGCAAATGTGCATGTTCCTGTTAAGGGAGTGTTCAGCTGTAAACAGTTTTGAATAAGTCACTTCTCTGGGATGAGCTCTGCTATTTAGGACTTCTTAGAGAAAAGTATATTATGGGCCCATAGGACTTAATTTCTCCCCTCTAACACATCCAGAAGATATTTAGGTGATCAGGTCACAGTGTCTTCTACTTCAAAATCAAAATATATTTATTTTGGCAAAGGGTCATGTCTTCAGTGTCATAGTGCCTTCCCAACAGTAGCTTGTCTTGTGCCAGCTTTAACCTATTAGACATTAGGCTTAATGTTTTCAGCAGTGTCTCAGAAGTGTCTCCTTCTAATGTGTATCAATGTTTTGACTGTAACTTTTCCTACAGATGAACACAATCGTACTTTCAAGTCAATCCACTGATTTCTTTTCTGGCAAAAGAAACTAATCTTCTTTTATGTTCTGTTTGTGAAAAGCAGTTTTATCAAAAGCATCTATTTGTTTAACAGCATAAGCACTTACTAGAGTAGTTCATATATTTCTTGAGGGACAAATAGCTATTGCTGTGGTAGAGACTGAAAGCAGTGGACTGTAATGAAACCTATTGAAGACTGTTAGATGGGTATATGTGCACTTCATTATTTGTTGCTGTGTCAAAACTTTATGAACTACTGTTGATAGTTTTGCAACTAATTGAAATTAAAGTTGCTGTTTGACACTAGAGCAGAGTTTTGCATCATTTAACTTTTGGGTTTCCAGTTACGTCTCAGTAATGTTATTATGCTCTGAAAAAGACTTTGGCTCTTATCTGGGAAACTTTTTAAAAAGGAGAGTAATGTTGTTTTATCTTTGAGTTTTTTGTGTGTTCATGGCACTGGAAACTTTTTGGGGTAATGCTGTTGAACTTTATAAAGTGGCATGAGTTCTGCTTGATACTAACTGTTCATCTTGTACAACTACAGATAAGTGTCTTCCTGAACCCAAGCATATTCTGAGGAATAAACTGTTAATTTGTGCTTATTCAGCCTCTGTTTAAAGCCAACATAACTCCTCATGTTTATATTATATAAGTGTTAATGTACAGAGTGATGTGCTTTGGCTGAATTATGGAGTAATTCCTGGGTGAGATCAGTTCTATGGGGAAAAGGCTGAGAAATGGCAGTTGCTGCCTCCAGCTTTAGCTCTTCTGCCCCATCCACGGCAAGGGTATTCTGGTGCGCTCAGTGTAAAGTCAGGTGAGAAAAGATCTGGATAGCAGATCTTCAGGTTTGGTATTTGTACAAGTAACTCTTAACAGATGCTGTTCATTTTATATAAAGAAATAGCAGTGACTTTTTCTGTGTACTTGGTATTGTGCTTCTCTCAATCTTTCAGGCACAGTTGTTAATACAGTAATGAACACACACACTGCTTGAAACTGAGTTAAATAGTTGGCAGGCTGACAGTGGAAGGAGCTCCAGACAAAAGCTTTTAAACTGTGGAATGAAGCTTAGTCATAACTATGAGAAAGCCAAGCAGATACAGTGGTTTGGACTTGTTTTTGAAGGTATTTAGTAGATTATACAGAAGGGTAAAATTGAATAAGGAGAACGTAGGGAGAGGCAGTTGCAACTTAATATTTAAATCTTGGTGGGTTTTTTTAAGAAAAAAAGTCTGTAGCATAGTTTTCTTGTCTCAAGTCTTATACCTAGCTACTAATAACTTGCTGTTGAGATGCAGGACTTTGACCAGAGATTCAAGGGGGTGCTGAAAAGGGAAGGGACTGCACTAAAACAAGATATGGGCAACAGGGAAAATAAGTGAAAGAGTGTAAGTTCCTTTTTGTGCTGCCTCTTTCTTATGTTTCCCTTCCTCCGGCTCACCCAATTGTACCTGTTTCTGTTCTACTCAGAGCAGTAAAATGCTCATGGAGAGAAATGGGTTTTTACCCACGTTTTCTGGAGAAAGCAAAATGACAAAATGCAGCAGTTGATCTTAGTGAACTGTGGAGTGGTGGTGTAAGCATATTTCTTGCTAGGTATCCTCATGAACCTTAAAACTCCTTTTAAGAAATGGAAAGTAGTGTTGCTCTGGTACTGAGAAACCAAAGTCTTAACTTAATCTGCGAAGATCTGTATAATGCCATAACCAGCCACTAGAGAATGTGAGTAGTTATACAGAGTAAATAGTCAATAGTTTTAACCAAGCTTTCACAAAATGCATGTTTTCCCGGGCAGGATTTCTAGCCTTCTACAAATGAATACTCTGGTTGTTTGCTGATGCAATTAGTAAAAAAATCTCAAAAGCATATTCAGGGAAAATATTAGCTTGTGCTTTCTGTCTTAATTTCTGGAGTAAGGACACTTAAACCTCAAAATACTGCTTATGTGTTCATGGTGCTGCTTCTGGTTTACAGCTAAACTAATGAGGTTGGCATTAGATAGTAGACAGAGGTGGTGGTAACTTTTTTTGAAGTACTGGGAGGAAAGACAGCAAAATCTTTTAGATCTGTTTTGTTTCTGAACTCTGGAGGAAGACTATTGCTACACACTGCTTAAGCACAGATGTTTAAATATGTTTTGTCTGAAACATATCCGCTGTTTCCTGGTACCAATCTTGTCTATTCTCTTCCTAATGTCCTTAATACATAATGAGGATGGATCAGTGGGGCTAAAGGCAGCATTTAAAAAAAATTGTTTAGATCTGTATGTTCAAATGATTACTTCAACAAAATCTTTAAGTAGTCATAGGATTAGATGAATCCTTAAATGTATAAATAATTCATTGAAATGTGAGGAGCAATCAATAGGAGTACACGCTACCTGGCTTTTACAAGAAAGGAAGGTACCACATAGAGCTCTTCAGGATTCTGCTGTTTGGTATGGTCATAAATACCCTGGAGGAGAGTGTGTGCAGTGAGGCAGCAAAGTAGAGTTCTCAGAGTGGTGAATACTTAAGGTGGCAACAAAATGGCTGGTTCACCAGTGTGGATAAATGTCAAATAATGTCCTTCCTGAGGAGAGTGGAAAGGACAACTCAGGGGCTGTACATAGTGTGATATTCGCTCTTCACCAGAGTGGTGATCACCTAGTTCCGTGGAGAGGTCAGCTTCATGACCAGTAATGGTGGAATAAAATCTAATTAAGGTTAGAAACATGTGTAACACAGGTCTATTTCTTTTCAAGATATTTATGGAAAAAAACCACAAATGATCAGTCAAAAATCTCTTCAGCTTCTGACAATCTAATCCATTTTACTGTATGAGTTGGACTATTGAACAAGTGTACTATAAAATCTTTAGTAATATTAGTTGAGCTGTTTGTTTCTCCCTCTTGTATTCTGACTGAAAGACTGTTTCAGAGGCCTGTATTTCTCCCTCACTGTTAATATCTTTATTGCCAACTATATTTATAGCTTTTTAATTCTATGTTGTTTCTGAATCAGTATTGCTCTTTTTTTCTGATATATACTGCCAATGTAATTAGCTGATTTACAGACTTTATGTTCTTCTGAACTGTGCAAAGTCCAACTTTTCTAGTTTTTGAGATAATGAGGACCTTATCAGTCCTTCTCTACCTGCATTTAAGACATGTTTGCAAATTCTGTTTCAATGCTGTTTGAGAAGAAGTTTTTGTTGGGTGACTAAAAGTGTTAATGCCTTTGAAAAGACTTGTCTAATGGTCACACTGTATATTGGTGTACAATGACCATAGAACGCAGACATTATTTTCCCCTCACATTTTAAGCTGACAAGGTCCTGGCTTATAGAGTTGTTTAACCTCCAGGTACACGACTCTGAACTCATTACTGTACAAATCTCCATCTGTTCTCTTGCTTCAGTCTTCAGGAGTTGTTTTGCAGGCAGAACTGGCTGACCTTGATCTTCCGCTGTTCCACTGAATTGCCAGCTCTGTCAGCAGTGCGTCTACTAGTTATTCATTAATGATGCTGGCATATGCACTGTGTAACACTAGCTTGTTGGCTCTATCCTTGAGATTACCCTACTGGTAACCTCTTCCCAACATTATAATTCCTTTTAACATACCTGTTGTCATTTTTCCTTCAGGCAATTTCTTCAGTATGTTACAATTGACTCGGAAAATGAAGTATATGTCAGGGATGCGTTTTGTTATTGTCATATGGGAAGTGTTCAGTAGAGAGCTTCCAGTGACCCTCTCCCATATTCACTCCTTACTTAAAAGTAGCGTTTAAACTCCCCATTTCTTCTAACTTCATGTAAAACTGAACCCAACTCATTTTTAGTGCTTCTCCATTTTAGTTTGCCACACTCTGCCCATGGGGCTTGTTGCTTGTTTAGGGAAAAATAGGTATTTGTAGAAAAACCAAGGCCTTTCTTTGATCTTTCGGTAGTCACATGTGACTATGACAGATGAGCAGGATTTCTTTTCCCTGTTATCTGCTGTTGAATCTTTGCTATGTTTCCTTGAGAATCTGCTGTGTGCTTTTAAATGGATAAATCTTCTGGCAAAGAAGTAACACCACCTCCAACTGAGGAACAGATTTTAACTGGTTTGAAGACCTTGACACTATTGACAGTTGTACCATGATGAAGACAAATACCATTTGGTATCTCCAGTTATATCCAGTCCTCCTATGCCAGGAGGTTTCATATTTAGGAAGTTGCGAAAGTGATGCAAAACCTTATTCCTGTCTTCTAAAATTATATTATCTCTCAGATTGGAAAATAACATATCTATCACAACTATAGGGAAATCCTGCTGTTGTACTTGCTACAGTTAAGAGGCTTTGTCTTTTCTGTAACTTAGGCCGTTTCTTCTGCTTGTTTGTCCTGTGAACAAGTGAAACTAATAAACTAGTGGACAAGCCAAACTGGTTTTTTCCCCTGTCTCTGCATTGTCTTCAGGGGAGAGGCTCTTGCACTGCAGAAAGTACTAAAGCTATACATTTGAAATAACTTTGGTTATATTTTAGAAATTAAGTTTACTTTTTTTAAAAAACCCTACCATAAAATCCCACAAAACCAGATTTTCCTGATTTGTTTGAAGCAGAACAAACCCCATAATTATTGAGAGAAGGTTCTTTAAATGGCTTCATTTGCCAGAAGCAGTAGTTGTTGCTGCCCCTCTGGTCTGATAGTGTTTAGTTTAACAATGTTAAGTTAATTTAATCAATCTTACTGTAATCTGATTTTTAGAAATCAAAACTTTTATCTCAATGTTTCATGGAGCACATCTCCTTTCAGCACTGAAATGTGCTGAGAACAGCAGTAAGACAAATGACTAGTGGAATTACTTTTTCAATCTGTTACACAGTTGGGAGAAACTAAAGAAACACTTAATAAAGTTCACTATATGAGCTTTTTTAGCAGTATTTTATTTCAGTGTATAGCCCTTCCAACTAATTGTTACTTCAAACCTGGTAGGTTGCTATAACTTTTAAGACCCATACTGTCTTACCTGAATTTTGCTGGTTGTGACTTTAGGAAACAGTTTATAAAGTTTTCTTTTTTAATTAGCAAAGTGTGATTGTTTTCATAGAGTAGTAGAGGTTGAAATAAATTATGACAAAGAAGGCATTTCAATAACTTATTTTAGCTGGTTCTTACTTGCTTAAACAGCAAAACAAAAATGAACTTTGAGTTGTTTGGTATTTTGTTTGCATGATCTTGATACAGGAAGGTGCTGCAAGCAATTACAGACTAATTACGTCATAGTCTCAGTATTGCTGAAGAGTGATACACTTTTCAAGCAGGCTCTCTTTGCATGAGAGACTTCACTCCCATGAGCCACATACCATTGATTTCCATTTCTGATTTGGCAGCAGGCAATTCTGTAAAAAAAAAAAGAGCCCCTCAAAAACACTTGAATAACTCCAGCATTCAAAATTAATTTCCTACCTTGAGAAGCTAAAACATTGATGCATGGGTTGCAGGAAATAAGGGGTAAGCCACCGTGTCACCATTATTCACAGAGGAGGTCTTTCAATGATGATGCAGAGCTGGTGATGTGATGTTGTGACACCACCTAACTATGATGGCAAGTATTTGTGGCAGCGTGCTGAAGCTGGGATAAGGTATTTCTAGGTGGAAGTTAATTTTGTGAGCAACTGCTTTACTATGAGGATTAAAACTACCTGCTCCGAAGAAATAAACCTGTAAACAATGAATCAACTTGTTTGTGTATGGCTAATTCTCCAGATCAAATAGTCTTGAATCTTGGTTTTAGTCTGTATGCGTGGCAAATAATTAAGTTTTTATTTTTTTAGAGAATATTTTACAGAGTAAATGGCATTGGAAACACCATGGCTTCATGTTGACAAGTCATCTTCCCTCACCAAAATGACACATTTCTCCCTCCTCTGTTCCACCAGTTAGCTAAATACTAAAAAACTGATATATTGTGACTGCTGTCACAATGCTCTCACAATACCAACACAATGGGAGGGCAGAAATAAGGTCTGGTCTGCAGCGTTTTTGGAAACCTTGCTATTCTTCCTATTAGGATGAAAGCAGAAGGATTTTTTTCTTAGTAGAAAAGGCTATGTTTTTGCACTGTACTGCACAGTCTAGTTCCAAGGTTCTGTGCTGCCTGGTGTGTGAATGGTTCAGTGTTTTGGTGAGGCTCTGGCTTGGCTCGTAGCCAGTCCTGCTGTCCTTCTATTTTGTTGGTGTGCTTGGGCAGCTTCCAGAGCTAGGTCAGTTGTAGTCTGATGTAGAACTGGAAACAGCCCCTCTTCACAATGACATCACTTTTTTCTACCAATTTCATAGGGGAGGTTTTCAATGCTATTGATTTTATGACTGTATAAGTACAGAAGATAATTGAGTCTTTACAAAGGGCTTAGCTGGGATACATGGGTGCTATGATCAGGCTGCTTGGTCCTGGAACAAAGCTGTGTGTCATCAGAGGTTGCTTCAAGGAAATTTTCACCTTATGAGCCATTAGTTTGTTATTTTTTCTCCTGTGACTGTTTTCAAACAGAAGCATTCTTTTAAGTAGTCACTTTATAGTGTGAAGAGCAAATTCGATAGCAGATCATTGGTGAAACCCCAGTATGTCTCATCTGTGATGGGCTCAGGAGTCAGGCTTAGGTTGGAAGACTTCACAGGTGGAGGTTGAAGGGGGAGATAGGTCTTATTTCAGTTTTTCTTGAACATTCTGACTGTAATTCAGTGTTTCCCTACTCTTCTGTAACAATTGTCTTATTGATTGGTTGGTATCTTTTGTCATCCTTTCTTTTCTCCTATTCTTTCTGTGTTGACTTTTGTTTCTATGCACTCGTTTGGGGGTAGCCGTGTATATGGAAAGGAAGAGGTGGGCTGTGCCTTACATGGAGGTCCTGAGGAGAGAACTGAGACCACAGAAACGTCTTTCTCTGGAAGGAGGGAGACTGGTTTTCATTATTCTGGTTCTTTGCTGGTGTTCTGGTTCTTTACTGGTAGATTAGGAATGTCTGTCCCTGGATGGTATTTGTTGTCTAACTTTAAATTGGTATGCATTTTATCTGCAGTATTACTGAATTCTGAGCACAAAATCAAGGTCTTTTAAGCACTTTACTGCCACTGGGCTGTACATCCCTAAATTAAAGAAGGTTAGTTATTGTTTGAAAATTCTTGGTAGTCCCACTTCTCTTTTACGTACAGCCATTTCTTCACGGATTATTCATCCCTGTACACAGACAGATTGTGCAGACAGTGTGTGTGTGTTAAGGTTGGAGGACCAGGGTTTAAAAAGCTGTTTCTATTAGTTTGTAGTAATTTGTATGCTATTTTGAGCTTTTTTAAAAGTCTGCTGTTCAAATTACTTGTTTTGGTCAGTGTTGCAGGTCTCTTCAGGTGCAACAGCACAAAACATTGTGCACCTTAATCTTGTGTTCTGTTGAGTTTAGGATGAACCAAAGGCTTTCCTCTTTTGTGGAAAGGAGGGGAATAAAATTTCCATGCCCTGAGGCTGAAGGGCTTGTGCAATGACCATGTTGTTCCAGGGAACTGTCCAGTGTCTGTGGAAGTAAGGGGATTGCATGTGTGTGTACTTTTCGGTTTTTTTCACATTACTTTCTGAAAACTCAGAAACCCACTTGCACTCCTTGAGAAGCACCCTTTTTCCGCTTTCATGAAATGCAATTTATGCTCTCTTCTGACTTGTAAAACTGTCCAGAGAAGGTATAAAGGGGCAACTGTTGCTTCCTGGAATTTAAAGTAATTGTTGATAATTGTGGCACTCGGATTGGGCAACTCAGTAGTTCTCACTGAACTGTTTACTCAATCACAGTTTCAGCATACTTCATACTTGATGCGTCATAAATACAAAGGTGAGAGGAGTCCTGTCCTGCTCTCCTTCATTCAACAGTCCTTCCTGGGGGCTGCAAAGACTAGACGGTAGTCACTGGCCAAAGGAAGCACATAACCTTTAAACCTGCCGCAAGCCTGTTCCTCTTTATGCACTTCTCTTTGGAAATGAGGGGGTATGTTCATCACCAGAGTTTGTGTTGCTTGTGTAATGTATTTTTTATTCCTTTTTGCTAGCTGGCTTGCCTTTTGCAATTCTCAATTCAAGACGTATCCCCTTCCAGAGAGGAGTTTTCTGTAGTGATGAGTCCATCCGGTATCCATACAAAGAGGACACCATTTCTTATAAGTTGTTAGCAGGAATAATTATTCCTTTCAGTATAATTATTGTAAGTTAAACTTTTTCTTCATTGCATTTGATTTCAATGGAGGTGGGGAAGAGGGAGGAGGGTCAATCTGATAATACAGACTTCCAAAACTGTGTTCTGTAACATTTCTTGACTTTGAAATTAGACTAGGTGCTAAAGCAGTATAAATGGTGTTCTGGCAAGAATAACTAAAAGGTTTTCTTAAACAGAAAAAAGAATACCTTAGAACTATGGTGGCTTGTCTGAACCAGGATTAGCTAGCGAAATTCCTTACTTAACCTGGCAGAAAACAGCAGCTTGGTTTGATGTAGGTAGAGTGAAATGGCTTTTGGAAGAATACAGTATCAGTGCTGGGGCAAAAAGTGGCAGTGGGTTTTGTCCTGGGGCATGGGCAGAGGGGAGAACTGGACCTCATCAGTTAATAATGTCCTAAGTCTTATGGGACTACACTTAGGTTGCATCAATGGCCTTTCAACAATGTTCCAACAGGGGCTTCAAGACAGCTGTCTAGATGTGCTGAAAAGCTTCAGTGTCCACTCATGGCTATGTTGGGTGACATCCAAGCTCTGAGCAGAGTTAACTCTTTTATGCCAAATAAGATTTTTAGGTGTATAAATATTTATCCAAATATATACTAGAAATCAAAGCTGGCAAAGGAGCAGCTAAATGTAAACCTTACTAGTGGTCAGCTGTTTCTCTTAGTTAAGGGGGTTAATAAAATCAGGAAGGATATTATCATAATTCAATTCTTGCATAAGGACTGTAACATTTTATCTGAGTTCCAACATAAAGGTAAACTTGTAGCTTATATTTGCTCTTGAGTGATATTTTTTTCATAACTGTAGAAATATGGGTCTGGGAATCAAAACGGGGACTTGCCTAGTTTTCAATATCTTGGAAAAACTCCTCCAAAATTTATAGAAATACTTCTGGAATAGATAAAACCGTTTTGTTTTTTGTCTGTTCTATTAACTGCCAAGTGGTTTATGCTAAAATATCTTTTTAATATAGGACTATTTTTTTCACTCTGTTACTACAATTGGTGGTCAATATTACTTAAGAGCAGCATTACTTAGTCACAACTGAAGTCAGTCTAGCTTGTTACCTCATTTCTAGCTGCAGTTAAAATGGATAAGTGAGGAAGAACATAACACGGAGCAAACAAAAAGTGGTTTTGCTACCAGCCGTTTGCAGCTCAGGGATTTCTTGAGTCAGAAGAGGCTTCAGTGAGTATAGTAATTTTTAATGGATGTATTTCCTTTGAATTTATCCAATCTCCATATGAGCCTGTATGAACATAGCTAACCTTTGCGACATCAGTTGTGAAATCAGGCTTTTCAAAAAGCGAATAATGGTGTCTTATACTTAATGTTCAGTCAGATTATTGAAGATTAATACTCTTTGTCTATGTCCAGTGAAGAAGCATTGACATCACCTAATTTTTTTGGCACCTCAACCTTCTTACAGGTTTTGCAGCAGTGTTCTTGAAAAGAGATTCATAATTTACCAGTCATGGCTGTGGTATTTCTGCTCAGCTATCCTCATTAAGAAGTTACTCTCTAGGATAGGTGGAATTATGTATAGGGACTTGCTAGCATATATTTTACTGAAAACTTTCTCAACCTTAGTCCATGTTCTGGTGTTTCTCTGCTTCACTCCATGTTTCAGTATGGTGCAGACTGTAAAACTTCAGTGCCAGGCATCTGATGGGATTGTTTGCCTCAATGTGCAAAGCTTCTGACAGGAACTTTGTCTGCCCAGGTGTCAGCTTTATTCACCTAAGCTCTGCTTTGCTGGGATCTGGGATGAGTTACCCAAGTGACAGATGGAGCCATCATTTAGTCTTTACAGGATTTTTAAAGATCACTTTACATATATGTGTACAGTCCCTCACCCATCTAATCATCTCTGTCAGTAGAACCTTTCTGTACAAAATGGGACTGTCTGGTTCAATATCCAAGCAATTAAGTTTTGTATCTGATTTAAGGAAAAACTTACTTTCTGCAAAAGATAATGTTGCAGGAAAATAAAATCAAATCTGCTTTCCTGTCGACACAATGCAGAGTGAAAAAAATCCTTGGAAAGACCTCCCTAATGTCTCTTTCCCTACTCTCATTGGTTTTATTTTTTCCCCTAAAGATTTAATTTTTCAGAAAAATAGGAAGTTTCTTTGTTTAAATAACTTGCCTTTCACATCTGGGGATGAATACCCTTCTGAATAATCTTTGGTTTCACAAAAAAACTAAAACAACTTTATGGTGAAATACACAAATACTGCCTAGCAGAAACTTAGCCGAAGAAGACTCAATGTAGAATAAAATGTGATACTGAAGAAAATATTTCTAATTATGGCCATGCCAAGTACTATGAATAAATGTTACTCTGATAAGAGTTTGTTTAAATAAAATAATATAAAAATAATAAGTTCACCATGAAGCAAGGTAAGGTAAAAGGTTTATTTCTTTTACATAAGTGGTTAAAGTTTGGGCATGGTTACTGCTGACTCTTGGAAAACTTAAATTTGCAATTTAATGTTAATAAAAAAATTCTGAAACTGCATGTCTGAATATTAACAATGAATTCTTTTCTTTTTAAGCAATTAATCTTTAACTGTTGTCCTTATTTCTCTTTCAGATAATCCTAGGAGAGACTCTCTCTGTTTTTTATAATCATTTGCACTCAAATTCATTTGTCAGAAATAACTACATAGCCACTATTTACAAAGCCATTGGGACCTTCATTTTTGGAGCAACTGCTAGCCAGTCGTTGACGGACATTGCCAAGTACTCCATAGGCAGACTGCGTCCTCACTTCCTCGCTGTGTGCCAGCCTGACTGGACACGAATCAACTGCAGTCTGGGTTACATTGAGAACTTCTCTTGTCAAGGGGATAAAGCAAAAATCAACGAGGGAAGGTGAGTCTGACTGGCTTTGTATACTTGGTTGTAGGACCTGTTTCTTAACTTGGGATGAGTTCGGTATCATAATAAATAATATAATAAATTAATTTCTTATAATGAATTTTAAATGTTGAGCACTGTCTAGACACTGGGATGTTTTTCTAATTTGTGGAAACCTATTTTATTAATGTGTAGAAGAATGCATAAATTAATGTGTATTCATTTCCACTTTTTTACAAACTGTGGGTGATGTTCAGTTTTATTGGCTTCTGTTTACGTTACTAAAATATCTGGGCCTCCCAATGAAGAGAAGAATTTGAAATCTGCCTTCAAAGTTGGATGTGGAATAGCAAGGAAAGCACTTCAGGTTCAGAATGAAAGCAAATAAAACCTGGATGTATCCATATAAAAATATGGAGTACTGTTAAGAAAGTCACTTTACTCAGTGTCCTCATTATTAGGTGTTTCATTACATTACTACTTATCTGCCCGTTCAATTGCAGCAAGATAACAGTGAAACAAAAATAAATTATCTGACACATTGGAGTTTCGTCACTGTTATAAATGATAGTGTTCAAGTGCTATTGGAAACGTTAAAGTTCAGATTAATTTCTGGTATTAGAATTGAGCTCCCTGGAGGCTTAGCTATAGAGAAACTTCTTGCCACTTTTTTTCAGAAGACATATGTACCCTCTTAGTTAGAACTTTTATCTAAAAATCAGACACAGAAATGTGTGTTGCTTCTGCACGCTGTTCTTTGTGCTCATTTGCTTTTCTAGCATGGATCTTCTGCTAGTGTGCGTGTTATTCCTCACCAGCCACAGGAAAATGTTCCATATTGATTTGGAGGAGGACTAAGTCTGTCTCTAAGTCATGCACAACAGCTGTTCAAAGGTGCCAGGAGTGGTTTGTGTTTTGAACGGCTGTTAGTTGTGGAGGAGCAAGTGCATGATGATAGAGAAGTTGGATAGCAGATAATCCTAAAATGAGCAGAACTTCACGCAGGTTGGAAATTGACAAACTGGAGTTTGTCGATTGAGAGATTAAATTAGGAGTGTGCTTCATGAGCACTTTTTTGTATTGTTATTCTAATTGTGCTTAGACTTATTTACTTATTCTAAGCTATTCTGTACACCAATTATTGGATGGACTTTCCTTGCCTGTGAGTAGCCTGTAGAGTCAGAATATCCACTAGTAAGGTATGACTTTTATCTCTGTTCCAGGAAATACGTAATGTACTTGTGAAGACTTCTAAATGTCACTTTCTGTTTGACTGTCAACTTCAGTGTGGAAAAAGGCAGAGTAAACAAAGGAGGATTTTCATTAAATGTAGGGGGAAAAAAAAGGCATTTCTAAACAGCATGTCTGTCATACTATGATGTTACTCACTTGTAGCAGAACAACCTTAATTGAAATAAGAGATGCCCCTTCCTCAGGATAACAACTTGTCTTCCTTATCAGCTTTGCCAATATTTGTGTGGTGAATTAGCAGAAGTAATTACCAGACCATTACTTTTAGAGTTTAAGAGAAGATAACATTGTAACTTATAAAACAAGAGGGGGGAAATGCGTGTTTCCTTGTATGCTACATGCTGGCAGGGGTTAAATGTTTTGACTGGTTTTGCTTCAACTCATGGAGTGTTATTCAGTTTCGCTATTCTGTAACTATGTGAAAAGATACTTGTCTATTTGATATGAAATGGAGTCTTAAAATTGCTCATCAGGTATTTTGTGAAACAGAATTGCGTTGCTTTCAGCATGAAACTGTGGGGCCAAAATTGAACATGGTATAACTCGTGAGTCTTCTGCATGAGTTTAAAAATGCCACTCAAATGTAAAGACGGGTAAGGAGAAAATTTCAGTTGATTCTAATGACTAAAATGGTCCTGAAATTTTTCTGGTGTTTGCAGATACTGAAAAACAGTTAGCTTATCCTCAAACAAGTAAACAGACTTTTGTTTTATGAGTGTAACATGGGGGAACAGTGGTGTGGTAATCACTTGGCTTTTATTATTCTTTATGCAACTAGTGTGTTGAAATCTGACTTCCAGATTGGAAGCAAAATTTGTCTGTTACCTCTTAACTGATGAGTTGTTAGGTTTGTATTCCCAGCTACTGTGGTGGTCTGTGGTTTTGTTGTTGCTGTTTCTCCCTAGAAAATTATGTAAGAGGGCTCTATCCTTTTTGGTTAAAACTTACCTTGAAGTGATGACTTCAGCATGAGTTAGCTGAAAGCACAAGCACCACAAACTGAGGCTTTCCGTGTACAGGAAGCTGTAAGCAAAAAGTAAGCTAGTGAATGGTCACAGAAGTGCAGATTAAAGTGCGACGTTGTCCTTTACAGGTGGAGGTCACGGAGCAGTGACCCAGTAAATAATTCTGGGTTTCCTATGGAAGTTGGGCCCTGCATCTGAAAGGGTGGTTTCAGTGATTTTGGGTCATTTGCCTACATACCTTACCGTTAATAAGCCACTAAGAGGATGGAGTTTGATTACAGTGAGTTTCACACCAAGTTGGAGAAGGTCAATAGGCTCTCAAACTGTAACCTAGAGGTGAATTTTTAATTTGACAACTATTAGCAGCAAACTTATTACCATCTATCCTTATTTCCATAAAATAAATATGAAGGTGGCAATACTAAGAAAGAATGAAGACATGACAACCCGTTTTGCATACAGAATCGTATGTTCTGAATTGAACCTATTTTTCCTGTGTAGTTGTGGAACCTGGGGTTATTCTTGAATAATTTTAGAGATTCATACTCAATTATACAATCAAAGACAATTCTAATCTTGGTTTACTATTTCTTAATTCATAGCAGAAAAACAGTGCTTTCAGTGCAAAAATCCATTGTGTGCTTCCGTTCCTACCTTCACATTCCTTCTCATCATTTTATACTTATCAAAAATATAAAAGTTTTCAGTATGCATTGCTTCTAAGTAGACCAGAGCTCTTGGGTGTGTGTTGGAGATGAGTGTAAGATGGGATTCTCTAAAAGATACTTTAGAAGTGGCACAGAAGTTAGGTAATGAGCAATTGCTCTCATTTCCTCCGAACAGTAAAAATGGAAGGCAAATCTTTCAAAATAGTTTTATTTTTATGTTTTCCTAAGAAGGTGAAGCAAGCTGTGGAATTCTTTGGGGTGCTGGGATATGTAAGTTTACAGGTGGGTTCAAAAAGCTGTTTGAACAAACTTCTGGAATAATAAAAGCAAGAAAACAACCTATGTTTCTGGAAGCCTGTAAGTTATGGTTGGAGACTGAGAGTGTTTTTATAACATGAGGGCATGAGTGAAAGATAAGCATTAGTCTTTACAGTTCGTCAGTAACAATAATATTAAAATACATGCTAAAATATCTGTGTGCTTCAGCATAAATATAAACCAATAGACTTAAGCTTAGTTGTCTAAATAAGTAAAACATCTGAGTTTGGTTACTTCAGTAAGGTTTTACTTTAATAACCTGAATTTAACAAGCTCACCCTTGCTTTCTTAAGTATTTTGTTTGTTCTGTGTCATGAGGGAAACAGTCCTATTCATTTTTAAATACCTTAGATTCTCCTTTATGACTTTAGTAGTGAGTTTGCACTTTCAGTACTACTGGTGGTCAAACTAAGCTGAGGATCACAACCACAGATGTGTGTTTAGTAAATCTCATTCATAGTTGTGTTCTTAGTCTCATTTGTATTTGTTGAAAGATGGATCTAAGAGCTGACATATGATACTTAGAAGTATGTATCACTTGTAGATCTCGAAACTATGCACAGAAATCACTAGTTATGTTAAAAATTGCTAATTAAATTAAGTATTAGCATTAGAAACTGGAGTTTTCTTTGGTATGTATTTCGTAAGAACCCTTTTTCTCAGGCAAAAAAATGGTATGAGCTACTTCACAGCAGTTTTCTGAGGTTGAATGAAGCTTTTATGAAGGTGTTGATAGGCTTGATACAAACCAGTTGTGTGTGGAGCTTTGTAATATTCCATTTAAATAAATATTAAGAGTAGTGACTCAAAGGGTCTTGATCAGTGACGGTGACATTTCTTATAAATATCAAAAATAACAAAGTTTTGCTTAGAGTATATATTTATAAAATATAGATGCACGGGGCAGAAGAGCTTCATATCATGCAGTTTCTTTACTGTGAGACAATGGCTTGTTTTAGTGTCTTAGTAAGTTTGATATACCAGCACAAGTTCTAGTGTCTATGAATGAAGAGATCAAAGCCCAGAGGTTCTCCTGTCAATGGTACAAGCAATTACCATGCTATTTAGTATACCAGTGTATACTTTAATGCTACTGGATTGCCTTTAAAGTACTTTCTTTAGCACCTGTAGAGATAATGACTTGCCAAGTGGCTGTTTCATTTTTGAGTCTGCAAAGTAGGGCTCAGTAAAACTGATAGGCTACATAAATAGTCCTGATGGTGTGGGGCTGTGAGTGAGCGGTCGACTAATCTCTCATCTCTGGCTTTTGCAGCTCCCATTCTTATTCAGTTCTTCTCTATTGGGTTGCTACTTCTTGCCTTTGCCTGACCTCGAGTTGGTTGGCAAGATACCCTAATTCCTTAAAGAGGAGTAGAAAAAGAGGACACTGAAAGCACAGGTGATGACTTCTCCATTCGTTATTGGTAGCTAAGGCATACTTTCCAAACCTGTCTACTCTATCCAGTCCATGGCAGATTGTTTGTGCATCCTCTTTGTTAGCTTTCTGGCATCTGAAAGAGTTAATAAAAACTGCAGAGGTCCAGCACCAGGAGCTGTGAATGAGTATTTTAATTTTCTGGTTTTGTAAGGTTCTGTTTTAATTTACACTTGTGACTGTACTTCACTGTAGTTGTTGACTGTCTGTGAAATGAGTTTTTAAACAGTGAAGCTTGAATGTCCAGTGAAGTAACAAAGTAGAATATCAACAGCTTCTCTTTTCCTCTAGACGATGAATTGTGGGACAAGTCTTTGACACACTCAGAAAAACCTTGGTGCGTCCTAACACTTGATTGGTCTGGAGAAATTTTTTAGACTTCTGGTAGGGGGGAGAAAAGGCAGCTTTTGAAGCTATTTGTTTAGTTACACTTAAATGTTTTTTTACTTCAGGACTTCATTATAGTGATGGAGTACCTTCTAAGTGTATTGTTAAAAAACCCCACGCCACCACCTCCAACACCCTAAGTGGAACAAAATCTCAAAAAAAACATTAAAGAATCCCCCACAAATCAAAGCTTATGATTTGAAGAATCATTGTGTGATTGAAAGAACCTTTAAATGAGAGTCTCTTTTAAGTCTCGGATAATGTAGCAGGTGCTATATACAGGTTACAGTATTGTTAGAACTTAATTTAGAATTGTGCTGTCACTTTCATATATATATATATCATGTTATAAACTTGGCAGCACAAACAGCACATTAAAACCTTGTGTAAAGGTCAGTTATATTGAATCTGATACTATTTAAACCTGCATTTTATCCACAAAATGTTAAAAATAAATGTTGTAGTATAAAGTACACAGTATTATTACTCCACTGAATAATTTCGCAGGGACTGCTGAATAATTTCACAGGGACAATAATACATAAGGGTGGAAGTAAGTTCTAGTTACTACTGGTGCAAATGATGCTTCCCTAGAACTTCAAAACTTTTTAAAGTGTATTTCCTTAAATCATCTGGTTGCAGAATCACTTCCTGCAGTAATAATGTATAGAAAAAAGGAGATTTGTAATATCAGTACTAAATTAGGAATGTGAAGTAACTGTTGCTAATGATGTGCTGAACTTACAACCGTTGAAAACAAAACTTTAATGTGTTCCTCTTGTCACATGTTCAGTGTACTGGATTTGTTTGTGCCATAAAGGTCATAGAAAGTCCCTGGAACGGAAACTAATTGGGACCGATCAATTTAATGGATAAAAGTTGAAGAATCAATTTAGATACCTGCAACTGGGTCATGAAGTTTCTCTTCATAGTTTTGGTTTAACACAAATCTACATTTTCAATATTGTATTTCAGGCTGATTGTTACCTGCAGGTGATGGTAAAAACTATTTTTTTAAAAAAACTCTCTAAAGCGTCACCAGAAAAAGCATGAAAACATTTCAGAAAATAAAATGCTGGCTTCTCTTTTTAAAGAGAATGTTTTCTACACTTCTGAGTATTCCTTAGAGATCTTACAAAATTCTGAATCTTTGCTTCTGAATTACTTATTGGATCTTTTCTTAATACTGAATTGATTTCTTCCCACCATGCGGTATTGTTAATGTCCACATCATCATGAAGATTGTGGAGACCTTGTTATGATCATAGAATCATAGAGTGCTTTGGGTTGGAAGGAACACCTTCCCCTGGATCCACTCAAAGCCTCATCCAACCTGGTCTTGAACATCTCCAGGATGAGGCATCCATGATTTCTTTGGGCAACCTGTTCCAGTGCCTCCCCACTCTCACAGTAAAAAATTTCTTCCTAATAATTAATCTAAATCTCTCCTTTTTCAACTTAAAACATTACCTCTTGTCCTGTCACTGCACTCTCTGATAAAGAGCCCCTCTCTGTCTTTCCTGTCTAACAGGAATGGCTTAAATACTTATGGTATGTGGCTGGATGCTTGGGAAGCATTTGTGTATATACAGGCTCTGTTTATACACAACCTTTCTAGGTCATCTACCCAGCCTCCAGTTTAAGTGGAGATAACTGGAGAGTTTTGACAAAGCCCTGTACATCCTCATTCATTTAAGACCTCTGGAGGTGGATATTCGATGACCTGTTGGGAAAACCTGTTGCTTCAGTCCTTGACGCCCTTTTTCTAACCATCAGGGGAACCCCCTTCCTCCTTAGCATGGCTTTCTAAAGGTATCTCAGCAGCCTTATGGCATCATCTGCTTCCTTCAGCACCACTGGCTGCAAGTCCGGCTTAAAATAGTCGTAGTTAGATCTTCCTTGACTACAGAGTGCCTCTCTCATCTGAACTTTACTACTAGGCATGAAGACCTGGGAGGCCAAAAGGATCTTATTGGAAAGGAGTACAAAACTGGAGGCAAAGAAAGTATCAAGTACCTTTTAGCTTTTCTAATCACAGCATAATGCACCCTGTTCAGAGCTGGGACTTTTATCCTTGCCTTTGTTTTGCTGACCTACTGATTCAACACCTTTACATCGCCCTCTGTATCTCTCACTATGTCCAGCCCAGGCCTTCCCAAACCCTTCTTTGCATGCTTAGGTGATGCTTCAGTGCTTGTCCTTCGTAGGCAGTCTGTTTCTACCTCCTGTGATTTCTTTGTATATAAATTCAGTCAGATGTTGCTCACTGAATTAACACGGCCTTTTGTTACTCCTTGTTTGTTTTTTTCTCGGTAAGGGGATGGAATGTTTTTGTACTCAGAGGAGGCTGTCCCTGAAATCCTACTATCTCATGGTTACTGCAACCAAGGCTGTTGCTGACAAGTCCAACTGATTCATCTTTGCTCCTGAGTAACAGGTCAGCAGAAAGCACTTTTCCTGTTAGGCCTGTCCAACAACAGCAGTGTCAAAGACAGCTGTTGAATTGCTTGCACCCAGCAATGTTGCCCTTCCAACAGATTTTGAGGCAGCTGAATTTCCTTTAGGAGAAGTCTTTCTGGATATGATATGCCTGGATTTCCATGCCTCCAGTCTCTAGAAATTTTAATCTGTACTTCAGTGTTAGAGATGCCAAGTCTAAGTAGTGGATTTTAACATATCATGGGGTTGCCCTTCATCTCTTGTCTACAGCAATTACTTACTAAGCCTGAAAGGAAAACTTAGCAGTTCTTCATATCCTTCAGCCTTGGGCAAGACTTGAACCCTGGCCTCCAGACAGCTGAGTCTTCTCCTTGCCAAGCTTCTCTGACTTTGTGTTTCCTTTTTATGCATCTCCAACTGCACCTTATGGTGAGTTAAAAGGAGAATAGTCAACATATGGTTTAATCTCTTGAACCCTTTAATTTTCTTAACTTTTACTCTGGAGCTTATTTATTTAGCTCTCATTTAAGGTGCAAGTTTGAAGGTGTTCCAGTCTTCCTGTCTCTTAAAATGTCTACCATTGAGGTGTTGGCTATTTTCTGTTCTTCTATCAAGACATAGACAAGGGATGTAAAGTACTGAATTATCCTGCTGCTGCTGTGAGACACAGAGCAGCTACAGGTGGGAGGGAGGGCGTCAGCATAATGTGTACTTACTTGACTAACCCACTGCAAAGTTGGGAGGAGAAATCAGGGGGTTCGATCTTTTCCAGAGAAGGATGTAAGAATATAAGATGGAACTCTCTTTTGGCATATTAACCTTTTAAGCATATAGTTTTAGCTATGGTAGCGAGTTTCTAAATAACCAGTTGAGAATTTGTGTATATTATGCATGTGCATACATACCATGTCTTGCATAACCTCTGTTTCTGAGAAAATAGGAGGTAGCACGTGATCTGCAAATGAGTACTGGTAGTGTCTGTACTTAAGGTGGTTGCCTTAATTCTCTCCTATAGTATATACTAAAAGGAATGTGCTGTTAAAACTTTTTGAAACTGAAGCTTGAGTCACATCATTGTAAGTAAGTTCTGAGGACACGCTTTAGTTTTTCAGAGCTGTAGAATAAAATAATTTTTTATTAATTTTTCCCAAAATCCATAGTCTGCCTTACAGGTCAGTTAAATATAAAGGAGGAGGAACGGAGCAGTAGTATGGGTGTTCAGAAGGTGAACTGGATGTCAGCATGTTCATTTGGGCTGTAAAGGGCCTCCTCTTGTAGTAATGCTAAATTTGGTAACAGTGTGCAGTACAGATTGCAGATTTATTCTATTGCTTTAACCCTGTTTAAAGTAAGTTCAATCAGTGCACATTCTTATACTATGTGTGGTGTTACTGTTTTTCCATGTGTAGTAGTCCTGGGTGGGTGCTGAAGAGCTCTTCATCTGCCTGATTAGACTTCCTCAGTTTACTACAATGTTTTTATTAGATGCAGTATTTATTGTATTTTAGCTGAGCAGTGTGGGATTGCCACAATACTGCAATCTATTTCTGTTAGATGTCACTTTTTAGCTTTTTTACTGAGTATGGGGTGTTGGGGTGCAACCTGAAAGTTCAGAGTTCTGAGTTTGGAGGAACACCGAGAATCTGGTGACTGTGAATATCCAAGAAGTTGTCCTTTCTGGTTGGTTTATTTGTCAGCTCACTAAACACGTACACAAAAGTGAAACCTTTGAACCTGAAGTGGTAAATACTAAGCCACGTTGTACATGTCTAGCTACTTCAGAGGCACTCTGAGCAGTCTGAACTCTTGTTAGGCTCTAGAGCAGACTTGTGCGCCTGGCAGGAATGTGTACATGTGTGTGAAATACTTGGTCTGAATTTGAGTTTAGCTCTGTATAGTTCTTCAGTTTTAGTATGTCACTGGTCTGTTTGTGGTAGCAGATAATGCAGGTTAAGGTTCGTAATCATAACTGTGTTATGAATGTACAGAGTCAAATTACAGCTTGAATGTCTAAAAGAAAAAACAGTTCCCTCCTTCAATTGATGTATTGCTCCCATGCTGACTGCGCTGAAAACAAGCTTTATGTAGCCCACCATTGCAAACTCAAAATGTAATCTTCAAAGATGTCTTTAGGAAGTTAAGAGTTGACTGTTTGGAACCTTGCTACTTTGTCATTTCAACATAGTTGCCAAGATGGTGCCCTTTACCAATTATTTGCCAGGAATTTTATGCCAAATGTCTTCAGAGCTCTTTTTGCAGGTTTTGTTCATGCATGCTGGTGGGTGCAGTTAAATCACTTGGGGCAGTTCCCAGTAGGCACCTGGGCCAAATGGCTGGTATGGGGCTAAGCTTTATAATTTGGTTTTGAAGTTCAGCCAAGCTTTTTCTGTTGTCAGTTCTGTGTACACTTTACAAACAGTGACTTCTAAAACCAAACAAAATCCCACCAAACTTCATACATTACTTACTTCCATTTGAATGAATACTTTTGTTTTCCTCTGTTTCACTGCCTTTGCATTTGGTTTGCTCTGGATTTTTTAAACCTAAGACAAGAGATTGTTAATTTGCATCAAGTTAACCCATGTCTGTGAAGTAACTGTTCCTGTCTCTCCCTCTCGTTCCCCTTCTTCCCACTCTGCCTGTGTCTCAGTACTGGGAGTATTTCTGTGATGAAGCATTATTTTGCATTAAATAACTTAGCTTGTATGAAATGGTCCAGAATTTTGTTTTGAGACTTCTTAAAACTTTGCAAAAATTGAACTGCTTAATCATTCAGGCATAACTAAATGGATCACTTATCTAATCCTGCAGTCTCTAACAGTGTCATGAATCGGAAATTTCTCTAAAGTTGCTATAGACTTACTAACTGCGTATTTGCTCGGGGGAATGTCATGTATAGTATTCTGATTATTTCTGTTACAGAGCTTTTCACCTGCAAAGAGCTCCACGGTACTAAAATGAGTTTTCATCAGAGGCTGATTTAGTAGTTTTTGCTTCTGAAAAGACAGATGCAAAAAAAATCTCAAGGAGCTTAAGTACTAAAGCAGTTGAAAGGGATGAACGGAAGGTCACATATGTGCACTGTTATTCAGATGGTGCAACTTTTTCCTTAAACACTTCTCACTCTCCTGTTATTGCTGTTATTCAAGGTGTAACATGGCTGATTTGGGAACAGTCTCAGTCCTAATGGAGTTATTCACCACTTCTGAGACCTGGAGCTTAGTCAGAGCACCTACACTTAATTTCAATGGAAAGAAAAAGCTGAAATATAGCATTGAATTAAGAATCTTTAAATATTCAAACTTTAGAAGCTTCTAGGCTGTGGAGGATGATGAAATGGGGCTCTACTTGATCCAGAAGCAAAAAGAAGCTGCCTTTGCAATAGAAATTAAATGACAGTAGGGGAAAACAAATCTGAAAAGTGGACATGCGTAACTAATTGACATGTAGTTCTGCAATCTGGATCATTTTTCTGATCTTATAGCTCCTTCTCTCTAATGTGATTTGGTGGTGATGGATAACATTTATTTTCATAGCTGAAAATTTATGAAAGTAAAGCCTTTCACTATTTAACAGTTTTCAGAAAAAGGTGTGCTTGCAGTCTGTCTGCTGTTTCAGTAGCTTGTCATGCCGAAGTTCGTTAGAAATAAGAATTTGTGAACTGAGTTCAGCACACCCTGAAAATTATTTGAAAGCTAGCTATGGCTAATCAAATAGGTAGGTGCATTTTGGGAGGATTTCACTGATTTGCAAAGCCAAGTTAACAGCAGGGAAGAATCTCTTAAGATAAAATTCTGGACCTGTGTATAACTGTGTATTGCTCAAACAGTACCGTAGGAATTGTAATACCCTTAATGTTGACCATTCTCCTGTTGCCTTCCTTCCCTTTTTTCCTTCCAACTATAACAAAAATAGGTTGTGGGAAGCGCTCTGCACACATTGCCAAGTGAGTCATGTCCAAAATGGTTTCCTAAAGGGAATAACAATCAAATCCCTAATTTAACAGGATTTATTTTTATTTGTTTTCATTCCCTTAATGTAAAAGGATAACAACACTCTTGTGAGTCAGAACAGTATTATGTGAATAACTTATGCAGACATGATTAATAGAACAGAAGCCTATAATCTGATGCATGTGAATGCAAACTATTAGTCTTTAGAAATGTTGGTTTGAGTCCCCCTTGTTGCTATTTTCACTTTTACTAGTTCCTGAGAGGGGGTTACTGTGAATGAGAAGTGAAGTCCTCTTTTTTTCCTATTGGGGAGACTAACTAGAAATGTAGTAGAAAGTTGAATTTTCCTTTTGCGTGTTGAGTTAAATTGAGTGACAGTCAAAACTGACAGAGAACTTGCTTTGTGGCAGTTTCTAAATGCGCATGTGGAATGCCATTGCAGGATGCCAGTTGGACTTTGTAATGTTGAGAGCTCAGAGCATACATGTTTGTGTGGTATGAATGCCAGGATTTTGTAACTTCTTGCCCCCTAGATGAAGCTTTGGAATATTTGGAAGTTAAAGATGCAGGTCGACTGCACATTTGCAAGAGAAAAATAGTAGGGGGCTGGGATTTTTCCTTGCTGGTTTTCTTACAGTGAAGTTTGTTGCTCTAGTAGCTGCTGGTACAAACTGCTGCTGACAGATGCAGAATAGCTAGCTAACTGGTCATTGCTCAATTAGATTGTTCCATCAGTGTGTAATAATTCTCTTTAAATAAAATGTGCATGATATCTCCATACTTGGAAGTATTGTGAGATATTTTTTTGCTCCTCTTCAGGAATTTTAAAACACCAACAAATTATGCCAGCAGAATTTTGTTAAAAACTTGAAAATCTGGTCAACCTAGCAGTGAAAACAAGCCTTAGTGCTCATACTGAGCTAAACCACTTCATGTGGATCCTGAGCTTGGACTGTCTGCAGAGTTTGTTTCAAAAGCTGGGGGGGGGGGGGGGGGGGGAAGAGGTTAGAAATTAGAAAAAGACTGCTGTTTTCTTCTTAGAACCTGCGACATGTTTTTTGTCATTAGGATGAGCAGTAAACTTTCATTTGTGTAAGATAAGCATAAGGCAAGATAGCCTGTAAAAGGAAAAATGTGTTAGTGAAAAAAATGGGCATAGTCTTGTGTGTATTAAGGGTCAGCATTGACAAAGTTTTCTCTCTGTCTGCTACTACTTAAAGTAGAGCTGAGTGGATCTATCCCTTACCCCAGAAATGATTAGGGAATTGTACAAGGCACTTACTGATAGTGAATCTCATGTTGAAACACCTCTGTCCAAAAAATTGTCTTCATGATGATTGGTGACTTGGAAAGACTATAGCAGCTTTTTCCTTTCTGTGAGTATAAGGCTTTGTACTTAAGTATGGGTTTAACTACTGACAAAGAAGGAAGAAAGTGGAGAAATTGAGAATACTGTCTTTTCAGAATGGGTTTCTGAGTAGTTGCTGATATTGTTGGATAGATGAACTTCTTGTGTGTTTACTTAAACATTTCTTTGCAATAATGTTGGAAGTGCTTAACTTCAGAGTCCTCAAACCTTTCAACCCCCAATGGTCTTGAAAGTTGTACTTCTGCATGTGTAGCACTTGAGAAAAGAGTGGGTACTGTGAAAATGTTAATTGAAAGCAGAAAATTTACTTTAAAAAATACAGGGCTTCAACTTAAGAATAGAGCTAGCATTTCATTCAACCATATCCTCATGGCACTGAAATTCTAGGAATATTTCCCTGACAAACACATAGAGTTCTCTGGCTTACTCAGCACAGACATGCTGAGCTGCAGCTTTGTCTGCCTTATATTTTCTTCGAGGTCAATGGAATGGGTAACATGAATGTCAGTGGAAGCTTGGAGTCAGACTTGAAGAATCCAGAGAACTTGAGGGTAGAAAGGACTTGTTGGCTAATCCAATGGGTGGTTTCATTTGCTTTGATGTGCAAGCGTGTATAAGGTTTTGTTGGGCCTCCTGTTTCTCTCTAAGGGATCATTCCATAATTTAGTATTTATATTGGGAAGACTCTCTTACCATTTAGCCCCTACCAGGTTTTTTTACTTAAATTTCTCACCATGTCATGTTCTGCTGTGCCGTATGCATTTAGCTATTTCTTAGCCTTGTGTTTCACTAAGGCTGTTCATTTCCATATCAGACTCCTACACTTCCCTTAAAATGTTTCTGCGCATTCAGGTGTCCTTAAAAAGGTACAGACCTCAAGCTTATCTGCTGAGGTCCAGTATTCAGTAACTCCCTTGTGAAATAATGCACTCTACAGAATACTGCCAAGCAGAACTTAAAACATGCTGCTCCTTGCAAGTGATAGTGTAAGACAAATGGTCTTTTTTTTTTTTCTGTGTGTTATGTTGCATTTTTCCGCTAATTGAAGAGACAATACCTTCTATCAGGCAGACTCTGCTCCCTAGGCTAGGTTGCCTTTGTGAGTGCAAAGGAATAGAACAGAATGAAATGGTTTAATGTCAAGTCCTCCAAGGCAATCTGCCTTTGACTGTTTATCTGGGATTATAAATCCTGGCTGTAAGTACCGAGTGGTTCAGTTCCATTATTTTATTAGTTCTTGTTTGTACTTTGATTTTTCCAGGTTATCTTTAAAACTGCAGACTTACAATAACAAGCTGCAGTGATTAATTGCAGTCAGCCTTATGGCAGGCTTTCTAAGAAAGTATAGCATCTTTCCTTTTGTCTTTGTCATAAAACACGTGAAATTTGTGGCAAAACTGAATTTCAAGAAAGCTAAACATCCCTTAGGTCTTAAAACAGGGTAATTTGTTTGAAATGTCAAACTATACTTGCATACGTTGGCCTCAAGCTGAGGCCTGAAGCTAGTTTCATGTTGCTACTTAAGGAGTTCTTCTAACTTGATAGTAATATATTGCCTAAGTGGAAATAATTAAAGTTTCTGTTGTTTTTCTGGTTAAAACAAAGCCTTGTTCCTCACATCAGAAGTAATCTGTGAGGGAAGTATTGGTGGCATGGATCTTTGCAAAGCTTTCTTTTGATGTGAGACTCTGCCGTTTTGGAAATCAAAACAAGACTCTGTACTTGCCAACTCTCTTTCATGATGCTACCGTTTCACCAACTATTGTTCTAATATTAGTTTGTTCTGAAATCTGATGTGCAAATTCCTACTGGGATTATTCAGCTTTTCCTCCCTTAGCAAGAGGCAGGTATTTTGAGTTGTCTGTATTTTATTTTTAAGTATATTTTCTTCTAGTACTTCTGAATTCTTGGGACCAGTAAATGGTGGGTTTTTTTATTAAAAATGTATGTATTTTTGAAAGGCTAGCTCTTAGCAAGCCAATGCTTACAGAATGATCACAAAGAAAACGAGTTGTGCAGCCACTTGGCTGGTTTGATAGACAAGGTTCTACTAGGTATTCTCCTGGCTTTGGGAAGATGTAGTTTGCATGCTGAGGAATCACTGAGAAACTTTTCCATTGTCAAACTTTCTTTGGAAAAGTGTCTGTTTTTTCGAAAAATTCTGAAGACATCAGTATTGCCAAAGACATTTCACTGGGATTGTGCAATGTACAAGTTAGATCAATACTTTGTCCTAATTGCATTTCTGGCAATATTTCATGTGCTAAGCACAACAGTTTCAATCATGTACAGCATACTTATCTAGGTTTGATGAGAATGCATTCAGATATTGTAATCTTCAACTTGGAGGAAAGCATTCTTAAAGTTACATTGAGTTAATACGTTCTTAAAACCAGGAATGTCAGGAGTCAACAAGACCTTTAAAATGGCATAGGAATTCCAAAATAAACTTACAAAACTGTGTTTATTCCTTCTCTTACTTATTAGCCTTCTGAATTCCTTCAGTTGACAATAGGTTGCCTTCAGGAATTGTAGAAAATGTCGCTTTATGGACAACAGGAATTGTCCCAAAGTCAGTGGATAAAATTTTGGCATGGGAGCAAGTAATTCCTTATTCTCTGTCTTCTGTATTGTAGAACACCATACTTTGTCTTCATGGCTCAGATGGAATGTCTGTCTGAAAACCAGAGCTCTTCAAAATGCTTATCATATTGGATTTGGTAGTGGACTCTTGCCCAGAGGTTTTAACTGGTGAAGAGTTTAGAGTATTGAAGTGGAGAAGGGATGTCTCGCTGAAACGTTTTTTGAGTTTTAAACATCTGAAGATAACACATTGTCAATATAGTTTTTTATTTAAGAACAGAATTGAAAAATATGACACAAGTCACTTTCTTCAAGATTGCTTATTTAGTATTTCTGAAACTGAAAACTGTTGGCAGTGTTTTGAATCAGATATAAACCAAGATATCTAAAATGTATGGAGGAAACTTATGTTTCTTTTCTGATGTTTGATGCAGTTTCCTAATGTTATTCATACAAATTACTGGAGGAAGCTTTGCACTTTCACTTGTGTGCATGTTTGTTTTATCACCTTCTTTGTGATAGTTGAGTAGTGAATGTTTAACTGGATTATCTTACTGTACCTCAGAGTGTCTGAAGAACAGAATGTTTCCCTTGACCTGGAATTTCCTTGGCCTCAGGCTCTCTGCCTGGCTGAGGCACCAAAACAGAGACCTGCTGGTTATGGTGGAGTACAGTCTGGAGGGCTAGAAAGGTTTTTATTCAGTTGGCCTTCTTTGTGTATTTCAAGCTCGTAGGCGAGGTGTTACGTAGCTATTTGTGCAGAAGCCTGGCTGGGTCTGGCTGGTAGCCTGTGAAGCAGCACTGCTACACTGCTCTGCACATAAAATAGGAAAAAATGTTTAAGTACAGGTGCTTTTGTCTCTCCACTTAAGACTGAATTTTGACGAAGAGGTGGGTGGGTTTTGCTTTACACCTTCTATACTCCTCTCCTTGCAGAAGCCACCTGTGCAAGGAAGGACCCTGCCAAAGTTGCCTTGGACTATCCACATCAATTGTCAAGGTCCTTCAGCCTGAACCCACTAGAAGCCTTTACAAGTTGAAGGCAATGTTGACGCTTTTTAAATGAGGTAGTCAAGTATGAAGCATTTTCTGTTAATCTTAGATGAGGTGTCATCTTTTTTACTTGGGCCTTTCTACCTTTTCCCCTGCCCTACAATGACAGATGATCATGGTCTGTATGAATTGGTACATTCAACAAATGTATATACATGGTATAAGCATAGATTTGAGTTGTTGACTAGTATGTCTTGAGTGTGACCAAATCCAGCTGTTTGGTTTGGGATGATGAATGTCTCATTTCTTCTCATACAGATAGTGTGACTGTAGGATAAGTAATTTAATAAAAAATAAATATCAGAATACTGTAAATATAAAAATACTATGAAACATACACTGCTTAAAGGTCACTTGATTTCTGGCTTTGAGGATGTGTTCACTTGCTGTTCAAAGTTCAGTCAAAGGACTAGTAGTTAATGCCTGATGTGGAGATCAGCTTATTGCTGGAATAGGACAGCTGCTGTGTAGTGAAGTCTGTGCTGCTTGTCAAAAGCTGTTGTCAGATGTGAGTGATGACTGTTGTGCCTGCGTAGCCTCCTTTAAGAAAAAGCACAGAGGTGTTTGCATTTTACCAGTTCAGCTGTGTCAGCTGTGTAATTAATAAATTAATATTGCTATAGACTGAGTGTTGCAAAAGATAAGTAACAAAATGTCTGCTCTGTTCTCTTCCAGACTATCATTTTACTCTGGCCATTCTTCGTTCTCCATGTACTGCATGCTCTTCCTAGCAGTAAGTATGCTCTTTTCATCTAAATGACAGTGTGAAGCCTGTTAGTTACCTAGTGGAAAATTGAAATATTTACATGGCTGCTTTGTGCAGGGGACGTTGCTTTTGTAGCATGCTTGTCTGAGGTAACTGAAGATTTCTCAGTAGGTAAGGGAACACCACCAATACTGGAACAAGAAATAGAATTATGTTTAATAGGCCTGAAAAAAATTAATACGATAGATAGCTTGTCTGTCTTGTCTAAAATGAACCTGGTGACAGTGGCTTTGGAAAAGATGCTGCTGCTTAAATGTAGTTCTGTTGAAAGTATTGTAAGCTGTATAAAAAAAATGTAATAAGATATGTCTGACAATGAAACATTGAAATTGTAATAAAAACAATCAAATAAAACACCTGAACTTAGGCCCTCATCAAACATGGGTGGGCCTATAAGCACAAAATAGCAATTCAACTTGAAATTTAAAGTTCCTTTTCATTTTCTCCTATCTTATAGGGGCAGGGAGGGAAAGAGTGAAGCAAAGGGACAGATACATCTAGACATGAAAACTAGTGATGAGATCAATTCACTAATGCTTCAGTTGGATCCTAATTGTATTTCAGTGGAAATTGTCCCAAGTCAGCTATAATCTTCCCTCCTAGAATAAGCTTTGCAACATCGAAAGATTTATTTAGTTGTCCTCTCTGCAAATCTGTAACACAAGGTATTAAACAACTTTGTGCAATTTAATTGTTACTGTAGTTCTAAAATTAAGCTCTAGTCCTGGGTGTATAAACTGCTACCATAATACATATGTGCCAGGATCGTCACAGAGTTCGACTTCAATTTGCTTTCTCATCTTGACTGCATTTTTAACTTTTTCACTATCTCTTGGCAACAGTATAACATCCACAGTGAAAGGACAACTATGTACAGAAAGGAGTGGCTCTTCGGTATGACATAGGTCTTCTTTTTTCTTTGTTTTAAAGTAAAACTTTTGTCAAAGCTCAATGTTGAATTTAGATATATCATCGCAGTTTGTCGAAATCGTTTTAGTTTCTCTCCCATTTTTTCCTGTCTTTATCTAGTGTAAATACGAAGAGTTTATAGAGTAGTTATATCCTGGGTTTGATGAGAAAATAGTGTAGCTTCCTATCTCTGAACTGTTGGTCATTATGACTGTCAGTCTCCAAATTACATAGGTCCATTTGTGTTACCAGTCCAAAACAAACCCACTATTTCTGTAGTACAGAAGAGCAATGACTGCTGTATGGCACCCCAACACAGCTTTGCTCCGTTGAGCTCAGCCATACCCTTCTGATCCAGCTTCTCTGTGCATGGTTTTGTTGTGCAGTGTGAAAACGTACTGCTCATCACAAACTTAGAGACAAGAGAAAATTTGCTAGTTGTGCAGCAGAGTATTGTTTATAACCTATAACTAGCTTAATTATTTGGCAGGAATCTGAATCTGCCCGAGTTTCTGCTGCTGTCACATGTATGTGTAAGGAGAGTCCTGCTTGCTACAACCAGGGAAAATGATGGTGGTCAGAGGGCTTCTTAGCTAGTACAGACTGAGAGGAAGGAGTATCTTCAAAACTTAACATCTGTTAGTTAAAACCTCTGTGCACCTTGACTGCCTGCACCAACCACCCCTTGCTGTAGTTGCATACAATAGAATAGAAGATAATGCTGAACAGCTTGGAGCAAAGACCTTGTTTGTTTAGCATACTAGGATTTGGAAAAATGCAGTCTTTGGCAAGAAAGTCAAGAATTCTTTATTTTGAGGATACTAACTTTGTGTGGGTTGAATAATGCTTTGTGTAGTTACCTGTGGCATTTTTTTTGAATCTGCGCAAAGGAGCTTGTGTCAAGGGTTCCTAAGCAAGCAACTGTGAACCTTACTTGTCTTGGGACTTTGTGTGTATGTGAGCTTCACTCTGAGCTACCTATGTGTGGGAGAGGTGGGCCAGTGAAGATCAAATCCATCATCTCTATGCCATGCTGAAATGCTGTAAATTCAGAGCTTGTGTCAGTTCTGGTTCAGCAATTAATTAAAACTTGGTGTGGATCAGCAGGCTGCTACAGAATCTGTTCTTGCAGTTAATCCAGGACTGAGTGAATATAAGACAACATGGTCTTAGCTCCCTTAAACTAGAAGGATATGAATGTCTTTAACAAATGTCATGTTAAAAGAGCTTTTTAACGAAGTGTTTTATTGGAGATTAGTTTGTTATGCATTAAAATTGTCAGCGAGTAGCCAGAACCCTGGCTTGAGGAGAAGGCATTCTTTATCTACTTCTGCAGTCCATTTTCTTGTCTCGTCCCTGGCAGACCTATCACCCAGTACATATAAGAGGCTTTGTGGAGATTAGACTTCTAGTTTCTTCTGTCCTGTAATAAGATTTATTTATCCAGAAACTGTTGAGAGGCCTTTGTAGTGCCTTTTGAAGAAGGTTAATGGCTGCTCTGCAGGATGTTTTTTATCTTGCTGGTTAACACAGCATTACCGCACACCAACCTTAGCACTGAATGTCATCTTTTACTTAAAAAAAAAAGTTATTGCAGGAAGGCGAAGAAAACAGCTTTCCAACCTTCCCCTTTGCCCAAGTGGCAAAGCAGAGTGCTAGCACTGGCTCCAAACGAAACCTGTGGCACTTGGTAACCTGTTCATGAACCTGAACTCTGATGCTGGTTTCTTCTGCTCTTTGTACACTTTAGTAAGACAGACTAGGTCATGAATAGAACGGAATTGTTAACGTGTGGCATTACTCATACACAGTATTAATCATAACCAAGACACTAGTGTGCTGGTTTCTGGAGAGAATGGAAGAGTCTGCCATGTGTGCTTACTGCAGAAAATGTACTCCTAAATGTTACTTGCTGAATATGTGTACCGTGTCAGGTTGTGTTTCAGAAATGAAGAAGCATTTTGGGGGAATTGAAGAGGAAATTCCCTGCCACAGATAGCACGAACACTGCAACTGTGAAATAAGAGATACTTAAAATGTGTATCTTAAACAAAGCCACCTTGCAAAATACTAGGCAAAGTAGTGAAATACATCTGCAGCTTCAGTTACTTAAAGCAGAATTGCTGAATTACAAATGTTAAATGTCAAAAAGTTGAACTGTAATTTTTTCTATTCTATGCACTTGCACATCACAGATTAAAAACAATTGTCAGCAGTTTCAAATGTTTTAGATGCTTTAAGCCCTTGGTGAAATGAGAAATTCCACAAGTCTTAGTGTGAATGAGTTCTGACTGCATGGCTTCACTGTTATCGGGAGAAAAACCTGCAATTTTGAACATAATGCTGTGCTGCATGTCCTATCGCATAGTAGGGCAGGAGATGGAAACATGACAGCTTGGGCTTTGTACTTAATGTGAAGAAAGCTGTTGACAAAAACTGTAAGCTGCAGGTGCTGCAGTTTATTTTAAGACGTTCCTCTTAGGGATGTTGTGATTTTAATGTCTTCATATTCTGGGGACTTCATTAACCAGGAAGCAGGAATTTTTTTAGATGGTCTCATTTTCTTGCTTCAGGAGAAGCAAGAAGAAAATGTGTGATCTTAGTTCAGAAGGAAGGATAGAACCTGAAAAGTTTAAGATTCCAAGTTCAAAATACTTAATTTGAATTTCAAGAGACAAACACAAAGGAACAGCCACAAGAGGTGTTCAAAATGGAATGGTCTAAGCAAGCACTTCTCTGGGAATTTGGAGTGTTTCTCCTTAGTTTGTCTTTTAGTTTGTGGGACAGCATTGGAGGGTAGAACTTAAGTTTTAACTTTAGGAATGGAAATACTTGCTATGAAATTTGGGCTTATGTCTTTCTGAAATGGCACAGTAACCTCTGCTTTTCAGCATTTAGTTACTACATGTGGTCTGTCTTAGGTTCCTTGCAGGAGTGGTGTTCACCTCCCATGCATGTGATAGTCATGCTTTTATAGGTTATCTAAATGAATGAGTCTGTGATACTATAATTAACTAACTTCCAAAATTGATAGGGTCTTCATTAAGCTAATCCTTGCTTTCATGGCAAACTATACTGAATTTACATTTTGTTACCATGTTTAAGTTGTCAGTGTGTTCGTGTGCAAAATCTCTACTTGAACTAGTCTTGTGCCGTAACTATCTGGTATTAAAATAGAAGGAAGGGCAGCACCTACTGCAGATCAGTGTGGCACCTGCCACTTGTCAGCAGAGTAAGAAGAATGCATTAGTTTGGTTTCATAATACTTTTCTAACAAGTTCTAAAAGAATGGTAAGCTGATAGAAATGTGGGGGTTTTGAATAACTTTAGGGAATATTAAATAGTTTATGTAAATTACCTATTTTAATAAGCAGTAGTGTGTATCACTTCTCATTCTTACGGCATAGAGATCACTGCTGCAGTTTTAACTGGATGTTGTGTTGCCATGACCTTGTAGCAGAGCCCTTGTATCTAGCTGGACCAGCTTAAGGCCTTTTTTTTGCCAGCCTACTTACAGGTTAAACTCAGTTTCTCCTAGTTTCTAACTCATCGGTATATAGAATGAGTGAACCCCTCCAAAATATGCTTTTAGACTGTCAGACCAGGAAGTTGTGGTGGAGAATGCATTTTGAGACTCATTTGACAGATCTAGGTGGGTCAGTTTGGGTTGAGATGGAGCTGTTCTCTCTCTCGGACACTTTTGCCAATGACTACTTCATGTGGAAACTATGGGGAGTTTGAGCAGCAACATGTGGGAGCTCAGTGACCTAATAACAGATGCTGGATTCCAAATTGCCTCCATCACCCCTCCCATTTCTGCTCCTTTTGTTTTGTAGTTAAATAGCTGGCACATTCTCTCCTGTACCAACAAAAGCATTTTATCTTGACATGAATATCTTGCATCCCCATTTGGGATGGCAAATGTAGTCAAATACCACTTCTAGCAGTGTCCCTGCAACCAAAACAGCACCCCTCCACTTGAGAATGAGATGCTGCAGTTAATAATAAGTTTTTACTTCAACTATTTTTTAAATCCATGTCTGGAAGTTATTGTAAATTAAAACATTAAATGCATGCTATATTCAGTCATGAGAATGAGCCCACTGCATCTGTTGCAATTGGCAGAAATGAATGCAGCCTTGAGGATCAGGTTGCTGTAATGGATTTGGTCTTGGCTGAAGCTGGCCTGGGTACTTCTCTGCCTGTACCTAACATGGGATAAAGAACAGAGGTGTGGAAACGCAGCCAAACTGACTTGCTATTCTGGGTACGGCAGTGTGTTTGTGTTGCTTAGACCTGGGACGAAAGGGGATGAGGAATCTTTGTGCAAGGTAACGTGAGTGGCTGTTAAGATCTCCCCCAGTTCATTGGGAAAGAACATCTTGTGTGTCCAAGGACGCACGGAATTACAGATGAGAGTGGGAGGGCAGCTGGTATTTCAGTGACCTCTTTTGCAGGAAGATCATAGGCTAAACATAAGTGAAAGCAGGGTTTACACTGCTTTTTATGCTCGTTCTCCTAAATGGGCAGTCAAGCTTTGTTCTTGAAATCTGTTTATGATGGGATTGGAGGTTGAGTGAATCAGTACCCAAGTAAGAGCCTGGGAGCTTTTAGTACATTATTTTAGGTATATTGGTTTGCATGGCAGTATTTCTTTACTTTCCCAAATGCTATTGACTAGAGCTACAGAACAGTTCTGCTGCCCACATGAAAGTTGTCGACTACATAGTTTTCAAAAACTAATGAAAAACAATTGTTTACTGAAAGTGTTTTGTCTGGCTGTAGCTGCAGGCAGCACTAAACATCTTACTTGGAGCAGAGATAAAAAAATAAAAAGGGTAACTGGCTGTGCTGTGAGGCACAATTATGGAGGCACTAGTGTTTCTACTTATTCACTCCCAGTATTCTCTTAGTATCAATATTTAGACTTTTTAATAGTAAGCAAACAAAGCAAAATGACTTCTCCATGGCTTGCTTGGAAGTTACGGCTGTCAGTAGTGTGGTGAGATTATTGTGAACTGGCAGCTGTAGCACTGAGATGAAAACAATAGCTTGTAGTGCTTACATCCTGCTAGTGAAGGTTTTTCTAACTTGGTAGATAAAACAGAAATATACTGACTCTAAGTAGAATGAACACGTTTATTTTTTTCTCATCAGAAAAGAGCCAACATTGGCAATGGAACAAATATTGTTGTTTATCCTGTTTTATGGTAAAGTGATGCCAATAAACAATTATTTCTGCAATGTACAGCCAAGTTGAGGCTGGAAGATTAAAAACCCCCAAAACATTATTTATCCAGTGGGAAATGTCTGTACAGAATAGATTGATTATACTTTTGATATTGATTTGAGAGTATGGCTGTTGGTAGTGATAGACAGGATTTTTTTTCACATTGCTTATGAGGCACCTGTCTTAAAGGGGTCAGGTTATTCCATATTCTGCCTTTTCTCCCTAATGTGGTCTTTTTTCCCCCTTTAATTTAGCTGTCCAGTGGAAAAGTTCCCTGTACTAGCAGCAGCTCATGAGTGACTGTTTTACTTCATCTCTGTAGTGTTTTTATTATGTAATTCAGTTTTCTGTTTGGATGTGAGCCTGTGGTCTTTAAAATTCCATGGGATAGGCATTATCATCAGAAACATCAAACTTCATATGGAACAAACTTCATGTTGATTTCTGGTTTGCAGGCAGTGTCTTGTTGCTTGATGCTTAGTGTGCTGTATTTATACATAGATACAGTGCTTAGATGTATGAAACATGCTGTTGCACTTGTATGTAATATTTGCATAAACACAAAGTTGTATGTGACAAGTTATTTCTGAGCACATTTTCTGGCTCTTGGCTACTGTTTTGTGCTCAGAACTGCAATTTTTAGATTTGCTACTCCTCCCTGGATTCCAGAGTTTGGTAGCTGAAACGTTATTAATAGCTTTTTATACAAAGAATCTCTAAATTTTCCTGTAACATGCAGAAAGGGAAGAGCCATTTTGCAAACCTTCACAGAGGTAGAAAGTTTGGAAGATCTTTGAAGGGGGATTTTTTTTCTGCCCTGTTGCCTTTTGTAAGCAGAGCAGAGGTTATCTTGGTCTGTACTGCTCGCACTGGAACAGGGAGATGGCAGATCATCTATCTGCCAGTTCATTTTCTGTTGTTTCACAGCATTGTGGAGGAATCCAGGATGTATGTCTCCACTCTTTCATTCTCTTGGAGGTTGTTGAATAACTACTTGTATCGAAGATACTGGGGTGTAAACTGTCTTGAAGAATTGCATAGTGGTTACTGGAGTCTTCTGTCATCAGGTAACGGCAATAAGGCTTATTTACTGATGGAGTTGGAGGGAGGATAATTACATTGGCACTCTGTACATCTACTCAGCTTCCTATTGGAAGACTTCAGTCCCTAGGAGCTGGCAGATTGTGTTCTGTAAAGATTTTCTTGGGATATCCATAGAAGCGGAGTTTTCCTATGTTGCAGATGTGCCTGGATACTCAGCCTTTATTCCTAACCTCAGGTCTCCTGGAGAATTTTGCTGCATCTTTTATCATATTAAATATACTGAGGCTGTTTTTCCTGAAGACACTCAAAACACTGGTGCCTCCTGCGCTTTCCCTTCTTCCTTCCACCCCTGCCTCATTAACAAAACCACCAAAACACAATACCTCTAAATCCTCTTTCTCCACCCAAGAAATCCCAAGGCCAACCACATACATGTGTTGTACATGCACTTGAGGTGGCTTATGCATTGCTGTTTCAGGGCTACTTGGCTGGGGAATAATCCTTATGGTGGATTTCCACAGCACTGAGTACTTGTATCTTGGTACTTCTGGGATCAGCAGACTTCCTTTGAAGTATAAGCTTTTCTAACTCTAATCAATAATAGATCCAAATACTCCTTATAACTACAGTGGGATCTTCATAGAATCATAGACTCACAGAATGTTTAGAGTTGGAAGGGACCTTAAAGATCACCTAGTTTCCAGGGACACTTTCCACTGGATTAGGTTGCTCAAAGTGCGAATCTGGCTTTGAACATCTCCAGTGATGGGGCATCCGTGGACAACCTGTGCCAGTGTCTCACCACACTCAACGGTAAAAAAGTTCTTCCAAGTATCTCATCTAAATCTCTCCTCTTTCAGCTTAAGACCATTACCCCTCACCCTACCACTACATATTGTGCCTGTTCAGAGCAAAGCAGTAATGCCCTGTGGCTTCTTTTTAATGTGCAGGCAGATATCATGAAACTGAAGTTAGGCATGACTGGTAGTAAGTGCTAAGCTAAGTAAAGTAAATGCTGTTTACTTGCTTTCTCACAAAACTTGTATTGACTATTATGGTCTCTCAAATTAGGGCTTATTTCATAAGAGAACTTACTTTCTGCACTTTTGCTTCTTCTCCAGAGTCTTACTTAATTTGTCTTTGGACAAATTAAGGGGTGTTCTCATGTCCCTTTGTCATAGGAGAGTTTTCTCTCTGGGAAAATAACTTTCATTGTTTTGCTATTAAGTTCATGATGCTGTGAGCGTGTTAGGATTGAGGATACAAAAATAAGGGGAAAATAAGTTACCATCTCCAAAGGGGAAGTGTGGTCCTGTTCCTTAGGACAGAACAGGACACTTGTGGGAAATGCAATTACTAGGGACTTTTGATATCACAAAACATAAAATCCTATTGCAGAAAATCCATTTTTGAAAGGTGATGGAAAAAATCAATTGGTACAGGTAAAATTCTCCCTGGATGGGGGAAGAAAACTCAAAACTTTCTCCCTTTTGACTTAAAGGAAGACTGGAAGTGCAGGAGAATTTCCTATACCTTAACAGGCAAAATATTTTGCAGTACAGAATTTTTTATGCAATAGGATTTTGGAAAAGAGCTGAGAAGGTATTGAATAAAAAATACTGAAGAGTCTTAAATATTGAAAATAAACATCTGAAATATTACCTTGGTTAGTGGTGTGAGTAGATTTTGGTAGATGCAGAAGAATTTTGTGCCCTGAAGGTGGGGATGTGCGATATTAGCTGTTAGGAAATAGGAAGCTGCATGGCTACACCTCCAAAAGTCCCCCTGGGAAACAGAAGTACTGTACTTCAAAAGTAGGTAGGCAGTCATATGAGTATGTAAGTTAATACTGCTTTGGTGGAACAGCAAACACCTGAAAGCTATGCTAGAAGCATTATGAGTAGCAAATAATTCTCCAGTTGTAGTAGACCTTTCCATTTGGGTCTGTGGCTTCTTGCAAGAAGCCTCGAAGCGGCTGTGAGTTTCTCTTCATTCCTGTGTGTATTTTTAGAAACGAAGTACTAGACCATAGATTAAGAAGAAACTTGTGTTCAGGGTGTGTGTGGTGTAGGGAACATATTTTCATTATAAAGTAAGCATTAGCTAGTAGGGAAGAAAGTCAGAGATTATTTAATCTCATTACAAGGATGTTTCTATGAAGTCTATCTGTGCACTTTAAAAAGCACAAACGTGAGAAACAGCAGGATGGAGGAGTGAAGAGAAACAGATCGTAGCTGAATGTTGCTATTGAATGATAAGGCAGATGTTCAGAAACAGGATAGCAGGGAAGCTGACATGGTCAAACAGCTGTCATAGATAGGAACGCACTGTTACCAGAACAGCTCTGGATGTTCCTGCTGTGTTTGTAAACTCAGAAATTAATTTCTCAGCAGTAGGTGAAGTGCTGGTGTTTCCTAAAGTTCCTTCTGCTCCCATAGACTACAGGTTTTAGTGGTAAAGCTTTTTCCTTTCTTGCAAAGAGACTTGAGTGGGGACACAGGGATTTGCCTCTGTTTTCTTTCTTTAAGCCTGTGCTGTAAATTACTTCAAAGAGCAAAGAACCCGAGGCATACTGTGCATATCAGGAAGGGTTCTGCAAACAGTCTGAGGGCATTTCTCTCTGTTAGTCAAAGGGTCTAAACAGTAGCAAGTGTTAATGCAGTGTAACACCAGCACATTGCTCTATAATGGATGAGGGGATTGAGTCCATCATCAGCAAGTTTGCAGATGATACCAAACTGGGAAGAAGGGTTGATCTGTTAGAAGGTAGGATGGCCCTGCAGAGGGACCTGGACAGATTGGAGAGATGGGCCGATTCCAATGGGATGATGTTTAATAAGTCCAAATGTCGGGTACTTCATTTTGGACACAACAATCCCATGCAGAGCTACAGATTGGGGACAGAGTGGCTGGAGAGTAGTGAGGCAGAAAAGGACCTGGGAGTGCTGGTTGACAGGAAGCTCAACATGAGCCAGCAGTGTGCCCAGGTGGCCAAGAAGGCCAATGGCATTCTGGCCTGCATCAGGAATAGTGTGGTGAGCAGAACCAGAGAAGTTATCGTCCCCCTGTACTCGGCACTAGTCAGACCTCATCTGGAATACTGTGTACAGTTTTGGGCCCCCCAGTTTGGGAAAGATGTCAGGATACTGGAATGTGTTCAGAGGAGGGCAACGAAGATGGTAAAGGGGCTGGAGCATAAGCCCTATGAGGAGCGACTGAGCGAGTTGGGGCTGTTTAGTCTAAAGAAGAGGAGGCTCAGGGGAGACCTCATTGCTCTCTACAGCTACCTGAAAGGAGGTTGTAGTCGGGCAGGGGTTGGTCTCTTCTCTCAGGTGACCAGTGACAGAACTAGAGGGCATGGACTCAAGCTACGTCAGGGAAAGTTTAGGCTTGATGTGAGGAAGAAGTTCTTTACTGAAAGGGTGATCGGCCATTGGAATGCGTTGCCGAGGGAGGTGGTGGAGTCGCCGACCCTGGAGGTGTTTAAGGGGAGATTGGATGTGGCACTGAGTGCCATGGTCTAGATGATGGTTGGTGTTAGTGTTGGGTTATAGGTTGGACTTGATGATCTCAGAGGTCCTTTCCAACCTTGTCATACTGTGATACTGTGATACTGTGATAATGCTGTATAAGGACTAATACTATATAAAGGACTCTTGGGCATACTTCTGGTATCAGCCTTTGTTTTAATTTAATGGAATTATAAGGCAAAAGCTCATTCTTCTCTCTGGCTGCTTTATTTTGTTGCACAGGCCTGCTGGCCTGTTTCAGCCCAGGAATGTTGCTGTTGTCTAAGAGTGGTAATGGTAGTAGGAAGAATCTTTGTGGGGGAGCATTACTGCCTGAGCTATTAAAAACAGTGTCAGTTTGGAGTTACCAACTTAAAAATAACATGGAATTTGCCATTACAGCAGCTAGTTGATAAGCAATTACTCTCAAATGAACAGAAAATTAACAGAAAAAACAATTGTAACAAGAACAACCACTAGTTCTGAAATTAAACACAGCAGTGATAAGACACCTGTGGTATGATTTCTCACCCTTCTCACACATGTTTTTAGAATAATATAAATCCATCTGTAGTTAGAAGGTGCAGGAAGGGCTTTGGGCATTTCCTGCACACCTACTGCAGAGCTGGTGGTCTAAAATTGATGAAGCCTATAGCCAACTGCATGTGCTCTGCAGGTGATAAAGCAGCTCCAGATCTTCGCTGACTTGAGAACACTCTTTTAGTATGAAATTAAGTCATCATGTAGATACAAACCTCAAGTTTCTTGTTTGTTGCTTTGTCAAGCAGAAAGAATATCTGAATACACGGGAGATTGAAAGACTGTTATTGGTCATTTGGTGTTGTGGGTTAGCATCTTTCCAAGTTTGCTTTTTGTGTGGTTTGCCTCATTTTATTCCTCTGTTCAGAAGTGAACCTGGTTTCCTACCTATCTGCAGTTGCATAACCCTCTTCCTTTCTAGTACAACTCTCTTTGCCAACTACTAGATATGCTTACATGGAAAGAATTTTATTACAGCGAGTATTTTTAGCTGGCTTAAGCAGAATTTAGTGGGAATAGGCAAAGAGCAAAGAATAGCCAGTATTGAACCATCAGCCTGCTCTTTTTAGGCTACCAGCATGTGTTCCTTGGACCCACTATGCTCAATTTGGCACTCGGTTAGTGTTCTGGTCTACTGTTGGTATATCCAGAAGTAGTATTAATATAAGACCATTAAAACACCTTGTGTTGAAAGAACTGTTGACAGCTGACTTCTGAAGCAGCTAAACATTATTTTGCCTTAAGGTCCTCAGAAATATGCAGTGCCCACCCCTTGAAGGGGGAAAAATATTTCTAGTTAGGCTTAGCTGTAGCTTCTTCAGAGTTTGAATTGACCCTGACCTTGCTATTAAAGAAAACCAATTGTGGATAGGGTTGATCTTTCAGATGCTCCATTTATAGCTGACAAAGTCAGCACGCCAAAATAATAATGTAAGTTACTCAGAGGAACCAACCAAATGTTCCCCAAATGTTTAACTTTGGAAAGTAGCACCTTTGCTTCTACAGTGCATGCTCTATGCCTGTATTTACATTGTAAATGTAGTGCTTCTAGAAGGTAGCCATGGCTTTTGAAGTTGGCAGTGAACAGATTTACTGGAAGTTTAGGGTGCTGTCTTTGTGCCTGAAGCCTGTGTTTTAGTTAGCTTCTAAGATTTCAAGACTGTCAATTAAGGTTTTGTACTCCACCTGAAGTTCCTAGATGGGACTGAGAAGATACACTTGAAATGTTAAATATAACTCATTTCTATTGTTCTTCTCTAAGTATGGTAACTATGGAGCCTTTTTTTGGCGACAGGATCAAGTTCCAGAATAAATTCAATGATGTTTACAGGGTGGATTTGGAGAAACTCCTTTTATAGCTGAAGAGGTCTCTGTCTTAGACCAGAGGGGGAGATAAAAGTAAGGTCTTAAATTAGACGGGAAAGTAATAAAGTACTGTAAATCTGAGAACACATCAAAGTATGGATATGCAGACCAGAAATAGCTGAGGGGAGAGAAAAAGCATGGGAATTGCACGTATCCACTTGCTTACCAGAGTGGTAACATGGTTAATATGCAGCTAATAAGGACTCAATGAAATACACCAGTAACAACTAGATATTCTCAATCTGTATCAGGTTTCTTCTGATGCTTAACTACAGCTGGAGTATTATGCTAAAAGTTGGTAATACTGAAAAGTGACTGGAATTGACAATCAAGTTAAAAACATGTCAGCTCTATGTATGGTAAACTTTAGTAAAGATGTTAATGGTCTTCCTGCCCAAAGCAAGATGGGGCTCCCTCTGTTTGGAGGACTGTGAATATGGATAGTTGCCATATATTTGTTTTGTATGACCTGTAGTTATTGCCGGAGCAGAATCCTATTTTGACTTCCACTGAATTCTTATTAAGCCTTTAAGTGGCTTTGGTATTACCAGTAACTTTATTTGGGGAAGTAATTTGTCACACTGCTAAAAAATACAGCAACTATCTATGTGAAGGTTGCTATGCAGTTTAATGTAACGCATAAAGACCAACCTTGACTATCAAACTCTGCTTTAATATTCTTCTGAGAGTACAGTGCTTGGAATATTTGTGGACATCATCATGTCCCTGAATACAAATTTCAAGTCAACTCTTTGAACAGACCAACACAATTTTACGTGATTGCTGGTTCTGTATTTACTGCATTTTATAACAATTTTTCTTTTCCTTTTAGCTTTACCTTCAGGCCAGAATGAAAGGAGACTGGGCAAGGCTTGTACGTCCTACGCTACAATTTGGTCTCATTGCTGCATCTATCTATGTGGGTCTCTCACGTGTTTCTGATTACAAGCATCATTGGAGTGATGTCTTAACAGGACTCATTCAGGGAGCAGTGGTAGCTGTGCTCATTGTAAGTAATTCCTGAGGGATGCTTAAGGGGTACATGCGCATACATGTGTGCTGCCTTGGAATTGCAGGCTGTGTTCAGAGGAAAGCAGACCTAATGCTTTGAAAATTGCTGGACAAGAGAAACAACTCCTTGACGTGGGTCTAGCAACAGTACTTTGGGGACTGAGGCAGGCTCTGGGCCAAAGGTGAGATAAGTGGTAGTTCTAGCTGTTAAGACTACGTGAAATGGTCCCTGTTCAAGGGCTTTCCTAATAACAGAGATGGAAACAGTCAACTCCAGAACTTGTGTGGGTCTCTAGATATACCTTGTGCTTCCAGGCAAGTTCTAAATCTCAAGTACCATAGCAGAGAGAACTGCGTACAAGGTCAGCAGGGCAAAAAAGGCCTTTAAGGATAAAGAAAGCACAGAAGGGTCTGCCTCTGCCAGTTTATACAGATTTCAGTCTGATGGGAAACTAAAAGCCTTCACCATTTCTTGTGTGCATTCGGAGTGTTAAAAGGGTGTCTACAACAACAGCATGTGGAGATTAGTTGTACTGATAAGTGAAAAGCTGTGTCTCAAGGAACAGAGAATCAGCTAAACCTTGGAGCTGCAGGCCAGGCTGACTGAGTGGCAGCAGCTGTGCTGGCTGTCACCGAAGTGCTGTGACTGATTCATCCATGGGATGGGACAGATCAGACAGGGTTGTTCAGAGATGTGAGCTCTGAGGTCATACTGCAGAATTCAGTTACCAAGAACTGAGGCTCACCTGAAGAACCACCTTCAAGATAAATGCTCTCTCAGCTGAATGCCAGAAGGGTATGGTTCATTTCAAGATAAAGCTTTGTTTTGATGACTGATTGCAACAAGTAAATCTTGGAGCAGCTCTGGGAAACCCTACCTCCTGCATTAGCTCTTCTTAGCAATAGCTGCACGTTCACTAAAACATACTCCAAACCCTCATTTCCGTACAATTTCATTTTTTAAAGAAAAGGAGCGCAGGGACTGAGAAACATCAGGGAGTGACGAGCTGAGGGCACTTTTATTAGAAAAAGTTTGGTGGAGGGTCGTTGATTGTGAGGGTGTCTTTAGAGTTCATCTTTAGAAGCAGAAAGCTGAGGTAAGTGTACTGGCAGCAACTAAAAATGGAGCGTTCGGTTGACTTGAATGAATTCAGCGTTCTGTGGAAGCTGAAGCAGCACGCTGGGTCACCAGCCAGCCCTCAGTGCAGAAGGTGGTTTCTTCTGCTGCACTGAACTGTGTTCTGCAGTTCACAGGTTTGCAGTGGAAGGGGAAGAAGGGATATAGGAAGGGAGGGGATGACGAGAGGTGCATTCTTATTTATTGCAGTCCATGCAGCACTGTACCCAGCTCATCTATTAGTATGACTTGGCAGAGGGAAGACAGCAAGCTGCAGAATTGGATCAAAGCATGAGTCTTGTATTCTGTAGCTGTGAAGGAAATCAGGTGGTAAGTTCAAAGGAATGCAGGAGAGGATAGTGTAGGCAGAGGTGCCTTTACAGCTGCTGGAGCTGTGGGTAAGACACAGGTATTGCAGAGGGAGAACTGCTGTGAACCTTGCCAAGGGTGTGAATCCAAGTTTGATTTAAACACCTTTTAGAGAAATGCAAGTGAGTGACAATCCAGAGAATAAGTCACTAACTTTTGAACTCTTCCTCAGCTAAAGCAGAAGCTCTCCTGTCCTGTTCTAAATAAATTACAGAATTAATTTAAGTGTACATGTGATGTGGGCCCTCAGCAAGCATTTCTTGCTTCTTTATTTAGAGTAGTTCAAACTATGGCTATCATAATGAAGCAGTGCCTGATAAGGACAGTTAGAACTGTAGTTAGTACACAGCCCTAATTGTGTACTAATTCATTTGGCTTAAACTATCAGTGATCAAGTGGTCAGTGGGGCTGTGTGTGTAATAGTGGGAGAGAAAGACCAGAAGAACAAGATGCCAGAATTTTATGAGATGAGCTAGCAATTTTCTAATATTTGAGTCAGTTTAAACTCTTATTAGTTTTCACTGTGGAATTAACCTTCTGCAAATGCATTTACCCATTGTTTCAAAGACTTACAAGTGCAGGAGCCTAACACTAATTTGTTTGCTTAGGTTGTGTATGTGTCTGACTTCTTCAAAGAGAGAGGATGTACGTTTCAACCAAAAGAAGATTCCCATACAACCCTCCATGAGACTCCAACAAATGGAAATCACTTTGGCAGCAATCATCAACCATGAAGAATGACCCACCTCACCTGTCTTGTGCTCTGAAAGGAAAACAATTTGATGAGTCTAACTATGTAATATCAGTAAATGCCTTTAAGGGGCTGCTGCTGCTTTTGGATGCTCACTTTACCTGTATATAGTAGCACTTACCACAGTTATTGTATATTTAAACCTTAAATTTCTGTTCGTTCAAGCTCTTGCTTTAAAGAAAAAAGCTATTTGAATTGTAAATTTTTATTGAAAACACGGTTAACAGCTATATTACATACAATGCTGTTTATACATAGCCTTGTTGAAGCAACTGTGGTTTAAGTACACACTATTAAAAATAATGACTTGAGATGGAAGTAGCATGTGAAGCTGATGAATGTGTTCCATAATGTGAATCTAGTACTCTTTTTTTACAATACCTTCTGTTACAGGTAAAGGCTTGCAGCAAACACAATATCTCTCTTGATTTTTGTAATCCCTATTAAAAAGGAAAATTGTATTAATATCTAGCAGTTATAACTGACACAATCACTTAAGTATAATTACAAGCATATGCTTTGCAGTAGAGAAAGTGTTACAAGTCTTAAATGCAGGTCGTTGTCACAAACTTTAGTCAATGTGCATCAAAACACTGACCCTTTAAGTCAAACTTTGTAACAATGATATTCTCTAGGAAGAGGGCAAGGATGCTGTTTACCACTCTGTCAAGAACAGACACATTACCAAATCATTCACCCACACCCTGTCCTCCCTGACCCTCCACCAAGTGTCCTCTCCTATGCTTTCCAGAATTACTTCTTACACTGTGGAAGTGAAATACATACCCTCTGCAAACTTGTTTTCCAACTCTGTGTTTCCAATGGCTTTTGCAGCCTGGCACATCTGCCGAAGTAATTCTTCTAGCCTTCTCATGCAACGAATTATGCTCCCTGTATAAAAAGAGTGAGGAAGAACTTTGTATCCCCTACCACATCATGTCACTGAATAATTCAGTTGCCTGAGCCTGCAGTGAACCCAAGCAGTAGTTCCTTCTCCAGCTCCTTCCATTAATTTAGAAGCTAACGCTAAGCATAGCCATATGCTTAAGCTTGGTTTCTTTTTAAAAGTTGATTTCTCCATCAGCATTTCCCTGAAGCTGTCTCCAAAAGCTTGTCCTGTTCTTTTCACAGTCTCTAAAATATATTCAGAGGATTCTTGGTTGTTTACTAATTCCTGTTGGATTTTTCCTTCAAGTATTTGCTGACTTCCCTCAAAAAACATACCGTATAGGGGGATTCAGAAGTTTGCTGCTTCAAGAACCAACACACAGATTTTTTGGACTGTGCCTAGTCTTTAGTTGGCAAAGCCAGTGAGGCAGTGATGGGCCTACCTTAGCACTCTGCTGCCACTCAGGAGTCTATGGAACATGCTACCCATTACGTGCCTACAGTACTGCACACAAGCTCAGTTTGTTACACGTTCATCTCCTTGTTTACGTTACATAAGTCTGTAAAACCCACTGCAATGACACCAGGTGAAAAAATCCAGAGGTAATCTTACAAGACACAAAGCCAAAGTAAGTGAACCATGGGCAGCTCCCCCAGAACAGCCACGCTGCTCTGTGGCAAGCCTAGGCTTGGCTCTCAGAGATCCTGCTCATCTACAAGGCCAACCCTGACAGCCATTCCAGGGAGCATGCATTTGCAGGTGGTGTTGCTGCACATTTTTTTTGTGTGTGGGGAAAAAAAAATTATTTTTGGAATAAATGTCTGTGCTTGCTTACACAATACAAACAGTTATTAATGATACTTAGCTCAGTTTACCCTTCTTCCTCACAGCTTTAAAAAGCTTTTCCAATTTCACACGCATGTTTCAGCTTAATGACAACTCAACAGCCAATCAACACTGCTCCAAACTGCAGCAAGCGTGCTTGCTCTTGGAGCGCTTTCTTACACTGCAACCTGAAAAGGCACCATTTACTTAGCACAACTACAGACTTTCATGCTGCTCCTAACTGCACCTAAGGGGGTTTTCAGACACTTGACCATCAATACTAAAAAACTAGCAGAACACTATCTATCTTAGGCTTCTGAGAGTTGAAGGTTTCAGATTCAAGGCTTCTGTCTACAAAAGTCCTGCCAATGCCTTGTTAGTCTGGTGGCAGCATTGAACATGAATCTCCCACTCAAGAAGAGCACAGTGTTTTGGAAAGCACTTTTAGCAAGTTGGGGGGCAGGTGATGAAGAATTAGGAAAAAAAGAATGGTGGCTTCCAATGCAGTCTCTAATGGCTGGGCAATTTTTTACCTCTTTACTAAAGTGGTGCACAACAGTGAAGCTGGGACTCGCCGCAATAGTAGCAAATCTAGTGATTTGCTAATTCCACATTGCCCAAAAGGCAAAGAGGCAAACGCACCTCCTTTCAGAGCTTCGGTAAGCCATCATGCTGTTAACTCATGGTAACAATCTCTATTGAAATTAATACAAGAAGCACTGATGTCTAAAATGAAAATTTCTACTTGAGATCAGAATAAGCACACTGGGGTTTTTCGTTTGTGTTTTGTTGTTTGGTTTAGTTTTTTTTGTATTCTGTTTTTTAATTTCTTTGAAATCACTGTAACGGCTTGGCTAACCAGGACAAATTCCCCCAGGACTTAGCAACCTCATGTTGCATTTAAGATAAGTGTAACTGACAGTGGATGTCTGATGAGCTTTCCTTCCTTTTGGACAAAGCACAGAAAACCAGGCCATTAAAAGTTACACGAAGAACCATGCGTCAGTTATTGCCAAAAGAGCTCAGATTCTCAAAACAGACCCGTAAGATCTATTTTTGAGGGAGCAAGCAGTTGACTAGACCAAAGCAGACTGACTAGCCACTGCCCAAATATGGTAAATCAAAATGTTACTGTCCTGTGTATTCCGAACAGTCAAGTGCCAATGTAAAGATATAAACCAGGTACTGCTTCTCCTTTTGTGATTCTCTTACCTGGGGGGGTCTAGGACAACTCTCTGCAGCCAACTCGCTGTGGGACAACTATATGCAGGGAGTCCCAAACCTAAACCCTAAACACTAAACCCTATCCCTACCCCTATGCCTGTCCCCATCCCTAGTTGTCCCCATGGAGAGTTGGCTGTGTAGAGTTGTCCTGCAGAGTGTTGTCCCCTTATATACTTAGGGTGCCTCTACAGCAACTATAAGGCTCAGACATTCAATGCAATAGAATTAATTTGTTGAATGCAGAATCAAAGACTGCCAGGATTCCAGTTGCTCGCAGGCAACCTGCTTTAGAAAGTTCCTGGGACTATGCCCTGGATTACAGAAGTGCATGAATTCCTATTTTTTAAGGGCTCCCATTTGCAGCTGTGTACATACAAACAAGAGAGCAGCATTTGAGACATGATAATGACAACAGTAACAATCTCAAAAACGATTTTCAAGTATCAGTCATTCCATGCAGACTTGTAAGACTGGTACCCCCCTCCCCGCACTGCTCTTCACAACTCTCAACACAGCTGGTAGAAGATGAAATCAGGGCTTTCATTTAGATAGATGGTTTGTCTTTTTACAAACTACCTGGGCTTTGATTCATCCTGTTTTTAAAGTGATGAAAACTAAGTATCCCTCCTCAAGGGGCAGTTTCTAGTACTCTCAGTTTCAGTAACCAGATTAACCCAGACTACATCCAGGGTTTCAAATATCTGCATTACACTTCTGTGATGAACAATCCTAAACAGAGACTTGGTTACTACCTCTCACTAAGGCATTAAGAAACCGAGAAGAACTTTCAAATTACCACGTAAAGAAAGTTCTTAACTGTAATGAGGACAAGCACAAGAGCTATACTTCTCAATGGCCAGCACTCAGAACACGGTATTTTTTTCTTTTAACTGGCAAAGGTAAGCAATAGTTAAGATTTTTGAGTTTTATAGAATGTTTTTTAAAAGGTAAAGCTATCCCTTTAAAAACATCTCCTACAGATTCTAAAATATCAACAGTAAACAATTTGTTTCCCCACTTAGTTTCAGCCATGCAGATATTTGAATACCTCTGAGTTAATAAATTTTGTGATCTACTATAGGGTTATTTTGAGTTAACATTCCATGTTATGGAATTACCATCTCACACTTCCTAAGGAAGAATTGATTAATGTACCTTCAAAGACATCAGTCATTTTGCAGATGTGAGCAAAGTTAGCTCCATTTGCCCATGTATACACCACATCCATTAGGTTGGGTCTGAAAGAATTTAAGTAATTTTCTTCATCAATTTCCAGTTTTGCTTCTGCTGACACCTTGGCGATTCTTTTTGCACACTCCTTTAAAACAAAATATTTAAAAAATATGTTCAAGCAGAGTAAGTGTTTAACCAAGAGAAAGGCTTGCATATTATTAGGTACTGCACACAGGATGAGGTTTCTTTTTCAGTGTGAAATTATTCAGAATCAGAAAGCAAGACACAGCTTACACTGAGTATGTCTGCATTAACAACTTGCAGTATAGTAAGCAAGCTTATAAAGTTTTTAAAGGCATACGCTAAATTAGTAGAAAGATTTCTTGCGAACAAGATAACCTGTTATTACATCCTGCAAAACCACATGCAATGTCAGCCAAACTCACTGATGATCCAAAATCAAGTCCTCCCCATGCACTCATTATAGTTTACTCACACACTTTATTCATGTTAACATTAACCGTGAGCTCAGATGGAGTTCTAATGGACAGATTACCTGCATCTGCCGAAGTGGTCCTGCCAACTGCTCTGTCAATTTTGGCATTTCACTGGACTGAAAAAGAAGACATTAAAAAATCTCATGCAGTTCCATACATCTGCTCTACAAATTAATGCAAAAATGGAAGTTCAACATGTGCCAGTGCCATCCTAAATTACTCAAATAACTTCTCAAACCTTTTATCAAACACTAAAATTTGCTGAATTCCACAAGTACTTGTTCTTCAAATTAAATCAGAAAATTAAATATTTCTGTATAGTAGTACAGCAGCATGAGAAAAATAACACCTTCTTTCTGAATACTTCAAAAAGGAAAGGATAAAAATGCACAACAGCTTAGACCGTTTTGACCGATTTCAGGAACTGAATTATAAACACTACTCTTGGTAGACAAGAATGTCTAGAAATCATGAACTGAAAAAGTAACTCACGTTCTCTTGAAACACAAAACAGCTTAGTAGTGCAGTTGCTTGTTCGGCAGATAAGTCATTGAAGAGACCATTGAACATCATTTCTGTCAGGAGCAGCTCATCAGCACTAAAATAAAGAGAAAGAAGCTTAGGGAGAAAACTTACTGAAATGTAATTTTTAAATGAAGAACCATAGTTCCATTTTGTGAAGCAATTGGATGCAAATAAGCAACAGCTTCTTAATTTTCCTTACAGGAACACCAAATACTAATATATTACCTTTTTAAGGGGGATGCTAATTAATAAGAGTTTAGAAAAACTAAAAGCTTTTACTGAACTACAAAGTATCTCTCCTGATAGTTTATAAAAGTTAGTATTAATAGTTGCTTTAGTCATTTTTTATTACACAGGACATCAAGCGATTAAAAAGAACCAGAGTGCGACAATTCATAAAAAAAGACTATAATTGGTACTGGGGCTGCCCAAAACCGATTCCACTGGGTATTTCCAAGATATTGAAAAGAGGAATGAATTTGATTTAATTTACTTGCAGAATAACGACTTAATAAGGAATTATAAACTAAATTGCATTCCAACAGCCCTATCTATGGTGGCAATTAGGCTGTATTATAAACTTGTCAGCAACTTGGTAATCGCTGACAATTACACTTTTATTTGTGTATGACTCTGTACTGAGAGTCCTGGAAGTGAAACCATAGAAACTGAGACCATCCTCTCATATAATGTACAGTATTAAATGAAAATTCACACTATTCCCTAAGCTATGTAGAAAACAACCATTGTTGTGGCCTTTTCAAGTTGAAAAATGTATTTTGTGCTTAAGTCACTATCTTCTCTACTTTGATCAGTATATTCCCTTTATAACACAGATCACCCAGTCTCTGAAGAATCTTTCCTCTAAGTGTCTCAGAATTTTAAAATACAAACATGACATACTAATTTCAGCAAGGACAGTAAAGATTGTATTCATTACAATAATCACTTTGTACAGAAACCAATTACCTGCTGATTTCACAAGCGACCCGTCCTTTCATCTCAATAACATCTGAGGATGTGGCAAACCCAAGTCTTCTCAAAACACGCTTGCGGCATTTGAGTTCATCCATTTGTAATACAGTTCTGGCTTTTTTAAGTTCTCGTTTTGCTGCTTTAATATCCATAGCAATCTGGGGGGGGGGTCAAAGGGAGAGAAACTACATGCTGCTGTTTTAACAGATGCAATTGTTTTAAAGACATTCTTTTAAGTCACATAAAGGCCCCAGAACGTCATTATATGGACATACTAGTTGACACCGACTCACCTAACTCCACTAAAAGGAAAGTTTAAAACCAATTTAAAAAAAAAATCAGTTCCATTTACCCAAAGGAAACCATGGCAAGTTTGGAATGTTAAAACTGTTTACCCAGAGTGGGGGAAAAACCCAACCAGCACAGACCAAAAAACCATAGAAGTAATCTTTGGTTAAGAAATGACCACTCATCTTTTTGAGGAAGGCCACAAAAAGGATCAGAGGGATGGAACAATTCTCCTATGAAGATAGGTTGAGAGAGTAGGGCTTGTTCAGCCCAGAAAAGCGAAGGCTCTGGGGAGACCTTCTTGCAGCCTTTCAGGAATTAAAGGAGGCTTATTAGAAAGATGGGGGTCAAACTTTTCTGCAGGGCTATTGCAATATAAGAAGGGGTAATGGTTTTAAACTAAAATAGGGTAGACAGAGAAGATATGAGGAAGCAATTTGCTAGGATGATGATAGTGAAACACTGGAACTGGTTGCCAGAGAGATGGCAGAAGGCCCATCCCTGGAAACATTTGAGATCAGGTTGGATGTGGCTCTGCATAATCTGACCTAGTTGAAGATGTGCCTGCTCACTGCAGGGGAGTTGGACTAGATAGCCTTTAGAGGTCCCTTCCAGCCTAAACCATTTTATGATTCAATAACCTTCTGAGACTTGTACTACATCTCAGCTAACTATTCAACCAATGTAACCCAAAGGCATTATTTCCTGTTTCTAGAGCTTCTCCAGTGTCTTGTTGTTTACCATAGCTGCTGTTAACAACCTGACAGCAGGGTGTACAGTGCACACACCCTTGCAGAACTCTGCTTGGTCCATCAGGTCTTACCATATACAACTTTGTGCTGCCCATACCTGAACTACCTCACACCTGTGAAGCAATTCCTGGAGAATCTGTTTTCTGTAGCAGCATGGAAATGTAAGAGCTGGTTTTGTGCACAACCAGCTTCAGTCTAGCACGGTACAACTCTATACAAAATAAGTAAGCGCATTGTTTCCTGCCAGGAGACAGTTTGGGAAGCAGCAGCACAATGATTCATATGGTACACTTCCCAAGCTGATGAGCCCTATCAATTCAACTTAGCTCTGCACAAACATACTAAAAAAGACCAGTTTCAACTATCTGTGAAGATTTTACCTACACTGTATTGTGCTATGCCTTCTCAGTGAAAAGGTCTCCAGTGGCATCATTGTAACCTTGCTTTCTTTCTAGGTGTACTTCCCATCTGGTATCAATCAAGGGCATAAAACCAACTAAGCCAGTTTATCAGTGAGAGTCAATCATTTTACTGCATTTTAAAAGGATTATTTGGGATTTATTAATTTAAAAAGCATCATTTGGACTTTGTAAAAAAAAGAAAAGCAAGTAAGAAGGGAACTACCACTATCTCTCACTTCAGCTAAATATAAGTATAGTGCTTTATATCATAATTTTTACCTGTGCTTTTTTTTCACAAAGTTTGTATACAGTTTCCAAGTTGGGATCATTGTGAAGAGGATGTGAATACATCCTATGCTCAAATGCCTCCACTTTCTGGATTACTTTTTTCAGTCCTTGATCTTTGATGCCCATGTCATCAATAGGGTCTAGTAATGGTACTCCATCAGGAAACCGCTTCTGTACTTCCTAAAAGGAAAAAAATATATTTATTGTAAGATTAGTAAAAGTAACATAAACTATGCTCTTACAAATCATCTGGCCCAACTTCAGGGAGACAGTAGCATAGGTTTGTTATGTGATGTTTCAGCAGTTTCAAATGACCATTGACAAGGAGAAACAATTAACATACATCATTGGCTTCCAACCCCTTTTAAGAATAAGGCTGACATAAGCTTTAGACAAATGTCTCTAGAAAAAGTTGTCTTGGGTTCAGGAGGACTTCGCTAATGAGAGCACAGTGCTTACACAGCCTAGCAGAACTTACTTGTATGGATTTTAGCACACTTTGCCTGTTGTCAACAGGCCTCAGGTCTTTTGGTATGTAAAGTCGGACACTGCTGATAGCTGAGAGAAGATGCACCAAAACAGGAACAACCTATAAAAAGAGAGCGAAGTAACTGATAAATCAGTAAAAAATATATTTATTGTTACTGTTACAAAGCAAAACTTTTCAAAGGAAGAAAAAACCCCTTGTGTACATAAGGACAAAGCAGTGGGTAAGGTGACATCAGGAAGCAGGAAGATGTGAGTAATGAGGTAAAGTATTAATAAAGAAGGCAACTATGTTTGTGAAGTTAAATCTGGAGACAAATTGAACAACTGTATTAAGACAAACAATTACAACTGTTTGTCTTGATACAGGGTTTCAAACTGAAAATTTTAAATAATGCAAATACTTTTGCAAACAATTTAAATTTAATTTTAGGATGCGACAGCCTTGCAAAGTTGAAGGGGCCTGAAAACCAGAAAAAGGTAAAAAAATAATTCCATTCCCAGAGACAGGAGATACAGCTAAGAAAAGTATCTGCCAAACAGCATTGCGAAAATTTATTACTCAAGCATTACAAAAATTCTAATTTCATTCTCAAATCTAGAAGAACAAATGCACGTTACCCAAAAAATCCTGCACAAGTGTTCTAAGAAAAGAAACAGCTTATATAGACAGTTGTTTTTTCTGCAGATATTATATGCTAAGAAATTCAGTCAAATATTTTGAAAGTTTTTGAAACTTGGAGTTTCCTCTTCAGTGAAATCAGCAACCGTTTAAGAAAGCAGAGTTGGGTCTAGAGCTCCTTTCTCTTTTACCACAGCTTGCAAATGCTTTGGAAATAGAATCTTTGTGAACATTTATAAGAAACTACTAAAAATATATATAACTATATTAGACATATGTAACAAACCTGCATCTCTCCTTTCTCATCAGTTCTGGCTGGCTTTGCAGCCTCAGTAGCAGAATTTTTCAAACTCTCTTTGCTGCAGTGCAGTAGCACTTCAACTACATATAATGGGTCCAGTTCACCAGAATTTGGCTGTTAAGGGCAGAGGAAAAAACAATTCCATAACAGTTATTTTAAACTACCAGAAAAAACACACTTGCAAAAATGACCCCTTCCCCACCCTCCCTAACTGCAGCACTAGGTGCTTCTGCCTTTTCTTCTAGATGGAACTCTTTCATATGCAAATATCTTTGGTAACTGTAATGCAAGACACCTGCATCACGCTACCAGTATTTTGCCTTTTTTAAAAAAAAGAAACAAAATTTGAGGGATCTTTTTTATTTGCAGGTTTGCAAGTTCAAGTTTTCCCCCACAATAAAGACCACAGAAAAATTTTTACACACAACAGCTTGTATCCGCAGCAAACAGGAAGTCACACCTTGCAGGCGACACCTTTACACACCCCAAAATGCACACGTAACACCAGATATTCATTCAAATAACACAAACATGTAGTGATAGTGGTTAAAAACTGTTGCGCACAAAGCCATAACCTTTTACTATAAGCTAGTTTAAAAAACCTGATGTAAGTTATTTCATGGGATCAATATGCACTAAAGAGTTGCTTAAATACACTCCTACTACAAGAAAGTATTTTTATGACTTGGAATAGAACTAAGTTATGGGCCTAACACTGAAGGCAATCATCATCTTTTAAAATATCATCTGCCAGCGTCTCTGCTTCCAAATACAAGAGACAAGGTAAGAGAGAACAGTCTTTTTAAAATTCCATATTAGCTCAGTTTTCCTGGGCGGTTATTTTTCATTACAAATCTACAATGTACTGTTTTCTTTCGCTGCATGCAAAGCAGGGTAGACCTGCCAGCATTTCTAAGAGATTCTCAGAAGGACTACAAGAAACTGCCATTGTAAACTAAACAGAAAACCAGGGTTATCCTGTCCTACAAGGCAGGTAATTTCTGCAAAAAATGCAATTACTTGCTGGGGAAGAAACTGTTCCTCTGAAATCTGTCCTACATTTGCAGAACGCACTCACAGCAATGCACAAAACTCATAGTGTTGTTCTCTGAATTAGAATGTTAAAATAACATCCTCGTATACCAAATCAGTACCCAGTCAAAACCACAGAAAGAATAATGCTGACTTGAAAAAAGAGGAGACTGAACTCACAGCCGCATATATATGCTACAGAAAATACTAGAACTGGAGCTATCCACAAACTTATGAGAGGAAAAATAAATTCTATGAGTAATTGTATAGTAAACCTATTGATAAAAAGAGTACAAACATCATTAACGCTTGCTGCTAACATTACTCTCTGTAAGTTTACACATACCAATGGCTTTCAGACAATGCTGACCAGATGTGACTTAATCTAGAACTGCTTTCTGAATGTGTGCTGTTTTATTCAGGGGGTTTCCTACAACATTTTATGCACTAAACCCTTGAACACGGACAGCCATGTTTTTTACGGAATAATAAAAGGGGACTAGGAAACTCTAAAAATTTGTTAGTCACAGATATCTGTTGTGTCAAGCTCAAATGATTCTTTGGTTCATGCTACGTGAGTACACATGCTTCAAGGATAAAATTCTGCCCCCTTTGGCAGAATATTGTACGATAAGGTGTACTCCAAGGATTTTAGATTTGCCCTGAAACATCTATTACTTCATGTGTGTGGAAACAAAACAAGATAAGACATCCGGTTGTATCTGCAAACCAAGACATATAGCACAGACAACAAATTCAGATTAATAACACCAGATTCACTGAAAATTCAGTGACCACGACACAGCACTAAAAACAATGTTTATGTTGTAAATATTATAAACAACCATGAACAGCTAAGTATGTAAATTTAATTCTAATAAACAAGGGTTAGAATCACCGAAATAAGGAACACCAAATTTCAGCATCTCAAATTTTCAATAACAGAAATTTGGCATCTAGAATCACAGTCAGATGACAACACGAACTATAAACATCACAATGACAAAACTAGCATACTGCTGGCACAATCCAGTGGAAACAAAATTTCTTACTTGAAAATATTTGGGGTTTTTTTTTTGTGAATTCCAAAGCAAATAGTTATTCTGCTACATAGTTTACTGTACAAAATATAGCAAGCACCGCTGCTTGAAATAAATTCTTTCATCTCCTGTAATTCAGGATAAAATGCTATTTGTGTTCACAACTTTGTGGAACGCTGCATCATGAAATTAAGCTGGAATAACATCTAAATATAATTTACAACTAACATAACTGACAATGACTCGTGCATTTGCTTTCACACAGTGACAAAAAGAATTACTCAGTGAAATACAGATATACCTTCACCCTAAACGTCAATCTTCATTATATATATTATTCACTAAAAAAAGGACTTAATTAGAAACTATGCTATAGTAGAGAAAAATTTACCATGAAAGAAAAACCAATAATATATACTGAATTCAACACAATTTCTAAAAGCAAATCCAAAGAACCATCACAAGTTAGAAGTGAATGAAGGTTTAAAGACGTGGCATAATAATAGCGATACATTTCCAATACTAACTACGTATACTACTACACTAAACAGTAATGGGGAAATATATCTACATCCCAGGATAAAAATGCATTGAATAGACATACCAAAATGGATAAATAAAAGCTATTTAAAGTAATTTTTTTTGCCTCTGCTCATACAAACTAGCTTTTCCATACTGGTTTTAAAATTTATATTTAAAGTGCTTTAAGTCTGTTCCATAATTTTTAGCACCTATTGTAATTCTTTCCACAGAACTCAGAAGGAAAAATTCAACCCAGCTGCTAGAATGACTTTATGAAAAAAATGCTGCTGGTGCCAGAGCCATCTCCTGCAGAATAGACCACAATTTCAAAGCCAACATTCAAAATCAATGGCTTTATACAACAGTGAGGCAGGCCAGATAGGGAAAGCAAATAGATACGTGGATAAAATACGATACAGTTAGAAGAAATGCTTCCAGTGACACAGAAGTTCGCAATTTTACACAGAAGGCTGGGGTGAGGGGGAAATCTGTTTTACTGCTCATGTGGTTCTATGAAAAAAGCAGTCTAGTAGCAAATGTTTAAGCAACAGCAGAAACAGCCCAGTTTTCCAACTTGAAAAAAAAGAACTGTGACTTTCAAAAGGAAGATGGAAAATGAAAACAAAACCTCTTTTAATAAGTTCTGTATACACACATTTTTCTTGTTTCCTCTGTAATGAATACATATTAGAGAAGCACCAAAAGGTGCCACAATGTACAGCTGCCACCAGAACTTGACAAAGATAATGTTTCAGTTAGACCTAGTAATTAATGCCAATGTTCTTCTGCCAATATTACAGCAAAAATGCCACCACAGAAAAATATGCTTTAAACTTAGGTTTTAATTTAGCCAGCAGAGTAGCCTGTAAAAACATTTCTTAAAGGGAGACCAAAACATCCTCTCTGGGCTTATGCGGAGACCAAGTATCAAAATGGATTTTTTTTTTTGAAAGGAAAACCAGCTCTGGCTTCTGTTGCATCACTGCCCTCTGTACTTTCTTCCACATTTCCCTGAACCTATTTCTATTGTTTTGGTCTCTTGATATTCTAACATCTCAACTCTGAACTTCACAGCAATGTCTTGGAGGACAAGCAATCCCACATCTCATGCACTAGCTAGGGCTTGAGACACAAATCCCCAGTTTAAGATAACTCTCTACGCAGAGCCAAACATCCATTGCCCTAGGCTCTCAATCCTCACTTACAGCTTCTGCAGCTCTTCTGAGTGGAGATAACATCATATCTTTCCCACGAAGGGTTTAACGTAGCATTGTTGGGGATGCCTCAGAAACAAATTAAATAGTTTGAAACATTTGTAGTGCCAAGTGCACTTCTGAACTTCTTATCCCAGACACAAGTAAGCATTTCCTCCATAAATATACCAAAAGTTAAAAAAATGAACACAGGACTTATGGCTTGTTCCACCTCCCACAGTTCCTTTTGTTATACTTTCACTTCAGGAAGGCTTGAGCTTTTTGTAAATTTAAGGCAAAATAAAAAAAAAGTTTTTTGCCTTAAAAACTACCAAACAAGTGTTATTTCCAGAAAAAGCAGAAAGGTATATATCTTTCTAATGGAGAGAATGTATGTTTTACCTTGACATTAGATTTCTTAGAGAAATTAACAACCACTCCCCATCCAAAGTCATCACCTTCATTCTTCACCTGAAAATATTACAAGATGTTATACCACAACCCATGTAAAATCACACTCTAGCAGCCATATTTATTTGGATTTCTGATATTTACAACAGCAGTCTGGACTATTATTCATTATGAAAACAGTGTTTCTTTTAACACATAGTAGAATGTTTAACAAAGAAACATAATGAGAGTCAAACTTTTTTGCTTAGTGTGATGCTTGTATTTTTTCAAGCTGGTAAGCCAGGAGAGACAAATGAACTCTGCAAATGTTACAGACATGTAGAGATTTGAATTAAAAACAAAACAAAAGAAAAACCAAATTACCTTTACCAGTCTTCCTGGCTGTAGAAAGGGCAAGCAATACTTTGGTTTGTGAATATACTCTTCAATCTCTTTACCCAGTTTTGCAAGCTGCTGTCGGATTTTGTAGTATATGACCACATTTTCTTCATTTGGAATTGCTATTTTGTTGTACTGTCCTTCCAAATTATTCACCCCTATAATAAGTAAAATCTCATGGAAATTAATAACTTCACAGATTTAGAAATCAATGTTTTACTTTCAGATCTACATAATTAATATTTTATCATTCAAAATTAATTTTGGCACTCATTTACAATAACCTGCTCTCTAGAAAGCTAGATATCTATAAATGTGTACACTAAGTTCTGTTTAGAGAAAATTAAATATTACTACTACATTTAAAAAAAAACCAAACAAGCTTGAGAAAACAGAGAAGGTTGCACCTCCAGTCGTGCAGGAATCACTGATACAGTGTTGCAAAGAAGTCCAACATTAAGGTGCAACAATTTGTCAGAGGGTATTCACTGCCCACCAGTGGTCTTCTACCTTATCCTGTGAAAACCAGACTGCTCAAAGACATCTTCTAACAAGGTGTCTTCCAGCAAGAGGGATGTTGTCAGAAAATGTTCTTCCTAACCTGCTTTAGGCTCTGATCTAATCAGTTAGAAATCAGTATGTTCTTCCTCCAATATTTTTACACCTTATTTGGGCAAATCAGTTTTTATTATAAGCAACATCTTCATTCTCTCACATAAACAAAGGACACATTATAAGCATCTCTTTTTTCCTGTCTACTAACTCACCTTCTTCCATGCTATATGAATGCATAGGGATTTCAGAGACAGCTCAGGAAAGTGCTCCCTATTTTTAGTTGCTCAGTTTTTAAATAAAAAAAAATCCATACTCATGCTATAACTTCTTCCTTGATCTAAACAATCATTTCTCTCCTTTGTGTTTTTAACTGCAGTTGAAATGATTAAAAAATTGTAACACTCAGTGTGGTTCATAAACAAAAGATGTCCAAGAAATACAAAAAGTGTTCTCCAGATCCGTTTCTCTATTTAAATAGCAATGTTGGAAGGCGAGAATGAAGATCTAGGCATGCCAACTGAAACAGGCAGGCTGTGAGGAAATACTATATATGATGATTACTGTCTTAAATATTGCACCTGCAAACTAAACAAACCCCATAAAGGGAATCGAAACTCCACATCTGCAAGTCTATCCAAGCTACACACACACACAGAGTCTCTATTAATATTCAATTAACAGATTAACTGCTCATTTAGCTGTGGCAAAGAAGTAGTTACCCCTCATGTTCTTAAGATCCTTTTGGGTCAAGTTCTGAAAGAGGCCTCTATCCCAAGCATTGGCTGAGATGTTTGGAAACTGACTTTGGCTCATGAAAACACACTATGACCATGGCTCAAAATTAAGTTACTCATTGTAGTGCAAATAAGGTTCCAGTCCTCTCTGAGTTTTATTTTTGTGTTTTAATCACACATTTTTTCCTACACTACTCTGAATGCAGCATGCCTCAGTCCTTTTTAGAGATCATAATGAGAGATTAAAATGATTCTTTCCTTTAGCTAAGTTCCGCATATCAAAAAGGAGGAAGACTTATCTTCGCTGTACCTCTAACAAGCCACAAGAATTTAAAAATAGTTTTTCCTTCTTTCTGCCCTACAGTTTAGCACTGTAACAACCATTCTTGTCTGGCTAGGAGAGGAAAACTCTCTTCATACACTAACAGTGTATATCAATACTAAGAACAAGAAGAAATTACTCTTCCTGCATCTACATAACAACAAACGATGCAATAGCAACTGTTGGCAGAGAAGATGAGAACTGCACAGGTATAAACTTTTAAAAGCATAATGAAGTATAACTACCCAATCTCACAGTTGCATCACGTTTTATTATGATTTTTGTGAGTAAAACATACAGTAATACTTACTTTCTACTATTTCTGGAATAGTTCTGTAATGTTGGAACTGATAGAAGGATTTTTCTAACATATATTCAGGGTTAATTTCCTCTACTCGAAGCAAGTTCAATACCATGTTGTATGTCAGGTGGAATGCACTGTTTAAAGGATCAGCTGAACCCTGAAAAAGATCCAAGAACACCGTCCAGTTAAAAAAATTAATTGCAGCATATAGAACACATCAAATCATGATGCAGTGATTTATATGAGGAGCTGCTTTGATGGGTAGTATAACTTGTCTTAAACTTAGATTATGACTCATTATTTCCTAAGCAATTTTATTATGCTGAACATCTAGCAGTATTTCTATGTCTCATCTTATCTATAGTTACAATATTACACATAAGATCTGAATTAAATGAAAAATTCTGATGAAAAACTTAGATGTTTGTTATTACCTATTATTTGGATTCCATGATTTTAACTTTATTTGAAGTAATCTAGTATTTCAACACTGTGGAAAAACTTACTTGCACATCTTTTTCTTTAAAGATTTACCGACCACACTGGTGCCTTGGGAAGTCTGTTCAAACACAGGTAGTCTGTGACTTCTTTAATATAAGCAACGTCTCATTGAAAAAAAAATGTATTATGCAGGTTGCCTGAGAAAAGTTAGAGATTCTCGACTTGTGGAGACATACAAAAACTGTCTGGACATGGCCCTGGGCAGCCTGTTCTAGATGGCTCTGCCTGATCAGGGGCCTGGACAAGATGACCTCCAGAGGTCCCTTTCAACTTCAACCATTCTAGGATTCTGCGAAATTTGATTTTTCTACAAAGTGGTATTTACAAGTATTTTGAACAACCTAATACGTAAAGTTGCTGGGGAATTACTGTGGGAAATATGACATCACTACCTTACTTCCCCATTCTTATTTCCTAAGATCTACTTCCGTTCTTTGTCAAAAACAATTATTAGAGTAGGCAGTCGCATCTTTGGCCTGATGCACCATGGCTACTGTTATGTTCTTACCCAAGAGGAAGATCTCATTATCATAAGAACAGCAAGCATTTAATTGATATACATTAAAATAGCTAGCTATTCAAAGAACACACAGAACAGTTAAACAGCATCCAAGGAAGATCTAGAAGGCCTCAACACCACAGCCTCTAGAAGCAAAGGGCGAACTTAAGGAACCGTTTCCAACTTTAAGTGTCAGCACAGAAGGCCAACCTGATAAACCAAGCAGACCTCACTGCAATCAGATGACAGAAACCCAAACCTTCCCAAGTATGAAATTACCCAACTGCTGAAAGTATCACTGTTACCAAGGGAACAACTGCCTGACAGTTCTTCAGAAAGGATCCAAGGGAAATTCAGAAGGTATTAGGTAGAAAATTCCAATTGCTGTGCAACAAAAAGAGTAGAAAACAGAAGCAACAGACATCTGGATAGAATACAGCAGAACAGCAGCATAAATAGATATTTTATATAACCAAGTTAGAGCTCACAAATCTTTTAAAGCTCTTTGAAGGTGTTAACAAGTATGTGGATTATCACACCTCGATTCCTGAAAAGCTTATGACAACACACTCTCAAGCCCAGGGAACTACGGCAATTATACATAATACAGAAAGGCATAGGCTACTAAAAAACCCAATTAGTTTACACATGCAAATGCTGAAATTCAGATCAAGTGCTCTCCTAGATCAAGTTAAGTCTAATGGATTTTTAAAACATTATCAAAATTACACATTTTTTCTTTCAATTCCAAACGTACAGTCATAAATTTGATACTACATTCATCGATGCATTGATGTCAGTTTGAATCTAATACTCCTTCACATGCAGGATATTTAAAAATATTGCAATCCCATTTGTTTTATGTGAGATGTGGAGCCTTATGAGATTACCATACAAACCAGAACCCTCCTCACTGTATGCCTATTTAATCTCAGAAAAAATCCCAGCTGTTAGGGAAGACTTCAAACAAAGTACCAACATGAATACATGTAAAATAAGTTTCAAAAAGATCACACAGCCTGAAATTTTGCTTTCCATGACAGAGACTCCTTCAGTCACTCTAGCTTACATCTATGACTAGATAATAGATACACAGATGTTCACCTCAAGTGATGCTTCACAAAAAGAAAATAACTCTTAAAATAGATCGTGAAGTGCGTATTTAAAATAAGACCGTCAGTTCTGCATTTACCACAAATGGGTTTCTGCTACCAGAAATGTGTCACTAAGTATGACACCAGCAGCCGAGCTGCAGCGTGCAGAGGTAAGCTGAAGTTTCTACAGACACCTCTGGTCTGATACTCCAAATACAGATGAGAGAACTTCTGGTGCTGATACTAACAAACGTATAATAAAGTTTTTTCCTTAGATCTGATAAAGGATTATGTACCCACACACTTGTCTATTCTAAATATATCACTTGTTCTAGGAAAGAGGAATTACCACTCCCTAAAAAGCCTGCTTCTCCACAACAGAGAATGCCATTTAAAGAATGGCATTTACTAAAGAACAGCACAGCAATTATGCCAGTGTCAGACTGTTTCCTGCAGAAATGTCTATTGCTTTAGCCAGGCATCAACTAAAGCAGCTGGAATACACCCACCAGCTGGCTACATGCACCAGCAGATCTACAGACCAACACAGATCTGGCAAAACACCTCTGTGACCACTCCAATCAGACTATGAACTCTTCGCATTCCTGACAACGTTACATAGCTTTAAAGCATAGCTTTGCTGTGTGCTTGCAAGACTGCCAACTACTTGAAAGAATAAAATTTTGTTTCACACTCTCTCTCAAATGCTATCAGAAAGTCAGAAAACAATGAACTTCATACATCTATAATACATGCATAGAACATGATGAGAAAGGACAAACAATTCCTGCAGATTCACTTAAAGACTTTTTAAAAATCAGCACAGATCAACTGTGAAGAAGGAAGTGATTTAAAAACAAACTAAAAAATCCAGCTATTTCAAAGATTATACAAAGCAGACTTATTTGAAAGGCGGCACTTGAGCCAGTTGCTGATGTGGCAATTTTTATTTTAAACACATGGTCAGCATTTTACAATTTGAAAATAAGATCATTCTATTAAGACAAAGTAGCTGAAGTATGAATCCTGTTTTGGCAAAAATTAATTGTTCCTGGTCCTTCAACTCATAAACAGATTGTTCTCCAAGTTTCAGAGATGACTGTTTTCTCAGTGTTTTTCTCTAGGCAACACTACATTTGAAATGAAAAGTTCTGAGAAGCTTATTTTTTTCTGAAAACTGGAACTGTTACTTATCCAAATTAAATGTAACTATAGTAGTTTTACTGTATTGCACTTTTAGCACAGCCAGTGAATTCTGCAGTGTGCATATTGACTACCTGAAATTATCAACAGGCTTGATTCTAACAGACAGCAACCACTTGGACACCCTTGCTTCACTTACCTAGTAGCAACACATGGATTTTGCAGCAGCTTTAATAAACCTTATAGCAAAATACAGTTGTTGTTCTATATTAAGTACACACCAAACCTGAGAAGACTACCAGTCTTTTCAGGCAACTTGTAAAGACCGGAGTGATTACTGAAGAGGGAATTAGCAGTTACCTAAACGTGTCAGATACATAAGGTGGAGCAAAGGGAAGGGGAGGTAAGATGAGATCTATTACTGACAGAAAATTGGAAAAGGCAGGTCTTCCTTTCCTAATCTGCTCTTGAAGAGTCTACACAGTTGAACCCTATCCTCGATTTTGATTGCTGCTAAGGTACAATAAGAGGCAAATGAGTTTAATTTAAATTTTATCCATAATGGTTTGCTCCTCTTGCAATTCCTTTCTCTGCTCAAGCCCTGTGCCAACAACTCCCAAATCAATTATTTTTCTCTCTTTCTTCTTTATTAATACTCTGAAGCAGTATTCTGCTTGAGAAACTGGCTGCCATTGGCCTGGATTGGCACACACTCTGCTGGGCAAAAAATTGGCTGAATGGCTGGGCCCAAAGAGTTGTGGTAAATGAAGCTGAATCCAGTTGCAAACCAGTCACAAGTGGTGTTCCCCAGGGTTCAGTGCTGGGTCCAGTCCTGTTCAATATATTTATCAATGATCTGGACGAAGCGAATGAGTGCACCCTTTCTAAGCCTGCAGATGACACCAAGCTGGGTGGAAGCGCTGATCTGCCTGAAGGAAAGGAGGCTCTGCAGAGGGATCTGGACAGGCTGGATTGATGGGCTGAGACCAGCGGGATGAGGTTCAACAAGACCAAGTGCCAAATCCTGCACTTGGGATACAACAACCCCGTGCAGTGTTACTGGCTTGGGGAAGAATAGCTGGAGTGCTGCCTGGAGGAGAAGGACCTGAGGGTGTTGGCTGACATGAGCCAGCAGTGTGTCCAGGTGGCCAAGAGGGCCAATGGCATCTTGGCCTGTATCAGAAACAGTGCGGTCAACAGGACAAGGGCAGTGATTGTGCCCCTGTACTCAGCACTGGTGAGGCTACACCTCAAGTACATGTTCAGTTCTGGGCCCCTCACTACAAGAAGGACATTGAGGTGCTGGAGAGATTCCAGAGAAGGGCAATGAGGCTGGTGAGGGGGCTTGAGAATAAGTCCTATGAGGAGCGGCTGAGGGAATTGGGGTTGTTTAGCTTGGAGAAGAGAAGGCTGAGGGGTGACCTCATCACTGTCTACAACTGCCTGAAAGGAGGTTGTGGCGAGGTGGGTGCTGGTCTCTTCTCACAAGTGACAAGCAATAGGATGAGAGGAAATGGCCGTAAGTTGCGCGAGGGGAGGTTCAGATTAGACATCAGGAAAAATTTCTTCACTGAAAGGGTGGTCAGGCACTGGCACAGCTGCCCAGGGAGGTGGTTGAGTTGCCATCCCTGGAGATGTTTAAAATGCAGGTAGATGAGTTTCCTGGGGACATGGTTTAGTAAGGGGACAGGTATGGTTGGACTTGGTGATCTCAGAGGCCTTTTCCAACCAGATGACTCTATGATTCTATACACGTGACATTACCTCACTCTGTCATAGAGCCTTCCATCACAATTCATCAACCTTCTCTTCAACAAGCTAAGTTACACCATCATCTGCCTCAAGTTCTCTCAGTCTCTGAGGAAAACTCTTCCTTATCTCCAGAGAAAATGCTCCATATCAGAGACAAGAATCACCAACCAGTCATGCAGAAGATCAGGCAAAAGCCCAACAAATCAGACCTGCAACAAAAGCTGATGAGAAAGACTGCCTTGAACAGGTATCAAGAAGTTGTTTTCAAACACACACTATGTCCATAACTTGCTTGTTGCAGAACTACCATCCTTCTTCTTTGGCCTCCTTTCTGCAAGTAATCCTCCTCCTAACCCCTTCAAAGAGGGCAGTCCCCTGCCCCAAATCCTCAACAGACAACAGAAGCACATTTATTTATGAGTATTTTTTTAAAAAACAGAATGATTTTCAAGCTTTTTTATCCCTCTGTTTGAGAAAAGCCTCGAAACATCATCCAGAGTTCTCAGAAATTAAAGACCTACTTTTAGGGGCTTGAAATTTCCCAAGAAGTGAAGTGGTTGCAAGTGCACACTTACTAGTACCATCCTTTAAAGTTTTCCAAGATTTGTGTCGAAAAAGAATGACTGGTTTTAGCTGATGATGTTAAAAATCAAGAACATGACTATAAACAATTTGCAACAGAAATAATTTACTCAAAAACTATTTGAAAGTTACAGCTGCTAGACACTCTGCTCTGTTTAACTGCCAACAATTTCAGAATGGAGTCTCTTCTAAATACAATGAAATCATCCAACAAAGCATTCAGCATTTACTAGTGCTACCATTTCATGTCTGCATAAACTAGAAAGTTACAAAGATTGGGAGGCAGGAAGATTAGTGCCTGGAACTGATATTCACAGGGTTTTTTGCCACATGTTGTTTATTACTGCTAAGACTTGGAAACCTCGTCTAACCGGAGAGGTGAGAGCTGTCATTGCTACATTATGGCACACAGTGTTGAGCAAGAAGTATGTTTGGTAGGGGTTACTCTCTCTATAGTGGAAGAAAAATATTTACATTTTCAAAACTGCTCCCATGCAAAATGAATTTTGCACATAACTTTCTTGCTCTCCAGCATCTCATGGAAAATGTTTATTAAGCCTTCACAGGGAAGATAAGACAGCAAACACTGCCTGAAATTAACTCAGAGGGACATTACGATCTAACAAAAATGAAAGAGGCAACTTGCAAAGCAACAATAAAGTATTTTTCATAATTACACAAATCAGATACACTAAAGGACATATTTTATGCCATTTGGTCCAGTCACAGTTTATTTGCTTATCAGTGTTTCCAGAAATAAGCTCAAAGAATGAGTTTCCAAAACGGAAACAAAGAACTGCTTTAGAAAAAGAGCAAAGAATAGAAGACACAGATGTTATTTAAAAGGTCACTCACTTTTTTTCCTTATAAGGAGGAATAAGGGACTGTCTGTGACAGTCACCATTATGAATTTCTAAGAAAAACCTCAGTAAACAAAAATGCTGGTGACTGTTTGATACATTTGTAAGACACAGAAATACCTTTAGTGAAATATTAATTTAGAGCACACGTTTTTCCACATATCGATGATATAGTTACCACAAAAATAATCAGATCTCTCTCACAAATATCAAGAAAGACTGTCTAGTTATACTGATAACAGGATTAACCTGAGCTATATTAGCATGGCTGCAAAACTGATAAGAACCCCTTCTGCAGGGTTATTTTTAACAGACAATGGTAAGCAGCTATTTTAAGCACAAATTTATTACTAATCTGGCTCACTGCTTTGTCCCCAACACAGTTGCACCAGCACAAACAGAAGCCACTGTGGGTGGCAAAAGACTGCTTTAGCAGGCTTCGCTGATGAAAATACCTCACGCTTCGGTTCCACAAATACTCCAGTTGTAACAAGAGACTTAAAAGGAAAAAAATATATCTCGATTTCTCTTGCATGCAGCTACCACTGTCTGAAGTTAGTTCCGAAAGACAGAATTTTTCTGTCATTTACCCTCTGTAATACACTACCTCCTAACTATCCTTAGTTTTGCTTCAGGCTGGTAACCTAAAGATCTGTTTTTCCCCTAAGCTTTTTGTCTTCTTTTGGAACTGAACAGAGAAATAATAAAAAAACCTTCCCAATTTGACAAAGCAATAGTTAAACTCTAAAGCAAGTAGTTAAAACTACAAATATTTTATACAGCACAAATACTACACTTTAAATCAACCCAAGAATTTAAAGGCTGGTCCTCCCCAAACCAGGATCATACCATTGCTGCACAAATTGCTCTGCATAGAACGAATGGATGGCAGGGAAAAAGGCCTGTTCCTAGGATTGTCCAGGGTTCTGATCCACCCAAAACAAACCAGGCTCACAAATAAGCAACAATCAGTCAGCTAGAGATTTGGCATTTTTACAACCACCTACGAATATAACAGATTTGGGTGGGAGTAAAGCTTTGACTGTTACTTGATTATCAGGCGGCCTGCTGTATTTTCCAAGGCAATTTTCACTAAAATCATACTGCAGTTTCTATTTAAATACACACTAATTTGCTCAACGAAGACTGTAAACAGCCTCTCTTCATTCACCTATACAATTAAACCAAAAGGCTCTTCATTCCCTCTGATATTATAGCACCCGGCTTACAGATAAGACTATAAAGAACCTATATTGAGTTTTAAACCGTTCTAGATTAGTAGGCTAAGATCACGCACATAGTTGATTTTAAACTATTATTTGCCCACTTTCCTTTTTCCTACAGAAACTGACCATCCTGATCCTCAATTTACATTCAAAAAATATCTGGGAACCTTTCTGGACATCTGTGCCAGTTCTCAGTCACCTTCACAGTAGAAAAAGTGTTCCCTGATGTTCTTTACTTGGGAATCTGAAAGGAACAGCCAAATGTGATGTACAGCAGATGATTAAAACACAAACTATCTAATGATGCTGCCTCAATTATAAGTGAATGATGACTTGCTCTTTCAAAGTTAACAAACCTTTCAACAACCGCACAGTGGACTTACTACAGAGCCATACAAACAGGTGAGAAGTTCCAAAGTATTAAACTGACTGAATAGCTATTTTGTTCATTTGCCTTATACAAGAAGTCAACCTAAGAGTAAAAATAAAATACAAAAAGACCAGATGGATTTCTAATAGCACCATACAGGCCAAACAAGCACAGTGCTGCCAACTCCACAAATGAAGGCCCTGCCAAGGAGCCAGACGTAGTGAGTGGAACCTCTCCTACAGCTTGACATTGGGGCACTTCATGTTCCATAAGAAAATGACAAGGAAAGCACAATACGGTATATTTTATGTGGCTTGAATGTTTTCTTTCAATTTCAGTCCACATAACCTCTGCTGTGAAGAAACAAGCAGATGTGAAGAACTGATACACTCAAATATAACGCTTAAAAACTTACTTGCAAGAGCACATTTTCTTTCATTACACAATCATTTCCATAACGTAATTAGCTTAAGATTTTTGGCTTTCAGAAGTGTAACAGATTACCACTCTTCAGTAACCCAGCTGCCTCTGTAGGAATACGGGCTTGCAGCATGGTCAAATTCCAACCAGAGAGATCCTGTTCTGGTTTCAAAGGCCAACTAGTGTCAAGGAGAAACATTCCACTTCCTACCTAAACTAACACAATGAAGCTGAAGATTTTAATTAAGGAAGTAAATATTTCTTAGTATTATGCAAATATGAACCCATAATTTACTGTCTTTAGAAAGCCATGCAACAGTATTGTAAGCTTTTAGTTTTATAGATTTGTGTAAGTCACTAGTTTACTAAATAATCAGTGGTCAAATAAATAGTAAGAATAAACAAAAAACCTGGTTACACTGCAGAAGACAAATGTAGATTACTGAGTTTAAGAAATATTTACAAATATCCCCGAATAAGAACTCCATCTAAGATCTGAACTTTGTATTTAAGTCTGAAGTACTGTACACAGTGTTGCAACAAACAGCGTCACAGCCAAGCAGCACAGCTGCAGCGGGACTGCTGGTACTGAAATACACTCAGAACTCTTGCTTTGCTGGCCGCAGTGTAAGGCAGCTGATAACATTATTCCTAGACGTTTTGCTCTAGTATTCAGGAAATAGTTTGGATCAGACATGCATTAGGGTTGAAGAGATATGATAAAAATGTCCTATGTAAACGTACTATCATTCTCAATATTGCTAATTTAATCCTTCTGAAGTTTTCCCCATAGATCTTTACCCTACCCTGCTGCCACAATACACAATGTGACAGGAAAATACTACCACAAGACACCATCATGGATCTTACTACCTACAAACATTGTCAGTCAGTAACTAAAACCTAATTCCGACACATGTAACAATGAATACAAAATGTGAATATTGAAGAAATATTAGTCTGTATTTATATTTTGGCCTGTTTTGATATGAAATTTCATCTAAGTTTTTTTTTTATTTAAAGAGGAAAACGAGAAGTATTTTTTCTTGCACTGCTCATCGTATAAGTTTACATTTACTGCCTTTTCAGGAATTGGCTGAAGTTACAAATGCTACAGAAGCATCAGTACCTTCACTACAGCCCCTGCTGACCTTAAATTCAGTCCCTGCTTACATGTCAAGTAGTGTGAAAAAATAATGAAATACATTCATTTATCCAGAGATAATAAAAACCCAAGAGAATATACAGAAAGGAAAAAAGTTACCGTTACACTTCCCTTTTGTTTCTTTATAATTTAAAAGGAAAAAAAAAACCAAAGGGCTTAAACTTTCAATAAAGGAAATAGTCTTTATTATTTCCTTCAAATCTAGACAAAAAACACAAGAAAGTATTAAAATGTGATCTACTATTTCCTTTTTGTCTTAATTCATGCAGATTGAATTCTCAAACTACTGAACTTAGAAACTCAAATATGTTTTGAATAGTTGAGCTTAAGAGTGTAACAGCATAAAGTCTGAAAATAAATAACCAATGTATCAATTCTTCTTGAGCTGTTTACAATATTTCATATAAATTAACTTTTGGTGGATACTCCTTATAAACTACAGATTGCAAGAACACAAAACTAACGCTGTTTATAAGAAGTGTTTTTTCTTCTCTCATTTTGTACCCCTTTCTGTTTAATTTTGCTGTTGTGGAAATATAAATGTATAAAGCCTTTATTTAAATAAGTATGCCACAAAATTACATCTATTTTTTAAATAGTCTAAAAAAACTTACAGAAATACAGTTTAATTACTTGGTCTTCATACACCTCATACATGTACAGATAACTTAAGTGTCCATGGGAACAAATAAATCTATGTCCACTCCACTGAGAAAACACAAACCACATCAAGACTAAGAAATAAATTCAAAACCTAACACTATTATACATGACTGAGTTCCAATATCTTTTAAATTTCTTATTTTACTAATTCTCTGGTTAGCCATAATGTAGCACTCATGAAAATTCTGATCTTAAGAAGATAAACACTACTTGTGCCCAACAGTGATCTAATGTAAACACTAATAATTAATTAACAAGTAGCACTGACAGAGCAGAACACAAAACAAAGAATCCATGTCTGCAAAAGTAACAGCAGCTTTGTACATATTTTTCCCCTTATTCTTTATTTGTCTGAACAAAGTGCAGAAATAATGGCATCTGGGCTATTTTGGCAACAAATACATGCTTTTTATTAACATATCCTGACGCTGACTTAAGATGATTCCCACCATTTATACAAACTCTAATAAAACCATAAGTGCCGTTTACAAAGTACCAAGGTTACATGCTCCTGAATAGCGTGCAGAGTGACTCTCCAAGTTTTCAATTTTAACATGTGTGCACAATTAACTTAAGCGGTCTAAGACAGGCAATACACACAAAAGAATAATATGCTTCATAATGATGATTTTTGCCATGGAATTTAAATAAAGTGGAAAGAGCGCAATGTTTCACCATCAAATTATAAAGCAAGAGGGTATTTATTGTAACAATCTGCAACAACTTTCATTACAGTTTGGGGAAGCCCTATAATCTAATACCCATCTCAACCACAAGAGGTTTTTTTTTCAACCTCTTGATTTCTAAACCTCAAAGTTTCCTACAAGCATTATCAATTTCTGCATAGTTAATTTTAGCTCAATGACAGTCATCTCACTCTTCTTATTATATGTACCTCACTATCTGCACAACTTTGTCCGGGTTTGTCTATTACAGTGAGAAGTCCATTACAAATCTTTATTTCACCACAGAACCAAGCCTTTAAAAATTCTTGTGAAAGCTCAGCAGACCTCTCCTAGTTCAGCGATATGCTTGAACTGACTGGTGTCAGCGAGAAACAAACAGAATATTGCAGTAGTGGTGGTATCACTAGAAAACAAATAGGATACAATACTGCCTCTCCTGCCTGAGAACCCTTACATAGAGAGAAAGATGACAATAGTCTTCTAATTTTGTTTCATAATAGAAATTCCCACTTCAATGAGAATTCATTGAAATCCCATACTCATTTTAGGAGTCGTAATCTCCTGTCTGTATGATCTACATACTTTTTGTTCTAGGTCTATAATTTTACACATTATATTATTAAAAAGTATCCTCCCTTAGTGGGGAGGATAAAAAAAAGGGTAACTTCTCTCCTACCTTCAAAAGCTGCTTGCCAATTGTTGGACTCATTTTTTCATCCACCATAAGAATTACTATGCCTCTGTCATCCATACCTCGGCGTCCTGCACGACCTGACATTTGAATATATTCGCCTGAGGATATCTATGATAAAATGAGAAGAAGAAAAAAATGCACAAACATTAAAAAAACAGTAAGAAAGTATGAAGTGCAGTTTACAATTATACAGTAAATTACCATGATATATAAAAATTGCCAAAGAGAAGTAATACATTGCCTGAACTTTTCACTGACTGAATTTATTACTCTTAATGGATCACGAAGCTACTAAGATAAAAATCCATTACTACAAACAATGTACGTCAGCAGTGTAAGTTAAACAAAGCTCCCAGAGCTACAGTACTTTTCATAACACGGTGCATCATTTTAATAACCACAAAAAACATCTTACTAGTGTTTTCTATGATGAAGGTGACTGAGCATAGTGGAGATTGTTAAAATATAATACACCTTCAACATACTGATAATAGATCTTTACTATCTTCAGATAATGTACCATTTCATTCAAATGATTCAAATGTAACATCCTACTAGCACTATCTAGTCAGAGCAGTGTATCTATGCCTACTAACTGTGAAACTCAAGAGGTTACAAAGAACCAGGACATGGAAAAGAGCCAGCTAAAACTGGTCTCCTACACCTCAGTAAGTTATAAAACCATTTTTTCGGTCATCCTTGGAACTTGCATTCCCAGCAACTTCCTTTGTTTCCTTTTAAGTCAGATCTTAAAAACTACTAAAAGAAACTGTGCTAAATACTTCGATCTCAGAGTTTTTGACAACTTGTACCGAAGTCTTAGTCTAATCCAATGTCCAACATTAACCAGTATTTGATCCCCTTTTGCTGTATCTAGCAAAATAAATAATCTCATGCATATCTGAGGAATCTTGTCTTCAGAAATCTGTACACTAATTATAAATGGATTACTGAACAAGGAAGAATTTTTGAAAGAAAAAAATATTTTCTGCTACATTGAAGTGGATGTATGAAAAAGTAAATTGAATTCTAATACAGTTTAAATAATACAATTCACCTATTGTACAGAACCTGGTTTTCACTTACCCATCGGAAATCTTTTCCATCAAATTTGCTGGCACTTGTAAATAGCACAGTCCTGGCTGGCATATTAATTCCCATGGCAAAAGTTTCTGTTGCAAATAAGGCCTAAACAAACAGACAACAGTTAAGCAAGTAAAAACAAAGGCTCTTAAATAAATGTGCAAACAGTCAGAGACTGCTACAGAAAACTTCTACAGATTTTACTACTTAAGAATTGTCAACATAGGCACATTTAGTATTTAAGAACTCAACCAAAAACATTCTTTCCCTCTTCCTCTACTTCCTCTGGGAAAACCTGAAAACTAGCTAGATGGGTCAATGTGAAAGAATCCAAAAGAAAATACAAGGTGATGCAAATTATATTAATGAAAAATAACACTTAATTCCCACATTCAAAGTTTGCAAGAAGAAAATGGCAGTTAGCTACCCAAAATATGACTACAACTTTCACCTAAGGTTAGATTTTTTTAATGTAGTTACCATAAGGCAACAAACAAATAGCTTGGTAAATGTCTACAGTCATTTATAGGAGCAAAATATATCAGAGAGCAGTTGAAGAAAATGGCAAACATTGTGAATTTAAATACTTCAGAGTAAAAGTGAAACACACAAAACTACAGCTGCAATTATGCATTAACATAAAACTTCTACAGCAAAGTAATACGGACTACAAACTTTTCCTTAGAGAGATTAAAAAAAAGATCAAAACAACTTCAAGGATTGTTTTTTCAGACAAGGATAGAGGCATTTATGCAAATATTTGCATCTCTCAAGGGAAATTAACCCGTGTAACTGCCTTTGTAGTACCCAGCATGTAGAACCACAGAAGGGAGCCCTCCCCTTCATACGTATGTACAGCTCTCTTTAAAATTCACTACTAACTGGTCCACACAATGCTCAAAAAAAGTTTTTGCTAAGTACTAGGCCTTGCACTTTCTACATACAACCACATTCAAAACACAAAGCATTTTTCAGTTTGGTATGTGCACTGAGTCTTTCTCAGTCAAGCAGTAGTTCACTAGGATACTAGTGTACCTTCTGTGCTGACATACTTCAATTCACAACAGAGAAAAACCTAAACATGGGCATGAAATATATACCTTTATTAGGCCTTCAGAGAAAAGAATTTCTATGGTTTCTTTTAAGATAGGAAGCAGACCACCATGATGGATACCAATTCCTCGCTTCAGGAGAGGAAGAACATGCTCAACCTGGGAAAAAACATATGAAAACCAGTAAATAAATTTTAATATTTGTTATTAAAAAATAAAACCTGTGTGGAAAATCTCAATATTGCTCTTAGTTTTTACGTAATTCACTGTTTTCTGGTTTTAAATACAATAAGTACCCATTCAATTTCATTTAGAACTAGGAATAATATCAGGGTAAAGCCAGAGCTAATCTTTTCAGTAGACTAGTCTTAAATTGGTTTAGGCCAACTGTGAAGCTATGCCCTAATTTACACATGCAGTTAGTATTTAAATTTGCCTCTGTAAAAAAAATAAAGCCTCATTTAAAATAATTTCTGGAAATAGTGATCCTGGTATTGATGAGATATTTTGCTTCAATTTTAGTTGCAGTGATTTCACTTCTTGATATCTGCTGTAACAGGGTGAAGTCATCACCTATGAGAGCCGTAGAAAGAAATCCAGGCTGTAAATGACTGAATTAATCTCTTTAATTCTAAAAACATCATACTTCAAACAAATATCTACATAAACTCAGTTTTGTCTCTGTTTTTAATTTGAAAACAAAGATTCTCATTAAAAATCTATTACACTTGGTTACCACTCCAAACCTAATTCTCAGAACACACTTGAAATACTCTTGTCCACAGACACAAAAACAGATTACTTGGATATAATGCCACTGTTAGAAGCTTAATAAAAATCCAGCATGTAACATCTTACATACTGGACTCCAATTTTCTGGTTTTCTCAAGTTCACAAAAAAACCAGTTATGTGGAATCTGAAGTAAGTAGGCACGGCAAATAATGAAATTTTTTTTTTTCCAAGGAGAAACTGCCACGCTCAAAATAAAGATCACTGCATTAACAAATGATGGATCCAAATAAAGTAGTAAGGAGCGTAGAAAGAAATTATATTTTTAGTACTTGGTACAAAAGTACTGCATCCTTTACTATTCTGTCCATCTTGAAACTTGCATTTTTCCACTGTAAGGACAGTCAGTATGCTTAGTCATTATACAAAAAATTAGAACACAGATGCATAAACTCAACTTTTTGAAAGGTGCAGCAGTTAATACATGATATTAAGAGCATATCGTTCTCTCATTTGAACTACATCATACAGTTTTAACCAAATATATCTCTTTGTAAAACTTTTTACTTAAAAACACTACTTAAAAAAAACACCCACACGTAATAATTGAGCCTTATTTCTTATTGCCAAGGAGCAATGCAAGAGATACTAAAACCCAGAGAAACAAATCCAGTTTATGATTTCTTTACTGACTACAAAACACCCAAAGCCTCAAAAGCTGCAGGTAACAGGAGAGCAGCAGCTATCCCTACTAAATCTTCACTCACCTGAGGAAGTTTTTTGTCTTCATCTGACAGACAATCAATTGCATTATTGAACACTTCTTCAACCATCTTTTTTTCTTCATCTAAGAAGGCAATTTGGAGGTTATTACAAAATCTAGAAGGCTAATCCCATACGTAAATAAAACATTACCACATTCTAATATTTTTAAAAGTTTACAATAAAAACAGCATAGAAGACTGTGAAGTTTACACAAAACCACCCACACTGGGTCAGACTAATGAGACTTGAATGGGAACCTGAAAGACACTAACAGTAACCAGAAGCAGATGCTCAGGGAAAAGGAAAACAGAACAACTCTGGCAGAATAATCCAAACTTCAGGTATTTCCAAGCTTGGGATTTCTCAGTTATAAGTATTTTCTGTTTATTTCATAAAACTCCCTATTTCTCTTCTACATACTAGTCCCTGTCTGCATGGGTACAGCCAATTCTTCTCTGTTAATTCTCAAAGTTTACATCCTTTCTGCTTAAGTTGTAAAAATATCAAGAATACATATCTTCAGTCATACCTCTGAATAACATACAAAAATGCACCTCTGCACTTGTGCATACCTTGACATTTTCTGACAGAAACAGCTGCATTGTTTTGTAACACTGAACCAGAATACGTAAAGTTTGGAGCAAGTAAGCATGCAAAAACACTGAATAGTTCATAAACATGAAATGTTGGTTTGTAACAAATTCCTTATTTTTGTTACAACTCTTAATATTTCCAAGAAGCGACGAACTTAAACTTATTTTCCAAGCTTGGTCTTAATCCAAAATGAAAAAAATCTTCTTTGTTTACCATTTGGGTTTTTCTTGGAGGAGAAGAAGGGGGGAAGGAAAGAAAGAAAACTGGTTTGAACTGTTGAGAAGGAACAACCTAGTGTTTTTTTATAGCATTGTTTCGACTTTGAGAGAATGCTCGCTTTTCTAACAGACATAACATGAAAATTCTGGGAAATACATTTGTTATCATCAGTCTTCTCTCATTACAGACAGAATCTTTTAGGAACTCTTGTGCTATTACTGCAGGAATAGGATTTTGGAGAAAGAAATAAAGCTAAAAATTTAGGAACAATTCAACATTTTGATGGCTGAATACTCTTTGTGCACCAACAGCTTCCTACTTAAAACAGCCTGATGTACCAGCACAGTAAATGAAAAAGCAACACATATTTTTACACAAAAAATCTCAAAGCAAATAGAAATCTCTAATCAGAATAGCATTTCACATAAAACTACAACTGTAAATAAAAAAATATTTTATTTATCTATACCTGTATTGAAATCTAACTTTGTCATCTGAAGTGCATAGGCTTCGCAGTCTTTTTTACTGAAGCTGAAAATAATCACAGGTTGGAAATTCCTTTCCATGATCATCTTTACAATCTTAAAAACATTGGAAGGACCTGCAGGGAGATTACATTTATTTAAATGTAATTTTAGCAAAAAAAGTATTGTATGGAATAATTGAGACAAGCATAACTTGCATACAACTTTGTTTCACTATACAAAAGTTAGTTTAGAATAGGATTAAAACTCACCTTTCGTTCCTCCTTTCCTGCCCTTCTGGTCCCCTTTTGCTAAGTCTCCTGCATCTCTAAGCACTTGCATGGCTGTATTAAAATTATCTTCTCTGAAATCCCCCTAGATATAAAACACAACCTTTGTAAGCAATTACTTCTTACACAGACCACTTAAAAATACTTAGTGCTTTTGCATAGCCAGAACCATTACCCTTTCTTTACAGGCAGAAGGACAAAAATAATGCATAATCTAGCTAGTAAGTTTATTTGCTCAATGGCACAGCTCAGAACTACACTGGTGTCTCTGAAATTATTGCTCATTGTTGTATCCAAACCATCAACCATGCTAGACCTGCCAGATGACACAATTTAGAAATACCTACATGAAACTACATTGCCTAATGAAGTGCTTCGCAAGCCAAACATGAATTTTAAATAAGTCATTACTTCAAAATTACCTAAAGACACAAAAAATATTTTGTCACCTCAGCCAAAGTAAAACTGATTTGCTGCTACATTGTTTTTTGAGCGAGAAACAGCACAAAAAACATAAGCTACTTTACAGATTTACGGAAAGCAGCACGCATTTCAGAAATCAAAAGAAGGATGAGGGCACTTACGACACCTCAGCAGAGTTTTACTTAGCTGACTACATGACACCCAATAATAAAATCAATCCTTCTGTAGGGCTCCAAAAATCTAACAGTAATTCAGAGATCACTGTTACCACTTGTACTTCATTTTAACATAAACATCCTCTGTATAGTCAATCCAAATTTTCCAAGAGATGAAATCATGACTGATACGTGAGGAAAAGACCTTTCAAACAAACTGAATACTCCTTACATTTTCATCAACAACCAGATGGAGTCCATCGCCTCCTGCTGGGAATATATAATGCTGCAGTGGAGTGGGTCGATAGTCAGTATAAATCACGTGGCAAGGCTATAAAGAAAGAACAGTATACACATAAATATTTAATGTTTCTAATTGCGTTGTAAAACATTTGTTTGACGGAAAATCCAATACATTACTATTAAAATAACTCTTTCTAAAAGCCAGACTCACAGAAACTAAGATAACAAATTTTCTTTCCTGAATATGGATTTTGTACTAATGACATTTCTTAAGGCAACGAAAGTTTGCAAATCCCTTAGAAGAGCACAAGTTGCCTAAAAAAATTCTCTCTCATGATCACAGAAAGTAATGAGAGGTAACACTTCCTGCTGTATTATTACATAGATTCAAAATCTTAACATTTTTAAACCCAAAAACTCTTAACTTCTGTTTTGTAAAAAAGCCTGCAGTATTCTTAATCCACCTAAAAAAGGCAGACAGTAGACTTAAAGTTTAAGGTTGAAGAAAGCTCGTTTAGATAAAAACCAAAAAAACACTTCCTTTAAAATGTTAAATATTATGAAAATCTGGTTAAAAAAACCCACCATAGTCTAGTGTTCCGCATAACAAAGCCAAGATTTTGTGCCAAGCTTAAACAGATATCTCTTATACTACACTCCTTTCATCACAAACAACAGAATCAATCTCTAGGATATTTTTAAAATCTGTCCAACCTCTGGTGGATATTAACATCACTAATTCTAATTCCCATATTCTTTGCTGCAAAAGCATCTCTTAAAAATAAGAGTAAAATAAACCTAATGGTTATGCGACAGAACAGTCTTTTTACACTCCTCTATTCTTACTTTGTCTGCATGCACATGTAGTATTTCCTACGGATTTAATATTTCTACATGGCGTTTTTACATAGCTCCTCAAACAAGTTCTCCAAGTAACATTTTGTCTATCAGCCCTCATCTGTTGTGTTTCATAACTCAGAATGTTTGTTGAAATCAAGCTGGCGTCTAAACAAGTGCAGAAAATAAACTTTAAAGAAACAGTTTTATGTTGCTATGTAGAATCAACATCCACTATAGCGGCAAAAGCTAGGAGCATAACCAGTGAGACCAGGAATGACCTATACCATCGGTTATAAGCAGTAAGAAGATGACTGAAGAAAAGCTTAAAGGTTGAGCTCTCAGATAAGAGACAACCTTAACGCCACAAGACAACAAGGATGAAGGTACAGCACAACAAACATTACCTGTTTGTGAAGATGGCAGATCCATTCAGCAAACTGACGCGCATTTGGAATTGTTGCAGAAAGGAACACATAATGAACATTGTCAGGGAGCAAAATAATCGTCTCCTCCCAAACCACACCACGTTCTGAAAATGTAAAAAGCAAGGGAAACTTTAGTGATTAACGCCTATTCTTCAGCTTTGAAGTCAAAGAAGAGCACGCCTGTAGACAAAATAAAACAAAAACTAAAGAAAGCTTTCCCTACACAAATGGGACACATCCAATACCCTCAAAGTGGGTTTCGCCTTGGTAAAGAAAACACAGATTGCCATGTACAGCAACTATTTAAGATACATTCACTAGGAAACAAATTTCTGAATGATTAGTCCAAAAAGATGATTGATTTTGAGACACAGAATAAAGATACAATTCTTTAAAAGAAAAAAATGTTCTTACGGAAAAAGTTGTTTTATTGAAAAGAATTGTATATATAGGATACCTGAATCTCTCATGTAGTGGATTTCATCAAAAATAACCCATGCAACTTCTCGCATAACCTCAGAACCTCTGTAGAGCATACTTCTCAAAATCTAGAAAGGAAAAAAAAATGGGATCCATCACATGACAGTGACATGTTACAGAGACGCCAGTAAGAAACTGCCAGAGTTTTTTGTTCCCATTTAGATGGCCATATGAAATGTTACTTAGCACAAAAATTTTAATATCAGAACTTCTCAGTCAAAAAAGGGTAGAAGAAAATACAGACACATCGAGAATTAATGTCTGATCTTACCTCAGTTGTCATTACCAAACAGGAAGCTGTAGGATTAATGGTGACATCCCCAGTCATCAAACCAACATCCTGAAACTCTTCATACATCTCACGGTATTTCTGATTACTCAAAGCTTTAATTGGACTCGTAAATATCACACGCTGTTTCTCCCTCAAAGCCAGGGCAATTGCATACCTGTATTCAAACATTGTACATACTGAAGTTGTCAGGAAGACACTCGGAGCATATTACTCTCCTCTAATCTTCTGCTTAAAAAAATAAAACTCACAATTCAGAACACCAGTAGAATGATATGAAGCATTCTGTATCTAGATCATTAAATCCAGTGCAATCTTAACTATGTATGCCTCTTTACAGAGTGAGACATATCATTGACAACAAGTTAAGTAATTTTTATGGACATAAGAGCACATCTAGTTTAAGCAGAAATCTAACTGTGGCTGTCTCATGACAAACTGTTACAATTTGAAACCAAGTGACAACATAGCTGAATGTACCTCTCACCTCTCACGTGAAGTGAGCAAAGTCACTCCACCCAGACAACCAAACCCTGACAAAAATTTACACTATTTTTTAAATATTTCTTCCCTGATACACACCAAGTTGCAAATTAAATCAAACCAGTGCTTCTGACAAAGCAAACACACAAGAAATTTTTATTCGTTATAGCCAGGGGCTAGAAAACAAAGGTATTTTTTTCTAAAATCCTGCAAATCTTTACCGCAGAAGTTGTTTAAAAATAAAAGGTAAGCTTAAAGACAAATTAAGCCCTTCACTACCCACTAAACAAGATGAAAAAATTGTTATATTGAAGAGTAGTCAATTAAATTCTAACTCTGATGGTCCAAATTGAGACAGAACAGGCACTGATAGTTCAACAAAATGACACAACAAACATCACACCATTCTCATATTAAAGCCTGTCAGAGAATTACTTACTCTGCACAAACGGTTTTACCAGCTGATGTATGAGCTGACACTAACACAGACTGGTTATTATCTACACAAAGAATGGCTTCTCTCTGAAAGGCATCAAGAATAAATGGATATTCCTAAAGAGAACGAAAGCAAAAATATTACACATCTTTAACACAGACTGTTATTTACACCTAATTTACTTTGTGTGTGCAAATTACAGGCAGAAATTAAGTCCTGTAGATATTTGCAACTCTTCAACTGATTTTAATACAGTATTTTGCAATGACTTTGTATTTAAAAAAGTTTATCTAATTCCACAAAAATAATTGCTTATTATCATATCAAATGAAAATCTTGCCAAAATGACTGAATTTTCTCTGATTTACTAATCTAGGAAGAGAAATTGCAACACACAAGTGAACTGATGTTGTAGAACAGAATTGAAACCGTAACAGCCCATCCGCCCATTACACTGTATCATTTTGCTCTACCAAATTTAAAATACAATCTTATTTACAACAGGCCATATTTTCAATATACTGACCCTTACTGACAAAGGACATAATTTTTCCCCTCTAGCCTCATTGTTCTCTAAAGCATATAAGAAAAGAAAAATAAATGCTATCTACCACATACTTTTGCAGCTTTTCCAGTTCTTGGCTTCAGACCTGTGAACTCTTCATCAGCTGGAAGTGCAACCTATAAAACACATTTTAAATAAAAAAAGTTGCGGAATTCTCAGTGTTCATTCCAGTGATGCTGCAAGCTACAAAAAGCTCGTAAAGTGCATTAAAACTAATTTGAGTTTCTATTACCCTATTTCTGTTAGCTCATGTGTCAAAGTTTCCTTCCTTCCTCTCATGGTTTTTCAAACAGTATCTCTATCCTCCTGTCCCAATAATGCTCCTTCTCTCACTTCTCTGACACTCATGGATAACAGCACAGAAAAGAAAATGAGCATAAAAATACAAGGAAGTTAAAATCTATGTATTTAATTCTATAGAAACTCTTTCTGACAATGATGTTCGGATGAAGGATAACTACAAAAAAAATCAGCATTAACACTTCTGATTTATCATATTTTAAATTGTATTTATGTCTACTGACACAATTTGAAAATTCATATTTTTCATTATTTAGCTAAAACAGACTTTTTTCCCTTTTTACCAAAATGTAAAATTCAACAGTAATCAGCTTTACAAGAAAGCCTTTCATTCTTGAACCAGAATGACAAAACGTTTCAAAGCACTGCTGTACACCTAGTTTGCACTATGAACATAGACCTACATTAATAACTAGTAGATGTTCTTCCTTAACAATACTCAGAATGTGCTTGGTACCTTTCAAATATGGAAATTATCAACATTATCAGAATCTTTCACAATCATCCATTTTATTTCAGGTATCATTCAAACTGCTTCTGGCAAGTTTGAATGATTTTTCAAGTACATTTTGTGCATGCTCAATTTTGGATACAGACGTTGAACTCTTTATAAGCCTGTTCTACCTTAAATACAATATGAAATAATGTATTGGCTTGAGGGAAGGAAGGCTCTAGAGAGAGATCTGGACAAGCTGGATCAACGGGCCCAGGTAAATTGTATGGGGGTTCAAACAATGCTAAACGTCGGGTCCTGCACTTCGCTCGCAGTGCCGCAGGCTTGGGGAAGAGTGATTGGAAAGCTGTCCAGCAGAAAAATACATGGAGTTGTTGGTTGACAGCCAGCAGAATATAAGCTGGCAGTGTGCCCAGGTGGCCAAGAAGGCCAATGGCATCTTGGCTATTATATAAGAAATGGTGTGGCCAGCATGACCAGGGAAGTGACTGTCGACTGTCCCCTGTAACTCAGCCCTGGTGAGACCACACCTCGAATACTGTGCTCAGTTTTGGGCCCCTCATTACAAGTAAGACATTGAGGTGCTGGAGCACATCCAGGGAAAGGCAACGAGGCTGGTGAAGAGGCTGGAGAGCAAGCCTTGTGAGGAGAGGCTGAGGGAACTGGAGCTGTTTAGACTGGAGAAAAGGAAGATGAGGGGAGACCTTATTGCTCTCTACAACTGCCTGAAAGGAGATTGTAGCGAGGTGGATGTTGGTCTCCCATGTAATAACTGAAATGATAAGAAGAAATGGCCTCAAGTTTGCTAGGGATGTTTAGACTGGATATTAGGAAAAATTTCTTCATCAAAAGGGTTGTTAAGCACTGGCAGAGACTGTCCAGGGAGGTGGCTGAGACACCATCCCTGGAGGTGTTTAACAGACATGTAGATGTGGCACTTAGGGACACGGTTTAGTGGGACTTGGCAGTGCTAGGGTTACAGTTGGACTCGATGATTAAGATTAGGTTATGTCCAACCTACGTGATTCTATGACTCTATGATAAAATAAGTACCAGCACAATAAATAATATTGTTATACTAGAAGTAATGCATATAATTTCATGAAACAAGCCTATACTTTTCATGTGCATTTCTGCTGCACTCACCTCATGTGTACAACCTTCAACAGTTTCCACAGCTTGCACCTTTACTTGAGGCATCAGGTCTGCCAGACTATAAACACATGAGTTAGGATTGTCAAAAGGGTATCTTAAAAACCTGTTTTCTTAATAAACATGAAAATGTTCAACTTATCTCTACAGTAACTGCAACATTATAAAATGGATGTACAAACTTGAAACAGACAGTTGGCAGAGACTGCTACCAGGACTCAGAACATCCATAACCATTAAAATTTTCCTACTATATAAATGTACTTTAGCCACTGCTTTGGAATTTGTCACACCTTAAAAACCTACATCACAAAAGAACATTTGGATCACCTTTCTTCATGTGAAGTATTCTGATTAAATGGGCCTTCTTTCAATGTGCAACAAAGTAAAATTCAATACCTGTATTCCTGCTAGTCATGACACTGAATAACAGCAGCCTGAAGCACCCCAAGCAGCTGCTTGAAGATGACACCCCCCTCTTATGTACCAATCCTTTCTCTCATAGACATAAGAAGGGGCTAGGGTCTCAATGCATAACACAGAGGGCTTTTTCTGACAGTGCTAACACACTTAAAAGTACCGTGGGCATGTGTGCATTCTACTGAGACCACCAACACAGAAACTGACCTAAAATGTTGATTCTAGTTCTGGTTTGCTTCTATACAGGCAGCCTTCATTGACAATATTCCGAGAAGATTTCTCACTACTTTCTCTGGGAAAATCTTAGGTTGAACTTAATAAAACTTACCAGGTAAGGCCAAATGACAGTACAGGTCAGAATTCTGTCTGATAGAAGCCAATAATACATCACCCAGAGAAAAGTATAAGAGCACAGAAAGCACGTATTTTTTACTTATGTAGTGGATTTTCCTATATCTTAACCTTGGAGGTAAATACTTGCATTCGCCATCTCTGAATAAATTTATATTCCATGAAACTCTTAATCATTTCCTGGACCAATGTAAATTTCTAATTTCCCATGAATCTCTTAAGTTACACGAAGCTAAAAAATGGCCTGCACTGTCCCTTCAACCTGTTTTCAAGAATCACTCATGTAATCTGTCATGAGGTTCTGGAAAGAAAAGAGGAAGACATGTAGCTCCCAAAGCAACAGAGATGGCATTCTGGCTTCCCTTCAGCTGCCTTACCTCCCCAGCTGTCAACATGTCCAAATACAAGCCATTCTCCATGTCAAATACCTTGCAATTGCGCTCAAATTTAAAAGCATGTCTGTACTTAAGATGCCAAGTATTTGCTGCAGTTATAATCTTACATGCCTCAAGAGCCTTTTTTCTGTTTCCTTGGTCAAATTCTTCTTTCTATACCCCAAGCCAATTATGTCTTTCCATGGTCTTGTACACAGCAAGCCTGTCTCCTCCCATGTGCCTCACTGCTTACCTCTTGCTGCATGCCTAAAATCAACATGATGGCTTTCATCAAGAACCCTGGATCCACATGCAGTAACCAGAAGTACATGAACATCTCACACCCCAGTTGCCTATCTGTCTGCAATATTATTTTAAACGTATTCACCGCTGGTCACAGCTGAAGCTGTACTACCAGCACTTCCCCACTTACATAGAAAATGGAAAATTAACTTCATAAGCAAATTCATCTTTATATGAAATCCCTGCAAAGCTACTTAATTCAACTATTCACAACTGCTGTATAGCTAACTAGTAAGTCTTGTTATGATATCCTTACACATGAAGCTAGGCACTTACTTGGCATCTTCTGATACAACATCTTCCAATTTTTGCTTCTTTCCCAAAATGGCATCTTCGGTGCTATCAACCTCAGCTTCCCTTCTAGGCTTCCCTGTCGCAGCTACTGAAGACTTTTCCTCTGATCGTTTTCTGCGACATAAACAGGCAAAAAAATTAAAGTTTCCCTCTTTGATAGATGTGTATAAGGGGAGACCTTCCGATACCTGAAGAGGACTTACAAGAAAGCCAGGGAGAGACGTTTTACAAGGGCCTGTAATGATCGGATGAGGGCAAATAGCTTTAAACTGGAAGAGGGAAGATTTAGAACAGACATTAGGAAGAAATTCTTCACAATGAGGGTGCTGAGGCACTGGCACAGGTTGGCCAGGGAAGCCGTGGATGCGCCCTCCCTGGAAGTGCGGGATGGGGCCTTGAGCCGCGCGGTCTGGTGGGAGGTGTCCCTGTTCATGGCAAGGGGGACCATTCCATCCCAAACCATTCTGTGACTCTACGATTTTCGGAACATAAATCGGGTGTCATACGAGCAACGGCAACCACACCGCACCCAGGTCACAACTGCCCCCTGGTTTTCCAGCCGTAGTTCCCAAACCACCTCCCGGAGGTGCGTAACCTGGTCCCCGCCGCCCCCTGCTACCGGGGGTGCCGGGAACGCGCGTGCTCGCTGGCTGCACCTCCCCACTCCTGGCGGTGCGGCAGCCCCCGCAGGCCGGCCGGAGCCCGGGGGCGCCCCTGACCTGCATCGCGCCCTCACCCCGGCCTCCTAGCGCCCTCGGTGGCACCCGCTTTGCCCTTCTTGTCTGCGGAGGCGGCGGCCGAGTCCCCCTCGAACACGCTGAACAGCTCGTCCCCGAACGCGTCCGCCATTTTCCCCGGCCCCACAGTGCTCCGCGCCGCCTGCCCCTGTCCAGAGGAGGTGGAGCCCGCGCGGCAGCGGCAGCGCCACGCACGGCCCGCAACGGAATCGGTGCCCCCGGCGGCAGCAGAGCCTGCGCTCAGCGCCCACCCGACCTTCCCACAACTCCGTCCGGCGGCCTCTGATCCAGAATCTCGGCCCTGCCAGGCAGAGAAGGACTTGGGGGTGTTGGCCGACAGCCGGCTAAATATGAGCCAGCAGCGGCCCAGGTGGCCAAGAGAGGCAGTAGCATTCAGGCCTGTATGAGAAGGAGCGTGGCCAGCAAGACCAGAGAAGTGATTGTGCCCCTCTGCTTGGCATTGATGAGACACCGTCCCTGGAGGTGTTTAACAGACATGTAGATGTGGCACTTAGGGACACGGTTTAGTGGGACTTGGCCGTGCTTGGGTTACTGTTGGACTCGATGATTAAGATTAGGTCATGTCCAACCTACGTGATTTTATGACTCTATGATAAAGTAAGTGCAAGTACAATAGAGAAGTCTGGTTGAGACTCCATCCCTGGAGGTGTTTAAAAGACGGGTATACGAGGTGCTCAAGGATATAGTTTAGTAGTGGACGGGTACGGATGGACTCGAGGATCTCAGAGGTCTTTTCCAATCAGACGATTCTACAACTCCTGCGACCGGCTGCGCCGACGTGCGCTCCGCCGTGGCCGCCGCTGACCAATGGGAGTCGGAGGGCGGTGCCAAGCGGGCGGCAGCAGCCAATAGAGCGCGGTGGAGGGTGCGTTGCCCGGATGTAGCGGGCGCGCGGATGGGCCGGTTCCGGTGCGGATAGGAGGGGCGGCCATGGGTGGCCGCAACAAGAAGCAGCGAGCGGGCAGCGCGGCCCACACCGCCTCCGCCGCCACAGCCGCCGCCCGCGCCCGGGCCACTGCCGAGGCTGGCGCTGCCGCCCCAGCGGAGGCGGGGAGCCGAGCGGCCCCACCTCGGCCGCCTCCCGCCTCCAAGGACTCGCGTGTGAAGCAAGGTACCATGCTCCGCGGCTGAGGCGGCCCGGACTGGAGCCCCGGAGGGAGGAGCCGCGCCCCGGCTGGACGGGATCGCACGGAGGGACAGTTTCGCCAGGGAGCCCCCGCGGGCGTGAGCTGCCTGCGCCAGGGAAGGGTCTGCCGAGAGGCTCGGCGGCACGGAGCGCCTAGCGAGGCGCCCTGAGTCACAGAGCTATAGAGTGGGTTGGGTTGAAAGGGACCTCAAAGCCCATCCAGTTCCACTCCCCGCCATGGGAGGGACACTCCCAGGCCAGGCTGCTCAAGGCCCTATCCAACCTGGCCTTGAACGCTTCCAGAGTTGGGGCATCCACAGCTTCCCCGGGCAACCTGTGCCAGCGTCTCACCACCCTCACTGTGAAGAAATTCTCCCTAATGTCTAACCTAAATCTTCCCCCTTCCAGTTTAAAGCCGCTCCCTCTTTGTCCTGTCCCTACTCACCCTTGTAAGAAATCCCTCCCCAGCTGTCTTGTAGTCTCTTCAACACAAGCCTGGGTCAGGCCTGGCATCAGCTTGACTGGCTTCCAGGGGTGTCCCTGAGCAGATGAGGCCTCTTAGCGTGTGTCGAGTTAGTTGCCAAACATTATATTATTGGCAGTTCTTGTGGAGCAAGTGTTGGTATGGCACTCTCCCAGTAATGAGCTGCCTTTGTAGATGTTCATAGCTTATGTATGCAAAATCAGCATAATGTGGATTTGGTAGGGCTTTTTTTGTGTTGTGAAAAAGCCCAGAGCAGTTCCAGGGCTTGGAGGAACTTCAGCAGTGTTAGATGGGGTGGGGGATGAATGTTCAGGATGCAGCCTGAAAAACTAGTATTCTGTAGTCCTGCAAATTTTCTGTTTTCAATAAGCCAGCTTTGCCAGAAGTACCTCAGACAACTTACAGCATCAGTAACAGCTTGTTGTGGCACACAATCATGCAATGTCCAGGCCATTTGAGATTCCAGCTTGTTAACACAAAGTCTTGCAATTCATAAGCTTAAAATTCCTGAACCTTTTTCTGTATCTAGTTTTACAAAGTGGGGCTACATTGAACATTTTTCTTGTGCCTCCCGCTCATCCAGCACTGTGGTGCTCAGTCGTTTTCAGAAGCTATCCTTTTTCTCGAGGTTAGCTGCTATGGTGAAAAATAAGACAATGTATCTGAAAAGTAAGTTAGTATAGTCCAAGTACTGTGTATCACAGTATCACAAGGTTGGAAAGGACCTCTGAGATCATCAAGTCCAACCTATAACCCAACACACCACCAACCCATTATCTAAATCATGGCACTCAGTGTAGTTATGCAACCTGTTGGTAAGTGCCAGTGTTTAACTTTTGAATGCTAACTTCTCTTTGTAGGTCCTCAGAGGTAACAGCTTTTTTCTGACATGCAGCTACACCCGGTCTCAAGCTGAAGCTGGGCGCTCCTAGAGTCTCTCTGCAGACAGCCCAGCACAGATGAACTGCTGGGAGCAGTCAGGAGCCTCCTGGAGCACAGTGCTGCTCCCAGCAGTGCACAGCCTCACAGGGTAGAGTCTTCCTGGGGCTGCTTAGTTTATACCTGTGCAGTACCAGGAACAGTATGTGTGTTCTAAAAACAATGGAATCCAACAGCAAGCTGTGAGTTGTCGTTCTCATGACAATAAAGAGTTTTGTGAATTAGTATTTTTCTAACAGCTGCTAAATGAGAATTATTTAAGAATGACCATAGCAGGTTAGACCAAAGGCCTCTCTAACACAGTGCCCTCTTCTAGACAAGGGCTGAAAACAGGTACCTAGGTAAGAATTGGTTGCACAGGCAGTAATGCTGCTGTAGGGTGCTCTTACATCCTCCATCCTCCACCAGCCGGGACTTAGGGTCTTCTTGAGCTAGATGCAATGTTTTTTCAATGCACTCCCAAACTGATTGTTTTCTTTCCTGTAAAGCTGTCCTGTCTTCCCTTGGACTTCAGTAAATATCTGATATCCACAGCTTTAGTGGAGATAGAGTTTTGTTACATAGCTGTGCACTTGGTAATTGAAAAACCTCAAGTGTCATGCTTCCCTATTTGGCAGGCGCTCCTTGTTCCAGTGTTGAGAGAGAGTGAACAGTCAGTCCCATTTTCTACCATTGTGCCACTTGGCATTTTATGTTTTGTCTGTTAAGAGTCGTATCTTTTTTGCTATTCCTTGTTTAAGGGCCTTTCTGTACTGCTGATTATTTGTGTTGCTATGTACCTACATGTTTCTGACAAATTGATGTAATATTTGCTTGCACTAACCTTTATGCTGGATCTGCCGTAGCTACTGTAAATAATGTTTCCTGTGTTCTACTTATATCATTCATGGTTATTTGCAATTAACAGGTCCAAAAACTTACAGTTTCAGTTCAACATCAGATTCCAGTGCTTCTGCAAATCTAGATAAATCTGTTCTTAAGGCAAGTATCATCTTCAGGAAAAAAAAAACTTTGGTTTTCATAGTATTATTTTAAATTAGTAAATACTTCTTCAGCTCTTCCTCAGTATTATGTTATGCAGGTAAACTGTGCGTATGTTGAGCTTGATATGTTTGGGCTTTGAGTGTGCTTTAAGAAATAGGGGTACACTAACAAGGCAGGAGAAGCTCTATATTTTTAATTAACAAATGATACATTGCATGCGGGACTATTAAAAGTTGTGTTTGGGCTTCTGCTGTACCTATGAATTCATCTTCCTGTCAGAGGAATAATGCAGATTTAATGCAACAACCTCAGTAGCAACCAAAGCATGGTTCAGGTTTTAGAAGTGTTAAAAGCACTAAAATTATTATGTTACTGAGATTATATTTTTAGGCCAGACACAGGTTCTGTCTTGATGCTCAAATTATTTAATACTATTTCTTGTAAGCAGAGGAGAAAGGCCTCGTTCTTTCCAGTAGAAATATTTCTATTTCCTTACTGTATTTCCCTTGACATACTAAATTTTCTTGAAAATATAAGTATACCTTCTTTAATAAGGAATGTACTCTTATATTTCCAGTAGAAATGTATAACTTGCAAAAGTAAAAAGAAAAAAGTCTCTTTTGTAATAATTGTTTGTTTCACTTATGGGAAACTGGAAAAGTTGGGGTTTGAATGGTGGAGAGAGTTCTGCATTCTTATTCCCTTAGCCATGAGGAGCATTATGTGTCATAAAAAATTGTAATGTTTCACTTTGTATCAACTAATTTTCACTGTACAGGTAATGATAAATGGTAATTTGGAGAAAAGGATTATCAATGTAATCAATGACCATAAAAAACAAAATCATGATAAAGGAATGATTTCCAGAAGACTTACAGCTAAGAAGTTACAGGTAAGATTTAAAGTGTGGTTCTTCAACCATCGTTTATTTAGAATAAACAGTTTCTTTTCTGTCACTCATATCATGTTGTGCTGCAGTCCTGCAGTGTGCAAGCCAGTGTAGCATGCTTTCCAGTAATTACATTAATGATTAACCAGTGGAGTCGACAAGTGTGCTTATTAGGAAAGATGCATCTTTATGGGTTCAGTAATTAAAATTGGAGTCTTGAAACAGGATAGAAGAATAGAAGTTAACCTAAATATTTTATGTTTCTTACTTTTTGTGTTCTATATAGCTGAAAAATTGTAGGTTTAACTTTCTAACTAGAAATACATTCTGTATTGGAAGATTTACTTACACATTTGCATACATATTTACAATAGAAGTATTATAAGCTCTGTATGCAAAACAGAATTTTTTACTCAGCCTCCTGTATATTAGCTTATGCTGTTTACCTCCATTTCATGCCCATTATCTAGTATGTGGTAAGTAGGAGTTTACAAATGTATATTAGATTGCCGGGTTAAATTGTAGTATTTTGTAACTGTTTTACTTATAGGATGTATACATGGCTTTACAGAGATTCTCTTTTAAGACTGAACACATTGAAGAAGCAATGAAAAATACACTTCTATATGGTGGTGATCTTCACTCTGCACTTGACTGGCTTTGTTTAAACCTGCCTGATGGTGAGTATGGTGACAGAGAATTATGTTAAAAACTGCAGATTAATAGGGGCTGGTCTGGTATGGGAGTGCTTCATAGTAGTGATTAAATGTCTTGTTTCACTAAAACTGGTAGTCATCACAGCGTTCCTTTCTTAGATGTGCTGCTGCCTGTTTCTGGGATATTTTTTTAGTATATAAAGTCTTGTAGAACTTTTGTTCCTTCTCTTAGAGGTTTATGGAAGTCCAACAAGCTTATCTAAATGCTGAAGCCTAATTTTATTTCAGGCATCCTGTTTTTGTTGTATGTTCTTCCAGCTCTCTCCCAACACACTTTAAAAGATTTTCAGTAATTACTATTGACATATTCATTGACATGAGTTTTTTATTTTGAAGATGCATTGCCTGAAGGTTTTAGTCAGCAATTTGAAGAACAGCAACAGAAACCTAGAGCAAAATTTTGTTCTCCTGTGAAACAGCGTGAACCTCCACTGCACTTAGTAGATAACAAAAAGAAAGAAAATTGCTCTGTAACGAAGGTAATCTGAGAAATTAATTTGTACTTACTGGGGGAAAGAGAGGACAAAGTTTTCTAAATTACAAAATTTGCATTGGTTTCCAACACATGTGAAAAGTTTCTAAAAGTATCATATGCTTAATAAATGTCGTCCACAGTATTTTAATTTCAATGGAATGGTCATTTGAAGGTAACATTTTTTCATGTGAAGTCTAGAAGGCTTTTCATAGGTAATTTTTGTGGTAAAGCATAGCTTAGTTTTCCTTTGTAATGGATTAATTTTGTCTACTTACAGATGGTGCCCTTTACGTACTCGTGTGTGTTTAAGTGTGCCTTTGTACGTGTAGTGTTTTGATTTCTGTGGTTATTGAATCTTAAAGCTAGAAATTAAAGAGATTTCTTGCAAAAGTGTTGTTTGCTTTTTTTTCTTAAAAGTGTTAAGGTCTGTGTATGTATATTGTGAGATGTTTTCTGAGGTTGGAGAAGTTTGCTCAATGGTTTTATGTTTTATTTATGTCATATAACTTACTATATGCATAAAATCGTAAGCAATAGTTCCTAAATACTGGTAGAGAAAATCTTTGATATTATCACTTACTGTTATGATTACTCTTAATTTTCATTGCCCTTCCTAGGAGACGGATGTGGGGAAAGAGAAAGAAGTGAGTATGAAGGAATGGATTTTGCGGTATGCTGAGCAACAAAGTGATGAAGAGAAGAATGAGTCTGGGAAAGAGGCAGATGAAGAGAAGTTTGACCCGGTGAGATAGAATAACACTCGATGGAAGTATTTAAAAAATTCTGTCTGGTACATCTGCAAGTGGTGGATCTATTTGTTAAAAATTGGAGATCAAATACTTTTTTTATGTTATATATTTTTACATATGCAGGCTACCAAGGGGAAAATGTGTTGAAACATCTCCTTTTCTACTTTGTTTTTCCTTTCCTATTTTTTTGTACTTGTTCAGAATACTTAATGCATTGTGCTGGAAAGGAAATGAAGTGCATCTTGGTGAGATTAGGAAAGTGACTATCGAATTAGGAGAGGTTTTGACTGTTAGTTATGTGCCGACTAATTGTTCCTCCTTTGTTGTAAGCTTGATATAAAGGACAAAAAGCCCACACTTTTTATTATGAAGTTCATTAAAAGTGACAAGATGCAATATATGACTTGTAATTAATAATTGTGTTTGTAATAGAATGAGAGATACTTACATCTGGCTGCCAAGCTTTCGGAAGCAAAAGAACAAGCAAGCATCTCCAAGCAAGACAAAGACAAGCAAGGTCAGAAGGTAGCGCAGGAGAAAATAAGAAGAATTCAGCAAGGTAGGGCTATGCAAATTATTTGTGTTTTATTTTGTGGCCTCTGTATTTTTTGGGCAAGTAGGTCTCTGAGTCAGATTGAATTATTTCACCATCTTTTGCACCACTGTGTGAATTGCAGGCTTTTCTGAATCTGTCCCTTCCATGTGGATCAAATTCTGAAAACACAGTAACATCTCACTACTTCTGTTTTTGGTACTTAATATGAATTAATATAATTAATCTTTTTAAAAAATGAATGCCCAGCAGTTGTTGGGTGTAAGCTGTATTCTCTCTCTAACAGAAATGTCAGTACTTGAAGAGCATCCAGTATTTAATTCAGCTATAAAGATTTCAAACCAACAACAAAATGGAAAGAAAAAAACTCCCTCACTTCAGCCTCAGGAAACCACTTTGAATTTGAACTTGCTTGAAAAACCTGATGGTGCTGCAAAGGAAGAAAAAGGTGTGTTGGAAATGGTTCATTACAAGCTTGAAGCATGCCACAAGTTTCCAGTATTAGTTCTTGGTTTTCTAGGATGTATTGCATTGCAGTGCTGAATCATAGATCTCTGATCGTGACAAAGCCAGGTGGACTACCTGACTGGCCCAGCTGACGTTAAAGGATCTGTATGTTGTTTAGCAGCTGATGTTGAAAGCTGTTTTTGCTATACTGTCATGTCTAAAATTTTGATTTTTTTTTTCTTATCCATTCTTTATCACTTCTTATCTTTTGAGTGTTTTCATTGTAAACCTTCAAATTGTTATGTTATTTTCTAATAACCAAACTTTAGTGGAAGTTCTTTAATTATTGGGTCATCAAAGATGGCAAAAAAAATATCGTAATCCATTTCCTGCTAGATACTTTTGTGGCAAAGCAGGAATTTCTGTCATGTATCAGTATTTCTGCAAAGCATTTCAGAAAATACTGCTCTCTATTAAAAATGTAAAAGGTAAAAGTGTTCCTAGCTATCCAAGGCATGCAAAATTAATTTTGAGACTTAAAATAAGTTTTTCTGCTCTTGTAGTGAAAAAGAAGGAACCTCTGGATGTAAGAAATTTTGACTATAGTGCTCGAAGCTGGACTGGTAAATCTCCAAAACAATTTTTGATTGACTGGTGCAGGAAGAATTTTCCCAAGAGCCCAAATCCTGCTTTTGAAAAGGTTCAAGTTGGAAAATATTGGAAATGTAGGTATGTATTTCATATAAACTGTACATTTTCCTTTTGATTCACTTAAGAATAAAAAACGCTGACTACATAGGTCTTGTCACGTTGATCCACATTTGTATTAATATAGTGTTTTTAACGTAAACTCTTTTTAGTCCACTGGGGTAGTATTCCACTTTGGATACCTCTGCAAAGGTAAGGCTTAGACTGGACAGTATCACAAAAATAAAATTCTAATGAATAATCTCATAAAGAAGGGATTTGATTTTAATTCTGTACTGCTGAGTGAAAGGTTATGAAGTGGACCTGTGAGATAAATTTGAACAATTAACTTATGATATTCTCATTCAAAGTAATATATTAGACCATACGTTTTAAGCTTATGAATACCAAAACCTTTTAAGGATTGTTTAAAATAAAGTGGAAGTTAGAAATTTGTATGAAAGCTGCTGTAACTTTGTAACTAAAACTGTGCACTATCAGTGATTTTTAAATTTCCTTTAGAAAATTAGTCTATAATATAGTGATATAAAGTATAATATTAACGTACAAATACAGTAGACGGGGCACTGAGTAATGCTTCTTGAAGGAACCAAGTAATAGAACCTGAAAACTTGCACAAGTTAAAAGCTATTAATACACTGTCCCCTTAAGAATGAGAAATTTGACTGCTGATCTGACTGGCATATATCAAACAGATGTTTGTGTTTCTGTAGATCAGTAACTGTCATCTTGATCCATGCTAAGCAGTTACAAGCACACAAACAAATGTTTAGTCCGTCTTCCAAAATGGCTAACCTTAACACTGGTCTGTATATGTATAAATACTTCTGCTTTGAATAAAGTGAAGGTATTTTTAAGGAGAAAAAAATAAAATTCATGCTGGAATCTACTCAAAATTTTCTGCTATTCAGTCAAACTTTATTGTCTGTTTCTGTTTACTAAATATTACTGAGGAAGGTTAAGTTTATTTAGCTTAGTTTCATTATTTTGAATTTCACTTTTATGTTTTTGACTAACATTAACAGATGTGCTATTTATGTAGGTAACAAAAATTAAGAGAAATGCTTGTATGAATTTGTCTTTAAGGGTCAGGATTATCAAATCGTCAGATGATGTAATGGCAATGTGTCCTACAATTGTAACAGAAGATAGTATGCAAGCACAACATCTGGCTGCTACTTTGGCACTCTATCATTTAACCAAAGGACAAGTAAGATTTTCACAAATGTTACTGTTCTTAGCTTGGAATTTGTCCTTGCACTTTTGTGATAATATCTGTGGTTAAATTCTAAAACCAGTTTAATGAAGTGTTTCTCATTAAATTATTTGCTTGTATTATATGTTCATTTGTTTTTACCTGCAAATGTGTGTATGTGTTGCATCATACAGGGAGGAGATTTTTTGATAGTAAAACTGTTCTTTCAGTGTACAAACAAAAAATGTACTGTCAACATTTATATTACTGTTTTCATAGTTTCTATATTTAAAAATAGCTCCCTGTTTCATGTTCTGTCATATCTTTTGCCCCTCAAGTTCATTTACGCATAAGATGTTAGTGATACTGCTAAGTAGTACAGAAAGTAATACTTTTTTATGCTTTTTCCACCTGAAGTCAGTTCATCAGTTACTGCCTCCTACCTACCGGGATGTATGGCTAGAATGGAGTGATATTGAAAAGAAAAAGGAAGAAGAAAACAAGATAGAAACCAACAAACCTCGTGATAACTTTATTGCTAGATTATTAAACAAACTCAAACAACAACAACAGCTGCAATCTGAAAACCAGCCCAAAATAGCTGAAGCTCCTGAAGATTCCTGGGAAAATCTAGTTTCTGATGAGGACTTCAACAGCCTTTCGCTTGAGACGTCAGACACAGATAATTTGGAACCTTCAAAGATTTTGTTCAAAAAGCTGCAAAGTTCCTCCAAATACCAGAAGCTTCTGAATGAGAGACAGGAGTTGCCTGTGTTCAAGCACAGATATTCGATTGTAGAAACTCTAAAAAAACATCGAGTAGTTGTTGTGGCTGGTGAAACAGGCAGTGGTAAGAGTACCCAGGTGCCCCATTTCTTGTTAGAAGACTTGTTGCTAGATGAAGGATCAAAGAAATGTAATATTGTTTGCACACAGCCCCGAAGAATCTCAGCAGTGAGTCTGGCAACCAGAGTTTGTGAAGAGCTGGGCTGTGAATCAGGACCGGGAGGAAAAGTAAGATGTATCAGAATTCCTTTTTCTAGTCTTCATCAAATACAGGGAGATGGATTATTTCTCACACAACCAAATAATTAGATGTTGCTTTCTTTTGAAAAGGGCTTCTTGCTATGTCACCTATTTCTTTCCATATTGTCACCTGTGCACCTCTGGGTATCCATATGTGATTTCTGAAATCTTTAGAGGATGATAAAGAGCAAGTGTTTCATAGTGGGAATGGTCAAATATTGGAGCAGATTACCCAATGACTATGACATCTCTGTCAGTAGGGCTGGAGAAAACTCCTCTGAATAAGACTCCAAGCAATCCAATTTGGCCTTCAGAGAGGCCCCTTCCAATGTAGATTATTTTGTTGTTTGAAGGAAACCGAGATACTGTTATGTTTTTTGTTAGTCTGTTTGTGCAAAAATATTTTTGTTTGGGGACTGTGAAGAAACCTGAAAAGAATATGGAATTTTTCAGCTCTCCACTACTCTGGAGAAACTAGTGCGGATTTCAGTGTATTTTATCTTTCTCTTGAATGTATGTGTATGAGAAAAACAATGTGTTAGTCATTCACATACTATTTAATTAGCAACTTATGCAATGTCTGAATCTAACCGTGCTTAAATTTCACTTCATTTTGAATTTCTCTAGCTTGTATACCATTTTAAGTTATTCCTGTATTTTTAATCTTTTTTAATAGAATTCCCTGTGTGGATATCAAATTCGTATGGAGTCAAGAACAGGAGAATCCACCAGATTACTGTACTGTACAACAGGTGTCCTGCTTCGGAAACTCCAGGAAGATGGTCTTCTTTCAAGTATATCTCATGTCATTGTAGATGAGGTTATCAACTTTTACTATTCTGCAGAAACTATAGTTTTTCTTGTCCTTTGCTTGTACTAAAGCCTTACTGTCAATATGTTTTCTAATTCTAGGTACATGAAAGAAGTGTCCAGTCTGATTTCTTGCTAGTTATTCTGAAGGAGATATTGCGTAAGCGTTCAGACCTGCATCTGATTTTGATGAGTGCTACTGTAGAGTGTGAGAAGTTTTCCAGCTATTTCTCGCATTGTCCCATTTTGAGGATCTCGGGAAGGATTTACCCTGTTGAGGTAGGTAAATGTGGTTTTGATTGTGCAAGACATTCTGTGTGCACGTACGCAGGATTTGTCTGCCTATAGGAAATACACTTTATCACTTTTATCTTAAATGTGTGCTTCAAGGACTTGTAACCCTTTTCCTTTTTGAAAATATAAATAGGTTCAGTTCTTTGAAGTACAAGGTTGTACTATTTTCTCAGATGGATTTATTGTTGATTAAGATCAGTCCATTAGCAGCACTTTGATTTTTCTCTATTTGATCTAGGTAGAAGGGAAAGCATTAAAGAATTCCCCCCCCCTGCAACTTTGCTATTACTCTCTTAGGTATGTTTCTCATGCATATTGTATAGGCTATGGTAGAGGTAATGTTAGTGATCACATGGAGAGGCCGATTAACATACTCATAGCAGCTGTAAGTTAATGTTTGATTTTTGAAAACCTAAATGTTGAAATTTGCAATATCTATTGCAACATTAAAAGAGAAGGGAATGCCCTGTTCAGCTTTGTATATAAGCTTAAAAAAAAAAGCTGCTGATTAGTTTTTGATATTCTTTGTATTTCTTCTGTGAATTTTCACTAAAGATTTTCCATGTTGAAGATGTAATTGAGGCAACTGGCTATGTTCTGGAGAAAGACTCAGAATATTGTCAGAAGTTTTTGGAGGAGGAAGAGGAAGTCACGATAAATGTCACTAGCAAAGGAGGCAGCTCTACAAAGTATCAGGTAAAAGAGGCATTTCTACTTCTGGCTCAGAAGCTTTGAAAGTTTTTCTATTCTTTATCGTTTTAGTTCCTCTTATCAGATATGATTAGATTGTATAATATCAACTATTCTTTAAGTTGCCAAGATGAACACAATGGCAGTCTTACAGTGGAAACCATATATTATTAACTCTGCATCCTTCTATTTGTCTCCCAACTCTTTATTAGCTGCCTGTGTTTTGCTATATTTGACACTGGATTCTCTTGTGCAGATTCCCAGCTCAGATCTGTAAGCAGCAGCAAGGGAAAGCACTTAAGTTTTTTCTCCTAAAGAATTCTCTTAAGTAGCAAACCTAAGAACAGAAGAGGCAAGGCTGTATCCTTCTTAGCTGAAAAACTCCGCAGATCCTCCAACTTGGCATGCCAAGTGAGATGATTTACATGAGATCATTGAGTAGAGCTTTTTGGTTTAACAGGCTGTGGCTAATTGTGTAGGTACTCTGCAGTGCAGGTGTATGTGCTTTTGGATCAGAATTCTTGAGGAGTAAGAACACCACCTGAACTTGGGCAGCGTAGGCCATTCATCTAGATTGTATTTATTTTAGGTAGATACCTGTCTGCACTGACTTGCTCTCTCAAAATCTCTGCACAACCATTTAGCTTGGTGTGATCATATACAGATGGATATGTTGAAAACTGTGCTCTCGTGCTATTTATTTTCTTTTTCTTTCTTTTCTCTAGACTGGTAGTTAACCATGCATCACAACAGCATCCTTTAGTTGAAGCCCAAATGCTCTCCTGAATCTTCTTCCATCTTTATGGTTTATTTCTGTTGAGCCTTCAGTACAGAAGGATATGTGGTAGCAAGCTGCTTTAAGTGCTTTGATGAACAATGAAATAATTTACAATAGTGCCACTTAACATAGAAGCATTATGCTAAGCATATATCTGTAAGATGTTCATAAACAAATTAGATGTCTGTATGTTCTGCTAACTCTCCCTTTCTTCCCCTTTCCTCCTGCTCTAAAATGCTGCAGGAGTTCCCATTCCTAACTTCCATTGCAACCATTAGTTGATAAGGGTGAGGTGAGGGAGAGGAGAAATTATAGTTCTTATACCCCAAAATGGGAGCTTTGAAAGAAGAGTAGCCACCGTGTTATCCCGTTTTGAATTTATAATAATAGGATGCCAGATGTGGGATCTGTTTTCACCTTTGTAAAACAGACTCTAGAGTGCTGCTTGCACAGACTATAACTTTTACATTTTTTTTAAACCTGGAGTGTCCTTTATCCATAGTAGATACCTATGCATATGTTATATATGTTTCTATGATTTAATTCACTGATTTTGGTGACAGATTACTCAATTAGATGTCTATTACCTTAATCTCTGTTTTAGTAAACCTAAATTGAGTGACAAATTGACCTGCTCTCTTACCCTCTTCCACTAAGAATATATTTTTTCCTGCTCTCTTCAGGAGTATGTCCCAGCCCAGTCTGGATCTGGTATTGATTTGGCTCCTTACTATACGAAGTTCAGCACTCGTACACAGCAGGCTGTCTTGTATATGAACCCTTACAAGATCAACCTTGAACTTATTTTGGAGTTGCTGGCATACTTAGGTACAGTCTACTTCTTTAGAAGTTTATATACTTGGAGTTGTCCTTTGGACTTATTTTCTAGTGCTTTCTGCTGGTAATGAAGTACTTGACTTGATTCTTACATGAAACATCCTGAAAACTTTTACTGCGGGCCCAGAATTAGTTCCTGTTCTCAAGTGAAACTGTTTGCAAATGTTTTCCAGATAGGAGCCCCCAGTTCAAGAACATTGAGGGTGCTGTCCTGATCTTTTTACCAGGCCTTGCCCACATCCAACAGCTGTATGATCTCATTTCAACTGACAGAAGATTTAACTTGCGTGACAGGTAATACAGATATTATCTACAAAGTTAATAGTTTAACTTAATGAATACGTTTGGGTTTTAAGGTCTGCTGTTCTTGAAAAGGGAAACAGAGTTGTATCTCTGAGCTGTTTGTGCTACAAATGTACTTTTATTATCTGGAAATGATATAAGCAAAAATGAAAGGTGCTTAGGAATGGTACAGTAATAACTTTTTTTCCTTTTGATTTTACTTTTCAACAAACAAACTTAATCACAAAGCACTTGGGTACTACTTTTCCACTTCTTAGGGTGTGTAAGCTGCTGGCATAATCACTTTATCTGGCTTACTGTTTACATGGAAGTGATTACTTCCTGAAAAGAGATTCAGAGTAATCCACCAAGGGAGTCACAGATAGGTCTGAGATTTATTTTGCAGATAACTAAAAGTTAGAAACATGATGACATAAAAAGAATATTTGCTGTCAAATTGTAAAGATTCATAGATGGCCTGAGATGTCAGGGACTAGAAAAGAAGGAAAGTACAAATCTCCGTGGCTGTCTCATCCCTGAAGGCCTTTATTTCTCAGGCTGAATGTAGCATGTGTTTATAGTTCTGTGCAAAATTTCTATAATGGTCCTTGTCTTAGAAGCACAAGGTAAAGAACTCTGCTTTGTGGATACCTAGTTCCCTTTTTTTTCTAGGCTTTTGTTGTAAATTAACCTAAGAGTTCTGCAGCAGTAGGATTTTTCCTGCATTGTCACCAAATAGGAGAACAGCCCTATGAACTAATGATATTATCTTTTCTTGATACTCTAATAAAACACTGAAGCAGACTTTCATACCTAATCATACAAAGTTTTACTTTTTGAAGTGTCCGTTATAGTTGCTTTCTCCAAGCTGTTGTCATCGTTCTGATCTCCATTTTTTACTGTATCTTAATTTTGGAAGTGTATATTGTTTACTGTAATTTCTTGTTCTAGGCACAGATTGATAGCTTTGCATTCTGTTCTTTCAACTCAAGATCAAGCAGCTGCATTTACAATACCTCCTCTTGGTGTTAGAAAGGTATGATGCATTTAGAAAAAAAATAACTTTCTCTGGGTGCAAGTCTGCATTTTTTTAAATCATGCAGAATTACACAACCGCCTGGATTCCACTTGTTCCTGGAATTTTCTCACTGCAAAGAAACAGTTGTTCTAATTTAGAAGCTAGCATGCTGTGAAAACCTTGACAGTAATCAGACAAATTTTGAAGCCTAATATTTTTGAGAGCTTCTTTTATTGTTGTTTTCCTATGTTTTAACTATTTATAGCCAGAACTGTTGCTTTTATGTAGGAAAATAGTATTTTACTTATTGCCAAAATATTTAATTAAGAAGTTGACCAATTTTTGCAGGTACTAGCTAGTAATTTTAAAGCAAAAAGTGAATGCAAAATTCTCACTTTTGATTCCTTAGTAATTTGGGAAGACTAAGCCATTTTCAGGTGGTGGAGCTGTTAATGCTTTGTCAGATGACTTAGAGATGTTTCTGGGTAAAAAAACTTTTATCAAATGTGTTCTCTAATATTGATTAAAAGAATGAAAACTGTTAGACATTCCATAATTCTTTCATTTATGTTATGTTACTTCTTTTCAGATTGTTCTGGCAACCAATATAGCGGAGACAGGTATTACAATACCAGATGTTGTGTTTGTAGTTGATACTGGGAGAACAAAAGAAAATAGGTAAGTTTGGTTTTCATCAATCATACAGTGATTACTGAAAATATTTGGAGGTTAGTACTGCCAAGAATTTTTTAATATCCTTATTGAACTACAGTTCTAGACAAAACAAAAAGGTGCTGAGCTCATTGAACAGATTGCAGTTTAGGTACAAGTTTGGGATGAAACTTCGGATTTTCAAATGGTGTGAGAAACAGTAAGGGGAGTTGTTCATCGAAATGGAGAATCACAATTAAGTACTGCTTTAAAAATAAAGTAGATCCTTTTTATACTGTATTAGTTTTTAGAAGTTATTTGTAGTCCATTTTAAATGTGAAAACCCCTACAGAATCTATTAGAAAGAACAATTCTGAATTGCCAGGGAGATGAAATAATAAAATAGCTCTTTCGTTTTCCAATTTTTACACTTCAGTTAGTGAGTTGTATCCAAGGTGCTGTGATGTACAGTTTCCCTCCAGTTATGCTTAGTTTTCAAAACTAAATGTAATCTTCAAGTAAATACTGTGTAGATACATTACCAATATGCTGGTATTTAAGTATATCAAAGTTTTAATTCTGAAATCTGAATGTGCCTTTGCTTTCCAATTTTTCAGGTATCATGAAAGTAGTCAGATGAGTTCCCTGGAGGAGACTTTCGTTAGTAAAGCTAGTGCACTGCAGCGACAAGGAAGAGCTGGGCGTGTTAGGGATGGATTCTGCTTCAGAATGTACACAAAAGACAGGTACTGTAAACTTAGCAAGATTTTGTAAATCACGTAAACATCTTTGTTTCTGTGCAAAACCAAGAAGTCTTCTTGAAATTCGCTTTACTTACTACAAACTGGAAAGATTAAACTGTAACAAAAAATGCAGATAGTTTGAATATCATGTGAATAAAGTATTATGTCTTTGTTTCATGATTTTTAAAAAAATTTTATTCATAGTATCTCTAAAGTAAATGTTTGAAAAGAAAATCATAATTAAAGAAAAAGTGGAGCACCAAGGAATTGTAGGAGATCAGTTTTCAACAGTATCTACTGCCCTGCATCCAATATATGTGTTACCTCCTGTAGGTTTCTGAAGTGGGATCTCTGATGATTAAGAGACAGGGAAAATATCCAATTATACAGGACTGCAGAAGTAGTTTCTGTTACTGCACTGGAATAAACTTTTTCCTGCTTGTCTGAAAGTTTGAAGCAACTTTCAGCTGAGAAACAGTTAAGGTTAAAGTATTTTGAAATAACCAGTGAAGTGTATATTTTAGCCACATGCTAAACTTTCAGTTTGAGAGCTATGCACTTGGAGAATTTGTTTGGAAAATCAGGGTATTACTGCCTATCTCTCTCTTTCACAAAAACTGTTGCTTTCCAAGCTACACATGCCTTAATTCAAAAGATAAATGGGTTAGTTTATCCATGTATTAAAACACATGCCTCTCCCTGACCTTGCCCCTCTAAAGAACTAGGAATGAGCGTGTGAAACCTGACTTTATACGTTGATTTCAAAGATTAAATTAAGTATCTGTGATTCTCTGTTTTTATGATGTTGCAGGTTTGAAAGTTTCATGGAATATTCTGTTCCAGAAATATTGCGTGTGCCTTTGGAGGAATTATGCCTTCATGTTATGGTATGTTTTTTGTTTTAGAATTACTGATATTGTTAGCTAAAAATATTACATGTACCTTTGGAGGAATTACACCATTGTACTATTGTATCATTTTGGCTTTGGAATTACTTACCTTGTTACCTAAAAAAGTTTGCTATGACAGCCTTAATCCAGTGTAGTTATTGGGACTTTTCTCACCAGGGCATGGGGGGGAAGCCAGTACTTGTGTGTTGCGGAGAATCCAGAGCATGCAGCTGAATGAGGATAGCCTGCTATCTATTCCAGTTTACCTCAAAATGACAATTCAAACTTCGTTAAAGAGTTTTCAGACTAATTTATGTTTAAGGAAGCAATTCCATTTTCTCTCCTCCTCTCCTGGGTGCGCAGGATAGGCACAGGAAAAGTAGCAACTTGACAAAATAGTGCCAGTTTGAACTGCATCTCATTAGGTTGGAGAGTATTCTGTCCATCTGTGACCATTGGTAACAAGCTTCTCTGATCAGTGGTCATGCCATGTGAAGTCCTTCCAAACAGGGAAGTTTTGTTAACCTAACATGAGGTGTGTCTGCATTCTGGGAACCAGGAAGCTAGTTTAGAGGCGAGGGAGTGTGGACTTCAGATTTCAACAAGAGCTTTCAAGTTTCCTTTATAGCTAGTATAAAAATCTGTTATAGTAAATCTTTATGTTGAAATATATGCCCATTTACTCCACAGAAATGTGATCTTGGCTCTCCTGAAGATTTCCTTTCCAGAGCATTAGACCCACCACAGCAGCAAGTAATTGGTAATGCAATGAACCTCTTGAGGAAGATTGGGGCTTGTCTCTTAAATGAGCCTAAGCTGACTCCATTGGGCCAGCACCTTGCAGCACTTCCTGTCAATGTAAAGATTGGCAAAATGCTTATATTTGGTGCTATTTTTGGCTGCTTGGATCCTGTGGTGAGTGAAAAAAAATACAGAAGTGGTTAACTCTTTACAATTACTCTGCTTTCTTGTAACATGGTGTTTGGAAAGGATGATGCAAGAAATTTAAGATTTTTAATTTAAGGTGAGGTTATCGAAACATCATGGAGAGGAACAATCTAGGTGCTCTTCATTTACAATTGGACTTAATCTTAAAGATCTTTTCCAGCCTAAATGATTCTATGAGTCTAAACACCTAGGTGCTACTCACAAGGGGATAGTCAGACTTGGTCCTCAGTTCTGTCTGTTACAATCCCAGGGAGTATGACAATTAAAGAAAAAGCCATCTTATGTATGGGTTAGACAGATTTGGATTACCTCACAATTTATGGGCCAAGAACATGCTGATGAAAAGCTGTTGCAAATTAATTGATGTGGTAACTTATTATATGAAGACTGTGGCATAGTTTACACTTTCAGGTAATCCATTTAATTTACCACAAATTAGGAGGAACCATGGGTATGTTAGTTGCTGAAAACTGAAAGTTAAAATTATTTGTTCTCTGATTATCTCCTGTTAATGTGGTATAAACTAAAGCAGTTGTTTAATCTGATTCTAACTGTATTGTATCAAGTATTGCTCTGTCGTGTGACAAACCATTTCATGTGAGTTTTGAGATTTAATATTCAGTCTATATAAGGCACTACATAAACAATGTATTTAATATAAGTAAGTTCTGAATTCTATGTAGGAAATTCTTATAAGCTTTCCTTGAGGTGTAGTAGAAGCTAAAATAAAGTATTAAATATTACTGTAAAAGAAAATTTAGAGCTGTTTGTATGATAAACCTGTAAGCTTGTAATAAAACGTTCTTGGGTGATACGTACTTTGCTCATTGCAGGCAACTCTGGCTGCTGTTATGACAGAAAAATCCCCATTTACTACACCAATTGGTCGAAAAGATGAAGCAGATCTCGCAAAGTCATCTCTAGCTGTGGCAGTTTCAGACCATATAACAATCTACAATGCTTATCTAGGGTAAATGATAATTTTTCTGACCTCATAGCTAGATGCAGATAACAAGTAATGTGGTTCTGTAAAGAATCCTTAATAAGTATTTTCTTTTGAAAATTTTCTTTTGAATAAGTATTTTCTTCTGAATTCCTTGCACCTGAAGTCATTCTCTTCAGAATAACAATAGATTGACACTAACACAAAAGGATAGCTTGCTTAGTAGCTGGTCTTTTAATTCCATGTAACTGTGCTTTGCATGTATACAGAGATGCACTGTGTCTGTTTGTCCTACTGTTTTAAGTATTTTGTTTGCTGTTGGTGGTGTGCTGAGCTGAGTATTTCGTATTTAAGAGTACTAATTATAAAATAAACACGTGTGTTTCTTTTTAGGATATTATCACTATATCTCAAAAACCATACCTGATTTTTGTTCCACCTGTTGAGACAGAAGTGTGTAATTTTTGAGAGAAAATTGCCTTGTATTTTTGTCACTGTGTCAGATTTATGTTACAGGCATGTTCTCTGGAGTGCTCTTGGACCAGCAGCATTCATCGTCACTAATACCACTTATTTTTAGGTTTGAGGAGAATGCTGACCAAAACAGCGTTGCCTTTTAACTTAGTAGCACTTTCGTATTGTTATACTCTTGATGTGATTCTCTTTGCTATAATAAGACAAGTTGGGTTTTTTTCCTTAGGTGGAAAAGGGCTCGACAAGAAGGAGGGTATCGTGCTGAAATGACTTACTGCAGAAGAAATTTCCTAAATAGGACTTCACTTTTAACTCTGGAGGTAAACCAATTAATTATGCTTTGCATTCAAAATATATTTGTTAAAATTTCCCTCTGAATGTGTCATACCCTTTTAAAAAGATGATACATCACAGTTGCTGTTTAGACAAGTCAAAAACAAGTGGAATACTGGGTGCTGATGAAATGCACACCCTCAATCAGGGCAGCTGTGTCTGCATTTCGGTTTTGATATGCACACTTTGTACATTTTTGTCATTGAACAAGCCTCTACCTTCTACCAGCGAATTAAAACTTACGAATTAAAATATGACATTCTTGATATCAAAGAACAGGTCTGTTAACAGTTAGTTTGAAAGATGAACCACAAATGGCCACTTATTTTTGGTGAGGAAATATTTTAATTGATCTTTCCTATTTAAGTTTGGCTGACTGAGCTCTCTTCAGCAGAAGTGGATATTTGATGCAAATGTATCTTTTTTACTTTAACTACAAGTGAGATTTACTATTTGCAGTATAGTACCATGTGTCTAATCCTTTATTCCAGGCAATGTTTTTCTCATAGAAACAGCCAATATTCCAAACGGGCTGCAGAAAATACAAGTGTTTTTCTAGTAAGAGCTTTTCTCCTGGAAGGCATGAATATTTGGGATGGAATGTCATTGCCTGCTGATTGAGTGGAGTATGTACCTTTTTAAAATCAGAGTTTTTCTAATACCTTACTAATTTCAGAATGTGAAGCAAGAACTTATAAGGGTGGTCAGAGCAGCGGGGTTCACAGCACCTACAACACAATGTGGATGGGATGGAAATGGAGCCACACGATCCCTTTCTCTCCATGAAACAGCTCTTCTTAAAGCTGTGTTGACTGCAGGGCTGTACGACAATGTAGGAAAAATAATATATACAAAGTCTGTGGATATTACAGAGAAGCTGGCTTGCATGGTAGAAACTGCTCAAGGTAAAGCACAAGTGCATCCCTCCTCTGTGAATCGAGACTTACAGACATATGGGTGGCTGCTTTACCAGGAGAAGGTAAGTGGAAACAGTGAATATAGCTGATAGTTGTTGTAAAGACGGAGTTGTGGTTCTAATATTAAATCACGTACGTCAGTGTAAAGCTTATCTGAATGTCTTGTTGATCTTAAGAGTCTTTAGTATGTAATGGTCCTAAAGCCCTTGAAAATGAGTCAGCAGAGTGGTGAAAAAAGGAACTTAAGGCTGAACATCATGAAAAAATCTGTTTATAGTGAAACTGGTCAATATAAATAGAAGTACCTTTCTTGTGTCATTTAGCTTACTAGTATGATTAAGTGTTTTAATATGGTGATGTTGATTTTAATGTGATCACTTTACGCAGTATTATGCAGTAGTAACACTTCAAAGCATGCTTGTTCTTTTTTACTGTTCTAAGCAGACTGTAAGGTTTTGAAACTTGGTACATGCCTTGCATATCCCCAAGAATAACTTGAAATGAAATAGCCAGTTTTGCAACTGACTGCTAAGCTTCCCAAGAAAATTGCATTTTTTTCCTGTCACTTTCTTCCCCCTCCCAACGGAAAATTTTATCAGCTATTTGCTAAATTCAAGTGTTTAGTTATTTAAACTTCTGGTACAACGAAACTTTGACAGCAGTTACTCAATGGTCAGCTTTACTGTAGAGAAGCAGAAAATTACATTAGACTTCCTAATGCATATGAAGCAGTAGTATTTTTTTGGAAAGCTGAAAATATTTCCTACGCCCAAGAACCTTGTAGTGTAAGGGCAAGAGAGCAGCAGAAGTAGGCAAGTTATTTCATGAGCAGTGGAGCAAACAAAGTCTTCACTTCTGTGTGATGTGCTCTTTTTGTTTCCTCTCCTCTTACTACAACTCCTTCCCTTTCCATTCCATCTTTGTTGGTGAGAGGCTCCAAAGCCAGAAGTAGCATATGCTGAGCCCCATAGTTTACTCTGTGTATGTTATCCACCCATGTGCCCACAATGTGTACATGTGCTTATCTGGATAGAGTGACAAGCCAACTGCTGCTGAGAATGTATAATGAAAGAGTTTTACCTGCCTTTTACTTTAGTAGGTTCATTAATTTTTGATGTCTTGTCTCTGAATGTTAGCATTAGGATAACATAAGGTTTCTGTCTGAATTCTAACAGAAATGTTGTTGCTTTAACTAATTTCCTGATAGCGTAGAAGCCTGTCAGTTAGAGGTGATGTATTTTTTTTGTGGTCTGGGGCAGACAAATTGCCATAGTTGTTCTGCGCAAGATGACTTGCGTTGATTGGATCTTAAAAAGGAAAAAAGCGTATTTCTTTTAAAGTAGCAATCAAATTTGGTGTTGTAGATTTTTATGTGATTTGAAGTTTCTTTGTTGTTGTTTTTAATGCTTGTGTTTGTTTAAATGCAGGTGAGGTACTCTAAAGTGTATTTGAGAGAGACTACTTTAATATCCCCCTTTCCCATTTTGCTTTTTGGTGGGGATATAGAAGTCCAGCATCGGGAGCGTCTACTGACAGTTGATGGATGGATCCATTTTCAGGTGTGCTGCAACAACAACTGCCTTTTGTGGTTCCATGGGCTTTTGTATTACACAGCTGATGTGGAAGCCTAATTCAGAACACTATGTGGGACAAAGACGAGGGAAGAAGGGAGGAGAGAATTAAAGGAAATTATAGGAAATAATATATGTAATTAATTGTAAAAAAAACCAAGCCCCTCTCTCTGCATAATCAATATTCTTTTAGAAAATGTACTGGAAATACCCAGACTAAAGCTTGTTTCATAGAACTGGTACTGAAAGCAGATGTGTGCTATTCTACTGAGATGTTAAGCAGCATATGTTGCTGCTTGTGTTTTTTCCATAACAGTGACTTATTGCGTGACAGGCAGTATATAAATTAAATAGAGTGGAATAGGGAGGGAGGGATAAAATTAAAGATTCATGGAAAAGGCTTCAGCTGTAGATATCCAAATTCCTAGTGAGACTTTGGAGAGGGAGGTTTGTGATTACTTTCTCAGGAGTCCAGGCAGACCTATTGAGAGGGATATGTGTAGATACTTTTCTTCAGGTATAAAAATCAAAGTGTACTTTTACACTTTGGGAAAAAAGCAATTAAAGTTGGATATTGGTAAATTAACAATTTTCACCATGTGCTGGTTATTTGTAATACATCCGGGAACATGCTCTGGATTACCCTTCTGAGCTGCTGTTTTTTAGGCTGTGATGCTACAAACGAGTGCTTACAGATAAGAGAGCATAGTGTAAGCCCAGTCATTTAAGAGTATACTATCCATATGCTTAAAATGTAAAGTAATTTTTTTAATCTATGTTTTGGTATAAAATGTCTGAGTAAATATTGCAAATGCTTGTCTTCTCTATTATTCACAGGCTCCTGTAAAGATAGCAGTAATTTTCAAACAGTTGAGGGTTCTCATAGAGTCTGTTTTAAAGAAGAAGCTTGAAAATCCTAAAATGTCACTTGAAGGTAACTTCATTACTGCATTGCTAACGTCACTGTTTGTTAATTGGATCTTGTGGCAAATCTGAGGATGCTTTAGTACACTGCATCCTCACCTAGTAGCTAGCGTGACTTGAATATCATTCCATTATCTTGAGAGACATCCAAAAAGTCATTACTAATCCTACACATATTTTGTGGTTCATCCCAAATGTTTGAGGATCTGCACAGATGCTGTTTTAAAGATACAGCTGATAACAGTATTCAAGATAGCAGTTGTAATGGTGAGATATGTGTCTCTAACAGAAGCATGATTGTGTGTGATGAACTTCAGACAGGGACAAATTTTTTTGTGTGGTGAACTTCAAACATGGATGAATTTTAAGTGTTACGCAAGTTGTCTCACTGCTCAGGCTAATGATGGGGAACTGCATGTTGGCCTCCAAAGTGTAGGACAGAGTAGCACAATTTAAACTTTGAATACTAGATGTTCAGAACAATATTGTAGGGGGGGAGGAAGAAAGGGAGTTCCTGTATGCTAATCACTCTGTATTGAGTCTCTTCTGTGAGATACTGAAGTGGCCACAAACAGTTCATTGATTAACTTTATAAACTTCTAAGGATGCACCGTGGACATACTGTTTGTCATTTTACTTTGCAAATGGGAATCACCTGTCTTGCTTTAGAGTTTGGCATAGACCAAAACATTAAGATTTGAAGTTGCTGAGAGCTAGACTTCTTTTCTGATTGTCTTGGGATTTGGGAATCAATTTTTAAGCTCACTCTTTTCCACTCACTGTTTATTTTCTTTTCTAGATGACAAGATCTTACACATCATCAGAGAACTGATAAAAACAGAGAATGGCAACTGAAACCAGAAATCTGTAACAAACCAGAGCCTCAGTAATGACAGGGGATATATGCACTCCAACATTAAAGTGTTGAAAGTGTTTAAATAGTTAGTGTTTACACCAGCCATAATGTGGAAAAGCTGCATGATTTTGCATAGGATTTACTGTTCTCAGTATCATTTCTAAAGATGAACATTGAATATGTTTAACCATTTGTCCGACTGTATGAATGATATATGGAACCAGTTCCTTTTCAGTATGAAAAATTATGTGGCCAATTCTTTTTTTTTTGTTTAATGTACTAATCTTGTATCACTGGTGGTGCAGACTGTAATGATTAAAGATTGGGTCCTGAATCTCAAAATTGAGTAGAATTCCATTAGATTTGTGCAAACAGAAGACAAAATGTTTCTTATGTGGGTTTCCTAAATGGCTTCTTTTTATCTATAAATTTACAGTATTAAAGCAATACATCTTATAGATGCCTTTATTTTTCTGTATGGTTTACATTTAAGAAGATGCTTTATAAGAAGATAGTATGGACTGCAATGAACCAGTGCTTAGCTAGACAAGTGTACTAAGCAGCCACTCCTCCCCATCCTCTGCCTCTTCTCACACCATTTCCTCCATGTTCACCATCATTCTTGTCTCTCCCTGCTACTGCAATACCTTTTGCTGTCCCTTACATATGTTAAGTTTTGCAGTTTTTCAGGCCCCCTCAAATGACAATCACAATCACGTTTTTCTCCCTTTATTGATCAAAGTTCAGTTTGGCCCTCTTCGAGGCTATACCAGAGCAGTTCCTTTAATGGCTCATCATTCAGTGGGTGAAGCCTTCTGGTCTTCATTATTCTCTTCTCACTGGCTCCTTAATGTTTGTGTGTCTGTGTGTTTCTTCTTTTCTTACTTCTTTTATATAGAATACTCTTTAACCAGATAACTAAATGAACCAGTACTCTTACATTCTACTTATCTACACCCATTTACAATTATGAAGTGAAATTTTAGAACACCAGCTTGCCTTTCAAAAATTAAAAATATTTTTCATGGGCAGAGTTTGCCATTAAATGCAGTCAAGTAAGAACTCTGTATGTACAGGCAGAAGATGAGAGTTATTCAATCTGAAAAACAGAGTTTTCATACAGCAGATGTTAACAGTGTGCAGAAGAGGCACTGAGGAAAATGCAAAATACAAAATGCAAAATTTAACTGGAGCTATCCAGTTAAATTATCATGGCAGCAGAATTGGTATGGCTGAGCTAACAGAGCTGAAAGTAATCTGGTTTGTGTGACTTACCCTACACTCAATTCTGGAAGTTCACTAAGTGCTCTCAGGGAAAAGTGATCGCATCTGTTATCCTTTTATGGATTGTGATAAACTAGTGGTAATCCTTGTTTCCCAGAAGAGCCAGGAACTGCTGGGTTATTTTAATTCCAAAGGGTACAACATTTACACAAGGAAGCAGTTAAAGAGTTAAATTTTGATCTTAAGACATCAATTTTTGCACTCTGTATTCCCAGACACAATTGTCTTTTCATGTCAGAGACAGAAATAAAAACCTGCAACCGACATTCTTTTAAGATAAAAACTAAATCTGCATCTTGAACAGTTTCTTAGACTTTTATTTGTGTCCTTTGGGAACATGAATTAGAAATACATTTCAGTAATTCAACAGCTAACAAGCCACTTTTTCTTTCGAATTTGAATTTCCTGTATCGGTTGTTGGTTTTAAATAGCTAAATCTAAGCAAAAGCGATAATTGTTCTTGAGTTCCTCTCTCTTATTTAACTTATTTAACTGATGAATAGAGAGGTTTTGTTCCATTTATGTATGGTAATGTTGAAATTTGGAGGCATTCTTTGTGTTCCTCCAGCATGCCCTGATTTGTAATCTTTTAAAGAAATAGCTTCTTTCAGTTATTATTAAAGGGATTTATTGTAATAACTTAGAAATTGCACGTTCTCCTGAGTAACTTTTCTGCAAAACAAGTGGAACAGGTAGCACTGTGGTGTACAGATAAGCGCAGGTATCTTAAAACAAACAAACACAAAACCTACAGTTGCTTTCTGCTTCTGCATTGTACGTGAACAACTTCTGTGCCTGTGCTTTTTTTTAGGTGGATGAACTTTCCCTTCTGCTCCGTTTATTTAATAAACACTTCTGTTAACACCTTTGTGTTGCCTTTCTCAAAGCATTTGTCAGACACAAGACTGCAATGGGTGGATCTTTGTCGCCGTAGTCACAACAGCGTTCTAGTTCTGAAGTCATGCCCTGCTGGTCTCTGTCCTCCTTAGAGAGTATTTCCTGCTCCTGCCGCACAAGCTGCATCATCCCTACCTCCTCCTCTCTTGCTGCCCCGGGGTGTAGACTGCTTGAAGCTCCTTTCCTTTTCCCATTGATGTCTTCCTCATTGCTCAGTTGAGGAGGGGTTTTCCTTTCTCCTTCTGCAAGTCTTTCCTCATCTATAGCAGACCTGATCTGTGGATCATTTAACTAAATCACATCTGATAAAGTAGTCGTGTCTGGCCTTTGCTTCTGCAAACTAGCGGTCGCAGTGTAGGTACACACTAATTTCCTTCCATTCACCTGTTTAAATTGCGCTCCCTGTGTAAATAGTCCATGGATGGAAGAGGAGCTGAGACCTGAACCATACAGAGAGCTCCAGCGTTCCCGACGTCTCCCCTGGTGCGTTTGTGCTCTATTTCCCGGTGACCTCAGGCGAGTACAACGTATGCGCAGCAGGCTGTAGCTGTTAAAGCTCACTGGGCTCCGAGATACACCACCAGGAGCTGGAGAGACGTGCATTTTAATAGCGGGAGACGCAGCAGCTGCAGCCGGCCCGGCTCGGGCTCCGCCAGGACTGGATGCACGGTGTTTTGCTCTCCGTGTCTTCCCAGAGAGAGGGAACCGTGCGGTGCGCTGTTCCCGCAGGTCCTACGGCCGGCTTACCCGGTGCAAAGCCTTGGAGCAGAGCCAGGCGATTCCGTGACTCGCTTCCTTTCCAGATTTTGTTATGGAGACGAAGATGCGGACAGTGCCCGCGCGGGGCGGGGGCGCCCGCAGGGTGCCCTGGAGGCGGCGGGTGGTGACGGCCCCGTGGCCAGCCCCGCCGCCCAAAAAGCCAGGGCCGGCGCGGGCGGCGGAGTGGGTTCGGCCGCCCCGTCGCCGCTCTCCCCGCCATGGTGACCGCGGCGAGCGGGCGGCGCGGCCGCACGCCGCAGCGCGACTGCCCCGGCCGGTCCCCGGGACGCTGTCCGCGGCAGCAGCAGCGGCGGCGACGCCCCGCGGCGGCGGTGGGGGACAGCGCGCAGGAGCTGCAGGCTTTCCGCGATTACGGGGACAGCTGGTACCGCTCCCGCAAGGGCATGGAGAGCCGCTTCCAGCCACGGGAGCCTCTCGCGCGGCAGCCGCAGGTGGGGGCACCGGGAGGGAGGCAGGACGGGGTAGCCTGGGACAGCTCTGTTTGATGTCGCTCCAAGAGGTGGGGGCGGCAGAGAGGGGGTAGCCCGGTCCGGCTTCCTCTGACCCCGATCCCGGTGCCGCGGGTGGGGACAGTCAGGAGGGAGAGGGTACCCTGATACCAGCCTCCTCTGACCCTGGTCCCGGTGCTGCAGGTGGGGGCAAGCGGGAGGGAGAGGGAGTAGCCCGGACGGTCCCGTGTGATCCCGGTCCTGGTGCCGCAGGTGGGGCACCGGGAGGGGGGCGGGAGGGGTTGCCCTGTGTCAGCCCCATCTGCCCCCAGTGCCAGTACTGCAGGTGGGGGCACCGGGAGGAAGGCGGGAGGAGGTAGCCCCGTGTCAGCGCCGTCTGAGGGGTGTCGGCAGGGAGAGCGTAGCCCCGTTCAGCCACGTCTCTCCCCGGTCCCACAGGTGAGAACACCGGGAGGTGGGCAGGAGGTGTTACCCTGCGTCAGTCCCATCTGCCCGCGGTGTCGGTGCTGCAGGTGGGGGGGAGAGCGGGAGGGAGGTGGAAGGGGTATGTCCGGTCTGGCTCCCTTTGAACCAGACCCGGTGCCGCAGGTGACGGCGGAGACGCGCTGCCGGCTGGTCAGCTGGCTTATCCCCGTGCACCGGCACTTCGGCCTCTCCTTCGAGGCGCTCTGCCTCGCCGTCAACATCCTCGACCGCTTCCTCACCACCACTCCCGTGGCCGCCGACTGCTTCCAGCTCCTGGGGGTGACGGCGCTGCTCATCGCCTGCAAGCAGGTAGGGCAGCCCTGAGGCCGGGGTCCCTGCAAGCCTCCTTGGCTGCCCCGGGGACTCTGGCATCAGCTCAGCCCCCCGGCTGCAGCATCCCCATTCCTTCAAACGATCTGGACTAGGGGACTGAGTGCACCCGTAGCAAGTTTGCCAATGACACTGACCTTGTGGAAGTGTTGATCTGCTTGAAGGCTGGGAGGCTATACAGGGGGATCTTAACAGGCTGGATCTTAACTGGGCTGAGACCAGTAAGATGAGGTTTAACAACGTGCCAGGTCCTGCACTTGGGATCCCAACACCACCATGCAGTGCTACAGGCTGGGGGAAGAGAAGGCAGAGAAGGACGTGGGTGTGTTTGTTGACAGCCGGCTAAATATGAGCCAGCAGTGGCCTAGGTGGCATAGAAAGCCAATGACATCTTGGCCTGTATCGGAAACAGCGTGGCCAGCAGGACCTGGGAAGTGATTGTGCCCCTGTACTCAGCACTTGTGAGGCCACACCTCGAGTTCTGTGTTCAGTTCTGGGGCCCTCTGTACAAGAAGGACATTGATGTGTTGGAGCGTGTCCAGAGAAGGGCAATGAAGCTGGTGAAGGGGCTGGAGAACAAGTCCTATGAGGAGCAGCCGAGGGAACTGGGGTTGATTAGCTCTCTAGAAGCAAAGGCTGAGGGGAGACGTTATCACTGTCTACAACTGCCTGAAAGGAGGTTGTAGCAAGGTGAGTATTGGTCTCTTCTCCCAAGTGACAGGTGACAAGATGAGAGGAAATGGCTGTCAGTTGCACCAGTTCAGAATGGACATTAGAAAATATTTCTTCACTGAAAGGGTGGTCAGGCACTGGCACAGCTACCCAGGGAGGTGGTTGAGTCACCATCTCTGGAAGTGTTTAAAAGACAGGTAGATGAGGTACTTAGGGATATGGTTTTAGTAGTGGACAGGTACAGTTGGACTCAATTTCGAACCAAGCAATTCTATGATTCTGTGATTCCCCTGGCAGGTTGAAGTGCACCCCCCCAGCGTGAAGCAGCTCCTCGCCCTCTGCTGCGGAGCCTTCACAAGCCAGCAGCTCCGCAACCTGGAGTGCATTGTCCTGCACCGCCTAGGCTTCAACCTGGCTGCGCCCACCATCAGCTTCTTCCTGGAGCACTTCAGCCGGGTGCGACTGGAGGTGAGGGGCGCTGACCTGGGGGAAGCTGCAGATGCCCGGAACCTGGCAGGGAGCATTGCAGAGCTCAGCCTTGCCGACTATGCCTTCACCAAATATGCGCCCTCGCTGCTGGCTGCAGGTAGCTTGGGGCTAGCGGACCAGCTGCTGGGCCACCACAGCACCCTGGACCTGCGGGTCACCGGGTACCCTGAGAGGCTCCTGCAGGACTGCATGGACCAGCTACAGCTCCTGGTGTCACTGAACAGGCAGTCCCTGCCACTCCTCCTACCCCCAGAGCTGGCACAGAAGTGCCCCTGGCTGCAGGGTGACAGCAGCTGACAGTGGTGATGTCACCTGTCCCCTGCACACCTAGCGATGGTGGGGTTTGCTCAGCCCTGAGCTGGGCTGGCTTCACACTGGCTCAGCCGTCTGTGCTCCCAGAGCTGATGTGGAGTCCAGTCAACCAGGCGTTATTGTCCCTGGACCTTAAAAAATCTGATGGTGTTTTGCATGTGATGTTACTGTATGTCAGCTGCCCTCTCCCTGTCCTGTTTTTTTAAATCATAGAATGGTTTGGGTTGGAAGGGACCTTAAAGATCATCCAGTTCCAACCATGGGCTGAGACACCTTCCACTAGATCAGATTGCTCAAAGACTTATTGAGCCTGGCCTTGAACAACTCCAGGGATGGGGCATGCACAGTTCCCCTGGTCAGTCTGTTCCTGTGCCTCATCACCCTCACAGTAAAAAATTTCTTTCTAATATCTAATCAAAATCTACCCTCTTTCAGCTTAAAACTGTTCCCCATTGTTCTATTCCTGCACTCCCTGATGAAGACCCTGTCCTCGGCTTTCTTGTAGGCCCCTTTTAAGTACTGGATGGTTACTGTACAGTCTGCCTGGAGCCTTCTCTTCTCTAGGGTAAACAAGCCCAATTTTCTCAGCCCATCCTCACAGCAGAGGTGCTCCAGCCCTCTGATAATCTTTGTGACCTGGCTTGTAAATAATATACAAAATCTCAAGTACTGTATTATTTATTTGATGGACAGTCCATAAATATAAGGGAAGGACCAAATAAACATTGAATAAATTCTTTTCTACTTGTCACCTGTACTTGTTTTTTTGCTGGTGGTGGTGTGTATACACAGCTGTGAGAGGGAACACACTGGCATAGAATGAGCTCAGCCCTACAGTGAACTCCAGCCCACGCAAAATGTTCATGCCCAACAGTGCCACTCATTCCCCATTTCAAACTGACATGCGGTGGCATGGTCATGGCTCAGGAAAAGAAAAGAATAAACGCAGTGACCGGTCATGGCTCTGGATAAAAAAATGAGATGCACTGAGCGAAGTGTAGGAAAACAAAATGTTAAATAATGAAACAGCAGGTGCCTATTTTTTCCAGCAAGTCTGTAATCCGGATGCATACTCCCAACCAAGTTGACTGTAGCATGGGAAACATTCAAGGGAAGAAAATAGCCATAATGTCATAAAGTATTTTGTTTTCTTCATCTTGTTGCCTTTGTGCACAGAAGTGATGTTAGAGGAGCATATACACCTCTAAAGTTGCCCTGGGGGGTGCTTGTCTTTCAGGGCAGTGGACAGGGGGTGAACTGTCCTCCCAGCCCTGCCTTGCATCAGGTGTTCAGGCAGGATGAGCAAAACTTCTCCAGGGTGCTGCTGCAGAAAACATCTACGTGCCCATCAGGAGAGGCCAAGAATCACAGAACCACAGAATGGCCAGGGCTAGAAGTGACTTCTGGAGATCATCCAGTTCAACCCCCTCACTAAAGCAGGTTCACCTACAGCAGCTTTCAAAAACGCATCTGGGCGGGTTTTGAGTATCTCCAGAGATCTCAGGAGATTCCATAGCCTCTCTGGGCAGGCTGTTTATTCCATTACCCACACAGCAAAGTTTTTCCTCATGTTCAGGTGCAACTTCACGTTCCTAAAGGTCAGTTTATCCAGCCCTGCCAGTGATTTCAGCTGGGCTAGGCTTATCAGCGGAGGGGGATTCTCTCCCTTTGAGGTACCCTCTGCCGGTGTGAGATCCCATCCAAGTGAGGCACCCTCGCGCGGTAAGAGACCCTCTCCTGGTGGAGTACCCTCTCTCGGTAGGAGATTCTCTCCAGGTGGGGGGACTCCCTCCTGGTGAGGGACCCTCTCCTGTTGAGGAACACTCTCCCAGCAGGGGACCCTCTCTCATTGACGGACTCTCTCCAAGTGAGGGACCCTCTACCAGTGGGGAACTCGCTCCAGTGGGGGACCCTTTCCCAGTGGGAGATACTCTCCTGGTGGCGGACCCGCTCTTCTCTTGATGCGGGGCTCAGTAAGGTCAAGATCCCGCGGGCTGGTTTCTTTTTCTCCCTGCCTATCCCCTCCCCTCACACTTCCAACGCCGACAGCCCCCAGTCCCACCACTTAATAAACATCCCTATAAAATCGGCCCCGCTCTCCCACAGGCGGCCCGGGAGGGGTCAGGGAGGGCGCACACACACACACACACACACACACACGGACACACACACACACACACACGGACACACACAGAGGGGGCGGGGGGTCCCCGCGGTACAGCCGCCTAGTCCCGCCCCAGCTCGGCGGGCGCGGGGAAGCGCTCGGCGGGCGCGGGAGTCGCCGGCGCGGCCTGAGAGGGCGGCGGGAGGTTTCCGCGGCCCGGCAGACGGCCGGGCGGGCGGGTGTGCAGCCCCCGCCATGGGCACGGCCCTCCGCGCCCCTGCCCGCGGCTCTGCCCGGGGCGGCGCCGAGCGGGGTCGGTGCCGGTGCGGCCGCGGCAGCAATGGAGCAGGGCGGCCGTCGCCGGGCGTTCGGCACCATCTGCCCCAACACGGTCCCGGGGCCGCCCGCCCGCCTCGCCAAGAAGCCGGGCCGGCCCGGCGGCGGTGCGGCGAGAACCAGCTTGGCACCTCCGAGCCCCCGCTCGCCTCCGCCCCGCCCGCGCCGCGCCGCGCCCGCCCCCGGTGAGTGTCCGCGGCGCAGAGCGCCCCCCGTCTGTCCTCTCCCCGCGTCCCCATCCCGGTGTCCCCCTCTGCTGCCCAGCCCCGCATCCCCCGGCGGTGTCACCCCACTCCACACCTGTGGTTGTCCTCCCCGCACTGTCCACCCCTCTGTGCTCCACAGCCCTTTATCCCCGGGCTGTGACAAGCCCACCATGCCCTCTCCACACCTGTCACTGTGTCCCCTCCGGTGCCCCTCTCTGTGCTCCACAGCCCTGCATCCCCCATCCGTGACAACCCCACTGTGCCCTCCACTGTGCCACACTCTCCACACCTCTCATTGTGTTCCCTCTCAGTATCCCTCCACTGTGCTTCCTAGCCCTGAATCCCCTGGCTGTGTCCCTTGAGGATGTCCCCTATCCCTGCTTCTCATTTCTCCGCACCCCTCCTGCTATGCCCATCCCTGCCTGAGCTCCTCACTGCTGTCTTTCACTGTCTCCAGTACTCACCACCATTGACTGGCAGGATTTGGCAGCCTGTACCCCCATCCTTCCCACCACCCCAGCTGGTCCCGTGACCCTGCAGCAGGTAACCCTCAACTGGGCCGGGCTTGGCTGCCTCTGGCACGAGGCACTCACAAAAGCGGTCCCCTCAAGCCAATGGGTGTTGGGAACCCCCTCAGCCTCAGGCTTCCCACCTGTGAAATGGGCACAGTGGAGGACAGCGACTTGTCCCACATTTTAGGTGTATTAGTGACAAGGGCAGAGCAGGGAACAGACACCTGGGGGTTCTGGGGCTGTGGGAAGGTGCTGGGTACAGGCAACAGTCAGTGTTGCAGCAGTATGGGCAGGGTGGGCAGGTATGAGCCCCAGGCCCAGCTCACTGGCACGTTTTCTTCACCCCTCCCAGGGTCTGTGCTTGCAGGATGGACCAGAGTTTGATTTTCAGGAGTTCAGAGATGCTGTTGATGATTTTATATCTGGCAAGTAGATATTTTTCCTTACCTACCCAAACACACCTACATGTGTATGTAGGGAGCCACACTGTGGTGGGTCTTCTCTCTTTTTGCTTTGTTTTTGAGGTTTTGGATGCCCACTACTGCACATTCATCCCACCCTGGGACAGTACAGGGTGCATCCCTGTATCCACGCCTGAAGTGACCTGGGCTGTAACTGATCTTTGCCCCATGGGAGACAGAAATTGAATTCAAATGGGTTTCTGGTGCACAGGTGTTGCAGTACAGTAAAAGCGTATTGGGAAGTACTGGCGGGATACTCAGAATGGACATGGAGTGCTGGAGTCAGGGGCAAGAGAGAATATTAAATTTCCTTTTCCCTAATGCCTGTGGCTATTCCCTTCAGATGCATCCACTACAATGCCACTGGCACTGGACTGCACTGACTTTGATTTTTCACTTGGCGAGGAGGTGGCATTTGACCCCTGCACCCCACAGCTGGAGAGCAGCCCTCTGGCGCAGATGCCCCCGCAGCACTTGCCTTCCCCTGAGCCGTGCTGGAGAGACCTGGCAGATGAGCACCAAAAAGCACTGGGAGATGCCCTGGAGGCAAACAACCAGGTAGGGACGCCCAGGCCCTCCTCGAGGGCCTGTGCTGCGTTTCTGACCCTTCACATCTGCTGAGGTGGCTGTGTAGCCCTGGTGTGCAGCATTGCCCAGTCCCTGGGCAGTGGGGCTGTCCCAAATGCCCGGTCCCCAACGTGTCCTTTGCAGCTGCAGGAGACCCTCACACAGAGACAGGAAGAGCTGTTGACGCTGCGGGAGAGCAATGTGCAGCTGAAGGAGCTGGCGAGTCAGGCCAGGCAGCTGGCCACCGCCCTAGATGTAAGTGTTGACACCCTGGCTGCCCCATGACGCAGCTGGTCCCAGGGGAACACTGCGGTGGTGGGGGGCAGTGGGGGACAGGGTGCAGGGTGAGGCCGAGCAGTGTAGAGTGGGACAGGGCCATGGGGGTGAAGGGGTATGGGGTCGGATGGGGTGGTGCATTGTGGGTCAAGGTGGTGCTGGACGGGGCGTGGTGGGGCAGGGCAGGGCAGTGTGTGGTACGGTGAGGTGAGTTGGTGTGGGACCGGGCGGGTCCTTGTGGTGTGGGGTGAAGCAGTGTGGGACAGAGTGGGTTGAAAGAACAGGGCAGTGGGGTACAGCATGGTGCAGTTTAGGACAGGGCGGTGCGGGGATGCGCAGAGCGGGGTTTCGTGGTGCAGGGAAAGGTAGTGTGGCGTGCTCAGTGCAGGGTAGGGCGGGGCGGGGAAGCACGGTGCAGAGATGTGTAGGGCAGGGCTGTGTGGGGAAGTGTAGTGCGGGGTAGGGTGGTGCGGGTGTGCAGCATGCGGAGATCCGTGGTGCAGGGCAGGGTGGTGCGGTGATGCACGGTGTGGAGATGTGTGCTCTGCGCGGATACTCGGTGCTGCGCGGATACTCGGTGCTGCGCGGATACTCGGTGCTGCGCGGATACTCGGTGCTGCGCAGCCCGCGGAAGTCGTGTTCTCTCCCCTGGCAGACGCTGATGATTCCTCCGTGCGCTGACGGGGCGGCCCTTCCTCCTCCTCCTCTTCATCCTCCGCCTCCTCCCGCCGTGTCCGGACCGTGGGGCGATCGGGAGTCGCGGGAGCAGGCGGTGGGCGTGGACGCGATGCTGCGGGAGGTGTCAGAGAGGTGCCGCGCCGCCCTGCAGCGCCTGGGAGGGAGCCTGGGGGGCAGCCCGGGGAGCAGCCCCACGGCCAAGCGCCCGCGCCCGGCCCCGCGCCTGCATGGCGCGTTCCGCGGGCTGCGCACCGGGGCGGGCGGCGCGGAGCTGGCGGAGGACGGCAGCCTGCGGGCAGCTCTGGGGGAGCCGGGCAGCATCCGCACCCTCGCCTTTCCGCAGGGAAACGCCTTCACGCTGCGCTCCGCGGCCGGCGGGTACCGGTTCCGCTGGGTGCCGCGCTGAGACCCGCGCATCCCGGGGGAGCGGCACCCGCCGCGGGGTCAGGCTGGCGGGGCATCCCATCTCCTCCCCAGCGGCATGCCTCCCTTTTTCTCCTTGGAAACGGGTGTTTGCACTTCCCCCACGACGCTGGGGGTTGGAGAAGAGAAAATGGTTAGCGCGGCGGCTGCCCCGCGACGAGAGCATCGCGCCCGGGCAGGCTTTGCACAGAGCCGGGGGGTTTCAAGCCGGCAGCTTGGCCTCGGTAGTTTGATAATGAGTATAATGAGTGTAGAGATTATGTGAATATCTGCCAGGTTTTATAAGGAGATTTTACTCAGTTGATCAGAAGAATGTAACTTCACAGAATCACAGAATGACCTGAGTTGGAAGGGACCCACAAGGATTGTCGAGTCCAACTCCTGTCCACAGAACAATCCCAGCATTCACACCACGTGTCTGATGGTATTGTCCAAATTCTTCTTGAATACTGTCAGGCTTGGCACGGTGACAGCTTCCTTGCGGAGTTGTTTCAGTGCTCTACCAGCCTCTAGGTGAAGAACCTTTTGCTAATATCCAGCCTAATCCTCCCCTGGCATATCTTCCTGCCATTCCCCTGAGTCCTCTCAGTGGTCACTTTGAGGACAGTGACTGCGGTGAGCCAAGTGTGGAAATGGGACAGAGCCTACCAAGTGGCTGAAACATGATGCACCTTCACCATCTCAGAATTTTCCATCCACTACGTTTACAAATTGCACTGCTGTTGATTGTGTGTGCAGCTGTGTGTATTTGCACTTGGTGTGATGATTACGTAGTGCTTAAAAATTGCCATTGATGTGTACTGAGTTAAGGTAAACACTGTATTTTGCATCAGATATGCATATCGTTTTCATGAGAGAGAAGATAACAGAAAACTGAGCACCTACACAAACTTTGCTTTGCTTGATGTGTTCAAGCAGAAAATTTTTGAATAAAACTTGCTGCTGTTAACATTCAGTGATGTTATCTCAATTAAAGATGAGTGTGATTAATATTAAATTGTTCTGAATGAATGCATCTCACTTGCACCCACTGGTTTGAAAGCTGAACCACTGACAGCGCATGTGAAATAGTACTTGAGATTTCTTTTTCTGTGGCACCTAAGTGAACAAAGGCACTGTCCTCCACTCAACAGAGGTTTTCTGTCTGTGAAATTGTAATTTTTTTTTTTTGCTTTTCAATACTCAGATTTTCCAATATTCTTGCATGGGTCAATGTGTATTAACAGCAATCCAACTGGCAGAGAGTCTTGTGTGACAGTTAAGGTGACAACATCACATCATGATCTCAGCGGCAAGCTGCAACCCTGCTCTAAGTGTTGTGCTTTTGGCAAGGAGAGACTATATGAAGGGAAATGGTTCTTATCACCAGTATGACATGCAGTTATGAAGATTTTAGAAGTCTGCAAAGGTGGTCTTGCAGTATCCGCGGTCCTTTGTGTCTGTGGCACTGACATTTTCTACCAGGGGAGGTGCTGAAGCCTGGGATGCTGAGGGCTCAGCTGTGGACACATCCAGAGCAGTACATATTTCAGGAGAAGACCACTGCCACCTTGATTCAAACACTGTGTGAAAGCTCTGGTTCTGCAGTGGCCAGGAGAGAAAAAAACCTGCCCAGCTTCCCTGAAATCAGCAGGGGATAAACTGGTAACATAAGGCACCTTGTATAGGTATTTACAGTTCCTCTCCATGTGTTTTACAAAGTTAGACACAAAACGTATTGTGTATACAACTCTAACGCTCATAAACACATGAACTCCGCAGAAATAAAGTGACACATGAAAACTGTAGACTTCTCGTAGGATGCAACAATAAAGTAATCACCCTGTTGGATTGTTGTCGCGAGGGATCCAATAATGGGTCTCACAACATGATCAATATGATCCAAGTGAGCCGTTTATTGAGTGTGCTATACAATCTTATATACTCGAATAGCTATACCTCATGATTACATTGGTTAATTGGAATTAGTAAACATTATGAACAAAGCTGTACTATTCATGCACAAGTAAACTTTTTTCTAATTGATACATTATTGCTTATCACGTGTCTCTATTCTGCTACTGAAAGCAAGCTTGTTCACGTAGCGACTTGCGGTTTCTGCTGAGCTATGCTTCTTGTTTCTTCATCTACAACAGTCTTCTCGTTCTTCCTTCAGGAGTTGTTACAATACTCTTCTTCCCTTTTTCTGTAGCCTTGATTTACTTAATTTCAAATGCAGGGTTGCTCACGGACAGCTCATACAGATGTACTTTGTCTTGTAAAAATTCCTCAACAGATTGTTCCTAGTGTTGTTCTTGCCGCTACTTTAAGTCTTTTCAGAATTGCAAATACATCTTTATCCACTTACTTTGCAGTTAATTTGCTATAGTTTCCACTGATTATTGTTGTTCATAGTGTTTCTGTATTTAAAGTATCCTCAATTAATTTTGAACTGTGATCTAAAAGTAATTGAAAGTTATCACAGATGTCTTTAAAAATTTCTTTAGTTTTAGTCCCTGTTGACTGGTAATGTTGCAAATTAGGTAATCAGACCAAGATGCTTCTCACTGAGACTCACAAGAGTATCATCACAGACAAATAACTGGTAAAAGCAAAAGGTGTTCTGTATGCAGCATTGTTTGTTTATAATGTTACACTGTAAACATAGTTATATAGTTTTAGTTGTGCACTATAAACATCTCCTTTAAACTGTAAAAGTATACTTTAAAGTCACACTTATCCATCCACTTCCATCCAGGAGCTTCATAAAAAAGTGGACAAACCTCTTGCATGGATTAAAGCAGTCCGATGACTGCTTTCATCAAGAGTGACTTAAAGGGGCTCCCAGTGCACGATGTCTTTCTGTGAGGCAGGAGATGGTGGGTTTAGAGGGGATGAGCCTGACCCCTTGATGCATGCACTTTCTTCGTGGTTGCCGCATCACAAACTGGTCCTTGGAGAAGCTGGAAGTCCACCACTAGGAAGCCTCAAGTTCAAACCAATCTGGCTTTATGCTTGGTGTCTGGGGTAGGATCTGTGCCACAGGGCACAGGGCAGAGCCGCTGGGTGTGCAGATATGATGGATTTATGGACATGTTGTCTGTGGCTGATGTTCATGATGATTTTCTCTCCTTGGTGGTGCATGGTCCATAAAATGGGTTAAGCCCCCAGCAGGAATAAAATAAAACAATGCAATGACTTTTCATGACACTTCTTCCTGCTTGTAAGTAAGCTTCCTCTGCCTTTCTCTACCCTGCTGGTGCCAGGCTACAGGATGGGTGGCTGTGGACATGTGGCAATGCAGAACTATGGAAAACGGATACTTCGAAGTGAATCGGAATAATACCTTTTAATGTGGGGAGGGTGCTAGGGAAAGAGTTTAGTGATCATGTTTTGAGCATAAGCACCTCAATTGCACATAAGCCTTGTTCTGAGCATGTGGAGTTTTCATTGGATAAAATATTTAGGTTTTAATTAAAAAAAAAGATGGTAGGGCTCAAGGTACAGCTTGATTAAAAAGAAATACTAGAAAAAGAACCAGGGTCCTGATCTCCTGTGCCCTGGTATTCATATCAACCCTGCTCAGGTTTTACTTTCTTCTTCACCCTGAATTTATCCTGCCTCTTGGAGGAATGTAACTAGCTGATATGGGTATTAGGGGAAAGGAGAGGCATGTGTGCAAGAAAAGCATCTTGCAAACCAAACTGTAGGCTTTGTAGCAATTTTTGTTGTTGAGGAAGCTTTAGAAGTTGGTTAGGATCTGTACTTTAAAAATGCATTTCAGATCACTGAACTCTTCCAGAAAAAGGCATTTTTTGCTCTTGATTACATTAAATTCTCTAGTAAAAAATTAAAGTTTTTTATAAGGAATCCCTTACAGTGTTTATTTATTTTGTTTTGTTCTTTTAAATTTCTATTGAGCTATATTCCAAATTAGTTAGTAGTGACCCTCGGGTTCATGGAACTCTGAATAATAAATTGCATTTTTAAGAGTAACAAAAGCTATCAGACTGGTGGCTTTACACTACCACTAAAAAAATTCACAACGCATTTTGTTTGCCAGTCATTGTGGAAATTTTGTAAGAAACTTTCCCCCTTTATTTCTAGGCTTTCAGCCCCTTCGTGCTAGCAGTTAGTCTCAGGCAGTCTACTCTGCCCACTTCTTGTTCATCTCATTGTCTTCTTACACCATTGCCCTACCCAGAACAGACCCAGAACCAGTAGGTCAGACAATGCAACCATGTGTTCAGCTACTGCCTCCTCCCTCCAAACCTTACAGTCCTAGAATAACTGTAGAGTCAACTATTATAAAAAAAAAAAAAACAAAACCAACCAAACCAACCAAAACCTAACAAAGGAGGGAAACGGAAAAATAGGTGAAATATCTGTGAACAGTAACATTTTCTAGTGTTTCCAGTATGGATTTCATGGTGTTAAAACAGGCAGTGTGCAATTTAATGCTAGTTTTAGCCCCTGAAGTTCAGTAATGCCTTTTAAAATCATTAAATAGAACAATATGTCCGATTCTTCATGTAACACAGAAAAATCCCTTTCAAACTAGAATAAAACTCAAAGCAGGTGGAATCAATACTTTTAGTTAAGTATTTGGTTTACACTAAACATTTGCCATGAGCAGAATTCCCTGTCAGCAATGGAAAACTTCAAAAGTATGGGCTTTGTCTCTGACAGGGGACAAAAAGTGTAAGAAAAATGGGTGAATCACAGCCTCATCTATGTACAGGTGCTTCCTTCTGCACCTTCGTTGGGCTGCAGCCCTGGGATCAGCCAGATTACAAACTGCCCTTGAAGGCTCATGGGCAAAACCTCAAAGCAACTGCTCCTCAGGGTGCATCTGATAGCTGACCCTATATTTCTAACATTAGACTCATTTACTGCAATTTTGAAAATGATTCAGTTTGACCAGAAAATGACCACCAAAATCTCCCAAAACAGTGTGTCTCTGCACAGGATTTCCATTCAACACGTATCTCACTATCTTTTCCTGATTTAGAAAGCCTAATTAGAAAAAAATCTTTATTACCCAAGACATTGTTTCCCTGGCTATAACTGTATTTTCCCATGAAGGTGGCTTTGCAGAGGAAAAAGGAATTTGCCAGGTCTCTGCTGGAGGATCCATGAGGACAAAACAATTAATGGTAGTAAATTGGGCCAGAGTTTAGGTAGTAAAAGCACAAGTATTGCCCACTTTCAGAGCTAAGAGTGGAACACATCGCTTATTCAGACTTGCTCCCGGTTGTGCTCTGATAAGGGTAATGACCATAAACTTGTCTCTTTTCAAGGAGATGGTGATGGGTATCTACACAGTATTTCAGATAGAGAGATGTAGTTTTGTGTACTGAAAAAAAAAACCAAAGATGATTAATCAATAAAACCCAATTTCAATTAATGAAAACTTAGCTTACAGGTTCATCTATATTGAAAATATAGTCGGACTCACTTCTCTGAATATTAGTTTTTTGAAGTGAAACCAGAGACTTGTTTCCGTGGAAAACAGTACAGCTATGCAATAGAATTTCAGAAACTCACAGCTGAGGGAGCTGAACCTGTCGGCAATTATTAGATGTTTGCAAAGAGATGTGACAGTTGCTTTTCAAGGGGTATATTTAATTGCCCTTATCCAGGAAAGAATGTTAGAAATCTTGCCCTGCCTCCAAGACCACCTGAGAGGAATCATCTAAAACAGGTGCCTGAAGACTTGCATATAGTTACAATTCACAGTTACTCAAAGCCATAACTACTTTTTGCACAGCTTAATTTTATACCAACAGCCATTTGGTACTAGTAATGTAGTAATAAGTACTGTGCTAACAATAGAAGTTGCTAGAGAAGCTTTTTAAAGAACACATCCGAGTAGAATTTTGGCAGTTTGTTAATCTAGACTTAAGATTCCAGGATGAAATATTATTTAGGCACACAGTTGGCAGCTAGCAACTAACCCAGAGGTTCTATTGTTGGGCTGGAGTTTAGCCAATGTAAGCAAAATATAGTTATATGTTGTGTGCAGACCCCAAAGCTAGCACTGGATTCCAGTGTGTTGGAAGCCTTCACTGAGATAGTCTTTGTGGCAATGGCATGCCAAAATGGATTCTTAATGCGGACACAAAAAGGGAGTACACACTGAAGAGAGAAACTTAGCAGGCTTATCATTATTGCTAAATTTAACCTTGGAAATAAAATAATTAAAGTACGGGGAAGGTATGGTACAAACTGACAAAGAGAGAAAAAATACAAAGATGGAACTCCGTCTTTCATGTGTCAGTCTACCCATATAATGCAACATACTTGGGGCAACAGAATGCAGCAACATAAGGAATGAGTTCAGTGTTTTATGTTCTTGCTTGTTTGTATAGGAGATGTAGTTTTCCTTAGTGCCTGAGGTACTGAGGTTCATTTGAAAAGGAACAGTGGACAGTTGTTTCCAGAGCTCAGTCCCCACATATTCATAACCACTTTTACTCTGGTGGCAAAATGAAATGAAATGGAAGATGCCCGATGAGTAGACTACCAGACTGAGATGTTAAGTTCATGTCTTAAGGTAAAGCCCATCAAAGAAGCAGAAACAATTTTCCCTCATCCTCTGAAAGACATTTTAATAACCCGTGCTTTATGCAGCTAAAATAAAGCTGTGGGTTCACTGCCAGAATATTGTAGTTGACTGGTCAACAATATTTCATCCTGGAGCACAAACAATGGTTGCTCATTGCAGTGTGAAATGATGTGAAGAAAACAGTTACATGTGAACCGAGTCCTTTCCCTTTCTTGATTCCTTCCTTCCTTCCCCATCCTTTCTCTGATTTTCAGTCAGAAACACTTGAGAGTCAAAGCTGTCTTTTATAAATGGGAAAAACTGTTTACTACTATTGTCAATCAACTAGAGAGACTCCGTGATTTTCCCTGTACCATTGTTAGAACTGTTTTCCTAAACCACTCAGAAGTGTCCGAGTACTTTACTACTGAACAGGCAGCAAGACTGGGATCTTTCTGAGATACTGGCTAAAAAGTTAGAAAGAACAGTGAAGAAGTACAAGAAGAAAAATTAACATGTTTCCATACTTTAAGATGTTTACTCTGTGAGCATCTGACAAAGCTGGGACACAATTTTCTCTCTGGCATGACATTAGAGGCCTCAGACCCCAGAAACTTCTCATCACTTTGCAACTGCAAAATACAAACAAATTTTCACCAAAAGATGTTCAACAAATTTTCCTCCCTTTTTTTAAATAGCAACAAAAACTGGTGGTAAATCTTATTCAGACCCCTAACACTTCCAAAAGGGTCATTTTTTTCCTAAGATAATTTGTTACACCATTTTTTTAGTTTATCCAGCTGGGTAACACAGACAGTGACTACATCCTCTCTGGAAATGCATTCAGTCCACCAAGCCCTCAGTCTTCAAGTTTCTGTATTCCTCAGCCAGGAAGATTTCTCTACCTAGGTCTTTGGTTTAAGCAAGTTTCCTGGAGACTTGTCTAAAGAACAGTTTTGATTCTTTGACTGACATGAAGACAGCTGTGATATACTGCTTTTGAAGACAATTTTTTATGCCCAGCTCTTGTCAACTTTCTACTTGCCAGAATCTGATGTAAGCTAGCATCACCTCTTGTCAGCAAACATTTGGCAAGGAGCACCTCCATTATCATGTCCTGAATTATGTGGGCCTCACAAGTATTGGTGTTCCTTGCTCAGCAGTCTGAATGTGATGAATCCAACTACACCTGAAATGTGTCAGCCAGTATCTCAATAAACTCTGAAGTATGATGATGATGATGATGAAAAACTAGTGTCAAAAGACCTTAAGGACCATGAACGAGGAAAAAAAATGCTACTAATGAATTGAGAACATGCATACCAGCTTTCTAGGATGTACCAAGCAACAACATATCAGCACCATCTGCTGCCAGCAGGGACAAAGTACCCGGTTTCTACATACAGCCTTGGGAATATTTTTACAGTGAGCTACAAACATTCACCCACATTTCTAGTATGTAAGTAAGATTAATGAGCAATTGGCTGTACAGGTTCCATAATGAGGAGCATGAAATAAGTCCACAGTGAGAAAGAAAAGAAGACACTTAACCAAGACGATCCTTTCATTTCAGTTTGAAGACACACTACTGATATCTGGAAGCGTTTCAGAAGCTATATGCTTTACCTTGAACAGCTCTTCTAAACCAAATCTCCTTTGTTTAAAATTCAGTTATAATTTCTAAGTGGCAACAGAGCTTTTGCCTACCACATCATTTCCAAAATATCAGGCACTTCAAGTGAAGAAAATAGTTTCAAAGACATCCTTGATCTTAATAATAATAAAAAATAATACCTAATAAGCCAACACATCCCTTGTAACAAACATTAAAAAAATTAGACTTCCTCATGGCACTTGTACTTATTTCTGGATTTTATTTACCACTCAATTCATTTCAGGATCTACTTATTTTATGGCTACTAGCAAACGTAACATCTTGGCATGTTTTCCACTTGTTAATCAGTATTTGCAATGAGTTCTACAGAAAAACCTCCAAATATTTTCCTGTAACTCATTCATGGTGCCTGGATGCAAAAGTTCAAGGTTCATGGGCTGGAATCTTTGCTTGAAACACTAACTTAAGTAGGTCATATTATTTGCTCTGCATATGCTCTGCCTTGCTCTGCATTAATTAATCCTAATTCTAATTCACTCAAACAAAATCTTGTTTACTTTGAAAGACTTTGGCTTTTATTTCAGTTTATGACTTCGAAAGACTTTGACTTTTATTCAAGTTTATAACTATATCGTTCTTAGACTGCGACCTCTTTCCTCTCAGTATCAAACAAATTGCACAGCTACAGGTTTGCTCACCTGAAAGAAACCTCTCAGTGTGAGCAACAGTGACCTGATAGGTAACAGTTCAATACACTTCACCTAAGCTTTGCAGATCCATTGAGTATCAAAGTGAGCGGGCTTTGTGGTACGTGCCAGCAGCTGCTGTTAGGCAGGGTAACGCTACTTGACCATGCTGGCTCAATGTTAGTCCTGTAGGAAGAGCTCATACTCAGTTAAATGAACAACTGAAGCATTGCAAACAATCCTTTTGATTGCACTCTGGCAATGCCTTGTGCGTTAACAGCAAGCATTAGAATGGTGTCAAGTGACTCGGCCAGTCCATATCCTTGGTGTGCTGAGCTATGTACCTGCTGATACAAAGCAAGATAATAAAAAAGCACTTTTGAAATACTTTTTCTTTGATTTGGCAAAACAGCTTTACTGTCTAATATTTGAGTATTGCCTATAATTCAAGTATCAGTACAAACAGTCTTGCTTACATGATGTCCTTTTGCAGATGTGACATGTGCAACTATAGAAACTGAATTTTGGAGGAAAGGAGATTTTACATGAGAAGTATTTTGCAGGAGAATGTTTTTGGCTGAAATAGTACTTTTCCGAAAATTTAGAAAAATCTTCTCGTTTTCCTGGGGAAAAAATCCAAAACTGTAAGAAAGTTAAGAAAACTTTGAATACATTTTAAAAAGTGTTACTCCGTTTCTTACTTTTAGAAAATAACACTTTTAATGTTGATTCTCAGATCAAAAAAAAAGAGGAGAAATGGGCTCTCATACACCTTGTGTGTCTCTCAGCTTCTGTCAGTTGAAAACTCAAGTAGTGTCACTCCAAAATTTGAAACTACAAGAGCTGAAAAAGCACAGTTCTGAACTTCTTTTGAAAGGACAGACGGTGTGCATAGCGGTTACTCTTCTCTGTCCCTTCCTGGCTGTTTGGATTTAACTAAACCTTATCTTCGAACAGAAAGGTGTGTGTCTTCTTTCCTACCAAATCTGCGCCCCACTTTTCTCACGTGAAACAAGTGTGCAAGGGGGCAAACAATCCCCATGTTCTCTGTACTCCATAAAATGCTCCATGAGCAACTTACCTGCTGGGATAAAACAGCTGTTCACCCCTTCTCCTTCAACTTCTGCCTCTGCCTGGAGTAGAACGGTTCTTCACACGTTCTGCCTCTGCCTGTCCCGCCAAAGCAGATGATGGGGGGTAATTTCTAGGAGTCTGCCTGGCTGTTGGATGGAGGTGGTTCGGCTTTGGGCACATTAGCGGGGGTGCCGGGCCACGTTTCGGACAGCCAGGGTGGGCCACCCCGGTGAAGTGTTGCTCCCCAGGCCTCGCTGTTTCCTCACAGCAGGCAGAAATCCCGAGTGAGGAACAAACAGATGGGAGGGTTTCCCAGCGCCCCTTTTCCCGGGACGGGTCCGGGGACGGCGGGAGCGCGGCGGGCCGATGGGGCAGCCCCACGGCGCTGGGGAGGCGACCCACGGCCCCAGGTGCCACCATCCCCCGGGTTCGAGCCCGTTGCCCACCCCAGACTCTTTGCCGCCCTTGGCGCGGCGCGCAGCCCGGGCGCAGGGAGCCCCGCCGGCGGGACGGGCAGGGACAGCCCCCACTCCCCGCCACCCGTTCCCGCCTCGCCGGCCGCGCCCGCGGGACGCTTAAAGGGCGCCGGCGGGGAGCGGGCGGGTGCAGCGGCGGCGGCTTGGGTAGCTATAAGTTGCCGGCTCCTCCGGTCGCCCAGCGTATAGGCTGCCTGCCTTCACACCCGCCCTGCCTACCCGCAGCCACCCGCCTCGAGGTCACGGCAGCTCACTCGGGGCGCTCAGCCCCGACGGAGAGAGAGTGGATGGAGCGGGAATCAGAGGAGCCCGCCCGCAGGGCGAGCAGAACGGGCGAGCGGGTAACAGTGCCCCGGGGGGCTGGGGGGGGCTGTGGCTGCCGTCGGGAGGATCCCATCCCATCCTGTCCCATCTCGTCCCGTCCCATGCCTTCCTGTCCCGTCTGGCTCCGCCCAGGCCCGGGGGACGCGGTTGCCGGGGAAGCCGCACGAGGGTGGGCGAGGAAATGTGAGCCACACGTTTGTGAACTGTTGTGCGGCTGTGTTTTCTGTGTGGTTTTTTTTGTCTGTTTTGTTTTGTTTTCGCAAGGAGAAAGCGGTGAGAACAGTTGGGACAGAGCTGAAGTGGAGCGGAGAGCAAAGCCCGCAGTCGTCAGCCGAGGTAAGACACTCTCGTTCCTCTGCGTATGCTGCACTGGAGTCCCGCTCTTCACATTTCTGGGGCAAGGAGAGGAGGAAACTGTCGAAAATACGCGATTTGGGGAAAAGAAAACATATTATTGTTTTTCCTTTTCTATTAATCCTTTTTTAACTACTATTTAAAATGCCAGAAAAACGCAAGTTATGGTAAAGTAGTATCTATTGATGGGAGGAATCATAAACACCAGTGGCTTCTGCCCTTAGAAACTAAAGGGATTGCTTGGTGTTCCGAAGGAAAAGTTACTTGACCTGATTGAAGGGATTGTGTGAGTTTACAGACCTGCCTTTTTATTCGCACTGCAAGCTGATTTGTCCACATTTTAAAGGGTAGTAAATGGCACAATGAAGAACTTGCAGGTACAGTAGGAACATAGGTGGAAAACCTATTAATCACCAGCAATGCACTTTACAGTCAGCAAGCAGCAAAATACAGGCAGTTTGTTCCTTAAGGAGTTGACATCAGTCACAAAACCTGGTGAGACTGCGATAGCAGACTGGTGGAATGAGAAGTGAAGGCATAAAAGAAACTGACCACACTGAAATGCTGCAGGAGGTGAGCAGTGTGCCCTTATATACAAGGACAGTACAGAAACGCAGCTGCCAGTGTGCTGAGTGTTGCTCCAGCATAAATATTTCAAGTAAGCGACCCCCTGGGAAAAGCCATACTGTAAAGTGAGCAAGAACTGGACTCTGGGAGAAACTTTGCTTGGGGTGAGGGCTGAGGGGTTGGAGTGGCCAAAACTGAAGAGAATGTAACAGTCTGGCAGTGCATTTTAGCTGGCTGTTTTCTCTGATATATCAACAGCTGCTAGCTGCACTCCATAATGTTTCATTCAAAAGCATCCTGGAAAACTCAGAGGCGGCAGCCTCTTGCTGTGGAACAAGCAAAAGTCCATTAGCCTGTGCTTTTCTGTGGCTGCTAACAGCAGCGCTCAGGCGAGTAAACGTAATATTGTTTTGTTTTACAAAGCAAAGGGAAGGCTTCAAATCTGGTATTCATAGACTTTTATGCAAAGTGTCTTTTATGGTGGTTGCTTTCCAGCATGACTTCAAAGGGCTTCCCATCAAAATAGATGTTGTAGGTAGTTTTACCTCCACTCAGCCGAAATCCCTAAGTTTGAATCTTGGGATCTTTATGCATCCTCCATTGCGTGGCTGTAAATGGACGTACACTGTGGTCCATCACCTAAAATTGTGGCACCATGGAGTAACAAATGATAGTTCTAATTTCAAAATAACCAAAAATTGACTGTACTGAGTTAGTCTGTGCTCATCTAGACTGAGCTTGGCTGAGTTCCAACAGTGACTATAATCAGATTCCCAAGGGAGAAAAGGACTGCAGTAAATGTGTATGATAGTAATTAACTTGTGGGGATAATGCACTATACTGATGAAATAAATTGCAGCACTATCTGGTTCCTTTTGACAACCTGGGATCTGATCCTAGTCCTACTCCACATAGCTTGTGTATTATTACTTTAATTCAGGTCTTGCTGAATAAGAAACTTATCTGTGCCTTTTATTTCATGTATTTACTAGTTTGAACTTGTATATATACAAATATGAAAGATGAACCTCAGAACCAGTGACCAGTGCTGAATGTATGTAGAAAATAAACGGATGTTTCCAGGCATGTTATTTAAAGAGACATCTTGCTCTGCATGACTTTGTGTCTGGCAGACAGTGTACTGCTAGATAGCTCCTGTATCTGAATGTAGCAGTCACTACTGCACTGTCATCTGCTGCAGGGACAGCTCATTGTTCTTTAAAGGCACTTCCTTTGGAAAGTGCTAGGGTTCTAATTTCCAGGAATGCAGGTGGTGCATCTGTGTGTGATAAGGTGGCAGTGTATATTAGCTGGTTGAAATTCTGACATCAGCTAAAATGCAGTTGCTATCCTTTTGCACATACCTTGATCATCAAAAGGGAAAGCTACTGCTTTTGTATCAGAAATATTTTGGATCCACCTGATTGCCTTTTTTGACTTTTGGGCTCATTTTTGGTATTATATTGGTATTTTTTGTTTCCATTATCCACTATTATTCAAAGAATTGTGAGAATTTTTGATTGACATAGACTCTGGTTTTAATCTGCTTTTAGATACTGAGGCAAATGGAAGTTTATTAATATTTGAAACAAGTAAATAATGCAAACATTTCAAACAATTTTAAGCTCTGGAAGTTTTCTTAAAGCAAAAGAGTTATAAAGTTTGATTTTTGTTTTTATAATGATATTTGGTAAATGCAAGTAAGCCACTTTTTTGGGAGGGGAGGCAGAAGTCGTGTTTTTTAACTGAGTAATTAGATGCTGGTAAGGCTTAAAAATCACTTTTACTAACTGCCTGACTGCTATATCTGAAAAATAATTGCCTTTTTGTGTCCCATTAAAAAAAGAGTAGTTAGCTGAGAGGTTTTTTCCTCCCCTTGATTCTCAGAATGCCTTAAATTTATGAACAGCAATACTTTTAAGCCTCACCAACCAGGAGACACAATTTCAATAGGACATAATATTATACTTAAGAAGTATAAGGACTAGAAACATGTTGATTCACGTTATACTTCTATCAAAGGTACTCCCACAGGCAACAGAGTGTTACCTTTGTCCTCATCCTGGCACTCAGACGCTTACAGAACACAAAAGAAATTATTTGTTATTACTTCCTTTATCTGGGTGCTGCATATGGGCCTTGTAAAGTGAAGGTCTCCAAGGAAGAGAAACAATATTTGTGTTTGTGACGGTCTGCAGAATCAGCATGATCCTTGTGCTGTGTGTGGTGATTAGGCAGTGTATTGTTAGTTAGCTGTTCTTCATACAGCAGCAACTGGCTACACTACCAGATCAGCACATCACTGTTGAGACGAGAATATAAGCACTGTTACTAGAAATACCTCACAGGATCCTTAGCTATGATGGGGCCTAATGTTACCTAGTTTCCCTCACTGAAAGGATCTCTACTAAGTTATGCAAACTGAGTGAATGTAGGGTATAAAAATAAGTGTAACTTTATTTGACACAGTTCTGTGGCTATTTCAACTGATTTCTAAGGAATTTACTAAATTCTGTAAGTATTAAGAAAGAGTTTGCGGTTTGGGCTCTATGTGAGTATGTTTCTCGTACACTACTAAATGTTTACTGGAGCGTTGGTGTGTGGGCTCAGCAAACAAGTATTTTCTGATGATGCCTGAATTTACAGGGCATGTCCAACTCGTGACTGAAATGTATTTAGAATATGCGCACTCCCTGGCAATTTCTTTGGAAAGAAGAACTGACAGTTAAATCTTATCTATTGGAGATAGTGAGGTCATGTCAGACCTAAGGAGAGAGGGAAGCATGAGACAGCAATGAGGATGGAGGATACAATATGTTATGCTCAGATAGGATTGAAGAAATTTTAATGCTCAGGGATTGAGGGCAATTTATCTTAAGTTGGTAGGGCTATTTAAGGATCCAATCAATAGGTTTTAATCTATATGTAGAGTTTGTAGTTTGGTATTTTTTACATACTATATCCTACATAAAGTGTAAGTGGATATTTATACAAACATATTCATATTACTTTGCTGGCTTTCGACTAAAATGTGTGCTTGTGTAACTGTTCTAACTTTCATTTTATTTATTTGCCTTTCCAAGTTTGTGTAGATTTGGCAGTTAAAGGTGCTTTATTTTTACCTTGGATAAGTGGTAAGTTGCTTTTAAGAAAGAAGTGATTAGTTTATAGATCATCTGTCCTAAAAGTTATGTTGTAAGAGCTATCTCATGGATAATAAGGAATACAAACATACTAAATTTTTTGAGGAATGTTAATTAATGGTAAACTTTGAAAAAATTTAAATTCAGTGTAGACTCAGGATGAATGATACCTATATTCAGATTTCTACACAAGCTGGTTGTAGTGGATTGTGACCAAATAGTGAAACAGGAAATTCAGTGACTGTTATCTTGGGCAAAACTTTCTTTATCTAGGAATTTGCAGTAAAAGTAATACAGAAAGCAGTGAGTTAAATAATTGTCCAGTTGTTTGCTAATATCCCATGTTATTACTGAATACCAGGAAAGAGATTTGATCTCAATGTATATGTGTACATATATTTAAGATTACAGTGTATCCTGTGAAAACCAGAATATGAGTTTTAGTGAATGAATCACAAGCAAGGTGTGCACACTGCCTTCTCTCCTGATCCCTTCCAAACTGGAAATTAGTATTGCACAGTTTATCCTTCATAGGGCATTTAAAGAACTTGAGTGAAATTTTCCTGTATGCTGAGTAACTCTCAGGCAGTACTAGGACTAAACCAGATTTTTTTCAGATGTTCTGCTAACAGCACCTGGCATTTCTTTATACCTGCCCTATTTATTGATATGAAAAGCAAGGAGATATACCAGCACAGAAGAATGGACGTGAATGTTTTAGTCATGTACATTTTCAAGTACAGATAACATCCACCATTTTTGGGGAAAAACGTAGTGTCCTGCCACAGAGTTGCGTGGAATCTAGACTACTCCCAGTGAGGGGGAAAGGATCCATATTTCAGTTCCCTTCCTGCTCCATCAAAGCAGCAGGGACACATGACAAAAATCATCTGATACATTCCGGTAAAGGCTTGAACTCTACCTTCAAGAGGAGACTGAACTAAAACATAGAATAAGAACAGAAACTGCTTTGATGGATTGGATGTGGAATCTTGTGGACTAATGGCGAACAGCTCAGTGGCTAGTGTAGAGCACCAGCAAGTGAGCTTTTGGGTGAACTATACCCTTAAATAGGCCTTAACTGATATCTGAAAGTCAGAGGGGCTAAAACTGTCATGCATAAGGTTTGACTTCCCTTCCAAAATGATGCTTCCCATTACTCAGGGTGATTTTTTTTTAATCCTCCACATCAGTATAAGTACTCAATCTTTTAAGGTGTTTTTATGTCTTTATCCTTCAGGGGTTTTCTGTGAAATTCTCAATTAATTCCACACATGAAAGAAAAAATACTTATTTTTTTAATTGCTTTTGAATTTCTCACCTTTTTAATACAGTTATGTGGCTGTCTTTATTGGAAAATGCTTTGAAGCGCTCAGGTATCAGTCACTGTTAGTCTTAAAAAAGAATGACACTAATGCTACCAGTCCTTTTTCATATAGAAAGCCCTACTGAGACACTGCTTTCCCTCACTTCTCTTCTCCCAGACCTCCTTTAAGACCTGGACGGCTGGAATGAGGTTTCTTATTCCAACTTAGTGTCTCCCTTCATCAGATAAATCAAAATACTTGGCAGTTTGAAATAGAACAGCGGAACGGATCTTGAAATGTGTGTGCAGTTACATACAGGATTGAGGAGAATACAAGGTGATAAGAGTGGGCCTTGAGGCATAAACCTCACCCCCATCTTCTGCTTTTAGTTAAAAACTGGCTTTTTTTTAAAATCCAGAGATGGGAGGTAGAAGGTTGGGGAGCATTGTCTTGGACTGTCTCAGAAAGAGTGCCAAGCTGTTGATTTTTGTTGTCCGTTGAGTCTTATGAGTATTTATAGGGTTAAAGCCTGGGAAGTAACACAGAGAATAACACAGAGGCCTTGACAGAATTTGATAATGAGCTGAGAACTGGCTAACAGTGAAGTAGTGGAAAGTCCGAAGGAGTTTATCAGGGGGGATTAGGTAAAGAAAAACAGAATTTGTGCTACCAGTTAAGAAACAGCTCAAGGCGCTTGTTGGCGCGTGGACAATGACTTTGCAAAAAGATTGTTATAAAAGAGCAATTTGTGTTACAAATAAACGATTCTGATTTGGACTTCATTTTGAACCTGCATCGGGGTCCGTTCCTTATCCACTGCAAGTATTCACACAGGCTCTGCTTTCGTCCAGGTCAGAAGACTGGGAATCCAGCAGGAGATGAACTCACAGCTGAGGCACTGTTCTGCAGTGCGAAAGTATGAAGGAGGCTAAAGACTTAAAAGTGTTGCTGTAAAGGTGAAATGTAAAATCAATTAAAATACAAAGAAGGCAAGGAAACATTTTTGCATTTTTTTCTTTTAATAATTTCATTTTCTATGAAAAACTCTTCTGTGCAAATACTGAGTAATTTATTGACAAATCCCCTTTTTTTTCAGGTGTCTCTCTGCTGGTGACAATTGTAATTGGTTACTGTCAGCAATTTAAAGAAACATTCAAATACTTTATGCAAATTGAAGGTCCATCCCTGCAAGGTACTGAGTACCTTGGCACTCTCAGTAACCTCTGTGATCCTCAAGGCCATTGCAGGAGCCAATCCATCATTAAAAGACATTGTGTAGCTGAAAATACTAATGCCAAAGAGAAGTAAAATCACCTGATGGTTTAGCTTCTAGCAGCATTTCTCAGGAATGTAGTGAGGCTGTGTACCCTTAATGCAGAATGGATTCACAGTGTGAATGGCTTTTTCAGAGGTCTTCTCTTTTTTTCATTATAATCTGCCTTATTAATGATGCTACTTCTGGCTTGATACTTTCTATTGGCTCTTCAGGTCTCCAGAATTTCACAACTTTACCCTCAGGGCTGACAAGATACTTCCAGAAATTCCATCGAGGTTCTTTCTTTGAAGAATCTGTAAGAACAGCACCAGATCATTTTAGCAACTCCCTTACACTTGTAGTTGTTTCATTAAATGCAGTGATTCTTCAGCTATGTATTTTGAAGTAATCTCACCTTGTTCTTTGCTAGCAGTCTGGACATGGACTTAGTGGTTGGTGTTAATGATCTCATAAGCAGAAAGTGAATGATGCTCTCCCCTTCTTGTGTAACTGTTTAGGAATTTGTTTTTTTATTATGCTTTGCTTTCTAGGGATGATGTTATGAAGCTGCACATTCTTTGGGGAATCCTCAGTTTTATGTTGGTTTATGGGAAGTGAAGTGGGAGCAGAAAGTCATACCGGTGATGGCTTAATTTATCTCCTTTCATCCCCTGAAACAAAACCTCACTGGTGCCTTCACTATTGTGAATACTTGGCAAGATAATTTCTGAGATCAAGTGGCTGTCAGGAAACTGTATGGCTCCTAGAGGACACAGAAACAGTTTCCTGTCTCTGGCTTTATCCCTCAGGAGCCTCACAATCTTTGATGGAAATCTCTTCTTGAGGGAAGAACTAGAAGAAAACTCCAGGAGAATTCGATCGGGGAACAGGTGTGCAGAATGGGCTGCATTTTGCCATTGGATTATATTTGTAATGTCAGGACTGTAAGCAGACACCACAGCAAGCAAATGGGTATGGAAAACCTCGTTGTAGAGGTTTTGGCCCAGCTAGTAATTATGACTTTGAGTTGTTATATCTAGGATCAGTTCTGAGGTAACATAACCCCATCTCTGAATATTCTTCCAGTGTTCAGGAATGCATGTGAATAACTAATACAAAGTATGGACACATAGGAACCTGGACATTATTTGAGGAAAGGTGAGGCCACAAACCTTGCACTAGCACAACAAAATGCCTTACAGCTATGAAAGCAACAAGAAGCTGTTCCCTAAAGGCCCAGGCACAATGTTTATGCTGCCAGTGGATTCTTTTTGCACTAGACTATCTGACAGTGCTGGACAAATGATAGCTAGCAGTCACAGTCAGAAGGGAATGTAGCATGAAGATGTTCAACTTTCTGATTGTCAGGACAGCTATGTGAGAAAAATGGGTGCTTCTTTAATTGAAGAAGCACAGTAATTTCATGTGAAACAGGATGCAGGAAAAGAAAGTCCTTATTTTAAAGTATTTAAGAACCAGATGATCTTTCTCCTTGTGGGTGAAGAGCATATCAAATAAGAATTGAATGAGTGAACATGGCAGTTCTGTTTCTGTATAGGTGTTATTGTATGGTACTGATTGGACTGGCTTTTAGAATCTGTATTCATCCCAGCCAGGTGCTACCTACATGCCCTAGTCTCCTCTGTAATGAGCTGAGAGGGACGTCCAGGGTGCATTCAGTAATTCCACTGGACATCAGGCAACTCAGAGCAACAAGGCTTTTCCTGAGGACTGACATCCCTAAGGGGAGGTAGGAAGAAACAGAGTGACAACGCTTAAATGACTCCTAAATGAGAATACTTGTCAAGTACGCAAGAAGTATCATAGAGGATATGGCAAGAAGCAATAGGCTTAAGTGGTGTGAGAAGGACTTTATTTAGATGTTGAAATAGCTTTCTGACAATGTTTTGGAATCTCTCATGTGACTACTGTAAAAGTCTGGAGAAGCATATGCAGTAGTGGTTTGGGTAGCTGTGCTCTTTTATTGGGGCAGGGAGATGGAATATAGGTTTGGGCCTACTCCTACCTTATTTTCTAGTTAAAATGATGCAATAGAGAAGAGTTATGTTCTAAGTATCCTTTTGTTCATGTATCAGTGTTTAGTATAATATACGTCAAGTCAAAGACCTGGCCAAATCTCAGGAAAATTCAGAGAGTCTTTTTAAGCCAGCTTTAGGTCTCTGAGCTCTTTGGTCAAATGAAAAGGGTTTCATTTTGCTTGTGAGAGTATGAGGCTCTAAGACAGTAAATGCTTTTTGTAACACGAGTATTTGTGCAAGTGAGTTTTGCAAGCTGGGCCCTGAAGTTTACGAGACGAATGCAGATCAGTGCTTATACAGAACTACAGCGTATATAGTCCTGATTTACACTACAGTGGACATACAATAGGTAAAAATGGAATCTTACATGCATTTATTATATTATTATACCCATAGATACATTTTTCTCCAGAGGAATAGGTGCTTTTCAACAAACAAAATTTGAAAAGAGATTTTGTGTGTAGAGTCTTTACACTGTAGTTTTTATGCCCACAAAATGGGTGTTGCTAGCCGGGCTGATTACAGCAGACTGGTTTTATAATCACTAGGAAGGAATGTATGCTTTCAGGGTAAAGCTCTTCTGACCATGTTATTGAAACAAGATTAATTGTATGCTAAAGGTGCATGTTTCTCTCTACAGACTATGAAGACTACAATGTTTGCTAGATTAGGCCTGACAAAAAACTCAGACTGGAATTGAGAGCGAATACCATGGCTATAGACAGCTGGACAGATAAAAGAAAATAGTTAAGAGAATAGTTACCTATTAGAAATTTAAAGGCAGGCTCTGCTTCTGATCCTAGGATCTTGATTTTGTGGAAAACAGGGAAGGTTACTCCGTAGTTTCCTTTGGCAAAAGATTCTATTTCCTGGCTTGAACTAGGCTCTGACTCTCCGAACTGATTGCAGGGAAAAGCCAGCACAGTGAAGTGGGAGGGACCAAACTCTCTGTGTAGTTCTTGCAATCCGATGTAATTTTTGTCTGTGTGTTGGCAGTAACTGGCCACGTTTACAACTAAAGTTGCCTTCAGAGAAACATAAGTTAGACTAGTAAGAAAAAAACCCTAGTGATGGCATAGAGATTACAGTTGTCTTAAAATCGCATATCCCATTAGTACAACCGTTTCTGCCTGAAGGCTAAATTTAATCTCTCTGATCGTAATATCATTAAACATTTAAGAATAATAGTGACTGCAGATATTTACTTTCAGACATTCTGTGTTGAAAATCTAGTAAGTGGACAAACTTAAACTTACAGCTTTGTTTGAATATAAGCATGTAAAAAAAATATTTAGGATAGGCATTAAAATCGTGTGTATTAGATCAGCTTCTGGAATTTAACACAACATGATACCATTATTAAGTAAGTTTAAAATGCACAAATTCTATTGTTAGACTATATTGATTTACAGCAAAGAATATGAAAGAAGATTTTTCTTGATTTATTAGTTCCAATAATTAATTCCTGGAGGAGGCCTAGATAAATTTCTCTCCAGCTTCGTATTAGAGCAGGAATTCAGCACAAATCTCTGACATAAATTCCCACAACCATACTTTTTATTTACCTAAAAATGGACAGCTGTTTTTCAGTAAAGATTCAAGACAAAGACATAGTGAAGTTGTAACTTACTTTCCCTCTGTACTTCTCCAAGGAAATGATCCTTCCTCGTGAATCCTTGACTTCGAAAGAATAAAAATCTTTGATTTTAGGTTTAAAAAATTTGAGTTGCAGCAGGCAGAGAATGACAGTACACAAAACCATCGACAGAAAGACAACAAAGACCCTGACTTTGGGTACTGAGTATTTCAGAGGATAAGGAGTTGTGAGAGACTCCATTTTTGCAATCTCTGCAGAGGAGCCTGGGCAGGCCTGGAATGTGAAGGAGGAGCTGAAATATGAAACTTAGAGCCCTGTTGTGGAACGGCCTGTTTAATTTCACAGTGCCTCTGCTGGGCTTAAGAGCTCTTGTTACAAAAAGTCGAAAAATCTCTCTGGCTGAGGAAAAAAAAAAAAAAAGAAATCAATGCAAAGTGTGTTCCCATCACCTAAGAATGCTGATTACTCTGTTTAACTGACCTGTGTGGGATATGCCAGTGTTTGTCTGCACGCTGTCTTGAGAGCTGCTGGGCCCCTGTGGGTCCGTAGTGCTGCTTTAACACATCCCCCTGGGCCTCTCAGGTGTCCCGGACAGAGCTGTTCAGCAGTAGCAGGCACTGATGCTCTCAGACAGGCCTGGAAGAGCAGTTTGGAGGTTTACTGTTCAGGCAGGAGGTGCACAGTGTGGCTGAAGTCTCACTGCTGTGTCAGTCCTGCCTCTCATCAGCTGCTGTGGAATCACAGGGAGCTTTGTTTGTAAAACTTCTACAGCACATGGAACAGAGAAAAAAACTCCTTGTGTATAGGGCTAGCATAAGTGAAGAAAATAAAATGAGTTGGTTTGTGTTTTTTTGTAATGGAGAGGGCTGATGATGGAAAATGGGGTTTTTTTTAATTGCTGCTGGCTAATTGGCAAATAGCTGTGCTGAGATGAGGATGTGGAAGGTCTGCACAACTCTGGTCTTATCTGTCTTCATTTTTTTACTTTATGTTTTAAAGTTGTCTACCTGTTGCTCTTGGTTTCTGAAGGTGCACCAACATGTACTGGTTACAACTCAGTTAAGGAAAAAAAATATTTTTTTCTGTCTTTCTACATGTCTTTCCTTGCTCAGTTCTTTCCTCTTTCTTCCTGTCCATTTGCGATTCATCTCTTCCTCTCAGCTTTCAGGATTTTCTTTTGTCCTCTTCACATTTCTGTTCTTGGGCTTTTCTAAGCTATTACTTGTCTTTCAGCTCATGTTTCTTGTCAGTCTCTGTTAACTTTCTTTTCCTCTTAGTCCAAACCACCATTGAAGAGTGATTCTTGTCTCAGTTGTTTTTCTTGCTGCTCTGATTTTTTTTGCTGCACATAGAGGCCACATTTTAAAGGATGAAAATAGAATGCGACTTTCTGAAGGTGAAACCTGGAATCTGTGGGGTATGTTGGTTTTCAGTGACTTTGATGTCACCTCAGCTATACTTGATTTGTACAATGGTGATACATGCAACCATTTCTGTCATGTTCTCCAACAGCCAAAGTCCATGATCATTTTGTTTAACAAGACTATATAGACAGTTTCACATGATTCTGTGTAGCAGGGGTGGTTGGAAAATACTGTGAAATTTCATTACCTGTATGGGTTTTTCTGTGATCTCAGGACACATGAGTCTGGATCTCTGGCTGGCAGTGAGGCCCGTGAGTGTGGTGTTTCAGCGGCAGGGACAGAAAAGGCACTGAGTTCTGTGATATACCAAACAAAACTGTACTCAACAAGCAGACATAGGTGGTGACTGCTGACTTTAAAAGCAAGTTTGAATGTGTTTGATTTCAGAAAATCCATGCAAAATTCTGGTGTCTGTGTTACATCTCAACAACTTGTAAATTTTATCTACTATTATTTAAGAAATTAAAAAAAAAAATTACAAGACTTAATATGTTATAAGTATTTACTGCGGTACGTGATAATGATCCAGAAGCCTATAATACTTGCTGTGCTTCCTTACTGTTATTAGTTTCACTGTTCAATACTATTTAGGCTCTTACATTTCAAATGTTGATGTATTCTTGTGGTTTATGTTTTCCTGAAAAATTGCTTTATGAATGAATTTGAAATTGAGAAGTATAAATCCGTCATTTAATCTTTATTTACTAAACGTTAGTGTATTATGAAGTGTAATATAACACAGGCTTTCTGTGTGACAGTTGATTCAGGCCTACTAATAGAATCACAGAATGACCTGAGCTGGAAGGGACCCAGAAGGATCATCGAGTCTGACTCCTATGCCTCCACAGGGCAATCCCAACATCCACACTGTGTGTTTGAAGGCATTGTTCAAATGCTTCTGGAATACTGTCAGGCTTGGCACGGTTACAGCTTCCTTAGGGAGCTGTTCCAGTGCTCCACTACGGAGTGGAGAACCTTTTCCTAATACCCAGCCTAAAGCTCCCCTGGCACACCTTCTTGCCATTCCCTCGAGTCCTATCATTGGTCACCAGAGAGCAGAGATCAGTGCCTGCTCCTCCTCCTTCCCTTGTGAGGAAGCAGTCAGCTCCTATGAAGTCCCCATTCTTCTATGAGTTGCTTCTGTGAGCTGCTACGAGGTCCCCTCTTCTCCTGGCTGAGCAGACCAAGCGACTTCAGCTGCTCCTCGTATGACTTCCCCTCTAAACCTTTCACCAGCTTTGCCGCCTCCTCAGGATGCTCTCCAGTAGCTTGATGTCCTCTTTATCCTGCGGTGCCCAAACCTGCACACGATATTCGAAGTGGGGCCACACCAAGTGCAGAGTACTCACCTGAACAGGAACACTTGTTTATTGTGTTCCCCCCTGCCTCCCCCGACCCTTTCTCCACCCGCACAGCTGATGCTGGAGCTTTCTGCAGCCTAACATCCACTGCTGCTCTGGGTTGGCAGAGGAGCACCTGAAGCAGCGTGAGGGGAACAGGACGTATTCACGTGGTGACTAATGGTGGTGCCTTGTCTCCTCTCACTGTGCAGGTGCCAGGCTCGGGACGGACCCCCTACTCCAGGTTCAAGCGCTGCCTGGCGCGGAGGCTGGCGGCGCGCGCGCCCGTGGCGAGCAGCCCCATTACCACGAGGGGGCAGCAGCCGCCCGCCCGCCGAGGCGGGGACCCGCCAGGTGCGAAGGGGCGGCTCCGTGCGGAAGGTGCGAGTTCCCCTTCGTGCGGGGGCTTCTGGAACAGCCGGCGGGGGGGGGGTGGGGTGCGGGGCGGGGGGTGTGTGCAAGGCGTGTGTTGTGTTCGAGACCAGTCTTTGTTCCTCTGTGATGAGGGCTGTGCTGCACTGGGTTTAAGCTGCGCTGGTCTATAGCAGTGTGCAGCGCTTGTTGCTACACCTTCGTAACCGGAATAGTTAACAATAGCTGACGGGAGAGCAGGAGAACTCGTACAGGGCTCTCCTCTACCCTGTGCTTCTCCCTTGTCTTATACGCAGCCACTGCAGAGCCTGGACTGGGCTGCACGCCTGGAGGTGGTGCAGTGTGCTCGCTGGAGGAGAAGCTTCCAGTGTGTTACTGTCTCCCTTCCAACGTGTGAGGCTTCAGGGGTGGACAGAGGGTTACTCACACTCAACTCGGTACGGGGAGAGACTTCCTTGAGGGCCATTCAGAGCACAGACCAAACTTGAAGTCCTCCGACTTGTTGTGGAGAAGAACTGACTCTAGGGGAGGCTATTTCTCTCCGTCAGCAACCGAGGGAACTGAGGAAAGATTGAAAGAGCCTTTGGATTTACTGCTGCTTCCAGCAGTGGTAGGGGAAAGTGGGGAAAGGCTGACATGCTGCGTGTAAAATTAGAACTCTAGGGAGCTGAAATGGGCTCATTTCTTGATTAATCATTTAAATCTTAGGAGAGCAAATAAAAGATGCTATTCAGTGTTCAGGATGTGTTCCTACAATGGGCTGTTGATCAGAAAGTGCAATTCTATCTTCTGCTAAGCACAATACCAGAGTTGTTCCATAATATGCACCCAGCTCTAGGAAACTCATGTTCTTAAACAAGGAGAAATTTTCCCTGGTTCAGTTTCTAGAACAGAAACTTCTGCGTGCTGTCTCTGCTAGCAGTGGTGAAAGCCTGTGTGGTTCTGGGAAATGAGATATTAATTTCCTATGAGGAAGGATCCTGTGTAACTGGTCAATAAATCAAAGTCTGGGGATGAGCTGCAGTAGTAAACAGGCACGCTTTATAAAGGCAATGATCAATCTGACCGTTTTTAGACATCTCTTCCAGGATAAGATGAATACTGCTATAGAAATATCTCCTTTCACTGACAAAAGGAAAGCAGTGTGACTTGTTCAAATGTCTGTATTTGCATTGTTCCGCTTAGCACGTCAGATCTGCTTTTAGAGTAGTGTTACTATGAAATGTCAAGTTCTGAAAAGTACTTGACAAATATCCTTTTTGTATGGTTTTTTGAAAGAATTGTTTCCATTAAATTGTTTTCCAGTGGCATCTCAGGTGCCTAAGAAACTCTCCATCATGAAAACTATAGTGGCTCTACCTGACTGTCATGTTGCAGCAGGCTTGGAAGGGAGGAATAACAGAAGAACTGAAATGGAAAAGGAACAAGTGAGTAATGCAACATTCAAATGCACAGGTAGGATATTTGCTTTCCTGATAAGTTCTTTTATCTTATCTTTGGCCTGGAATCTCTTATACAGATTATTAATACCTTACTGACATGGAGAATAGTAAAAAAAGGAGGTCCATTTAGAAAGTGTCTGCTAGAGAAATGTCAGGAGCAATTGCTTCATCATTTATTTGATGCAACTTCTCTCCTCTTCCTCCAGGCTATCGTCCTGCAAACTAAAATCGAAACCAAGCTAATGAAGCCCTTAAAATGTGTTTGTTACCTCTGATGGAAAACGTGTATTGTGAAAATTATGCATGAAGAGCATGAATGACTCAGTTTTCCACTTGCTTTAATAACCACTGTGTGTGAAGAAGATAATTTATTCAGTTGTGCAGGGCGTAGCTGTTTGTTTTGTCATGTAGACAGAATGAGGGGCTATGAAAAAATTGCCAAAAAGTAGCTTTCTGAGAATAATTTTTATCTTGAAAGTCAGATTCTTGTCCAAGAATGAAAGAACACATGGAATCTGCCTAACAAAAACTTCAGATAATTCCTGTTTTAGGTGTTGTTTTCTATTGCTGTACATTTTATACCTTCATTTTTCCTAGTGGACAGTTTTTCTTTATTTATAGGCATTACCCATTGCTTTTTGGTCATCTTAAATAAACCTATGCTCCAGCCACCCACCTGTTTCTCTTCACTAACTTCTTGAAAACTGGCTTTTAATGTGAAGCATAGTGATATTTATCTGCATTAGTAAAAAATTGTTACCATAACATTACTCTCAAACCCACCTTTCTATGTTAGTGTTAACTGATTGTGGATATTCATGTACTAAGTTACCAGTGATAATGCTTTTTCTTGTACTTATCTTTCCTTGGCTGCAAGGTCTGTAGTGAAGATATTGATAGCTGGTTTTGTGTGATTTACTTTTTTGACCATAACTGTTGAGTAAGGATGTTTCAGAGGTGCATGACCAATGTCCTTGCTTATAGTGGTTTTTAATTCTTAATTATCAAGAGTTTCTGTCAGGGTATCGCTCTCAGCTTCTAAGTGGAGGTAGTGTCAGGACAGATGGGCTAACAGGATTGTTGATAGATATGTTGTACTCTTGAAAGTCATTGCATGTTGGAGAAAGACCATGCTTTTATATCATTCTGGGAAAACTGGTCCTCAGGACAGTTACTTTACTTTCTAAATAAGCAAAATAGTCTGGAAAGACTCCTTTTAACAACAATACTTTCTTCCTGCCCCCCAGTCTGATTATAGAGTTTGTGCATTTTAGAATCGCTAAAATACACAACATGATGGGTTTACTAATCTTGGTTGAATCTATCCCATAGAGAAATTTAATAAAACTTTTTTTTGAGGTGGTACATTACTTTACAGAAAGTTCTTATGTTAAACTTCCTTCCTTCCTTAAACTTCCTTCCTTCCTTAAAATGTAACATCTTTTAAAAGGTGAATATATGTCATTGTCTTCACTCTTAGTCATAGAGTGATAAAATGGTTTTGGTTGGAAGGGACCTTTAAAGGTCATCTAGTCCAACTTACCTGCAATAAGCAGGGACATCTTCAACTATATCGGGTTGCTTAGAACCCCCTCTTTCCAGGGAACGAGCATCTACCTCCCCTCTGGGTAGCCTGTTCCAGTGTTTCACTACCCTCATCATAAAAAATGTCTTGTATCTAGTCTGAATCTACCTTCTTTTAGTTTAAAACCATTGCCCCTTGCCCTGCTGCTACAGGCCCTATTGAAAAGTCTCTCCCTGTGTTTTTTATAAGCTCTCTTTATTGAAAGACTGCTATAAGACCTCCTCAAAGCCTTCTGTTCTCCAGGCTGAACAACCACAACTCTCTCAGACTTTCCTTGTAGGAGAGGTGTCCATACCTCTAATAGTTTTTGCGGCCCTCCTCTGAAACCAGTCCAACAGGGCCATGTCTTTCTTGTGCTGAGGACTCCAGAACTGGATGCAGTACTCCAAGTGGGATCTCACTAGAGTGGAGTAGAGGGGCAGAATCACCTCCCTTGACCTGCTGGCTGTGCTTCTTTGGAGGCAGCCCAGAATACAGTTGGCTTTCTGGGCTGTGAGTACACATTGCTGGCTTATGTCTTGATTTTTCCTCTATCAGCACCTCCAAGTCCTTGGCAGGACTGCTCTCAATCCCTCGTCTCCTAGCCTGTACCTACCAGGGGTTGTCCCAACCCAAATGCAGGACCTTGCACTTGGCCTTATTGAACCTCCTGAGGTTCACACAGGTCCACTTCTCCAGCTTGTCCAGGTTCCTCTGGGTGGCATCCTGTCAATCAGGTGTGTCAACTGTACCACTCAGCTTAGTGTTGTCTGTGTATTTGCTGAGGGTGTGCTCAATCCCACTGTGTTGTCGTTGATGATATTAGTCAGTACTGGTCCCAAAACAGATCATTTGTCAATCTTTCATTTCTACAGTGAAGTGACTTACCTAGAATTACACTGTAATTTACAAGCAGGAGTTGTAAACTATGTTGTTCAGAGTGCTACATCAAAGACCAGAATAATTTCCTAAAAATGTGATGTGGAGGTCTTTGATATAACATTGTAGGATGACCAAAACCCAATTTTTTTCTAAAACCATTTGGAAGTCAGTCCTGTCTAAAACTATATGAAAATATATTAATCTCCTTAGAAGTAGCAATTAATGTAATTAATATTTAATTCATATTTAATTAATTATGAGTTCAGTAACTCATATAATTTGTGCTGCCTGGTAGCATAAAGGGATAAGATGCATTGAAAATAAAATATTCTTACATTCCAGTGAACATGTGTGGTCTCTTTGTGGTCCAAAAGATTACTTCCTTGTATACACAAATGGTTTTCCACAGAATGTCTGCACTTATTTTAGGGGGTCACAAATCCAAGCAGTCTGATCAGCTTTCTGGCAGGTTGTCTATATAAATTACACAGAAAATGCCTCTCAGAGCTGAAGGCCTGCTGTAGAGCAGCTGGGATATACAAAGAAAAAACACTTTCTTTTCCAGCTATGTTTTTGTAAGACATTTCTTGTAACGATTGCAATAGGTTTTTTAAGAAGTGTAGCGCTGAGTGTCTTTGGAAGGATTGTTTTCATGGATAGTGGAGGAAGAACATACTGATCGTGAGTGGATGGTGCAAACATTTCCACCTGATTGTAGATAAAGAATTACAGACCAAACAGACAGCTGGCGTCAGAGCATTCAACTCTGTGAACATTGTGAAGAAATGCATATTGCTAGGGAGTTGTGAAGAGATTCTTATCCTGTGTGAGCTGATCTGAGCCTTTGCGTGGGTGTTGGCTAAAGGTCTAAGCTTTTTTTTTTTGGAAAATAAGAAGTTCTCATGACTTTTCTTTCTTTGTCTGCTGCGTTGTCTGTTTCTTTATCACCCAAGGAAATAATAATATAGTTAAAACAATCTTACTCCTCTGAGACACCTTGTATGTATTTTCAATTTCATATTGTAATGCTGGTTTAAGGAATGAGATCATGGAGTCCAGGCTCTGGGACCCTCATTTGGGAGACGTCTTTGACATCCAGTGGGTCGGTCTCATACTGGAATCAGGGACCCTGCCGTGTGTGCACCACAAACCTGATCTTCCCTCACAGAGCAAGCTGGAGGCTGTCTCATGCAGAAAACATGGCATTGTATGCTGCTAAATTAGCCCAAATGCTAATGCAGAAGAGGACAAGAGGGTAGAAAGGTTTGGCAGGTAACCTGTGGTAGTATCTGCTGATATACAGGGCCTGGCACCTCTTCCGCTGGTAGGATGGCGTTGCCCAAACAGCTTTGTTGAAGTTTTTGTGATCTTTAGCAGTGAATTGGTGATCTGTGGAAACAAAGGTGGTGACTAAGGTTAGAGCATGTGATTTGGACACTGATGTTCTGTAATTGTTACTGATCTCGCATCAAAGAGACAAGCTGTTCTGGAGCTTTTATGTAATGAGTGTTGAGCCCTTTGATGGGAGTTGTGTTATCCATGATGCTTAAATACGTATTTTAACAGATTTCTTCTTTCAGTCCTGTTTTCACTTCTATTTATTGGCAGAAATGTTCTCAGCTTCCAGTGGTCCAGAAAGTTGGATATAGCATTGCAGAAAGCAGTGACATGAACGTCTGTGAAAATGCCAGTTGTATCTGGAAAGTTATGTTCCTGTATAGCAAATATTGTCACGCTCACTGAACAGTAAGGTACAGCAGGCTGCATCTATACTGGAAAGTGCATCTACCTGCTCCAGTAAGCATTACAGAATAAAGCAAAATGGCTATGCTGCTCAGGGCTACTTCTACAATTCCCACTGCCTGTGAAGAGGTAGTATTTCACCTCTTCCATTGTGGTTAACTTCAAATATTTTACCTGTCCCTCCTTTGGTCCCCATCTGACACATTTGTGGCCCTGAAAGATTATTTTCCTTTTGGCTTTTTGGTTTCAGACGCCTGTAAGTAGGGTTGTGCTGCAGAATGGCCACAGGTTACATATCAAATGAACTGCTGGGTACATGAGAGTGCGAGATATGAAGAGATGGTGGGGTGTTGTTGCTCCTACCTGTAAGGAGAGGTAGCGGGAGCAAACTGTCCCTATCCCTGCCTCTGGGTTCATCTACAGGGAAGCTGACTACTTTTCTCCAAATGCTACTGTAGGAATGAATGATCCTAAGGGACTGTGAATGATCAGGTGACTGGAAAACAGATGGGATATGAGGAGCTAATCTGTGAAATGATACAGCTGTCCACAGAGTTACTTGAGTATGAGGCAGTTCATTACAATGTTTTGTTGTGTTCTGTCTTGAACAAACGATTTTTGTTGATCAGTCTATTTCTGTGTATGACGGGTTCTTGCCAGTCAGGACCTGATTCATGCTCATGTGAAAACAGTGAGACACAGCTTCTTTATGAATCTGGAGTTCAGCTCCTGTAGAAGTTAGGGGGCTATGTGATAGATTGATAAATTGCGTTGTTGCTCTTTTCCATGCAAATAAGACTTATTTCAGAGCAGCCAATAGCAGCAGTATAGGGATTAGTCACTGGGGTTTTTTTCCTTGATGGCAGATGAATATAGGTATCAGGAATACCAGGTTTTATTCCACCCACCTGCTTGTTGATCAAGTGGTCTGGTGTGACAGTACTGACTACTCACCACTTCCTGAGTCTCATTTTCAGAAGTGAAATGAGCATGTGAGAGCTGAAATCCTATCAAAAGTCAGTGATATCTGCTAAGGTAAAATACAAAATTACAAAATGGTGTAATGAAACTGAATTTCCACTAATTAAAAAGCCTGTTATGCACATCATGTGTCTATAAAGTATGTGAATAGAGCTGAAAGTGTGAATTTGGGGTACGTGAATTAGTCATGAGAAGAGAAATTTGAAATGAATTACAGAGATGCTTTTATCCTTTTCATCCTTTATATATGACTGCTCAATACCAACTACGAATGCTAAAGACCAAAAACATTTTCAGAGTGTTTCAGAAGTGTTAGCATTCATCCAACTGCTAGAATTAAGTACCTTAGTTTTCCTGAATTGTGTTACGTGCCTGGGTCTGGAAGGGTTTGGTAAAGTTTTCAAAAATACCAAAAATCTAGATACTAGATATACAGATTTCTCTGTATAGAGAAATCTAATTTCAGTGATATTAGACCTTTTTAGGGTTAAAATACAGTGTTACATATGACACTGGGCAAATCTGAGAAAGCTCTTCTTGCAAACCTGCTTGATTTTTTAATTCCAGAAAATTTTAGATACTGAAGAAAATGACTGTTCTTCGTCATTATTTGGAGAGAGAAAGGGTACCACAGCTGACAGGGAAAACATTTGTTGTCGAGCAGAAATGGATTTTGGATGAGGGGAGAAGACTGAGGGCAGAGTAGAGAAAGACTGTGTGAAATAAGTTCTCCGTAATTTGTCCCTGGACTTCCATGTAGGCTATTTATGTGTGTTTTTAAGTTACAGAGTACAAAAACTTTGTAGGTGTTGAATTTGTTTGAACAGAGAAGGTTAGTAGTAGAGATAAGTAACATCTTCTGCCTTCGAGACTTTTGATATTAATTGTAAATACTCCTCTCTGGAGAATAATTTAAAAAGGAAGTCAAAACACAGAGAAAAGTTGAGAAACATGGATCTCCAGCTTTGTGCTCTGCACGTTATAGCAAGCTAATTTCTTGCACATGAAAATCTAGCATTAAATGATTCATAGTTCTAATGATCTGGCTTTTTTCTCTATGATGTCTGGAAGTTCTTCCAGCATAATATAGACAATGACTACAAAGGATGACTCTTCTGCTTGCTCATTCTTGTATTTGCTTTTGTTTCTCGCTTATGTGTTGTCAGAAGCTTAGTGTGCGTGATCAAAGTGTGTGTGCTTTACAAACCTTTTCCTGTGGTTAGGTTTTGAGGGGAGACCTTTTGGTGGAAAATTAACACCAGAAAGCAAAAAAGTTAATTGCTGTATGAGGTGGGTTTGAAGTGGTAGAGCACATATGAAACGTTTGCCTTAGTTTTCTGTCAAAAGTTGCTGGTAGAAAAAGACACTCCCCACCTCCCCCCCATTCTGTATTGAGCTGTGATACAATTTAAGCAAAATACAGTAGACCCTATTCTCCATTCTAGCTGACTAAATCCATGGGGATTTGAAAGAGGTGCTGAAAGGTGCCTTTCAGCTAGTTTAGTGTGCCTAGTGTTTTGAGCATACCCAGGATAAACTAGACCCTTCTACCTCCTCTGGACCATGGAGAGACAAGTATGTGAAAAGTTTAGGCCTGAGAAAAAGTGGTGATGTGTTGCATTACTGATTTGTGTGTGTTGAATCTTCAAATACAGGATGCAGAGAGGGGACGAATGAGTTTAGAGCTGTTAACATCATGGAGCCTTCTATGCCATTGGAGCCAGAAGTGAGGCTTCATGTTACTGGCTTGCGCAATGATTACTGTAAGTTAATTTCTCCAGTGTGGTGGGTTTTGCAGAGACTGGGAATTCTTACGTATGTTTCAAGAAAGGTGTTGAAGGTGTGAACCCCTCACATAAAACAGAACCTCTGCAGGATATATATATGATGTCGTTTTTATTACAGGGATGCATCTTTGAAAACTGCCTGTCCCAGGATGGAGGCTTGATTGATGAAGCCCTAGAATCAGTACTATGTAAATTCACGCAGTGTCCTTCAGCTCTCGATCTCAATACAACTTTCAAATCAAATGAATATGCTTACCTCCTTCTAATTAAGTTAGACATTTCAGCTATCAGCCTTGGATATCGAGCAGCCGGTTGACACAGCAGCAACTTTATAGAGCAGATTTGGAAATCTCTTATTTTGGGAGCCATCAGTGATGTTGTTTATGGTTTTGATGATTGATACCTTCAGAACTAAATTCTCGCTGACGTCTTTGGTGGTGCCCAGGCAAAAATAAAACATGCACAAGGTACACATGAACATGCATGCATCTCTGGTGTACAGCGGCAGATAGATACAAGTTTTAACAGTTTATAAGATGTAATGAACAACTCTACATGTGCAAGTTGTTTGTGGATCCCTGTGGATTTATTTTGAATATATTCTTGCATATGTTCCTGTATATCTATGAACAGGACAAAGGCTTATTTATGTGGCTTACACTGATTGTGCACAATGTATATTCCAAGACTGAGAGCACTAACAGAAGTCTTTGGAAGTGATTTCTTCATACTTATTTCTGGTTGCAATGGCCAGGACTCTGGTCAAAAAGCTGACTGATGGATTCAGCTCTTTACAGAATGATTTTAGTTTCCAAATTATGATGTCAGACCCTGGCCTACGGTAACGATCTTCTGTGCTCCAGCGGTCATGCAAAATGACTTTTAAGGTGCCCTAAATAGACAGCTGAGGATTTTCCTTGACAAGAGAGAATATCCTATGTTGGTATTAAATGGGGGTCTACCTGACATAGTAGACTGTTCTGAGGCTAAACACTATAGTGGCCTGCTTTACCAGGATCTGCAAGTGAAATGCACCCAGCATCAGGGGCAGTGGAAACAGTATTTCCATCACATGCTTCCTGAGCAAGCTCTGAAGGTGAGGAGCAGAATTTCCCTAATAACTTTCTGCATTTATTTTCCTGTCATGTGCAGGGTAAATGTTATCATTAATCAGAGGATGTAGGACAGACTGTAGCATATAGACTCTCTCCTATGTCTTTCTCCATAACAAGAATTATCTTGGAACAACAGTGTTTTCGGAATTGTAGCTGTTGGTGTAGGAGTCTCATTTCTAGTGCCAGAAATTAGAGTGATGTGGATGTGCTGATCCAAAAGGCAGGGTGATAGATCAAAAAATTCTAATGGGGAAGCTATAAGTCAGATCCCAGTGTGCAAACATACCAGTTTGTGGACCTTGGCTTGTTAGACGTGCTCTCCTTCAAGCAGGAGAAATACTTTCTAGTAATGGTTTCATAGAAGGATTCTCTTGATGTTTTTCCATAGCTATTAAAAAAAAGCCTCTCTTCCCCACCATACTCCCCCTCACCCCACCCTATTACTTATGACTTTTTTCAGTAATTTTTAGTAACTTTTTTCTAGATCTGAACATACTGGACTGGAGTCTTGAAAATCAAATTGCTATTGCTGTAGGATCTGCTGCACAGATCTGGAATGGAAGAACTCTTCAACTCATTGAAAGCATTGATTTGAATTCCAGTTCAAAATACATTTCATCTCTGGCTTGGATAAAAGAAGGAACTTGCCTTGCAATTGGCACAAGTGATGGAGAAGTGCAAGTACTAGATAGTTTACTTTTTTAGTCTTTCTCCGTTTTTAGCTAAACTTGCCACAAGACAGTTTGGTACCGATTTTTTTTAGGGAAACAAGCTAAAAAGCTTGACTAAACTACAGAAGAACTCTGCTGGAGACAATGTATAGCAAGCGCTCCCCTGTATCATGCAGCACCTTACTGAACGGCTTAGTGATATCCGGTGTTAGCTATATGTAATAGGGCCTCTGAAGCCACTAAAAAGCTGGTGACTGAATTAAGGATTCAGTTGTCCAGAGTCAATAAGACTTGTTTTCCTCTGTTTAATGAACTGTTCCATTAAATTATTTCATTCAGCACAGGCTATTTTTTCTTGTATATCTCTTGGTGAGATCACTCTAGTGATTGATGCCTTGAGAACTCAAGCTGACACTTCCCTTATGGATGCACACAGGAGAATTTGACATCAGTCTGATACCTCTCAGTCTGCTGTAATAGGACAGTCCTATTATTGAAATTTATTGTGGGACTTCGGCTGACATGTTTGATAATACGGGGATCTGCCTGCTGCAGTCCTGAGTCAGCACTCTGGAGGTACTGAAGACCAGTGCTTTCAAGTATGGACTTCCAAATACTGAAATGTAAATGAACAGCTTTAAACTAGGACATGTGCTTTCACTTCAATGCTGTCTGACTTCAGCATCACTGATACAGGTGCCAAAATTTGGGAATACTCCTTCTTGTCTTCTAAAATAAATGAGCTTCAGGTTATCCATATGTTATATCAAAACTGGGCAGTGACTCATTTGCAAATAAAGGAAGAAAAAAATCTCTTTTCTCTTTGTCGTTAAGTTTGCGTTTCTTGTTTGCTTTGAATTGGCAGCTGTGGGACATTGAAACCAAAAAGAGGTTGAGAAATATGTTTGGTCACTTGTCTGTAGTTGGAGCGCTGAGCTGGAATCATTATATTCTGAGCAGGTCAGTGGTATACTGTATTCCCAGAAAGAGTCCTGCTGCTTTTGCATAGATGAATGTCCCATTTGTTTTTAGCTGTTTTCATTGGCTTTGCTCAAAGGTGATTTATCCTTTCCCTCTGCTATTTGCCATCTCAGAAATCACAGCTAGATTTACTGTATGACAAGAAAGCAGCCAAAGGGGACTTAGCCTACCTTTTTAGTCTCTGTTTCTTACTCTTCTTCCAGAAATCTGTCACTGCTTGCAGAATTTCATTAGGGCTGTGGTTTTGTGCAAAGGCTGAACTTGAAACGGCGTTGTCTCCTGTGGGTCTGGACTCCAAAAACTGCAGCATCCCTGCTCCTGGGAGAGGCCATATAGTTTAGACTGCCCCGTCATTGATGTCCAGACTGAATCTGTCTTTTCAGTTGCACAGTAAAACAGAGCTGTTAGAGTTGCACACCTGTTTAGCTGTTTATCTACAAGGAAAGGCCAATTCATTGTTATCCACAGCCCAATGAGGATCAAAGTGGTGACCTTTGCTTTGCCAAGGGTGAGTTTGACACTAGCTGGTGACTACTTTATATTTAGGAATCGTTGCAATATGGAGGCTCAGATGAGAAAGATTAAGTGTACTCTTTTGTGGTTTTTCCCCTCCCACTCTCTGATTCAGATCTTTGTTTCAGGCTTGAAGGGGCTGGTGGATGCTTCTATGATTTTAATATTATGTGATAATCTTTTGTTTTACTTACACAGAAAATATAGCAAGGTTGGACTGACTTTATTGTTAAACTAAAAATGAAACTAGTATCTCCGGATAGGAACTCTAGACATAGTTTTATTTTGATTTCACAAGATGCTCTGGCTTTTGATTGTGTTAGATCTGCTGGGTGGAGTGAAGTACAAGGATGCCAGCTGAACAACCAGTAAATAAAATATTGCTGGAGTAGATACACTGGATGAGTTGTTACAGGGATGCAGCTAGAGCATCCTCCCAGTGCCAAGTGTCATAACTTTATTACAGTAAGCATTTCAGTTTCATGTACATACATTTTCAGTTGAAATATACAGTTTCAATTTGTATTTGAGCTTGGCCAAAGGAGTGAAACAACAGAAAGTTAAATTACAGATCTCTCTGAGTATAAACTGATGATAAAATTCAACATGAACTTACGAACTACAGTTATGGTTGACAACATATGGTTGAGACAACATTTATGTCCCTTGTTAGTTTTAAAACTAACTAGTTCATTCTAACATTAGGGCAGAGTTAAAGTATCTGAATAAGCAGGAAGAAATACATGGAATTAATAGTCATCGTTAGTCAAATAAGAGCAGCATTCTTACAGTAAACTTCACTGTGGACAATCGATACTTTGGGATTACTACTAATTTATCTTTTTAAGAATAGTCCAATAACGTATTGTCATGAACCTGTAAATAAATTTCAGTACCATAAATTAACCCATCACAAAAATTTTGTTCGCTTCTCTTTGTCTTTAGCAAAACACTTGCCATCTTTTGTGTCAAAAGCAAACAATTCTGATTACTTCTTATGCTAACTGGAAAAATATCTTTTCCGCTAAGCTTTTCAGAAGCCCAGTTTCTTCCCACTCATACCACTAGAATTACTGAATATCTTAATAGGGCCAACACTGGTGATTCGGTTCTGTTTCTCTTGGTTAGATTTTCTGCTTATTATTTAGTAGCAAAAACTGTATGAAACTTAAGGAGGCAAATGATGATGCCTTTACATATAGTACACATATTCCCTTGTATCTTCATAGGTATTTTTTGTAAAGATGTGCTTGATATTCACTGGACCACTGCTTGGTTGGAAACTTCCATGCTTTTATGAAGTTCAAGAGCTTGGCAAGTCCATAATACAAGCACAATAGAATGACTTTATTGGAATCAGTCAGTTTTTAGAACTTCCAAATCACTTACCTTGCACCTGAAAAAGTTTATAACAGACAATATGGGAAAGTCTGCAGTTCTTATTGCCTTAAGTTAGTCTGTTGCAGTAATTTCAGATATCTCTTTCTCAGATACCCAGAAAGATGTTACTGATTTTTTTCAGTGTCCTAGGAATGGTTGGAAGTATAAATTTCAATCAGGAAGATCTATTTTGTCATAGGGTTAATGTAGGTTATAGCCTTAGAAAGGCAGGAAAAAAAGCAGTGCAAGTTGTTTTCAATATTTTCAGTTCAGCTCTGCTGTTAATGTATAAAACCCATATCCAGGAGCTAAACTGTAACAGTAGCTGGCTTCCATGCAGGGTTTTTCCTTCCTTTTGTAGACTGATGATACGGGCTGTGGAACCTTGCATCCATCTCCTAACAGGCAATTAGTGCAACAATGTCAGCCTGTGCAGATTTTCTTTAGACCTGAGAGGGAGAAAGGAGGATAAGGGAACGGACAGAAATAAAGAACACACTTTTACTCTCTAGTAAGCCCTTTTCCAGAGCAATGAGGTTTTCCACTGACTCTTCATTGGGCATGGACTCATATCTGACCTGGGCAAAAATCTTGCAAAACTATTTTTCATTAAAGAACAGAAAAGAGTTGACATTAAATGGCTTGACAGTTGAACAGGGTGCAGATTAGAGGCATACAATACAATATATCTTCAGGGAAATGAAAAACATGAGAGAGAACAAATATTCTGTCTGGCTTGAACTGAGCAACTGCTTAGCTCCTTTCTGTTGTCAGCTACCTCTACAGTCAGAGTGTGCTTTTGATAGTTGGTTTCTGTTTCCTTTTACTGAAATACTGTTGTTCTGCAGACACATTTCACTCTGATGTGGTTTGCTTCTGAAACCACTGAAGAAGCATCAGTGTGATGACGTAGCTTGTCTTTAACACGTGACCCATGCTGTCTTTTTTTCATCTGCAGTGGTTCACGACTAGGATCTATTCATCACCACGATGTTCGGGTTGTTGAGCACCATGTTGGGACTCTTTGCCAAAACAAACAGAGCATTTGCAGCCTGAAATGGTCACTAACCAACCAGTTGCTGGCAAGTGGGTCTAGCGATGGTATACTGAATATCTGGCCCAGTGATCCTGGTGTGAAATTGCAGTTGCAGCCACTGAAAACCATACCTCATCCCTCAGCAGTTAAGGTATATGGAGAAGGAATGTCTGCTTTTCTGTGTGTGCTGTCATGAAATCACTTTGTGGATGTGGAGAGTTAGGGAGTTTTTCAAATTATCTCACTGATTTCTATTAGTTTCTTCTCTCTTGATTGTGATACAGGTAATTTTAAGACCAGTTCTCTTCATTCCAAGTCACAGATGTGTTTACTAGGGCTTTGATCAGGAAGTTTTACTGAATTAGTAAGTCTTTGTAAATTTAATGCCAAATAGAAATAGAAATTACAACCTTTCCTCTGTTTTGCACAGGAAGGTTTGGTGGCACATACTTAAAAGTTAACAAAAAAGATCTTTCAGTTTTTTGAGTTTTGGAAAATTCTCTCAGCTGAAATTATTTTAAATCTGAGATTTCTTTTGCCTCCTGCCCATATTTTCACATCACTGCTGGTGGCAAAGAATCTGAAGTAAAAGATTTGAGATAAGACAACTTAGATTCTTCATCTTTATGAAGTCCCAGTCTCTGTGGAACAGAGGACAGGTACCAGCAGAAAAAGGCAGAGGAGTCCAGCATCTGAAGGTGGCCTGAAGTTCTGGTGTTAAAAGAGTCTGAGGAGGTTATTGAAATGGGTGGAATTCAGTTCTTAGTACCTTTGTTTTTAGGTAAGTCTAGGCCTTAGACTTATCCTGGAAATATCTCAGAAGAAACTCTGTCTCTTGTAAGCCCTGTAGTAATATTGATTAGGCTTCTGTGACGTCTTGGCTGAGTTAGTAACTGTGTCTTGCTGGGTTCTTCTGGTACTGAGGTGTGAATCTGTGAGCTGTGCAGGTAAGCAGAGAAACTGCAGTTTTATGAGCACACGTGGGGGCGGCATAGGCTACTGTGAAGCACTGTCAAGGAATGCGGCATTTGGAGTTTGGGGATTCTGCATTGCTGTGTGTGTATGGAGGAAAAGCATGGCGTAGGGTGAAAAAAGTAAAAAATGCCTTCTGTGTTCTTGTTGCACTTCAGTCTTCCAGCTGAGCTTTTAAGCAAAATCTATTCTGTTTTTTTAAGCTAACCTCCTAGATTGTCCTGACGTCTGTTTTCTTTTAGGCTATGAACTGGTGTCCTTGGCAGTCTAAAGTCATTGCTACAGGGGGTGGAATGAAAGATGGGATTTTGCGTGTTTGGGACATAAATCATGAGAAAATCATCCAAATTGCAACTACAGATTCTCAGGTGAAATGATGAAATGTCTGCATACTTAGGCTATGCTCTTCTTGTATAGCTGTGCTCATTTGGCAAACTCCCACTGACTTTGAGGGTGGTTCTGCAGACAAAGGAACAGCAGGGTTTTCTCTGGATGCGCAATTGTGCTACATTCGGCACTGCAGTATGTGATTGGACTAAGCAGCAGTTTGTTTCTCATTCACTGCTCCTGTCTCCACACAGAAGTGATTGAAGAGGAGGTGGTCTCGCTGCCAGACACATCTCATCATCTTTTCCTTACTGGCAGTAACAGTTTTGGCCAAAAGTCTTGATGTTGAGAGAATGTTGAGGGGGAGGGAAAATTCCCAGAGTGCTGGGTTGAGAAGAGGTGTAAAAGTCAGAGGCCAAACATCCATCTCTGAAGTTTTAATATTAGGAGACAGAGGAACAGATCACAGCTGAAATAAAGCAACATAACTGGTGATTTTCCTGGAGCTGTTACAGTTTAGCTGAGGATGTGTTTGAAGTGCTTTTGTTTTATACTGAAAGGCTATTATCACATTTAGATAGGACAATTAAGAAACTGTACTTCAGAGTGTTGTAAGGAACGAAATGATTGTTCTAAATAAGAAAATATTCTGCTGGGACTATTTCTCAGTAGCTTGTTAAAATGTTGTAGATAGCATTTCAGATCTGCTGAATGGTGCACATTGACCCTATCTGAAAACTAAAGCATTATTTTAAATTGCAATAGATTTGTTCCTTGCTCTGGTTACCCAAAACCAGCGAACTGATGACAGGACAAGGTCTTCCTGGAAATCAAATGAAAATATGGAAGTATCCCATGCTTATCAATTCATCAGAACTCTGTGGCAAGTATTTCACTTAATGGTTTTAACTATTTCAGTTAACTATCTGTCTAATCAGTGTTTTTCCAAGGGCATACCTTATACATTTACATAAGACAGGATTAACAGAGCAGTCATCTACACATCCTCCCTCTACCTACACATATACATTCATGTGTACAGTCCTGATGCTTGGGGTCATAAAGGCTAAGATAATAAGATAAGATGTGTCTGTAAAATTCCTTCATTTTAATGATGAGATTCTCCCCTATAATTTCCAGATGCAGGATGTGGATTTCCACTTCTCTCTAAGGCTCATGAGATGTGGACTGCATGTGCTAGTGCCAACTTGTTTCCAATACCTGCTAGATTAGTGACCTTTTAGATAACTCAGACTGAGTGTGGCCCTTAAATTTTGCAGCTTATCATGGAAGATACTGAACCATCTTCCAAATGACATTTTAAGTAAATCATCATGTGTTATTTAGAGCTGTCTGGGTTTTAATGAATAATTTGGGCTGTGAAGCAATGCAATCCAGCGTGTTTCCCTTGTACCAGTTGGAGGAACTGGAGGTACCTTGCAGCTCTCTATTGGTCCATGGAGCTATAGAACTACACACTAAAGTTGTTCCTTGCAATTAAACCTTCTTGCTTCTCTTGCTCACTGTCACTCCTATCCATTAACTTTTACTTGTTTCAGTGTTAACTGAAGTGATCCTACAGAAACATCTGAAATTAAAAGAAAAATAAATTATTTGCATGCTGGCTGCATTTTCACAACTATGATTGTTTTTTCACACTCACTGACAAGATATAGCCAAAGAAGTTTTGAATTTGTAACCTAGCAGCTGATATTTAAAAGTACTTTTTGTAGCCCATTGCTATGCATGGAGGCATTTATTAAATTCCTGATTTATTAAATCCCAGCACTACTGGGATACTGATCTTGAAGCCATTGGCTTGGGTAGAACCAGGGGCTTGGCTTCAACACTAGCCTATAAGAGGAAAGCACAGGGGACACAAATCGAAGGTGGATTTGAAAGAGAAGGCAGCAGAGACATTACATGTTATCCTTGTGTAATGCTCCTTGTGTTTGCTGCTTTTCCTTCCTTATCCATACTCATTTATGGATAGCTTGTGAGGTCATGTGCTGTGGTGTACTGAGAAATTATCTGAAAAGTGACATGATCATTAGTCTTCACTACCATAGCCTTAGGTTTCTCAAACCTTTGTAAGTCTTGAATGTACTAATCAAAATGAAACCTAGATTGACTCTTACTATTGAGAATATCATATGGTGTAAAACATTTACCATAAAGTCAAATGCTTTAGTAATATGGTGAAGCTGCAGGGTTACTTATCATCCTGTTTCCTATTCAGTTTACTTGTCTGCAAAAGGAAGTAATTTTCTTGAAAAAAAAGATCTGGTCATTGTTACACAGATATGTTCTTCCTTATGAAGAATATTTTAACTTGCAATAAGCATCTGAATGTTGGAAGAAATTGTCAATGTATCAAAATATGTTCAGAAAAAATACAGCGATGAAGGATTGTGAGATGGTTCTAAATCAGCCTCAAACACCCTTAACCACGTGTTTTACACCCAAAGAAATGAACAGATAAATCATAACTGAATCTTCTTGTTCAGTCCTGCAAAATGTTGAAGACTGCAGCTAACAATGAAGCGCCATGAGCTGCTGTTGAGTAATTCATTAAATTGAGGTTGCTTATTACTGGGCATGTTCAGAATAGAATAACAGCTGAAAGATAGTAGTCTTTTTATAGCACTGAGTCCATTTTTTGAGATACTTCTGTTAGAATTATGAGAGTAATTTGCTAGAAAAAAAGATTAATTTTGAATGTAAATGCCCTCCCCTTAGAAAAGTTGTTTTAGCTCTAAGAAAACACACAAGCAAACAAAATACGTAATTGCTTTGTAAAGTATCTGTATGTGATCTTGAAACAATGAACTAAACCCCCAACCCTCTTCAGTCAGAAAATACGGAAATTAATGATTTCGACTTTTCTGATTTCTCCCTGTCCTCCTTCGTGTCTTTTTCACTGAAATGACTAATCAGATTTCAGTCTGTGTTGTGATTAATTTTGGATGCCTCCAAACATTACATTCCCAGCTCTTCCTTCAAAGCTGTTATGACACTGAATGGAGACAGAGTATTTGCTGAGTTGTAAACCAAGGTTCTTAAATATTGACAAAGGTCGTGTACTTTTCGATAACTTCAGAAGGAGCAGAGCTTGAAGATCAGTCTCTGCTGAAATAATCTAGTATCGAATAATCTAGTGTTTACGTGGGACACAGTACTTGGCACCAGGACAGCAGATACTTTTAGTCACAGCGGTTTCAGAATGTGATTGTAGCAGTTTTGTGAAGTTAGGGCAGACTGACCATTTACACCAGTCCTATGGAACATCATCAGGTACCATTGTGCTAACTACTGCAGTTTCAAAAAGGCTTTACAGTTCGTTACATGTTTATCCTCAAAATATTGTTTTGAGCTAGAGAAGTGCTACCCCCATCGTGTTCATGGAGAACTCAGGTACAGACGATGGGAGGACAGAGGTCACCTACGTTCGTTCAAGTTGGTCACTCAATTGGTCACTCAAAACTTCCTTCATACCTTCACACTCCTTTTTAAGAAAGTTTAATATCAGATTCTTTTTACCTTCAGTTCAAATTCAGTTGCTTCTGCTGAGGGAGATAATTGTACAACGATATTAATGAGTTTTGAATGTTCTGGACTGGGGTAGTTTCTGACTTTCAGTGTCTGGCTCCAGAAGTTTACTACAGCTAGAGACAAACTAGTATACAATTCCAATAAATTATTCAGTGGGATCACTGTTAAAAGATTTCCTTAATAGTAATAACTGGGCAGCTGGAGACACTATCTCATGATTGTTGGATCAGCTGCAAGCTGTCTGCAAGGCGTGTGCAGCCATATTCAAAAGCTGAGCAGTGAGACACTAGCAAACCAGACGGGACTGTTGTAAATGCAGTGGGAAATCAAGAATTCAGGTTCAGTGTTCTCCTTTGACAGAAATGTCTTCTCAATGTGTCCTGGCAGTTAAAGCCTGGTCCTTAAGAAACATTTCCCTCAGCTCTTTCTTAATGTAAAAATATTCTAGAGATAATGCTAGCTCCCCACACCCTGTGCAGCATTTTGAACTGCTACAGTAAAAGTGGAACTAGCTGAGCTGTGGGTGGGTGTGGTGAAAGTGTCTGGTATAATCAGTGCAAAATTGTGATGTTCTTTGCATTTTTTGTACGTATCTTATTTTACAGGTCACAAAGGGAGAGTCCTGCATATAGACTTGAGCCCGGATCAGAGCAAGTTATTTTCTCTTGCGGCCGATGGGGTAGCTTGTCTGTGGAAATGCCATGAGTCTGGGGAGAGCAAGCATAGCAGAAAGGCTTTTTCTAATGGTTATTTGAGCTCATTGTTGTGACTTTTCCTGGAAAGCAAGTGATTTAAATACGCTTAGCCCATTCAGTAATTCAAAATATGTGTGTTCCTTCCAATGGAAACATGGCAAAAGATAGTACAATTTTTTTCAAGAGAAAGCAATTTTCCCCATCAGGCCATCATGTGAAGTGTTAGTAGCTTGTCTTACTTACCCTAGAGAAAAATGTTCAAAGTCTGAAGGATAACACTGTATTTATTTTCATTAAACTAGCCAGCATGGGTGGAATCAATCTTGTGTCAAGTGCCAGCATAAAGTCTTAGGTCCTGCTTTTAACTATGAGTCTTTTAAGTAATTTTACATTATGTTGGCATCCCCTTTGGGAACCATATGCCAATTCCTGTAAATTGCCTTGGATCATTCTAAGGCTAGGATCAGCAGAAAATGTTCCAGGGGGACTGTATTATTCTATATATCACATAGATCTGCATAAGTATTTCTAGAAACCTAGAATAAATATATAATTGTAGCAATAGAAATGATTTCTTGAGAATTCTTTATTGGTTTTGTTGAGGTAATGAGAACTAGCTTATTTAGAAAACTATTGGATTTTGAATTATTTCCTTCATTAAACCTATCTACTATGTTTCACAACGGTTGAAAATGTAAATAATTGCATTATGTAAATAATTCTATTATTATGCATACTTTTGTGATCAACTTATTAATAAGCCAGATGGAGACAGTCAAAGAAGCATGCTAATTCAGTCAAGCACAAGAGTGACTTAATTTATGCCTCAAAGACAGCAGTCTAATTCTGAGTAGCAGCAAGCCTGGAAGCTGTCACCCTCTTCTGAATTTCATTTAGTGCTTACAAGGACCAAACCTGTTGGACTTCAGCAGGAGTTTGCCTGTGTAAGACTTGTAGACTGTCAACAGCTAAGTAAGGATGTCAGGATTGATCTTCAGACACCACTCAGATGCAACTCAGTAGTGCTATTCAAAATGTGTGCTATCCACAGAAATCTGTGGAGCTTTCATTATTAGGAACGAAGAGAGGCAGGGAGTAAGGATTCACTCTTGCATTTCTGTATTAAAAGCCCTGTGAGCTCAGAAACTCACATTGTATGGATGCTGGAAATTTATTTAGAGTGTCTTCTGTCTCTGGAAAAGAATGAGAAATAAGGGGAGTAGAACAGTGTCAGCCCATGGAAAATCAAGCTGTGATTACATACATGAAAAAACATAGGCAAAGTTGACAGGGGGACAAATATCTCTGGATATGAATGTGAAACTGTCATGACATTGGTTCTCATAGTTTTTAAAACCTCATCTTCTACTGTTCATAAACCACGTGATTGTTAATTTTAGGTCTGGAAGGTGGAGACCACTCATCTTTTTTACCTAGTAAGGTGTCAATTTACAATAAATCTGCTACTAAACCACTGGTTTCTGACCTCATCTCATGTGGTCTTCAGAAAGGGTTAGAAAATGGTAACGTTGATTATCAGTTGTGGAATCACTACCAAGAAGTTTATGTCTAAGAATGAGAAATAACTTACACTATGCCTGTCTTGTCATATGACCATTTATGTTGCTGCAGATTTTATGAGCTGCTTAGAATCTGATTTAAATATTCAAATTAGTATTTTAAATAATTTTAATTTTAAAAAATATTAAAACCATTTTTTTCTCTTTTGAATGGGAGAAAAGCAGTGGAATTAGTTTCTTTCCTCATATACTTTTTGGATTCTCCCAGCAATTTTCTGTCTTTCATTTGACAGCACCTAAATGCTCTTTATTTGCCAAACAGAGGAAGTGATGTGTAACAGAATGGGGAGCTGTGGTGTAGAAGGAGCTGGTCGGTAATAAAGCTAAGCATATTTTTTTTTGATGCTCAACTGTCAAAATAAGAAAATACATTACTTTCAGACTGAGAAATGCTCATTTCTTAGTTAATTGTGCTTGTTCATTATTGAGTGGTCAAGCTGTGTTCCCCAGAAGTATTTTAACATAATATGTAGAAACAGGAGAAGTCACTGAACTAACCAATATCCCATATGCTATGGCGATGTCTGAAAAAATATTTAAGCATGCATTTAAATTCGAGACTGTGACTAATCTGGAGTAAAATTAAACATATACTGGACTGCCTTTGCTGGATGTGCTTCTTTTCTAGATAGGGTCCTTGGCTGTCAGTTTCTTTCACATGGCAAATATCTATCTTTCTGCAATAGGAATTTGAAGACTTGAGTAGGCAACATGATTCTGCTTCACTCATCTTTTCACAGAATCACAGAATCTGGTGTTTAGAAGGCACCTCTGGAGGTCATCCAGTCCAACTCCCCTGCTAAAGCTGGGTCACCTAGAGTAAGTCTTCCAGGAATGTGTCCAGCTGGGTTTTGAATATCTCCATAGAAAGAAATTCCATACCCTCCTTGGACAGCCTATTCCGGTGCTCTGTCACCCTCACAGTAAAGAAGTTTTTCCTCATGATCAGGTGGAACTTCCTGTGTTCCAGTTTGTGCCTATTTACCCCTTGTCCTGTTGCTGGGCACCGTTGAAAAGAGTCTGGCCCCATTTTACAGGTAATGTTGCTAAATACTTGCAGGTATAGGGAATGCAGTTGCTGAAAATAAATAAATTTTCTTGCATAGCTGCCTCATTCTGCCAGTGCAAAGGTCTTAACATGCAAGGTCTTGGGCAAAATGTGAGATTTACCTGTTACATGCCTGGTATGTCGTTCAGGCCCAGACTTAGACAGAAATCAGAACCCATTTCTAAGATGTCAGCTTGTTCTGCATCTGAGGTCTGTATTAACTAAAGGCTTTCCAGAGCTGGCACAGAATATGAAGTAAAATTTAAATAGCCTGAACTCAATCCATCATCCCCACAGTCCTGTCCAAGGTTGAGCACTGTACAATACATAGAACCCAAAACTTCAGGATAAAAGTAATTTTTACAAGAGGAAAATCTTCGTTGCCCATACAGGGCATGCTATGCACAGCATTTTATCATGGTGATACTCAAGCTGAGGCACGTTCTGTTGTTTGTCTGGATGATGGATTTTCAGCTGATTTTTTTAACATAATGGTACTGGTCTGGGTGAATTCGGCAAACATATTGCACATCCAAACTGTTACGTACACAGACTATCTGTGCTGCAGCAGAGGGAGCTTTCCATATAAATTGACAACTGAAAGCAGTAGATTTTTATTGCCATCTTTATTAAATGCAAAGTACATAAAGGAATGAAATCTACAAGTTTCAAATACAAGGCAGTTAGGAAATACACACTATATCCCACAGTCAAATACAGTTGTTGAAACTTAAATTTCTGAAAATTACTTGTCCTCTACACCTGTGAAATCAGGTCTGCAGAGGAGAAATTACCTATCTTTAGGTGTCTGGAGTCGTACGTAGCATCTGCCTGACTTTCAGTTTGTTTGCAAAAGTCTGGATACAGAAGAGTGCAATGAGGATACCCAGTGTGCAATGAGGATACAAAGAGCTGAATTAGATTCTTGATCAGAAATACTCACCCATGAGCTTAGACCAAATGTGCAACACAAGAATGTTTGAAGCCTAAGTCACTGTTGAGTGACTCCATAGCTCATAGCATAAGCTACAAATGCTGTTGTAGCAGAGCACTGTGTTCCGGCCTTGTTGAGATCAGATTTGCCCTGAAAACAGACATATGTATTTTCATCTATAAGGACATCAAACTGATAATATTCAGCGTGGGAATACCTTTTTTACTACTATAATGAAGCTATTTTTAAAAGCTTATTTCAAAACTAGATTTTGTTACACAAGTACAAAGTAGGAAATCACTATGTCAAAACCCAGTCAAGCTCCCCCTATGGTTTTCCTTATCCACTGAAGGTATTGCTTTGTGAGTCGAGTGTAGACACCAGGACCATCAACAGCACCACACTTGTTTGCCTTCCCAAAAGAAGTGATGCCTCTCATCACATTATTACATCTCAAAGGTCCGCCTGAATCCCCCTGGAAAAAGGGAAAAAATTGGTATTCAAACTTACAGGAAGTAAAAAGTATGTCTTTTAAATGAATTCTGCACAAGTTGCATGGAAGAAATAAAAATATAGACAGTGCTGTTGTGGATTTCTTTTTCCCTTCTTGGAAGGTAAGATTTCCACTAGCAAAAAAAAGAAAAGAAAAAAGGCTTCTTTCAAGTGTGAGTGACAGGAATTAATCTAGTTCAGGAATCTAGCTAAGGAATAGTTAGTCTTTTTGAATACGAGAAGAAAGAGCTGGAAATGTTCCCCTAGAAAAGCAGAAAGCCTCAAGAAATTGGTACTTTTTTTTTGTAACTCCATTAATTCAATATTTAAACCTTTAAAAATGTAGTAGTTCTTACACAGTCGTGCATTTGACTTGGGGCCTGGTCAAAATGCTTTTTATCAGCAAAACCTGTTTCAAAGCTGTCTAACATCAGAAAAGTTCTGAGGTTAGCTGCTTGAGAATGGGCTCATAATTTTCTAGTAGAATAATTTTATTGAGGAAGAGAATAGCTATCTGCCATACCTGGATAACACCACAATATCCAAAATTTGTGAAGGTGAGTTTATCATTGAAAGTTTTGATTTTAAGCTTAGAAGGTCAAACCTGGATATAATCACTCATTTTTAATAAAATTCTTCATTGAACTGAAGGGAGGCAGAAATTATAAATGTGTAAGAGCTAGTACATTGTATTTTATTTTTAATGCAATCTATGTGGCTATAGACAGTAAATATACTCACAGAACATGAATCCTTTCCTCCGTTTGTAGCCCCTGCACATATCATGTTGTCTGTAATAACAGGGTTGTTTTTATAATGCTTTTTGTCATTGCAGGTTTGCCTACTAATGACAGTGATATTGACCTCCCTCAGAGTATCAGAAAGCTTTCTGAGATGGTTGTGAGTTTGTCCCCATCCTGCTACTGTGCAAATTGTTCCTGGTTTGGGATCATCATCTGAGGTAGGCAGGGGAATGAGTTGCACAGCTTTATTAAGTCGTGCCCTTTTCTGAAGCTGTAGAAGATAAGGAAAATAGTTACTACTTGGCAAAGTCTAACAGAGGCCCCTGCATGTCAACCTTTGGATCTTTTCCATTATGGTAATGGGGGATTACTGCAACTGCTTTTTGAGATTCCTCAGTTCTTTGTAACAAGATTTATGTAATCAATATAAGAATGAGGAATATAAGTATTCTTTGTCTTATGAAAACCCATTTAGCTTCTACTGAAATATTAGCTCTAAAAGATACCCTGTTTTACTTCTCTTGCTCACAGACGACTGTGAGGACAAAATAACAGTAATCACTGAGAAGAATCAGAGAAGTCCGAAATTTTTAATTTGAACTGTTTTTCAGATAGAACATTAGGGTTTCTAACGAAATTATTTCTGATTCTGAAAACGCTTGTTTCTGTGGACAATCTTTATTATTTCACTGAAAAAACAGAAAATAAAATATCTTGGTCAAGGTCCAGAATTTTTCTACTTATATCTTTGGCATGTATTACAGGAATTATTGATTGCCTTAGTTCGCAGTGCATCCCCAGTTCCCTAGTCTGCTGGATTAGCAGACTAGACTATATCACCCCAGAAAAAAAAAGACACCAGCAACTCCCTTGGCTCATCATCCTCACAAGAAACTGGTACAGTGTAGGATATACATATTCTGTAAATGATGTGTAACGTCTATACCTGCAGCAGCATAATGTCGTTTTCCTTAGAATTGGAACAGTAGCATGGGTAGCGAATTTGTTTTGCAATCTGAAAAACCTGTTTTTCTCTTTCTTTTGCTTTCTGTGAATGAGCTCCAAGAATAACTTTTCCTCCTTCCCTGAGAAGAGAGACAACATGGTTAGTGGGATTCAAGTGGGATTCACTGGCTGTAACTCCTGTAACAGCTGTAACTTGCTGTTAAATATGGTGCTATAATATCCAGGTGCTAGAGCCTCTTTTCTTATGTCTGAAAGGTAATTTCGAAAAATATAAAAAATTACTGTTTTTACAAGTAGTTAAAAAAATTGACTCAGCGGATCACAATTCATGCTATCCTCTTCTTAGCTTCCTGGGAGCGTAGACAATGTTCAGGCAGTTGATGCTGAACATTACCCCTGTTATTTCCCTTTGGGAACTGAATGAGGGGGTGGGTGCATTAGCTTTGCTGCTGGTAGTGGTATCACCAATTGTGCTTTCTGCAGTTTGTGCTGAAAATTTAGGACAGTAACTCAGCACTGTTAGTTGAGAGATGATCATGACTGGACTGAATTGTACCATTGCTTTGCCCTAGCACCATTTCATGAGCATTTTCTGAGTCTGTGTGAGACGTAGCTCATTCCCTTTCTCTCACTTACTCTGCAACTTCATATACTTATTAGATAATGAAGCCATAACAGTTGTGCTTGCTGAGGCTCTTCTGGTACAGAAACCAGGAGTCTAGTACTCTTTGGTCAAGCACTTCAAGTATACCGTTGTATTGGACCACAGATAGAGCTGTTTGTGGGAGAACAATGTGAGTTACAGCTGAATGGGAGAATATTCTTAGAGCAGATGTGTAGTTTGAGCCTCATTTGCAACTTATTGCAGCAAACATAACCCTGAGGAAGTGGTTGCTCCTTTTATTCAGCTATTAAGAGCTGTCTGACTGTTGACCGAGCATCATTAGGTTAATTATTTATTGAATTTCCTCTTAAATGTGATTTCATTTGGAAACAAATGAATTCATTCCAAGTGATTTAATTTGGAAACAAATATTAATATGTCAGCTTTTGGGCCCTGTGTTAGGTCTCATCTATCTCCCTGTTTGGGTGGAGGCAGGAGAGATGGATTAATTTCTCTGATGTGCGCAGTACAGCGATTTACTGATTGATCCCAGGCAGGCCATTGACAGAGCCTGTGTGAGGTCTGGCTCAGCAGCAGCACCAGTCCTCCCGCAAAGGCAAGGGGTAGGACTTGTAATTTTAAACCTCTCAGCTTGCCCAACTGAGGGACTATGCGGTGGGGGTTGTCAAACAGCCATTTGTGTCTTACATCAGATAGCAAGAAGAAAGGCTGGCTGACAAACCAACGTATCCAGTAGAGCAGAGATCTCGCAGTATCTCCTATCATCTGCCTGGAGGTTTTTTGCTCTTGTATAACTGCATGCTCTCTTTGTATGCTGAACTGTGTATCTTTTACAGAATAAAATGGCAAGAATTTATTTCTGTTTCTTTTGAGCACATATTTAGACAGGCCAGTCCTCTGGCTTGGTGCACTGGTTGGCTGAGAAAACAGGGGTAAACCTTTCTGCCAAATTCTCTGCTTCAGTGTTGCTATTCTGTGCATGCATGCAGCTAGAATCTTATAGAATATCTTTTTAGAAACTGTGAAGATCAGTATACCCTGTATTTTTTTTTTAATTCACCGAAGGACATTTGTCAATATAAATTTTAAAACACAGTAATCAGAACATGATCATGGTCATGCCAAATGCACAAAACAACAATGGATATTAACTTATGTTCTTGAACAGACACCACCAGATTCTCACTAAAGTCTATCTCTGAATCAGAGCAAGAACTTACAAATTACAGTGGGCAGCTGTTAAAACCCAGTTTTCCTTGATCAAAGCTCCTCCACAAATAGATTTTCCATTTGTTCCAATGATGAGGGCCATAAATGGTCTGGAGTGTGGTGCTACTTCGGTTCCTCCAATGATTTCGACACATAACCCTAAGAACAAAAATAAGCCACAATACAACAGCTGGGCTAAAAAAAATATTGTAAGACGCTCGAAGTCTCTTCAAGAAAACAGTTACTGTAATTAAGAAGGATACAGACACAAGTATGTGCATATGTCGGAGTGCTTTCAAAAATTGCTTAGCAGTACTACTTCAGTGTTAGATCAGTGGGGTAAGCTTTGACTAGAAAAACATCAAAGTATTGTTGCTTTTGCACAGATTTATTTTCCTGAAGTTTGTTGCTGTGATTAATTTCTTAGCTTTCATTGTGAGTATCAAAGATCTGCCACATGATAAATGTATAATTTGTGACTTATGTGAACACTTGGAACTGGGCTTTGTAGTCACATTACCCGAACCTGTTTTTCAGAAGAAAACTCAGAAAATCAGGAGATTAATACATGTATTTGCCTCTGGAGAGAAAGGTCAGATAATCATTATGTTAACTATAGCCTGTCCTCTGTGCAACTTTAATTAATGCTACCTATTCAGAAAGGATTTTGAATAGGTAGCATTAAAGACCAAAGATCAAACACATGCAGACAGTAGAAAAGAACTAATAACAGCTCAATAAATATGACTACTTCCTTTACATTAATGCATGTAATGTATTAATACCAAACTTGAATGCTGAAGGTCAGCGTTTACCTTCAAAAAGACTGAATTGGGCACGTACCTCCACGAATTACCAGCAGAATGACAGCAGCAGAGGTGGACAAAGTGAATAAAGCTCCCATGATTTCTGTCCAGTGTTTCCCCCTATTCACTGTTTAATATACATATATATATATAGATGAAAAGGATGTGGTTTTTTTTTTCCTCTTAAGGTTATTTGACATTTGTAACTGTGACAAAGACAAAACCCCTCCCCAAAATGCAGCTTACAGCAGAGGTGTTAGTGAGAAATTACATCATCTATTGTGGTGTGAAGACAAGATCTGCCCCCTTCAAGTTCTCTTTGTAGCATTTGCGGAGAGTGAATATACAAGTACTCAGTGAAACCTTGCAAGGCACTGCACGTCCAGTTCCACAGTGGAACTCAGCTCCTAGGAATTTAGGCTCGATTCAGTTACTCACATGAAGATGTATAGTTTTGTTCTAGACATCTCAGGTGGCCTCCAGATCGGAGAGAGATCCCAGACCACTCTACTCACTTTAGAGAGTTAACTGTGCAGTTCAGGAGCCCCTCAGGGCCAAGGAATGTGATGTTTGCTTCCTTCAGCATCTGATGATACCTCATTAACTTCTCACTGGATGAGCATTCATATAGCACTGACTGTGGTTTAGTGGCCTGGAGCTGAATGGACGATGACAAAACATCTCAGGATGCCTTAAACCTGCCTTCTAGTACAGAAGGCCAGGGATCTTCTCTAGGTGCTATGTCAGATTTGCCAACCCTCTGCCCATGTTTGCGAAACCCAGGGTATCTCAAGTGTCACTAAATGCCTGGTTTTAGGCAACTGCATTGAGTCTTGAATACTGAATAAATTTTATTAGAACCTTGTAAAGGCTGTTCCTCACTTCAAAATATACACCCAAATAATTGAGATAACTTTCATCAATATTAAATAATTTGGAATATCTAATAGTCTTTTAGATAACTAGGGTCATTTGGTGAAGTATAACTACCACACAACCTGGAAGGTTTCTTGAAGGCTTGATCCCTACTACAGTCAGCCTGCAGAAAGCTTCTGTGTTCTGGCAATGTCACATCTTTGAGTTCAGTTGGCCCAGCCTGTTGTGAGTTTTATCTATTGAAGATTTGGACAGACATGGCTCAAATTTGCTGTTACCCTTCTTTCTGGGACAGACAGTAATTTTTGGTGATTTCTCTGAAGAAGGCAGACATGGAGCTAGTTTTAGAGATCACAGAGTTCTTTGTCACCGATGTGACCCGTCAGATTCTTTGTCACCTCTGTGGCACGGTGACACTGTGAAACCACAAAAATCTTTTAATTTTCTTTAATTTTCCTCCTCATTACCTGCATATCCCCTGTAACTATGAGCAGTTTGTAGCTCTGGTGTTATCTTTTTCCAATGTTCTCTTGAAAACAGTATCACCAGATATCATAGGTACTGTTCTTTCATTTATTGCTTATAAATAGTTGCAAAAGCTGGATTTAATGAAATTTTAATTAGAAGTCTTACCATATTGAAGCTGCTTCTTCTCTGGACTACACACAAATATGACCAGGATGAGCACTTGTGAGTAAAAGTTTTGTACACTGAGATCTGCTTAAACCCATAGAACTACAATGATTCTTCCTTGCATAATCCTATATGAGATGCTTTCTGTGGTGCCGAATGTGAACATCAGGGTGTGATTTTAGGATATCAATTCAGGAGACCATTTTAAACTGCAGCTCTAAACCTTCCAGAGCCTCTGAGTGCCTGAGTTGAGGCAGAATTTTAAATTAGCTGCAGGGCTGGTACTTGGGGCTGGGGGAAGCAAGAGCAGAGTGGGCAGAGTGGAGCACACTGAGGCAGAGTTGGAGTGCCTTCTCTCTGTCCTCTCTGGGCTTCCCCATTCCCAACACCACTCCAGTGCGTTTGCCTGGATACATCCCTCGGTGGCTGGGGGACACGCTCCCTGCGTCTCACTGGGGAAAGGACAGGAGGTGTGCTGGGGATACCTCTTACAGTTTATTCTGTGATACTAGTGTCTTATGGTGTTTACCTGTTGTCTTTCCTGCTTCAGCTATTTGCCCATCTTCCCTATTTCCACCTATTTACTATGCGACATCGAAGACAAATGTAGTAGTACAGAAATATGAGTCAATGTAGTTAATTCAGAGAGTCCTCAAAGTCTTGTAGTGAATCAGCATTGCTTCTATGAAGTTGAGTGTGCTTAGCAGAAGGAATCCAACATTGGATGTTATGTTCTGTGAAAAAAACCTTCTCCTGTCTGGTTAGAATATGGGTCTGTTGCTCATTTTGTCTCTTCTGCTGCTTTCTAAGCTAGCCACTTAGTAGGAGAGCAAAGCCATAAAGGACTCTAAGACAATTATGCCTTTGGTGCCCTCTTTGCAGAGATAATCTCCAGTGGGTGAATAGTCCCAGGATTAGCTGAAGGAGGAAAGGGATTTTGGGGTAACTAGACCTGACTCTCTTATGATCTGATGAATTCTTACTCACATGTTTTCTTTTAAAAGAGCTCTGAAAGACTTTCCTGAAATATGAAATGTGTTCCATTATGTTGCATTGTGTACATCTTTTCTAACTGGGGTATAACTAGTAGGTCTCTGTGCCACAGAAATGCGCAATGCTATGCTATAATCTCATTCAGCAATCTGGAGAGCTGCTGTTCTCTAACCCTTGAATAAAAATGAGAGCTAGCTCTATTGGACAAGTTACGTTTCTGGTTCTTTCTAAAGATAATACATCATAGCAGGCTTTTTAAGTTCTTCACACAAGGGCGTGCAGTATTTTTGTAGTGGTTTACCAGCAAGGCCTGTGTAAAACATGGGTGCAGACACAGAGGTGTCTTTTTATCTTTTTATTGTGAACACTAATTAGATATTTTATTTGCATTTGGTACTTGGTTTTCTGCATCTGAATCCTGCACCCTCAAAAATTATTGCTAGGAAGATGCATGTTGCTCTACCCTCTTTGGTCGTAGCTTTTGTTTTGTGTCAGGTGTCCCAAAACTTATCAGACAGCACATGCCTGCCAGTTCTCAGAGGTTTTCATAAAGTTAATGCATGAATCTTTTTCAGTCTTACAAATGAAAATGTTGCCTGGGCAGTGTAATTCTGCAGAGGATTTCTTGTTGCTGCTGTATCTTGATATACAGTTTAGGACACTTTTGTATTATGTGCCCTGCATTTTCCCCCTAACTGGTGTTCTGTGAAGCCTTTACAGGTGGCCCTTCTATTCATTCTCCCATTTGTTCACCTACTTGAAGATGGTCAGTTTCATTCTTCTCACGTATTTCCTTTTCCCTCCCCTCCCCTCCCCTCCCCTCCCCTCCCCTCCCCTCCCCTCCCCTCCCCTCCCCTCCCCTCCCCTCCCCTCCCCTCCCCTCCCCTCCCCTCCCCCTCCCCTCACCTCCCCTCCCCTCCCCCTCCCCTCCCCTCCCCTCCCCCTCCCCTCCCCTCCCCTCCCCTCCCCTCCCCTCCCCTCCCCTCCCCTCCCCTCCCCTCCCCCTCCCCTCCCCTCCCCTCCCCCATCATTTCCTGCAGGGTACATTTAAATAGAAAAGACTGTATCAGAGTTTACAGTGATCTTGTCAGTAAAAAGAAACAGCTATGATAGGCCACCTTTTACCCCTTCTGCTCTCCCTAATTGTTGTTATCCTACCCCTGAGATGTAAGTAGTCCTGTATTTGGATAAAAATATCCAAATTCCCATTTCCTCTGGATAACACGTAACATAATTGCTCTTCTGTTACCTTTCAGGTAGCTGCATGGACCTTATCAGAGGACACGTTGTGCGTCCTCATTCCTGGCCTTATATGGCTGCTATCCAGATAAAGAATTTTTGTGTGGAGAAGCTCTTGTGGAAGAGCAGTGGGTTTTGACAACAGCACATTGTGAGTAAGTATCTTGTATATCTTATAATGGGGCACTTTTAACTCTTCATCGAGGTGGGGCACGGTGTGCAAACTTGAAAGTAAAGAAAAGTGGTTATTGATTTCTTAAGAATTGTTCAAAGCTGCAGTTCTCTCACTAAACTGATCTAAGAACTTGGCATTCTGTTTGAAGTCATTTTGTAAACTACTGATTTAAACAAATCTTACCTGTGTGCCTGGGACTCAGTCTCAAAATACCCTGAGGGATGAAGCTAAATTAGATGGTAGCACTATTCCTCCCATTTTAAGTGACCTGGCTCTAGAAAAACTGAATGTCAGTCATGGCTATGACAAAGATGCCTTAACCTCTTGACAAGTCAAATGCCAGCACAAGCAACCCTTTCCCAGGTTGGATATCCCAATGGTTGCACATCTGTTGAGCAGCTGGCTCAGGGTAAGGAGGACATCTACTGTTCACGTTAGGAAGTAAAATGTGAGTGGTTTTGCTAAAATACTCTCTAAATCATATTTTAATTAATTTTTTAGTGTATATTGAGAGACTAAAGGCAAACCAATTACAAATAACCTGTGAAAACCTGACCTCCTGAAATGCAATGTTGACCGCTTGGCCTGCTCTTCCATTGGTTAGTGTGAAATGGCAGACACAGTTCCTTTTTTCTAAGTGAATTTGACTTCCACCCTTATGCAACTGAATCGCGTTTGTTTGCATTTTTTTGTAAGGAAGAAATATTCACACCTAGGATGTGCTGGTTTAGACATTTACAAAACAAAAGCCAAGCATTCCTCTTTGGTATCAAGGATTTTTTTGGATGGGAGCTGGAGTCTCTCACTCTTTAGTCAATGGGTTAGAGGTAACGAGGTTAGTTATGGCTATAAAAATTCAGATTTGGGAGCTATTCAGTGGAAAGGGCACTGGTTGTCTCTGGTCCTGTGGAGAGGCCAACTCTGGCCACTGGTTTGGTTTTCTGACAAGCTGATTGATTTGGGCTGTCTTTGAGTCATTGTTGCTGGGGCAGAGTCAATCAACATCTGTCTGGTCTCCTCTGAGCAGTATAATGATACCCACACAAAACTCACCCACCCCTGTGCCATGTCTAGACTGTTCCTTGCTGGTGCAATTGCACAGCGTGTAAGCCTTCCTAACCAATGAGTATTACATGATAACCAGTTCTGAAATAATCTTTGTCTTAGAAAAAGTATCATGACTCCAGCAACATGAATTTCTCTTTGGCCTGAAAAACAACCGGTCAGAGACTGGATGAGGCTGCAGTGGATTTTTTGGGGGTTTCTTTTCCCCTAAGCTTCTTTGTATGTACAGTTACTGATTGCCTGGGCTTTCTGCAAGTCCAGCAGTTGAACATCTGTAAGGGGTGGTATATGAAAGAGTCCCAGGAATGGAGTTTTGTGAGTCTTATATCATTCTCACTGTGTAAGCATGCTTTGTAGATTAAAAGAGAAAATTTTAGGATCCAGCACTGCGTTTGCAGTTATTTTTACAAGCAAACATTCACATACAAATAAATAAATTGTATCTTCCATTGAGGCATGCAGCTGGGATGAAGAAAATAACCTTTATTCTTGATTTGGATTGATAAACTCCTCATTTGGGCTTGGATGAGTTGTCCTGTGTATAGTGAGATTGTATTCTGAAGATGAAGTACGGGAAACCAGCAATTTATCTTCTGGCTGTGTCATCTCACTGAGCTACGTTAAATTTTGCAGGGTAAAATGAAGAAACACAAACTCTAAGAAATGCACTTCTAATGGTACTCAGAGAGCTTGGAGGAGAGAGAGATTGATGAGTTCCTTAAGTCTAACTGTTTATTAGAAGGAACTGGTCATATTCTTTGGATTTTGGCTTTTTCATGAAATTAATTCCACTCTGAAAATCCCTGAAGGTCAGCTGTCACACCATTATTTCACCAAACTAGACTTGCAGTAAAGAAATGTCACTTTGTAGAGGAAAATAGAAGCTCATGCCAGAACACTGAAATGAACAATATCCTTCCCTATGTTTTAATCATGTTATTGTAAAATTACATTGTGAGTATTGCGTTAAATGTCTTTTGATTGTCTTGAGAGTTGTTGCTAGTTTCAGTAGTTACTTTCTCTCCCTGTACTTTCTTTAAATACAGATTAAACAAATCAGAAGTTTGAGTTGTGCTTGGAGCCCATCAAGCATCCATATACGAAAAGGAACAGCAGATATTTAAGGTTATGTATTACTTTCCTAATCCTCAGTTTGGCAGGTCTTCCAAGGAAAAATCATATAATGCTCCTCAAGGTATTGTGTTAATTACTATTGTATTATTATAAAAAGGATTTTGTTGATGATCATTTTGGCTTTTCTTTGATATTGAAGAGTATCTTGTTTAGATAGCTTAACAGTATCACAGAACACTCTGCTTTTGGTTGTACTAATCTACATAAGGCTGCAGGATCAGTGGCAGCGTGACCAAGGATGACATTTCAAGCCCAGTCTTTGCTCTAAAACTCCCTTTGTTTCTCACTGCAGCAAGCTTTCCAAAACCCCAAACCACATTCTTAGTAGTTTTTCAAAGGCAGTGCTGAAGTGATGTATGCCGTGGAGTTTGGGTCACAGCTATATCCCAAAGGAATACCTGTGTTGAAATAACCGAAACTTGGGATGAAACTTACTGTTAATTATTTGGGGTAATCACTTAAAGTTAAAGTATGGATAATACAAATCATAAATCAATAAACCATAAGGATTTTCAATAAATGTGTTATTTATTGGATTGCCTTTTTTTTAAAAGGTATAAATCCTGAATCATCAAACCGACAACCGTTCAACAACACATTTAACCACCTGTGAGATGAATCATGGTGCGGTGATTGTGTGTAAAACAGAAAATGTCTGTTTAGTAGCTGTGAGCCCTTACCAAGCACGCTGAGCATATGTGTGTCTTTGCTATATTTTCATTTACAGGCTTAAATTTGTCTCTATTATAGGATGAATCTGTTACGTAAAGACCAACAAAATACAGAGAGTTTGGATCATTTAAGCCCTTTTCAATCTCCCAGAGCAAAAAAATTGAGTTCAAGACCTCATTTTTCCCTAATGATGTGACTGCTGTCATGTCTAACTGGTTATAGCTTTGTTTTCATCTTTCTTACTGGGTACTTTGCACTGTGCCTTGTGAGCTTTCTATGTGTCAAGTCGAGCAGCAGAGTTTGATTTCAACACAGAAATTCAGTGGTAAGTCATGTTCTTGAATGCAATCTAGACCCAACAGCCTTACTCCTGTGCAGATTTCTTATTACTTACTGTAATCAATGGGAAGCTGGACTTGAATGCGTTGCTGCTGCTGTAGATGGGGAATGGCTATACCGACACCAGGGAAATTCTTTTGGATTTGCAAAGGGTCAATTAAGCTCAGGATTGATTCTTAAATATTGAAAAATGATTTATGAGGAAAGTAAAATGAGACTAATGCCAATTGAAACTAGATTATATATTCTTTCTTTCTGCATGAGAAAACATTTTATTTTCTTTTTTTTTTTCAGCTGAATGGTATTGCACAGCTGAATAAATATGTTCAACTTTTGCCTCTGCCTGACTCTTGTGAAGATATCAATCCTGGCACAATGTGCAAGGTGGCTGGCTGGGGAGTCACATCTTCAGGAAAGCCATCAAATATCTTTGGGAAACAACTCTTAAAATTGTTAGTAGAAAAAGATGTGAGAGGAAATATGAAAATTGCACAAAAATAAACAGCAGCATGTTGTGTGCTGAAGGGAAAAATATTTTACTGAAGAGAGATGCTTGCAAGGTAAGAAGCAAAGTTACAAAGAGAAGGGAATAATTCCCTTTTCACAGGGAACAAAGCAGTGCTAAACACTTAATAAGGCTGTTCAAATTCACAGTGATTTTAACTGCATTTGTAAGAGACTTCATTACTGTGAAAAAGAAATTTTAAACGTTGAGTAATTTAGGTCAATGTAAACAAAAAGATTGAGAAAATAGGAATTTGAGTATGGAATTATTTCAGTTAACTTCAGGTGCATTTCTTTAGCTAAGGTACTCTCCTTAGGCACCTTCTGTAGCTACTGAAGCAAAAGAAGTACTTTCAAGGTCTGAATAAGTTCATTCTTCCCACGTGTAAACATCTGAATAGTACAGAATTAACTGCACACTCAACAGTTCTGTTTAGATCTTGTTTTTGATGTCTTATGTGCCGAGTCCACATGCCAATTCCTACAGAAGTGAGAATGAATTTATACCAACAACAAAAGAAACCCCTACTGCTGGTCTACAAAATTTATATCAAGGTCTCCCTCAGGCTTTAAAAGCAACCTTTTCTTATATGACATGAGGTAAGGAAACAGATCCATTTCATAGGCTGGAACAGATTAGAAGCAACTTTTCCAAACATGCTTATGCACTGCAGGTTGCACTTCACGCTTCTCTGGAAAGCAGTGAACACTTATTGATAGTTACTTTTATGTTCTAGGGAGATTCACGTGGGCCATTAATTTGGGCTGATCGATACAGTGAGATTGTTTCTTTCAGAACAGGATGTGGAAGAAGAGGCATGCCTGGAGTTTATACATGACTGACTGAAAAATATATTGATTGGATAAAAAAAATAATTTAGCTTCACAGAAATCCATGAGACAGACAAGAGACTTTTAATAAATACTCTGCTGTGCATGAGAACTAGGTTTTGCTGCTTCAGTATACCACCTTTAAAAAGTTCCTCTCAAATATACAGCTTTACTAACACCATCACAGCTTTGCAAGAACAGTTCTAAATATTCCCCTTTGTACTAATAACATGTTTACACGTTTGGTAGAAGACTTAGATAACACGATTTCATTGGACTTCACCCTACTTCTTAGTGTAACGAGGTAGTACCACTCACATTATTCATTGTGCCTGGGATGAGGCAACATTTTTGAATGTGTACTTACAGAATAATTCAGTTTCAGACTGATAGAGAATGGTATGTCTGCTGAGTGAGGAAAAAACTGAACAAAACCTTTAAATGTTCAAATATTTTGCTGTGACATTATTCAAAACCAAATACTTCAATCTTCCATTACTAAATATATATTTAACTAAACTAATTTTCAAAGAGTTAAAGTATTAAACAAATAAATATTTTTCAAATTGATCTTCCATTATGATAGATAAACAAATAATCTTCTTTTTTCCCTGGATTATTTTTCCTAACTTTTTTGAGTAATCTAATCAACAAAATGATATATTCTCTCAGTGTGGTTCATGATTTCACTCTTTCAGTGGATGGTCTGTTGACAAAAGTGTAAATACTGATTGTAAAGGTAAACGCTTCTCTAACACAGTGCCTATCTAATATCTCTCAAAACAAATAGAAATATTGCTGTGGATTTCAACAGACTTGTGCTAACAGAATGATCTGCTGTGTTTCTGAAGAAGTTGGTGGTTAGCTTGATGTATTGCCATTATCTTCCAAATATTCTCAAGGGTTTTTTTTGCCAACAGTTTAGAAGTGACCTTCTACAGGGCTTCTCTTCTTCTTTGCTTATTGCATTAGTATGTACCAAATACTGTAAACTTTGGGACACTTATTTATGCAGAAGTTTAAATAAATAACTTGAACTCATCCACATACTGGCCTTGATTATTGACCAGCAGGCATGTCACCTTGCTGAGCAGAGCAAGCCTTGTATCATAAAGGTTATGCAGGCAAAGGAGCAAATGGACACTTCAAAGCTGCGTTGTTAGTTGGCCATGGTGCAATAAAACCTGCTGATGGGGTGTGTGGGAGCTTGATCCAGTTCTCACTGAGGGCCATGGGAAGAACTTTGGTGCTAGTGAGAATTAGCTCAGGTCTAGGACATAGACAGAAACTGTGAAAAAATGGGCGAAAAAAAGGGGAAGCAATATAAAAATGGGAAGAATAATATACATGTTAACACTATTTGGCTGGGGGTCTCGGAGGATGTTGCAAACACCAGTAAGTCCCTTTTACCTTTGTAAGGTAGATGACAGCAAGGATATCCTTCTGACCATCCACAGGAGACTATTCACACCCCACAGCCCAGTAACACCCAGTGGTGTTTGACCTCTTAGAGGCAAAAATTTCACTCGCTGTGTTCGTGTGAACAGTGGCTGTATCTCAGGCACTGATGGGGAATAATCAGTGATAGTCTGGAAACAATAACCCAGTAGGTTAAGGTGTTGAGCTTTGTGTGTGGGTGTGTGATATCATGTAATGCCTTTACTTCATTTATAGTGTCTTTTTTTTCTGCTGTGGGTGATCTAGCAGGTGGAAGGGCATTACTGCTGGTCCCCTGGGGCACAATCAGGCTGACATTCCTTGCCCAAGCCCTGGGACTCCCCCTTGCCTCCATGGCCCAGGATCCATGTCAACCCCCAGGGTAATCAGCCCCTGCCCAGCAATGCCACAGCAGGGCCATCCACCACGAGCTGTGCTGAGCCAGGCTTACCTACAGACCAATATCTCAGCCTGGCTGCGGCCTGTCCCTGCAGGAGCAGGGATCCGAGCAGTAACCTTGACTTCGTTTACCATCCATCCTGAGGAGAGCAGAGTCTTTGTTCTCATCACATGCAACATGACAGAAGCCTTTGCTGGCATTGAAATTTCCGTGTCTTGAGAGAATGTCTGCCCATCTGCCCCTTTGGGTCAGGGTCAGTCTGGGCCAGGGAGTGTGGCAGGAGTTTTGCAGCAGGGCTGTAAAATGCTCCACAGTTCTGCATTTTATTAGCACCCATGAAAGTGCACAGGGGAAGGATGACCTGTTCTGCAGCTGGGGGTAGGCAAAGGTCCAGGAAAGGATGAGTGTTGGCTAAACAGGGTGACCGCTGGTGTCACTCACTGCTGAAACCACTGCTGGGCTGGTTCTCAGAACTGAGCTGAAAACAGGAAAGCCACAGACCCAGATACGTTACAGGTTTACAGTAACAGACACCCACAAAGCCTGACAAAATTAAGCTAGAAATGCATTCTTACTTTACTGATAGGAGCTCATATTCTGCAGCTTGTGGTGGGGTTACTATAGGTTCCAGCACACCATCTGCAATTCCACTTTCCTTCAGAAAGAGAAATGTAGTCTTGTCCCTTTTGAACTCTCATGCCTCAACACTAATTTCTAGGTGCCTGTGAGATGTCCCCTTGCACACTATTTCCCCAGTTTCCAAATACCAGACCAGCTCCCCCGTACTGTTTTTATCTTTACTGAAAATTTCTGAGTAGATTAAAAGTGTCCTGCCCTCGGAATCCTTCTTCCCTTGGTCAGTTCTTGGCTCCTATCTACACTTACACTTTGTGGCTTGGTCTCCGCTGAGCTGAATTCTCTGCCAGATATTTGCATCTATCTGTTTTTACTGAGGTCTTAGAGGCAGGCAAGTTTATTTGCTGAGAAGTCTGACTTCTTGTCACCTATCGCACGGTCATATTTGAGTATAGAGAGCAGCCCCTAAGGCTGACAAGGCAAAGATGTGGCACATGGCACTGGCACGCGGTGTATGGCACCGAAGGAGGGCCTATGGTGTTGGCACATGGCTGTCGACCCTCTGTCCGTTAGAGGGGGCTGACAACTCATGTTCACACATCACACAGGGGTGCAGAGCCAGTTGGTTTCAGTCCTCAGGCTCATTCTGCCCTTATACTGCGCCACGGTGGCTGACGGTTTGTACTTGTTTTGGCTGTACATCTGATGCACTGTATGTTCAATGTGGGGATCTTATTTTTTAAACGAAATTCTAGTTCTTAGTACAGAGGTTACTATTGTTTCCTGCAAGCGTGGTGATACATTTGGAGTATGGATTGCCCCCACAGCTGCTAGTCAAGGCATTTATTTTATCTTCTGACTACGGAATTGCCCGTCATCTAGCAAGTTGTAAAAGTAACCTTCCTTTTGGGCAACTGAATCCGGCATCAGGAAGAAATATTAAAACCCAGAATTGAAACAAAGAAAGACATTAGATTCTTGGAGATAATTTTCTTGGGTATTTGCCAAAGAGAAATAAACTCAGAAGGCTCTTCAAAGTCTGAACAGGTCAGTTCATCATAGTCAGATGAATTACAGCAAGAGATTTTAATATGTCTGTTACATCTTTTAATTATGATTTACTGGTTTCCAAACTTTATCTTCATCTCATTTATCTTGCAGATGGTACAGATACCTTCCTCCCAGTATGTTTATAACCTCAAAATCATCTGATGAAGCGTTTTTTTAATTGACTAAAAATAGTTAATAATCAATAACTAGCAGACTGCAAATAGGTTAAATTTAGATGTAATTCAATTCCAGATGGCACAGGTTGCATCAGCTGTGAAATGTGCATTCTAAGTCAACCACTAATTTCACAAGAAGTTATAGAGTCTAAAAGCTGTATCAAGACCCACATCCTTGTCATGACAAAGATGGAACCACAGAAATAAGAGCGAAAAAAAGCCCTTATTTTAATGAAAATAAAACACAAATTTACACATTTTAGCTACTGTCAAAAGCACAGATTAAATTCAATTTATAAACAGTGGAGTTATATAGGGGGCATTTTTATATACATTAGCTTTCAAAAAGCAAAAAGCTTTGCCCTATTAACACGTTTTCACAAAATCTTTATTTCAATAACATATCAAAGCTCTCTGCCATCGCATAGAAAATTAAAACAGAGACTTAAGTAAATGAGTAAAAAATGCTGCTTTAATCACTCTTAATCACTACTGTCACAAAAAAACCCTCACTTTTGATAGGTATTTAATTAATCATTTCAATTTATATGAATAAATGGCACAAGGTTGTTGCTGCAGGCTATCTTGAAACCATGTTCTGTATGTTCTTTGTCAGAGTATAGTGTCCATCCCTGTCTCAAGCTGTCATAACCAAAACCGCATCACAGATCTTTTCAGAACACTTGGTACCAGATAAAAGCAGCTGCATGAAATGAAGGAGCTCTGAACTAGCATGACTGCAAAATCCCCGACATTTTCAATTGGCAGCAGACCACAGTGACAGTGATGTTGCTTTCACTGATTAAACTCTGGGACATGCACATCCCGTGCCAAAAGCCAAAGTCCTGTCCTAGTGTCAGTCTTAGCAGAATTCAACTAACAAATGGTCACACAATTTTTCTCTGAATAGAGGGTTGGAGCACACTGATGGAGCACTGTGGAGAACTTGCTCTGCTTTCTTTCACTTGGAATCATGAGAGGCCCCATGTTCCAAGGTGATCCTGCCAGATCTTGTGAATTAATTCCTATTTACAATACAAATCACAATGGAAAAGAATAATGTGGAGGCAGCAACTGTGCTTGCAATGCTAAAGATCTCAGATACACAGAGACAGAAGATAAACTTTCTGATGCTGCTGTGTAGTTAATTTTCTCCCTGCAATATATCAAAGGTATGGGTTCCAACTGCAAGTTTTCTTGGGGATGGCTCCAGACTATAACATGAGTATGTGAGAACATAAGCATGCGTAAAACTGTGATACAGGGTTCTGCAGTACTCATGTTTTGAGGTCCACCAACTTTTGAAGTTAACACCTTCATAGCCAGAGGGGAGTGGTGTTTGTGCTTCTTCAGGAGTGGAGATGGGTGGTCTGAGTTAACTTGCTGCCCTGTGAATCAGCTTATGGAGCTGTGAAATGAGACTGCTGCAGCAGCAATTATTCCAGCAGTGCCCAAGGGAGATCTGACAGCGACACATCAGAGTCCTGAATTATTAACCAAATTCAATTTGTCTTACAAACAACGGTGTTCATCTTATTGCGTGTTCTTGGCCTCATTATGCAGAAATAGTAAGAGTATCTGCACAAGGTAAGTGCACAGCTGGTGATAACACAAGAAACATACTCAGTTCTAACAGGATATTTAGAGTGTTTCTCTTCCAGACCTCTTTCCCTCCCCTTGTTTGTCCTGCACATAATTACTGAAGTCAGGCTCACAGTAACAGCTACCAGTTTTTATATTCATATTTGGGACAGTGGTTTTCAGAGGGGTTTGTTATTTTACCAGCTGTGTTGTGTTGTTTTTTTTCGTTCTTGTGATGCTTGATTCCAGCTTAGGCATCCTGAGCAGTACTCATCTGCCTTGCACAAAACTGCTGGTGACTGTGGGTGGTTTTAAGTGGACACAGACAGCAGGTCCTGGGTCCTGTTTCAGGCACTTATCTTATGCAACAAGCAAATAAAATATACCTTCCCTCTATGTTGGTTGTTGAAAACAAACTTATTTGTTTATTACCAATCCTTTATAAAATGAAAAAATGTTTTTGTTTTGTAAAAAAAGAAAAAACATTAAAAGCAGAACTGAAGATACTATTACTCAATGCTCATCCAACTGGCTTCATGGTATCCCCATGAGGGAACGCCTTGTCTACCACAGCTTTGGGGGTTGTTTCCTACTGCCAACAACCATCTGTAGCTGACAATCCTCTTGGTCCCCTTTGCAGTTTCTTGACAGGCAGGATGAGATACTTACCCAGCACTTGGCCAGCATTCATGATCTATAATATTATAGGCCAACATCTAGCACAGTAAAGAAGATCCATAATAAGACATGGGAAGTCTGAGGAGTTACTATATAATTTTAATCAAATCCTCTAAGAAAGTGAATCTTGTCAACTATTCCTGAAATTCTGCTTACTCAAATAGTTTGTTCTATTGGGGCAGGAAACATCAAAAATAGCCCATAGACTGTCTATGACAGTTTAGAAGATAAAGCAAAAGAGAAGAAGAAAATGCCAGGATGGAGAAATCACATATTCAGTCTGTCAGATTCATAATTTGTGGAAATAGCTGCAGCTTTGAATAATTTGTTCAATTTTTTTTCCAGCCATTTGTGTTAAAGGATTAAGCTTCTGGACATTTGATTAAATGATTGAATATTAACATGAAGTTTTTGCTAAAATAATTAAGGTTGATCTGTGAATAAAACAAAAAAGCAGTACAACTCACCAGATTTTATTTCATTCCTTAAGTGTGTGGAACATTTATAAATGCTTATAAAATATAACATTTCTGAGTTAGAACGCAAGGTTGTGTTCTGCACTTGTAACTCTGCAATTTTAGCAATATATTAAGAAATTTGAAAATAAAAAGATAGGAGCTAAAATAGATTTGGAAGTGATTAGACTGGTTTTAAGTTTATGGCTTATAATTCTAAGCTTTCTGTCAGTTTTGTTGCTTAATGAAGCACAAATTTATCACAGGCAATATGCAGCTGTTACCCCTCATTTCTTTATAATTAGAGCTTGTTTGAAAACATTCCTTTCCTTACGTTAAGTGAAAAATGCACACAGAAAGATTTGAACTGGCTTTGTTTGCTTTACAACAGAGAAGATCATAATGATCACATTGAAAGTATTGTCTGACCCATAATACATGTACACCAGGGAAAAACCCCCAAATATTCAAATATATGACGGTACAGTTATTAGATTGCTTGGCAAAGGACAAAGGATGTGAGAAGCACTTGAGTGCACGAAAATTCTGTTGACACCCTGGGGGAAAAAAATGGACCTGTGCTAAATCCCTCCAAGTACATTGACTGGTGTCTCTCTTCAAGGAAGCCAAGATATTCATTCAATTCATGTCCAAAATTGTTCATGAAGTAAATACCAATTGCATACAGCATGGAAATGCCTGAAGGCCAACTGTCAAAAATCTCCTTGAAGAAGGCTTTGCACCACTTAATCCAAATATTAAAGAGGCTTCAGTCTGGATAGACAAGATGGACAGAGTACGGGGACTGTCAACAGGAGAAAGCGATAAAGACGAGTTGAAGGGAGACTTGTCCCACTCTTATTTTTAGGGCGCATTTTGTGCATGGCATAAATAGACTTGTGAAGAATAAAACTGTATATAAATCAGAGAGCGAGAACACATTTAAACAGAAAATGTCAGCAGTGAAGAAAAACAGTGTAATGAGGACTAAGGGAGAGCTGGAGAGATTTTGTGATGGAGAGAAGCAGAAGCCAAGATAAAACAGCCACTCACTCTAAGGAAAGAAATTGTGTATAACTGCAGAAAATCCTGTAATAGTTCCCATCGGTGTTCTTAATGGTTTCAGGCTTTGGCTGGCTCTTCCCTGAAGTTTTATTACCTAGGATATGCTGAAGTCTTCTTATGGCCTTTCTGGGATCATTTACCTGTTCTGGAAAGTGTTCATGCTTCAAAGAGGGTTACTTATGAAAAGGAAGAGAGATTTCTTCTTAACGAAAAATGGCAATTGATATAACTTTGATCATTTTGTTATCTAAATGAAGTAGTTTGGATTGTTTTTTTTCTCTGCCAATGGAAAGTTTATTAACCTGGTAGTATTGCAAAGAATACCTGGAAATTTTAGCTCATGAGGACACCTACCTTGAACTCAAACAACTTAACATTTCACTTCTACAACCATAGATTTCTTATTAATACTTACAATATGGTTCTATACCCATGAATATCTATAGAATCACAGAATCATAGAATCAGAGAATCACCTGGTTGGAAAAGACCTTTGAGGTCACTGAGTCCAACTGTACCCATCCACAACTAAAACAGATCTCTGAGAAACTCATCTACCTATCATTTAAACACCTCCAGGGGGGGTGAGTCAACCACCTCCCTGGGCAGCCTGTTTCAGTGTCTGACAGCCCTTTCAGTGAAGAGATTTTTCCTGATGTCCAGTCTGAACCTCCCCTGGTACAACTTGAGGCCATTTCCTCTTGTCCTGTTGCCTGTCACTTGTGAGACAAAACCAACACTCACCTCCCTACAACCTCTTTTCAGGCAGTTGTAGACAGTGATGAGGTCTCCCCTCAGCCTCCTTTTCTCCAGGTTAAACAACCCCAGTTCCCTCAGCCGTTTCTTGTAGGACTTATTCTCCAGCCCCCTCACCAGCCTCGTTGCCCTTCTCTGGATGTGCTCCAAAACCTCAATGTCCTTCTTGTAGTGAGGGGCCCAGAACTGAACGCAGTACTCCAGGTGTGGCCTCACAAGTGCTGAGTACAGGGCCACGATCACTCCTCCGGTCCTACTGGCCACACTGTTTCTGATACAGGCCAAGATGTCATTGGTCCTCTTGGCTACCTGGGCACACTGCTGGCTCATATTCAGCCGGTTATCAACCAACACCCCCAGGTACTCCTCCTCCAGGCAGCTCTCCAGCCACTTTTCACCAAGCCTGTAACGCTGCATGGGGTTGTTGTGTCCCAGGTGCAGGACTCAGCACTTGGTCTTGTTGAGCCTTATCCCATTAGTTTCAGCCCATTGATCCAGCCTGTCCAGATCTCTCTGCAGGGATCCCTCATGTAGAAATGTCACTTGTTTTTTCTTGAATGGCAGAGAGCTAAACCAGCTTGAGATGAGAGCAGAAGGATTCTCCCCACCAACCCTAAAATATTTAATTCTAAAATTAGTACATACTGATTTGAAAACTAAATGATGCACTTTGATATTTTGCTCAGGTACTAAGAACAAACATTTCTCAAATGGGAATTTGGCTTAGTTGTCAGGGGCTGAAAACATCAGAGTACAATCAGCATTCATGTTGAGTAGGGAAAGAATAAAATTCACAATATTTACAAATCCAAACTTACCTGCCTTGGACAAAATTGACCGCTGTTGCCATATAGTAGAACTTTTTCACCCCTCTGCAATGTTTCTTGTCTCTTGAATATTTTCTCCAAGCACAGCAGAATTATTTGACCTTGTTCATGATTTAATTGAGGGAAAGCCAGTAGTTTCTGCTAGCAGATCATCAGTGTTTTTAAAACATTGGGAATTGCCATTTTATACAAGGATGACACACTGCAGATGTCCTTCAGTCAGAGCCAGGACAAGACTGTAACCTATCAGGGAACAGGACTGTGCCACAGGGACTCAGTAGCACAGACCTGAAAGGTGCCCTGCTTGATTTGTAAGGCTGCAGGTCTGAAGGAGGAAACCCAGAGCAGAAGCTATAGAATCATAGAATCATGGAATGGTTTGTATTGGAAGGGACCTTAAAGATCATTTAGTTCCAACCCCCCTGTCATGAGGGGACTGTACTATGTGCAGTCAGTTTGTCTTCCAGTTCTCTGGCTGAACGTGCCACAAATTTGTGTGGTTATGGGCAAGTATATTTTCAATATGCTCTGAACAAGTTACGACTCCAACTCCTGAAGTTCTCTGCAGGCAACCCCCACCATATCCAGTAATTTTTATAGTATCTCCTGAAATCTGTGCATAGGTAGCAGTCTACCCAACCCTCTGCAGAGCACCTTGTCTGCCTGGAGAAAGGATGTAAATATCTCTTGCCTTCAGCAAGATAGGAAATGTCCCAAAGCATCTGTTTTTACCAGAGTGAAGCTGAGTTGCCATGTTACAGGCACAACAAAGAGTAATTAGCAATTCATTGAAAAGATACAAGAAAAGAAATCATTCAAAAGGGAGTCCTTGCCGCTATCTCACTTTCCTGATTCTTATCTTTTACTTCCTATTTCTGGCTTTTCATTTTGGACTTTGCAGCTCAGCTTCCTTTCCATATTTCCCTTTGAATCTTTACTCCTCGTATAGCATTGTGCTTATGGCTTTTTCTAAAGGAAGCCTGGGAAAAGGTTGGATCATTCAGGAATGTATGGTAACATATTTTTAGTTTAGGGACTGCCTTTTGGAAATGAACAACAAGAGTCATGTGTTAAACATTTTCCTATGTTTAAAGAGATATTAATATTTCTTGCTTATCCCGACTTCACATGTTCAAAAGAGTGAATAACAACAGTTGGCCAGATTGCTTGAATTCAGAAGAACTGAAATGAATAATAATCTCTCTGTCTAAAGAGTGAAAAAAAAAGCCTTGAGCACTGGCCAAAGAAATAGACTGCTCACGTGTATCACCACAGATTAATCATGTATCATGGCGTATGTCATTTCATGGACGTCTTTAAGAGGTGGGGTGAAACTTTTCACAGGGCATAGATACAACTGCAAGATACCCACCTCCCCCACCCCCCCACCCCTCCCTGAATGTTTCTGCTTGAGAAATTGGATTATTTGCACAAGAATTAGAAAATATGTGCTCTGAATTATTCAGCTGGAATCACAGTTTGCAGTTTACTGGTAGTAAACAATTGATTACTCAGTTCCCTGTAAAGCATTGAACCTGAGGGCTGAAACCTTCTCTGCTTCTAGAAGGAATGCCGAACATTATATACGCTGATGTAATTATGATGTAAACTGGCACCAAGACAATTTAAACAGTAAATGTGGAAAAAAAATAATTACCACTGATCTGATCTGATCCAGAAAGTCTTCCACATTTAAAATATAGTTATACCGCAAGTTAAATAATGGTGCCAGATTTTCTGCTGTTGATAGCTGGAGAAGCTTCATTAATTCCTGCAGCACCAGTTTTCGAGGCAGAACTTAGTTCAGAGCTTTACAGGATCAAGCTGTTCATTGGAAAGAAAACCTTAATGGATTCCACAGGTAAAACAATAAAGAAATCAGAGGGAGTAACACTGGATTTTTATCAGTCCTTAATCAGTGGACAGTGTGAAAGATTGTAGTATCATTAGTTCTTCCGTGATACTCATGAATAAGCCAGATGTCTATCTGTTCATATTGGTTTTTTCCATGACATATATTTTTTGATCCATTGTAATAATTTGCTTTGGCTTCTAGCTCCAAGCACAGAATACAATTTCCATCTTACTCCAAATTATATTGGCTAGTTGCTAGGGGAGTGTGCTGATTTCTTTTACGATTTCTTTTCCTCACCACATCTGTGTGTATTTTTTTTTATTTATCATCTCCCTAGGATATTTTCCCTGTGAGAAATCCAAATATGAATTGCATCCCCTTCAGATCTCTTTTGGTGTTTTATATAAGGAGAATTTCCTAAATGTATTTACAGAAGAAAATTCAATGTGCTGGTGTTTAGTACCAGGCATAAACACCTGAGTGTGTGTGTGTATAACACTCCTCTGTTATTTTCTCTGAGTAAGCAAGCAGGTAAGAATTTAAGGGCAGGTGTGAATTAACTTAAGGGAGAATTTAGGGAGGGACTTAAGGGAGAACGTTCCTGCTCCTTACTGCTGCAGATCTGTGAAGCCTCATGCACTAAGTATGCAACCTGCTTCTTTGGGCTATTTCACCCTTCTGAGCAGATTTGGCCAGGAGACTGAAATGTTTACTGCCCTTAGTTGTGCTCCTTGACTCTTTGATCAGTCTCTGCCTCTCTCTGCTGCTGAGGGACTGCCCAATGGGATTGACACAGGCTCCTCAGCCTACAGATTACAGCCTGACCTGTTAATATAAACGGATGTCAATTTTATTTAATGCTAATGCCAGCAGAAATAGGCAGTGCTTTACATTATTCTTACAACCTATGGGGGGATGTTGGGTTGGGTTGGTTTTTTTTAAGTAAATATTTTAACATGGTGCAGTTGTGATGGGATCAGGGATAGTACATCCATTTCTAGTTTATCTGCTCTTTATAACCTCAAACTTTTGTTCCTGCTCAGTTTTCAGCTACAGTCTTCACTTTCATGTTTAAGTACTACTTTCACTTCCCAAAGGGTAGTGGTATTAGATTTTTGAAGATGAAGCTGTCTCCTACTGCTAATTGCTGTTGTCTCATGGCTACTTAATAGCACTTTGTTGGTTTATATGAGTTTTCAATCTAGTGCTTTAATTTTTACACTTTAAATTCATTGATCTGTCCAAGACTACATGTGAAAACAGGCATGAGCTAGTGCGTATAAACATCTGCCAGATGGCAACTGTGATTAAAAGAACTGTTTTTGAGTAATGATATACCATATAAGATGGATGCCTACAAATATTTGTCTCAGTGTTAAACATGTGACGTGTTAAACATAACAGGTTCTCTTCACTTCTCTTTGCTTCAGTTTGCTGTGCTTCAGAACACTTCGCTTATCTTTCTCTATGCTTCTCTTAGTTTTCTCTGCTCTGCCAAGCTCCGCCAAGCTCTGCCGTGCTATGCTATGCTATGCTATGCTATCCAGGTTCTTAAACTCACATATATGAGAATATACAAACAACCTACCCAAATGCAACATACAGTATGCTGGTTTTCTCATCTTCTTCACAGGACAGAAGAGTTAAGCATTTTGTTTTGGATCCATCAATTTACATTTGCATCCATGAACAAAAAGATTTCCTGCTCTCCTGTGTATCCAGCATAGCCCTTCATTTTATTTGGCAGCCTACTGGCAGTGTCCTTGGCCCACTCAAGACACAGCATTTCCAAATGGCAAGCTGGTCACATACAAGTTTAGAGTGATTTGATTCCCACTAACTTCAGTGGCAGCAAATTTTGGTATTCAGAGAATTATTCGTGACTAACTTTATTCCCTTTTTCCTTTCCTGTAGGTCTTTCTTTAGAGCAGAAATCTCCATCTCTCTCGTGTCTCATCAGTTTCACTAAGCCCTTTGGTTGTTTGCTGTTTTGTGTCAAGGCTCTGGCATTGTGAATAAAGTCTAAGAGCAGGGATGAGGGAAACTGAGACTTATTTTCTCTTTATTTACACTGATCTCATTGAAAAGGAACACCGGGGCATCCCACAGAGTTGGTAAGGATAGAAGTGGTGTAAAGGGCAGTAGAATCAGGCCCCCCCTGGATCCACATTAATGCTGTGCAGACAGTCCTGGTGATGGATGGGGATTTCCCCCTTTGGTCGTGAGGTCGAGGCAACTCATTGATCATTCTCCCGAACTTCCTGTGGAACATGCTGGTTTCTGTCTGACCTGGTTTCAGTTCTAGCAGTAATTTCTGAGTGAAAGATATAATACATCTCCAACTAAATACTGATTAAAAAGTAACATTTTGATGCAGGTAGGAAAAATACTACTGAAACGCTGAGCTCAACAGTTAAACAACATGATTGCACTTTGTTCCTTAAAGTAACTGTCCAGATCCCCTCAAAGGGGAAGGCATAGATTTATTCTTTTAAAGGTCATTATTTCACCAGTGAGGTGATTCAGTGTGATTTTCTTCTGGCTGCATGAGCTATGTTAATGAGGTAGAGCTGTCCTGTCAGCAGCGTGCCCATTGTCACAGCGATCCCTGTCCTGCAGGAAGGTATGCAACCTACTTGGGGCTGGGTTTTTTTTTTCCTGGTTGTGTGTTGTGGGGTTTTTATTTTTTTTTCTCCTTTTGGCAGACGTCCTTGAGCATTTGAGACGGATGTGAGAGAGTTTTTAGTCCTCATGCAAAACAACAAACTAAACATAACAGATTACATCAGCTCAGGCTTTTCAATTCCTGGATGGCAGCAGAGTGCTAATCCAACCTTCATCCTGGATTTCATAAACTGAAACAAGGGAGGCTGGCAGGAGCAGCGCTGCCGGATTGAGGAAGCTGACGACGGTGCAGCATGTGGGCAACACACTGTATAAAGCTCATAAACTTGTAGGCTGATGAGTGCAGCTACCACTTTGGATTCTGTACCGCTGCTTCCCTCGGCACAAGGCACCAGCAGGCTGAGCATTAAAGCCTGCTCTTTGGGACGGAGCTTTTTACCCCTGCAAGACATGAAGGTCTTCTTGTTTTTCACACTCCTCCTGATGCCTGTGCACGCTGGAACTGCTTGGAGTGCGAAATATGCAGTAGATTGTCCCGAGCCCTGTGACAGTAATGCATGCAAAAGTACCTTGCGCTGTAAGCGAACAGTGCTGGATGACTGTGGCTGTTGCAGAGTGTGTGCAGCTGCTCTGGGGGAGACTTGCTATCGTACCGTGTCGGGTATGGATGGTGTCAAGTGTGGTCCTGGGCTGAAGTGCCAGTTTTACACTGAGGAGGATGACTTTGGTGATGAATTTGGTATCTGCAAAGGTAACAATATTCACTTTGCATGCACCCACTGTGGCAATTTGACAGCAACGTACATAAAGAGTTTGCCTCCTGCTTGAAAGATCTACAATGGGATTTTTCCAGGTCAGCCCTTAGCTAAGAAGAAAGTGGAAAATACCTGCTGGTATTAAAAGCTGTTACAAGTAGGCAGGACAGGTTTATTAATGTGAGAATACTGTTTAGACTGGGGGACATGTGTAAGAAAATAAGAATGGGGTGTGCTTGGAGGTGAGATTTTTGACTGGGACTTGGGAGACCCAGGTACTCTGCCTGATCCTTCTGCTGATTTGGTGGGTGGCTTTCTATAAATTGCAAAGACTTTAATCTTGTGAGTTCAACATTGTCATAGGGTCCTTACACCTGCTGGGCTCCTCCTGGGGTGAGCTTGCCTCGGGCACTGCCAGCTGCCTTCCCAGGGACCAGGCGCACTCTGTGGGGTCTGGGAGATGGAGGTAACGGGAAAACTGTCCTGGCTCTGAGGTGCTCAACTACCCAAGGGATGTGGTCAGGGGAGACAAACAGAGACCATTCTGCTTGAAAGATGGGAATAACAGAACAGGAGCTGACTGTGAGATGAGCAGCCAGCCACTGCTCTCAGCTTATTTCAGGTATGCCTCAAACTGATTTTTCTAGTCATAGATTGCAATGGCATTTACCATTTACCATTTACCATTTACCATTTACTATTTATGCATTTACTCCATGCATAAAGGAGAAAATTTAAAAGGAGAGGAGGTATTGAAATACTAAGAAGTAGGATGACAGTTTTAAAAATAGTCTTTTTAAAAAGGCTTTGAAAAATATGAATACAGTGAGTGTTCCTGTGTAGTTTATGACTTCAGTAAGTAGACACAAGTATGCCTTTGAATAACTTCCTTAAAAACAGAGATGTCTTGGCAATTAAACATCAACAGTATTAATATCCTCAATTAAAGAACTGACTTAGGACCAGATGCTGCAAAAATCATTCAGGCTGACTCACATACAGCACACACTGATTTACATTGATACTTAAAAATAAATCCATGTGCATGTTTGAGGGTGAAACCCAAAATACTACTTTCTAAAGACTTCACATAAAGATAAAATCTTTGATACACTCACCGGAAGGTTATTTTATTGAGATAGCTGACTAACTTTCATTTTATTAAAAAATACTGCAGTACAAGATGCCACCTATAATCCTTTAACAGGTTTTTTGAATGATTATATACTTTCACTGTATATTCCTATTCACTCATAGGAATTTCTTTGCAATTGCATGCTTCAAATGGGAAAAAAGAAACCTTAAGGGAGATGAGATTTGAATCCCTGTAGCTGAATCCTGGAAGTTCTATAGAAAAATATAAAGTAATTATTTTTGTTCTGTTCTGGTTTGGTTTGGTTTTGTTCTCCCCAGTGAGTCAGTGGAAAAATACTCTCATTAATTTCAACAAATTTGGCCTGGAATTGTAAATTGGTATTTAAGGCTTATATTCTCTCTCTATATATATATTTGCACTAAGAATTATAGGTGTAATTTATAATTATTTTCTTCTTTTCATCTCAGCTCTGAAATATTTTTTCTGTATGTATGTGAATTTTATCAGTCACAGCATGGGGCCAAGTATTGTTATTTCATAGCTGTGATCCAGATCACTCATGTTAATAACTTCCATGTTTGTAATAATTCACAGAGTCAGGGTGGTTAAATTCTCTCTGTTTGCCTGTGACTGGTTTACTTTTAAGTTGTGAAACAATGACCTGAACTCTATGTTCTCCAGTTTCTCATTTCTAAAATACGTAAACCATGGATAATATATGTTTCAGAGCAAATTTTTGAGTACCTTTGGTATTATAAGTGTGCATCGTATTACTATAAATTACAATGCCATTATTGTTCAAAATAGGCTAAGAAATACTGGTGCTCTGAACTTTTATTAGTAAACACCCTCTAAACCTGAGGTAAAACAGTAAAGAACCTGCTTTTGCTTCCCTTAGACCACTGGGATCTATTTGCAACTCATTTAGCAGGAGGCTCCTGCTGAACAAAAACTTCTAACAACAAAATTTACTCAGATCTCAGTTTTGTCAAATATGATGGGCAGCATCAATGCCAGGATTATTCCTCATTGAGCCAAGTGCTTTGGGCTCAAACTTGTTTCCATGTTCCACGCTTTGCATCCCACTTCTGTGGTCTGATTGGCTGAGCATCTTCAGCAGGCAGATTGATGCTCCATGTGGTGTGCATTCTCCGCTCGTCCCTCAGGGAGGCTTGTGCAGACAAAAACTGTTTTGCTTTGGCAGGATTTTGCTTTTGCTTTATGTGGACAAACAGCAGATCAGAGTGTCCTTGCTTGTGAAGGAGAGTGTTGTGAAGGTCAGTGAGGTTCTCCAAGCTGAAGGGATTCACTGTGCAGAATCTAGCAAAGAATGAGTTGATTTTCTAGTGCTTTTCATTTACAAAAATATACTCATTGGGCATACGGTGAATTGTAAAACGTTGCTTTCATTTTTGGGCATTAGTCTGGTTTTCAGATATCCAAGGCTCTGTGGCAAAACTAAATATATTCGTTGATTTAAGAGGAGACTGGACAAACTGAGAAGGATAACCCTGTTGTGAGGTGTTACATGCACAGAAACTATGTCTGGCTCAGGAGGTCCCAGAGCTGAAAATGGGGGAGAATATGAGGAAGGAGGTATCATTTGTGCTCATCATGGTCATCTTTTTTAAGTGTTTTGTGGAAGTCTGGTCTGGATGGGTTGTTGTTCCAGCCCTGAATGGTCATTCATCTGCCGTTAGGAGTTGAACTGGAAACTCTTCAGGACTTGCCATTTAAGGTGACCATGCACCTTGGGTTGGCAAGGACAGCTTGAGCATAAAGACCTTTCTCCTGGGACATTCCAGATTTCTCTTGGGATGTTCTTTTGTATGGGGATTTGGAAAGGGTATGTTGGAGCTCGATTTTTCTTGTCTCTGGATTTTGCTTCAGTTATAGTCCTGGAAAAGTACCCTTTTCAATATCAAGGCAGATGAATAGAATGTCTGTGACTCAGATTTAAGCCCTCTGGGAAGTTATGCGATCCAGCACGTGGTATGTATCAGCCTCGGGATGGAGCAAATCCTCTGCACCTATTTTTATTTCTTTTTTTTTGCAAAACATTTGGTCCCATCCTGACAGATGCCTTCAGGCACTTCTCTATGAGCATGCTTAGGGCTGGGAGGTTTGATTCAGGGCAATATGTGACCAGATGCAATATAATCAGGCAGCTGCCTTAGTGCCAGCGATCCATTTAAAGCACACTCACTCTCTATCTGCCATGGGAAGGTAGACCTTTGCTGTGTGAGAAGTTGTTATGTAGAGGAATGCTCTACCCCAAGAGCTGGGAGCATCTCCAGGAAAAGGATATGTTTGCTGGATAGCTCCTCAGGGTGAGGGAAGCTGCCTCCATCAAGCCTGTGTGCAGCGGCCCTGACTACAAAGAGCCCTTTGCCAATAATTGATTGGAACTCTAAATCATGACAGTCATGTAAATCAGATAATATCATGACCAAACAGTGAATTCAGGAACTTCCTGGAGTCTTACTCTTTTCTAAATCCAATGCTAATCCTTTAACTACATCCTTAATGATTATATACTTACATATTCATATTGCCTTTAATTTGCGTTTTAATACTACGAGAGTTTCAGGGAAAGATTACTGCTAGGGCATTGTAAATAAGATTTAGGAAAAAATTGTGTATATAATTTGTGGTAAGGACTGTTAAAACTCAAAAATACTTCTAACAACAAACAGGCATTCAGAAATTCTTTAGTTAGGGTTTAGGTGACCCTCACCCAAATGTTTTCCAAATTTAAGGATATAAGCAGACAAACTATTAAGATTTCTGGCAGCTGACTTGGATCTTTGAGGATTGCTTTGCTCTATTACTTTTTTTCAGAGTGTCCCTATGGTACCTATGGAACGGAATGCAGGAAAACCTGCAACTGCCCCTCTGGCGTCTGTGACAGAATAACTGGCAAGTGTCTGAAATTCCCATTTTTTCAACTGTCTGCTTCAAAGCCTACAAATCGACGAAAAATAATTTCTCACACAGGTAAGATTTTAAGTGGCAGTTGAGTTTAACAGAAATCACCTTGTATGTGATGAACTGCCACACTGCGCTGGCTCTGCATGCCTAATGTGTACTTCGGTGGAGCGGTGCAAACAGCTAACAACAAAAAGTACATTTATTGTTCTTATTGGCAGGTCCTTTAAAATAAGGTAAGGAATTAGATGAACTGTGACAGACAGTAAAAACATTTTGAAATCCCTAACATGGACAAAATACTTTGTATCTGTAGCTTGCACTAGCAGTGCAACGTAACCTGTGCAGTGGGAGTCTCTGCTCAGATTTGCATTAGTCAGTTCAGATGTGATGGGCGTAGCGGCTTCATGTAGAATAGGATTTCACTAGGTTGCATTTACTACTTTAGCTAATATAGGATAAAAAGAAGACAGCCTTATACATTTTCAGATGTCAGCAAACTGGTTTATGAAAAGTTTTATTGTACTTATCTATCACAATACTTCTGGAATAAATCCTTACCTTTAAGATTACGTTTGAAGCCGGTAACAGATCTTTCCGAACTAAAATAAAGACATGTGAGAAATGAGTATTTCTGAGGCAGGAAGCAGAGATCAGTGAAGTTTTTAAAGCTGGAATAAAAATTTCTTCATCTACTATTTTTCGCCTGATGGTACTGAGTTATATTTGATTGAACAGTGTTAACGTTAAATATAAACACCAACCAAAATCAATGCAAGTGTAAAGATTTTAAATAAATATGAGACATTTAATCCTAGATCTATTGGGAGCTTTTCTAGTGTTTCACCCAGAAGCCTTTGAATTTTACTTCTCCTGTGACTGCAGTTAGTGTGCCTTATTTTGATTTTCTCTTGCTGTATTAAGCTGTATAGAGTTTGCTGCCTTAATACAGCCATTGCCTTTCTCCCACTCTCCATTTAGAGAAAGTTAGAGAGAAGGAAAAACTCCTTCAGCTTGTGCTCATATGACATTTAAAATTATCTTTAAAAAAAAATTTGAGAGGTAGTTCAGTCCAGATCCTTTTCTATTTTTCTACATAATTGTGCTCTTTTGCCTTTACAGGTTTTGTTTTTACCAGGGGTGCTGAAATAACATGATAATAAAATTCATGACTTGCCTTTTTTCTGTATCTTGCCTATATCCCAAATCATTCCAGGTAGCCTGTTTTCATCATTTTTTCTTCCTCTTTCCCCTCCAGCCCTTGCCTGTGGTCCCAAACCTTCTGCTGCCTTAATGTTTAGCAGCTTCTCTGATTCCAGCCAGAATGAGGTCCTGACCTCATAGACACAAAGGGTATTTTTACCTATACAAATATTCCACACTGATTTCTGTCCTCTGAGACCTGCCACTTTAAATAGACCAGGGATACTGTGGGTATTACTTGGTGGAATGCCACATGGGTTTCTTTTAACAGTGATCTTCAAAGGTAGCTGTAGCACGTAGGACAGATCCTCAGAGAATTAAAGCAGTTGAGAATGCTTCTCTAAGTCAAACAGGTGAGTTTCTGACCCATGTATTTTACAGACATTATCGCTACATATACCCTAAGAAGGTTAAGGGTGCCAGAGCATTTTCCTGTGTGTTGTGATTTGACCACCTTCACTATCAAACAATAGGGCAGTGACTGGCATCCTTTTTCCCCAGTCTAGCAAGTCATGCCAAACGACCTCAAGCCACAGGTCAGGAGTCATTGTTAGCCAGGGACCATTTCCAATAGACAAACTGGGTGTCTTTTACCTGTTTTTTTTGAGAGTAAGAATTTTTAGTGGTGTGCACCAATCCATTCCACACCAGCTGGCCTCAGACAGAGAGCAGTTTCAGGCATGTTTAATTCACTGCTGCTATTGAGGGTGTGCTGCTCGGTCCCACGTCACACCGGAGTGTTACGATGAGAACTGGAAACAATTCAAACCACCTGCTTTATGCTTAAACAATTAGAAAACACATCTGGCTAATGCCATAATTTGGCAGAAATATTGCAACTTGGTAATTAGAGGCACCTAGGGAGATTCCTAAAGTATTTTTCAAGTAAGGTTTTTCTGAAGTGTTCCACAAACTAGGGGCATTGCTGCAGGACAACAGTTTAATTATTTAATTTTCATGAAAATCACATTTATTTTTATATATTTTCAGAGAATGACATGGCATCAGGGGATGGAAACTCTGTAAAAGAGGAATTTGTTAAGGAGAAAGCTATTCGCCCTCCAGTAATGAAATGGCTAAATCCTCGCTGATATCTACTTACACGCACAGGACTTTCAAGTGAATGTGTTTCTCACAGATTATTGAATATGCAACAACACACTTTAAGAACAAAGTAGATCTATAGCATATGAAAATGTAACCTCTGAAGGCCAATTGTGACTCTTTTTCAAGAGAAAAATGTTTACTTAAAAATAGACTGTACAGTGTATATGAGTTTTGATATTTGTTTTGATAAATATTTGAATGGAGAAATGTATGGGGATTCCTGAATGTATAGTAATATTAAAAAATCAACATGATTCAACTGTGCTCATTTAAATAATACCAGAGGCCAACTCTCACAGCCTGAGGCCAGGAAAGCTCTCACTGAGTTCAGTGGACAGTTTAAGTGAGTGAAACTGTTGGTGTGAAGCCAACATGAAAGAAACACACATCAACAAATCCCAGGATAGAAAGCAACACCCCTGAGTCACAAGAATAGTAATCACCTAGGAATATAACAGTGTGAATTAAATAAACCAACATTAGTCATTAATCATTTTCTGGTTTTTTAGAAGCTTGGTGACAATTCTTTGGAGATAAATACAACTTTCTTCAGTGAGAAAACACCCAGCATTTCAGTTTATACGTTATGAATAATTCAGCCACAACACTGATGACATATATTGTATTGAGATGGATTTCTAAAGTTAAATTCTGTACAAAGAAAGAGCAGCTTGGTAATGACACTAATTTGTAAAGGGGAACCTGAAACAAAACACACTGCTTAGGATTATTTAAAGATATACATCCCTATGAAGCAGCTACTTTGGTGCCAGTAAGGCAGTGCCTGCATTTCTTGGAAAGAGCAGGTCCAATGCCAGAGACCAGCAAAAGGATCTTCATACTTTCCATTTGCATTGTTGGCGGCAGCCCAGCTGTGACTCACGGGGAATTCATCTGATCCAATGTTGGGAAGACTTGGACCCTCTGTGAGTGGTAGTGTAGACACATCCTACACTACTTTGATGCCCAGTGCTTTATTTCTTACTTGGTCCTGTTTCAGCTGGGAGAATAACTTACGTATGTTACAGTGCTGTAGGAACCGCAGTCCCTCAGTACTGACTGGACAACATATAACATAAAAAATCCACACTGAGATGGGTTTGCTAATGTGTCTGGAAACAACCAGATCCTCAGATGATGGAAATCGATGTAGTTGTATCAGAGTGAACCTGAATTGGATGAGTTTAGGATCAGCCTCATAACACAGAGCACTCTCACTTGACATGTGGTTTGAAATGACAGTGGCTACAGTGAAAGAAGGATCACATAGCACCACAGCTGTTTGATTGGAAATCTGAAAACACACCTTTGAAACTATGAAGAACAGAAACTCCAAAGCCTTTAAAGAGTTGAAATCCAGATCCAAAGTCAAAATTGGTGGAAGCAGGCTGCCTTCACCTGAGAAAGCAGTGCTGAGCCATGCTGCTCTAGAACAAAAGGACGATGATAGCAGTACGCATCCAAATGTCAGTACGGCTGTGCAGGCTTTTCCCACAATAATCACAGAGACATAAACATGCATCTACTACATAATATACCATATTTTAACTTGTATTGATGCATAGGTCTGACAGGGAGTGGTATTATCCTGGGATATTTACAAGCAAGCATAGTGCCTCTCATCTACTGATACCAAAACCAATATTTTCCTTGATTTCAGTGAAAACACAGTCCTTCAGCAGACTGAACAGGAGTTTTTAAAGAATGTAGTAAATATTTGCATAGATTAGCACTATTTTACAACAGTGTCATATAAGACATTATGAGGTCTTGAATGTAAATCTAATAAGCTGGTTGGTATTAAAAAGTGTATGATTACTATTGTTCAATAAAAACACATCTGAAAGCATAGCTATTTATTTTGTCTATCCATTAATGACAGACTAAGATTGTTAGTCATGGCATAGTTGTGGAGCATGTACAGTAGGTACAGTTTTGCTCCCAAATCCACGGAAACTGTTTCACAATGTCTGCATCTATTTCAGTGAAATTGCTGGGATCCGTTTTCCATTGCTGAAGATGAGTAAGGGCCTGCATCCACACCACTGAACTGCCTTCACCTCCAAAGCCTGGACCCAGGTTGTCTACTGGGGACAGCCTCTCCCTAACCAACTTTAGTGCAGGAAGGATTTGGGAGTCCTCTTGCTGGCCAGACACAGTCATGCCGGGGACAGTTCTGCGGCAGTGACTGCCACTCCTTGGCACTGTTTTATTTATCATACAGTAGTAGCCTATTGACCCACACTGGCAACCAGGACAAAGAAAGAGAGGGATACTTATGAACTTTTTGGATGCTTTCTTCTGTTTTCCATCAAATTTATAAAATGCTTTTGCATCTCCTCAGCTGCTCCAGTGACAGACTGCTTCACAGAGAATAGGTTCCAGAATAAAATTACAATATAAGCAAATTCTATTCATTATCCTTTGAAATATCTACCTGTTACTACTACTGACAATGGAACATCAGTAGAAAAAGTAATGCAAATGATCAAAGAATCACAGAATGGTTTACGTTGGAAAAGACCATCAAAAGATCATCAAGTCCAACCATAAACCCAACACTGCCAAGGCCACCACTAAACCATGTCCCTAAGCACCACATCTACATATCTGTTAAGTACCTCCAGGGATGTTGCCTCAACCACTCCCCTGGGCAGCTGTGTCAGTCCTGGACAAGCGTGAACAAATTTTTCCTAACATCCAACCTAAATGTCCCCTGGCACAACTTGAAGCTGTTCCCTCTTGTCCTGTCACTTGTCACCTAGGAGAAGTGACCTCGCAACAACCTCCTTTCAGGCAGTTGTAGACAGTGGTGAAGTCTCCCCTCAGCCTCCTTTTTCTCTAGGCTAAACACCACCAGTGCTCTCAGCCACTCCTCATAGGACTTGTTCTCCAGCCCCCTCACCAGCCTCATTGTCCTCCTCTGGACAAGCTCCAAAACCTCAATGTCCTTCTTGTAGTGAGGGGCCCAGAACTGCACAGAGTACTCAAGGTGTGGTCTCACCAGTGCTGAGTACAGGGGCACAATCACTTCTCTGGTCCTGCTGGTCACGCTGTTTCTGATACAGGCTAAGATGCCATTAGTCCTCTTGGCCACTATTCAGCCAGTTGTCAACCAACACTCCCAAGTCCTCTCTGCCAGGCAGCTTTCCAGCCATTCTTCCGCAAGTCTGTAACGCTGCATGGGATTGTTGTGTCCCAAGAGCAGGACTCAGCACTTGGCCGTGTTGAACCCCCATACAGCTGATCTCAGCCCATTGATCCAGCCTGTCTAGATCCCTCTGCAGTGTCTTCTGACCCACAAGCAGATCGGCACTCTCACCTGACTTGGTGTTGTCTGCAAACTTTCTGAGGCTGCACTTGATCCCCTCATCCAGATAATTGGTTAAGACATTAAAAAGAACCAGCCACAACACTGAGCCCTGGGGAACACCACTTGTGATTGGCTGCCAGCTGGATTTAACTCTATTCATTGCAATTCTTCGGACCCAGCCATCCAGCCATTTTTTTACCCAGTGAAAATTGTGCCTGTCCAGGCCACAAGCAGCAAAGTTCTCCAGGAGAATGCTGTGGGAAATGGTGTCAAAGGCTTTATTAAAGTATAGGTAAAAAACATCCACACCTCACCCGCTAAACATGTCACCTTATCATAGAAGGAGATCAGGTTAGTCAGGCAGGATCTACCTTTCCTAAACCTGTGATGAGTGAGCCTGATCACCTGGTTATCCTGTACCTACTGCATTATGGCACTCAAGATGATCTGCTCCATAAACTTCCCCAGCAATGAGATCAGGCGGACAGGCCTGAAGTTCCCCATATATTCCTTCTAGCACATCTTGAAGATGTCATATTTGCTACAGTCAATTGGGACCTCCTCGGTTACTCAGACATGCTGATGAATGATGGAATGTGCCTCGAGGAGCATTTCTGGCAGCACACTCAGTATATCTGAGTGGATTCAATCTGGCCCCATAGACTTGTGTGCATTTAAGGGTGTAGCAGGTCACTAGCCATTTCCCCTTGGAATATGGGGCTCCATTCTGCTCCCCATCCTTATTTTCCATCTCAGGGGGGCTGGGCATTCCAAGAGAAATTAGTCTTACTGTTAAAGACTGAAGCAAAGAAGGCATTAAGTACCGCAGCCTTTTCCTCATCGTTTATCACTATGTTTCCCTCACATCTAATAAAGGATCGAGAATTGCCTTAGCCCTCCTTTTGTTGACAATGTATTTATAGAAATATTTTTTGCTGTCTTTTACAGTAGCAGCCAAATTAAGTTCTAGTTGGGCTTTGACCCTTCTAATTTTCTTCCTGCATAGTGTCACAACATCCTTATAGTCTTCCCAAGCTTTCTGCCCCTTCTTCCAAAGATCATCACAAACTCTCTTTTTCACCCCGAACTTCAGCCAAAACTCTCTGTTCAGGCAGGCTGGCCTTCCCTGCTGGTTTGTCTTCGATCACACACAAATGGCCTGCTCCTGTGCCTTTTAGATTCCCTTCTTGAAGACTGTCCAGACTTCCTGGACTCCTTCGCCCTTCAGAACTGCCTTCCAAGGGACATGAATTGATGTTGATGGAACCAACAGCACTTCACCAGCCTCTTCTTTATTTTCCACCCCTACATCTTCCTACCATTCCTTTCACAGCCTCTCCTGTCTCCCCACTGCACAATCCAACTAATTTCAACTATTTTGCACATGTGGATTTTCTCTTAGAATTTTTTCCTTCACCCAATCCTGTGTTCCAAGCATCCTCTTCCCAGCTGACCTTTCCTTCCCATGCAAGCCTGAAGTTAGGTATAGATACTTTTATCTCCTCAGGAAGAATTCATCAGATGGTTCATCATGGAATGTGCTCCTGTCATCTAGTTTCTAGATTGTTTTTAATTGGGTCCTATACTATTTCCAATATGAATACGTTCGGCAAATAGGCCGTATTTCTGGTAGGCAGATTTTACTTTTTCAACTACTAAACAGTAAACTAGGAATAAATGCAGCACCTCTAATTTTTATATTTAAAGTGCAATGGCACTGATAAGAATATGTTGTAATGCAATATTATAGTTTCTATCACAACCTGCATTATAGGATGTTGCAGACACCACTACAGTTCAGACTATATATCAATCATATACTTTAGAGTGATGGCTTAAACACACAGAATAGAAAAGTCCAAAATACATTCAGATGTGTTCTGTTCATGATTCAAATCATACATAAAATATATATTTCCAGTGTAGACCAACTTTTAGTGAAAAATAGCATTATCAGCTTCAATGGCGCAAATTATCTTTAACATACTTTAACACATCAAAGTATATATTTTGAATGAAAATGTAATTATTATTACCTCTGTACATGCTTGCTATCTATTTAAATGGACTGTCAGGTCATAGCATGCTTTGAAAGTATTTCCTGACACCTGCAAAGTTGGTAAATATTTCCTGTTTTTGTTGTGTCTGCTGAAAATAGAAATTTCACAAGTTGGACTGATAACTTGAGAGGCACCACGATCTCCAGTTTGGCAGCTCTTAATGTGATTTCCACTGGGGTTTATGACTGCCTGAGGGAATCTGAGCTAACAAAATGGCCTTTTCTGGCTTTCTTGCTCTCCCAAAACAGGCACCAGCATTATTCAAGCATACTTGATTGCCCCTCTACTTCTGGGTATCCACAAACTGTGCACCATTCAATTGAATGTATTAATTTTACAGAAAGAGTGAGTATAACAATAAATAGTTGTTAATACAACTAGGCCTCTGAATGCTAAACTTTTCTTTTCTTCTTATTCAGGAGCTGCCAGTGACCCCTGTGCATGTGCTAGGTGCCTTGGTGGTCTCTGGAGCGGTTTTTGTTGCACATATAACTGGAGAGCCAGGCACCGGGTAGAATCTGGCTGCAGCCCCAGCAGCTTCATATCCCTTGCACTGCCTTCCTGCAGGATTTTCAGGGCAGGGAAAATGCTCTGTGTAAACAAACAAACCTGTGTTTGGATGAAGAAAGAGACAAATATTCCCTTATCTTTATTAGTACATGATCCTCCTGATACTTTCCCATCCCCTGTGCTTCCAAAGTTGCTGCAACTCAGATTCATCTGGTAGCTCCCTTCCCACTTGTGAAAGCTATCAAGTGAATATCACAACTGAAATTAAGGGCAACAGTTGATCGTGCATGAGCTGATCTTCACCATTCTAATGAGACACACGTTATTTTTTTCTTGAATAGACCTAATTGATGAAGTCTTTCTGCTCTGAGCCTATAAAATTGTTATTTGATAAACTGGGACATATGAAATCATATGAATACTATTTGAAAATACCTTTCTTCCCCACAAGAGAAACAGCTATTTTTGAAGAACAAATAATGGATTGGAATGTCATTGAAATCCAAACACAATATTAGTATGTTCCTGAAAAAAAAAAAAGGCACAATGCTGGGGGAGAATGTATCACTGCCTTTGCAGCTGTGTCACACTTTCCTGTCTGATATTTTTAGTTTTCCATTCCTGCTTTTTATTTTGGGCTTTGCTTTGCTTCCTATGCAGCTTCCCTTTAACTTCCGTATAGCTCTGTCTTATGTATTTCAGGCACTTGGCTTGATTTGGGTTTGTTTTTTTTTTCACTTGTCTTTCAATTTTTTTTCCCCTTCAAAAGCAACCCAAGCAATGCTGTCCAGTTTCAGAGACTCATGTTTCTGTTGGCACTGGTTGAGTTATATTGATTTTGTGGACAAACAAATAGTAGAAGGTGAGCTCAAGCTCACCAACTCAGATGAGCAAATACCGGGGCACCAGGAATCTGATGACTTAGCATGGGAAGTACAAGATAGGTGATCTCTACCCTGACAGTTGGTAAGGTAGAGCCATCTTCCAGTTCTGCTGCTTACCTCAGTGAAGAGTGTAAGGAGGGAGTAAGAATATTCATATCAGTTCAGACTGAAGATTCTTCTAGCCCAATATCCTTCTCATAATGCCTCCTAGCTCCCTAACAGCCATCCAAACTGCCAATCCTTTTCTCAGAACTCCCAGAGGCTTGGCAGCTCTTTCCTGCAGGGTGAATAAAGCAGAGGATTGTCCTGGGAGGCACTTATCAGTCCAGGTGGTAGAGATGCCCATGCTGTGTTGCAGGATAGCCCTGAAAATCTCAGCTGTGAACAGAGGTGTCAGTCTCTTCATGAACGAGTCATCCACCTGCAGCTTCTCACGTCTTAGTCCAAGATAGGATGATGTCTTTGAAACCCTTGGTTTTCTGTTATCTGAAATGATTCTTGAAGAAGTACCACACGACCTTATTCCCTTGTCCCACAGTGCTGATTCTCTGATGTGAGCTGTGAGAGCCTCCCAGCTGACCACACCATAACAGCAAGCTCAGCTGTGCAGTTTGCATCTGCTATTTTCCCCCTTGTCATATATTTGGGCAGAGCTCAGCTGGGCAGTACCCTTCCCACAGTTCCCTGGATGTCTTTACAGGGCAGTGGATAGTCAACGGCTCTTTCCAACTACTTAATTTTAAACTTTTTTTTAACTTTGCTTTGGTTTTTTTTAGGCTCTTAATTTTGCAGTAATCTCAGTAATGAAAAGACCAGACTTAAAAGCTGTTCAAAGGCTGAATTTCAGGGGCAGGTTGTACTGTTGAAATTGTGTGACGTGGCAGTGGCTTGCATTAACGTGAGAGGAAAGGCAAAAGATCTTAATTCTCCAGTTAAGTCTGAGCCTATAATCAGCTCTCTGGCCATATACTGGCCTCTCTTACCATACACTGGATAACAACTCTTTCTCAGGACACTTAATTTCCTAGGACCAAAATAAAAGGCCAAAAATATCTCTCTTGCCTGATCAATGTCAACTACCTGGTTTCATATGGAAGAGCTTCTGTCTGTTCCATGTTTTTCTCTCCTGCAAACTACTGCATTATAAAAGTCCTAAAATGGCTAATTTTCTTTATTTATGTCTTTAAATGTTGGAATGGTGAGAGTAGTTCTTATCTTTATGACATTTTCTCCCCATGTTGAAATTAAGGTGAGGAGATGCTGCAGAACTAAAAAACAACAGAGAAAACCATATGTCATATTCAGGGACACTTGTCCCACCAGGGCACAAATTACTTCTATATTATACGAGTAATTTGGTGGGGGAAAAAAAAGAAAGATATTATACATAATATATCCACATAAACTGATATTTTACCTTCTACAGCATCTGCCATTTTAATTTTCTGTTTGGGTTTGTAGATCCCCCAAACTTTTGACCCAACCCTGCCTTCAATAAAGGAAATATAGGAAAGTTTCTGTGACTAGAAAATAAATACTGGGAACAGTAGCACTGCCTGTTAAGTAAAAAATTGTGCAAGAATTCACATGCTGTTTACTAGCAGAGCAGGAGCTGCTGCCAGAAACACAAACATATTCCTGGGTTAAACATTCAGTAGAGATAAACACCTCTGCCTTTAGCTGTATTTATTTGTGTTTATCACTTGGGCATTCTTTACTTTCCTGCATACGTGTGAATACCCTTGGTGTACTTTCCCAAATTTTCAGCCATCTGTGTTCTCTGGAACTCTGGATTTGCACCCAGACAAATCTCCCTCTCACTCTGTTGTGAGTGAGAAGTAAGATCTGTCCATTATGTTGTGCAGGGTTTTTTTTTAATGAATCAAAAATTGTGCTTTCTATTTAAAAAAACACAATATATCCTCACTCCATATAAACAATCTGACCTTCAGGTGGAATGCAGCCTGAGGGGCTATAAATAGCACACTTAATAAGAAGGAGAAAGAAGCATTTAGAGTTCAGCTGGCAGTGCTTAAACACAGAGAAACTGCAAATGAGCTACCTGTCGCTCTTGTGCTCTAAACAACTCAGACGCAGAAACTCAGCTGAATCTGCGTTGAGCAGGTAGTATTTTTCTTCTGAAAACAGCAACGGAGAGCCCCGTGTGTTATAAAAATCTCTCACCACCTTGTGGCTCTTCCTCCTTCATGGGCATCTCGTAGTTGTTTGTTCCTCATTGCTGCACTCATAAAGAGAAAGGCAAAATGGGAAACTGAGGGAAGAGGAGGCTGTGTGTCCCATGTAGGCCAAAGCAAGGGGTCCATCCAGCTGTTGCAGGTACAAGGCTAGTGACCTACATGCTAGATTGTCCTTTTTCACAAAGTGCTTTCAAAACTTTTGCAAAGCAAACCTCCAGGCATCCAGTGGCTTAATAAGAAGGATGTATATTGGTTTGGCTTCTAGTTGCTATGATGGACAGGGGCATGACCCGAGACAGGCAACATGGCTTCTCCAAGGGTAAGTCCTGTCTGACAAATTCAGTGGCTTTCTATGATGGAGCAACCATCATAAAACCTTTGACACAGTCCCCCACAACATCCTTCTCTCTAAACTGGAGGGATATGGATTTGATGGGTGAGCTATTCAATGGATAAGGAATTGGTTGGATGGTTGCATTCAGAGAATAGTTGTCAATGGCTTGATGTCCAGATGGAGATCCATGATAAGCGGTGTCCCTCAGGGTCCATACTGGGACCAGAGCTGTTTAATATTTTCATCGATGATACAGACAGAGGGATCGAGTGCAGCTCAGCAAGTGTGTGGATGACACGAAGCTGAGTGGGGCAGTGGTCACACCAGAAGGATGGGATGTCATCCAGAGGGACCTGGATGAGCTGGAGAAGTGGGCTTGTGTGAACCTCATGAGGTTCTCAGTCATGTTCAAAGTCCTACACCTGGGTCAGGGCAGTGCCCGACCTCAATACAGGTTGGGGGATGATATGATTGAGAGTGGTCCTGCAGAGAAGGACTTGGGGATGTTGGTGGATGAGAAGCTTGACATGACCCAGCAATGTGCATTCACAGCCCAGAAAGCCAACTGTGATTCTCCCCTTCGACTTTGTTCTTTTGAGAACCCATCAGGAGTACTGTGTCCAGTTCTGGAATCCTCAACATAAGAAGGACATGAAACTGTTAGAGTGGGTCCAGATGAGAGTTAAAAAGACGAAGGGCTGGAGCACCTCTGCTATGAGGACAGGCTGAGAAACTTGGGCTTGTTCATCCTGGAGAAAAGAAGGCTCCGGGGAGATGCCATAGTAGCCTTCCAGTACCCGAAGGGGGCCTACAAGAAAGCTGGAGAGGGACATTTTACGAGGGCCTGTAGTGATAGGGCAAGGGGGAACAGCTTTAAACTGCAAAGGGGAAGATTTAGAATACACATTAGGAAGAAATTCTTCACACTGAGTGTGTTGAGACACTGCAGCAGGTTCCACAGGAAAGTTGTGGATGCCTCTCCCTGGAAGTGTTCAAGGCCAAGTTGGATGGGATCTTGAGCAACCTGGTCTAGTGTAAGGTGTTCCTGCCCGTGGCAGAGAGCTGGAACTGGATGAAACAGACCAGCAGTATACCCTCCTATATCGTCAACATTTAATATATTTTTGTTGTCTGTATTAGAGTAGATCTTGGGGCTCGTGTTTCGTGTTCTCTTCTTGCTTCTTGCTGAGTTAAAGTAACTTCAGTGTCTACTATGCTAATTTGTTTCTTCCTGTCTGTATTTTTTTTAGTTCATGTTATAAAAAGTCCTTTTATTTATTTTTATCACCACTGCTGCTCTTCCATGGTGCAGTGAAAGTTTTTTCAGCAGAAAAAAACATGTCTCATTCTCCTCCAATTCTGTTAGACAAAATGACATGTTGTTCTAAATCTGATTATCTATTCCATCTCTCACACCAGAGCTTTACTTTAGTTTCTTTAATTAAATTTAAAATGTTTATTTCTTTATACTGTTTCTGTCCATTTCTTCCTGGTAAGGATAAGTTTCTTTCCATGATCTGGAACATGCAATACAGAAACTAGAAAAATATAGAAGAAACATAGAGACAACATTTGAAGCTATGAAACTTCTAGCGCTATAGTGCAATGACTATGTCCTACACTTGTAAGAAAAAATAATAGCATATTTACCTCGTATAATGATTGTATCTTTATCTCTGAGTATGTTTGTTTGACAGACAGAGAGTGCACATGAGTATGTTGACTGACTGCCTTCTGAAATTAAATTCAATTGATTTCTAAGGGAACATAAACTAAATCACAGAAGGATACTCTCCTCTGCTCGTGTCCACATATATGTATGAACCTGTTGGAACCGTAGAAGCAGAAAAGTCGAGCAGGATGGATGGATAATAACACCAATATCTGTTCCTGTTGCATTCCTCAGATATGCTGTAAAAAAACATTGTATGTCCTAGGTTTTGTTTTATTTCCCAAATTTGCTGCAGTGGTATGGAAACCTGGAAGTCCTACTTCCCTCCTCAAAACCAGGCCTGCTTCTCCTACAATGCAAACATCCTCCACATCAGAACAAAAACTGAATAGAGAGACCATCAAAGCCATGCAAAGGCACCAGCTGCCCGGACACATACCAGGACAGCAAAACTATGTACCAGAGGAGCCTTTCAGATGATTCAGGTCAATTCTATTGTACATGGAGTTGACTCACGTAAATGTGAGACCTCATTGTCCCTTTCCCTCTCTGTTTCCCTCTTTTTGTTTCATGCCATTGTATCTAGGTAGAGATTAAAATGCTCTGGGACAAAGACTATGTCTTCCTGTGAGCTTACACAGAGTGAAGTACAAAGAAGTCCCAGTCCCGTGCGGAGCTGTGCAAACCAATGCTGCTCTGAGAAAAACAACACACATATACATGCCAGCAGCTAAACATGCACATATGCAAATATGGATACTTGAAATGTTGGCTATAATTAACATGCATATTGATGTATCATACCTGTAACTCATGGTTCAGTATCTCTGATATTCCCTGTATATCTCTAGAGTGTGAGTTACACACAGGGAGAAACAGACCAGCAGTATACCCTCGTATATCATCAACATTTAATATATTTCTGTTGTCTGTATTAGTGTAGCTCTTGGAGCTCCTGTTTCATGTTCTCTTCTTCCTTCTTGCTGGGTTAAAGTAACTTCAGTGTCTACTATACTAATTTGTTTCTTCCTGTCTGTATTTTTTCTTGTTAGAAAATTCATGTTAGAAAACGTCCTTTAATATATATTTTTATCACTACTGCTGCTCTTCCACGGTGCAGTGAAAGCTTTTTCAGCAGAAAAAACCATTATTCCGTCTCTTGCACCAGACATTTAATTTAGTTTCTTTAATTAAATTTAGAAGGTTTACTTCTTTATACTATTTCTGTCCAGTTCCTCCTGGTACGGATAAGTTTCTTTCCATGATCTGGAACACGCAATACAGAAACCACAAAAATATAGAAGCAACATAGAGACAACATTTGAAGCTACGAAACTTCCAACACTATAATGCAATGACTATGTCCTACACTTGTAAGAAAAAATAATAGCATTTTTACCTCATGTAATGATTGTATCTTTATCTCTGAGGCACATTTCCCTTTCCTGTTTAAGAAGCAAGAAAATGAGACCCAGTACTGATGTCACATAGATGGGTTTACCCACCATACAGTGAAAAGCTGGAAACAGACTCAGGACTCCTGCTAATCCTTGGAAAGTTGAAAATCATTTGCCACATATTAAAACCTTATTTTATACCTTAGGATTTTTCTCCTTGAGGATGAATCCATCTGTTTCTGCAGTGTCTCCCCAGTAAGTGCTTACAGAAGGGCAAGTGGGGTTTTGCAAGAACAAGTTCCTTGGCCATGGTGCCAAGTTTCCAAGCAGCAGTTCAAAATGTTTCCAGAATCTTTTCCTTCCCATCATGCCTTCCTGAAAGGTAAATATTTTTCTTTCTGATCTGTACTCTAAGCTCTTTCAAATGTTTTCCCCAGCCACAGGATGCTATACTCCTGTTTGAAATAAATGATTCAGTCAAGAATTACATTTGAGAAATACTGTACTACTAATAAAGTACATTTCAAAAAAGCCAGAAATTTTGTTTAAACTCAGACACCCATTACCAACCGAACAGAGAACCTCCTTATGCCAGAGATTTTATTTACTAATTGGTTTGTTAAAATGAGGCACAATTTTGAGAAAAGAGCTTGCTTTGTGTCTTGAAAGTTGGAAGTGTAAATCCCAAATCCTGTAGAGTATTTCTGAGTTGAGTAGAAGAGACATTGCTATTGAATTCAAGCCCACACTTGAACTTTTGTGAGAAATTAAAACAAGTAAGCATATAGATCAAAAGGAGAGGGAAAAGAAAAATCTACACCAACAACCTAAGCAACACTTAACTGGGGAGAACTGGCTCCTCTTTGCCTACAATGCTGTGCCCTGTCCAGATCGTTTCTGTTGCATTACTTCCCTCTACCTTGATTTCCATTTTTTTCCTTTTGTTCCCCTAGGTGTGTCTGCTCTGCTAGTGCTTTGGTCCTCTCCCCAGCTGTGCCTCCCTACTTCCAGGTACATCTCTTGCTGACCATCACATTTTTCCCAAATTCTGTGAAGGCTCCCTTGTTCACAGTCCTCCTGAAAGTGCTTTGGGCTGTGTGGATGTTGCCTTCCTGACGTAGCATTGTGAACCTGTAATCGTGGCCCTTCCTGGGATGAAGATGCCTCCTCTGTGGGTGACTTGAACATAATAAGTAATACTCTTGTGTGGGGGGTTTAAGGGATTGACGACCCATGGAAGTAGTCTGTCAGGGATTAGACAAGAGTATCCTTTGGAAGTCTGTTCCTCTCCTGTCTAATCTGAAACCATCTTTTTAGAGAAATCAGGCACTAGGGGACCATCCAGCCCATGTGTGGCCCCCAAGACTCACCCATCATCTCTGCAGCCATGCAGCACTGGCAATGCATGCTGCACCCACACTATTGGGCTGTCTACATGTAAAAGGCTTTCTGCATTAGTCATACTGGCAATACCCCTTCACCTGAGCATTGCTCAAATCAGTTCAGAATGGGATAAGTGGTTCTGACAGGAGACTGTTTCCGGAATAACTGCATACCCACTAAGGCTTTTGTTGGCAATTTTCTTCAGGCTCACGGCCATTGTTAACATGATGCACTATCCCACAGTGGAGTGCCAATTCATTTGAATCCTAACGCCAAAGAACCCCATTTTCAAGGGAAAGAGCCAAGTGCACTTCTCCCTTCTTGTCATTAAGAATGAAATATTTTCTCTACCTGTGTAAACTTTCCTGGCATTGTACTTGTTCCAGAACCTTTACTGAAAATATGTTGCTTTAATCATGATGATTTAAAACTCTTATTTAAACAGGAATTTTACTAGATGGCATCAGGGGAGTTCCAAGTGTTACAGAAAAAGCTAGTGGGATCAAATAAAGTATCAGCAACCAGGATATTCTGAAGAATTATTGTGTATTTTTTTTTGTTAAAAGCAGCAGTAAAGTGCTCTGGGAAACATTACAGATTTAGATTCTCCTGAACATTTTTTTCAGTTGTGGTTTGCTGAATTTTTATGTGAAATCCAGAGGAAAAATAATGAAATACATACATCTTTGTATCATGCCATAACTCCCTATAAGTGTATATAGGTTTTTTGTCCTTTAAAGTTGTCTTATAAATAAAATCAGTGCCTATTGCTATGAAAACATAGTAAGTTTTTTTTTAAATAATAGCTGTTTAGGGCCATCTATGTTGTTCTTAATTTTCCTCAGAATGTTGTTGGTAAGATTTATGAGAGATTCATGGTTATAACAATGGGTTACTATTTACTTTTGAGGAAAAAAAGACAACATATAAAAGATTTTCTGTTTCTCTTTTCATTTGCTATGTGTGGAGAGGAAGAGTTTAATACATTGTACTCTCAGCCAAAACCATTGTAAAATGTCATTGGCACCAATATCTGAAACATGTTGGAGAAAAAAAAAGTTTAGGAAAAGCAAGAATAAATATTTTGCAAGAGAAAAGATAGTGGGATTTTATGTTATTAAAAATGTATTATATTCTGTCGTAGACCTCAATGCCTGTGAGCTCAAACCTCCAGTGGGATCAGCTTTCTGACTTGTGTGTTTAAATGTAAGCATGAAAGTAACATTGTAAGCCCTGCTTGACTATGCAACTTTAGAAGTACTCAGAAATTTTCTTACCTGTGATGAGAGAGTGCTCTGCATCTCACAGGTGTGGGACACTGTAATACCTCTGGAATAAATGGAGAGGGTATCTGCCACTCCCATTTCTGTGTCAGTTTCCTGATTGCTTTGACTTGACTTTCATCAGCAAAGGACATCATGACAGCTGGAACGTCTTCACGACCTGGACCCAAGAAGACCTGTGTTACTCTTTCTCAGCAAAAAAAATATAACTTTTTGGAATGCTGGATTCAAACATTCAAGACAGATAGGTCTCTTGGATACTTTTTTTGTGTTTCTGTGATCCTGCCACTGGAATTCTTAAACAGAACAGAGTAATTTTTTTATTCACTGTCCCTCTTTCAGTGTTGGATGTGAGCAGTGTTTCAATCAGACCAAGTTGCCTGCAGGGAGCCATTGGCCAATAGCTTTTAGAGCCTTGCCCAGCAAGATGCTAATTCTAGGATTTACGCTTAGATTTGAGGTCCAGTTTCAGTTTACATTTACCTTCAGATCAGTCAGATTTACATAATAAAGGTCACTGCTCTCTGTTTGTAAACAAAACAGCAGATTAGAGAGCTGCATATTTCATGCATGGGCATTTGCTGTCTTAGGTAGACAATACACTTATTTGCAAAACTGAGATCTTATTTAGGAATCCAAACCAGTGCACAGGTCCAACTAAGGCTGACCTGCTCTTTGTGCGCTGCACCTCAAAGGCAGAAGGTATCTCCAGTTCCTCGTAACTGTGGCGAACACTCAGAGCATTCATTTCACAACCTCCATTCATGCTGCACGTTGCATGCTGGGTACGCACTCTTCAGGCTTGAGTTCACAACTAAATCACATTTATGCAACAAACAATGTCCAAAGACTCATCAGTTACGAAAATCTGCCAAGGTAAGAAGGGGATGTACAGACAGTGCTAGGCTTCTTGGTGGGGCTTACCACACTAAACGGAGATGTGCTGCAAAGGCCAAGAGGCTAAAGAAAGAGCGCTTAATGGTACAGGTAATTAGTCTGTTTTAGTTCCACACAAAGCTCTGGCTGACCTGATCCAGTGATGACAAGTCTTGCTTGGAAGGGCACATTGGACTGAAGACCTCCAAGTGTCTCTTCCAACCACCACTTCCACAATTCTGTGTAACGTGTTTGTAGAGCTGAAGCTGTAGTGTCATTTGCTTTCCTGCTAAGCCTCTATGCTCCTAAACCCGGGTCAGTGCATCAGCTGTACACACTCATCTGACCTACTCTTGGTGTCGTATAGAGGGTGAGAATAATTCATTCAAATAACTTATTTTTCTCTATGTATTACAGAGCGGAAGTAGGGAGAATAGATCAGTGGCAGGTATCCACGCTGCGGTTGTCTGACTTAGGTCAGTTGATTACTACCCCATGCTTTCAACTGAGATAAACACCACAGTGTTATTTTGGTCTCTGCATTAAAACAGCACTTATAGCAGAGACTGGAAATAGTGAAACCAATATAATGAGGTGAACGCAGTGACCAAAATCATAAAGGGAGTACATTAGTTGGTGAATGGAAGTTTAGAATAGAATAGAATAGAATAGAATAGAATAGAATAGAATAGAATAGAATAGAATAGAATAGAATAGAATAGAATAGAATAGGTGAAATTATTTCAGTTGGAAGGGACCTAAAACAACCATCTACTCCAACTGCCTGACCAGTTAAATATCACGCAGAGTTAAAATGCAGTGACAAGAAAATCAAGGCCTTTTTAATGTTATTTGATCAGTAAGAAATAACAAAAGCTTTATAGAGTTGTCCTCAGAGAGGAAGAGGAACATGTAAAACATTTTGCTGATTTAACAGATAACTGTACAGCTTGGATGAAATTACTCTTTTTCAACATTATATTGAATTGTGGAAACAGGATGACTTGTGAGATTTTAGGAAAGTTTAGTTTCCCAGAACTTAAGTATTTCTGAAAAAAGGACAGGGTTTGTGAGTAAGCATTTTAATCTAACATTGACCTCCAAACATCTAGTCTTTGTCCATTATCTTGGTCACTTGTCCTCCAAAGCGTAACAAATATGAAAGCAATTCATTGGTCAAACATAAAACCAACCAAAGTAGTCAGGAGCATCCACTCATCGAGAAAGGCATTCCTATTTGGTGCCAGGATTCTGTCATCATCATGATTGACATCTCAAAGGCAATTCCGGAAGAGGCTTCCCAAAGGTACTTAACAACAATAGAAACAACTTTTTTGCCATGGCATGAGAGAACAATAAAAAAAATTCTCCAGAGAGATACTAAAATCATGAAATTCACTGACCAAGGTTTCAGAGGAATGTAATAAAGTACAAAGTAGTCTCACCATCTTCATGGAAATGGCTCCTGCGATAGTCATCAGAGAGCAAGAACCACAAAGGAAAAACAGCGACAAAATACTTAAGGACTCAGAGAAATGACAGAACATTTCCCTCCTTCTCTGCTGACTACTGATTACAAACACCAAACAAGGAAGAATGAAGAGCCTGAAACATCTTGGGATGAAATGGAATTCTGACTTCCTTCCATCCTGTCTAATACTTAAATAGAAGATCCAGATCACTATCTTAAACTCTTACCAAGGAAGGAAGAACTATGTTAAAACTCTGTGTATTCAGAGGGTAACTGCGGATATGACAAGGGACTTCGGCATTTCATTCATTTCTAAAACATTTTTACTGAGTCCATCTTCACCAGGTCAATTGGCTCTGATAGCAGGTGAAATGATACATCAGTTCTATGTAAATGAAATTTTAAGGCACAGTTTCATTCAGACCACACAGTTCCTCACGCATAGCCAGGGCACAGTGCACGGGCACAGAACTCAAAGCTGACATTCCAACAGGTGCTGCTAAAAATGCAGCGTGTTGGAAAAAGCAGTAACAGGAGACCCTAATCTAGATGTCTATGTGCTCAGCAGAGACCCAGCACCCATGGTCTTCAAGGGTGATATCAGAGAGCGGCAGGTGAGTTTTCTGGTGCTCTGGGGACTTTACCTGTTAATCTTGAACTTCACATGGAATGGAAAGAACTTGATTCAGGGGAATGCACACTTCCATGGTTTAAGAAATTAATGTGCTTACAGAACAAAATCAAACTGGAGCTTTTGTTATGGTCTGTATAAAAAAACATCTGTGATTTTTTCACTTCTTTTTTTCCTGTGGGATTTCCAGAAAGAAAAAGCTATTTTGGTCAAGCTGTGAAATCTTAAACTGATGCTGTTGGGAGGAAATGTACCTGATTCAGGAATGGAACCAACAAAATTCTTTTGAGGCCTGGAAGTCCACAGGATGAGATGCCACCACTAGAACAACCTAATAACCTAATAATCTGAGATTTCTTACAATATGTTCATCTAGAAAGTGGCCACATCTCACTTGGTTGAGCTTACAGATGAGGACAAATTCACAGGAATCTAGTGGGAGCAGGACTGTGCATGCCTATATAGAAACTTTTACAGAATCTTTTGGATTACATAGCCTGCTAGAAAGAGAGCAGTTGGGTATTTTAAGAATTCAAAAAAATCTACATGTTACCCAGAAGTTAAATACTCCAAAAGGAGAAAAGAAGATAATTAAAAACCTCTGTATGAAGTCATATAACATGGATTTTTATTCATATTACACCATATACAACTATTGTTGGCCTGTTGTTGGTAGTCCTTACTGCTAGCAACAGTAAAGAAGGAAAAAAAATGTTATCACACATTCAAAGCAGAATATTAAGTATCAAATACAGTAAATATGCAGCCACTAATAGGATGTGGAAATGCAGTTTTGACTCTGAGATTTTGCTCTAAATCTTACAACACGGCTTCTCAGAAAGTTGCTACTTAAGGATAAATGAAACACAAATATTAAACCATGAGAATCTCGTAGTGAACTTGAAGAGCTACTTCATTATGTATGAACTCACTTTAATGGCTTGTTTTAGCCAACAAATCTATCCTTTCGTGATCTTTCCAGTGTGGGTTCTTTGGGAGACATACTGCCATTTTGCCTTTTATCACAATGTTTCTACAATGACTTGGAAGAAAAAAATCCAAAGCTCCCAAACCCTTGTTCAACATCAAATTTCTTGGTTGCCTTTCTGTAGCTCCTTATTGCAAAATCAAGATATTACGCAAAGAATACTGGCTAGGACTGTGTCACATGTCCAGAGAGACAGAAATGGATGTAGGACAGCCAAGACCATTGAAAAATACTTAAGAGGTACACCTTACCTGCATTAGATAATTACCCTGGTGAGTCACCTTGGGTGGCTCTTGGCATACTAGTGAATATAATTTATACACTAAGTTTTTGCAGAAAGAATACGGGCTTCATTTGCTTATAAAGAAAAGAAGTTGGCAAACCATCTTGAAGAAAACATTTTTGACTATGTTTACTAGTGTTTGCTGAAAAGACTGTGGATTTTTTAATTACTTCAGTATCTCTGTGTGATCTATGTTTTCTCCCACATGGAAACTTAGCCCAATTATGCAAATTTCCACACAGATACAAACTGCTCAAGGTTGTCTTTATAAACTTTTGAACTGTTCTGGCTTCTAAAAAAGAACATAATCACAAAAGAATTTTTAAGAATTTTTGGAATCATTTATCAGAGTAGAAGAATAGGTATTAATAAACAACAACCTGTCATTGGTGTTTTCGAAAGATTCAAACATAGTTCACAATTCCACATCCCAAGTATTTGTGAGGCCACCAATACCATACCCGAGGACTGTGATTAATGTCATGTGCCTGTTTATTTTTCCCCTGAGAATCTGAAAGGGTAAAAAAAAGATCACAACTAAACAAAAGCATATCAATAACAGGAAACTGTTGGTGAGAAATACCCCGATCTTCCTGTAAATTCACGTCACCACATTCCCCAGGGACAAAGGTGCGTGAACAGCATGGTAAATAATTATGATTTAATATGAGGCCTTGCAATGCTGTTTACAGTTTAACAACAAAAAGGAATTGTTTCTCAAGGCGCAAAATAAGAAAATAATAGAAACACATATCAATATAATCAGGAAATGATGATGTTATGTCTGGGTCAGCTGCTGAAAACAGATTGCAATCTATCAAAGTATCAACCTGATATCTCTGTGCAGCCCACAGAGAAACACAAGTGATAGGAGAATCCTTCCCTGCTTTGCATGCCAGTCATCTAGCTTTGAACATTTTATGAAAGAGCTGAGGACTGGAGTCTTGCAGAAGACTCTCCACAGCTATTTTTGCGTGCTGATGTTTAAGGGATTTGACATTTGTGTTTGTCGAAAGCATTTAAAAGGATTTATTTCACTTCATGTTACAAAACTGAAAATATAACTCCAAGAGAGGAGAGAATAGAAGGGATAGTAACAGCTGGTCTCTTTCAGGAAAGTTATATTTTTGAATCTAGACAGCAAATCAGGAATAATGACAGAAAAACTATGGCAGAAACACAGCAGTGAATTCCAATAAACACCAATGAAATTTCTTAGTTTCTTGTTCAAAATATATTTTGAACAAGTAATACAAAAATCACACAGTGAGAAATACAAAAATCACACAGTATGTCACTTTTGCAGCAACTTTTTCCCTGAAGAAATATTTTTTCAGGGATGCCAAGGCAAAATCAGCTATGCAAAAACCAAACGGAACAATGTGTCTTTGAACAAAGGACTAACATTGATAGTAGAAGGCCTAAAACATTTAAATATGTGTTCAAGTCTTCATTGTAGAAACATAATTCCAGACCATGATTGTCAGACTTCAAAGTTAAGCAAGGTCAGCTCAGGTCAAATCTTGAATGAGAAAACATCAAGAATTTTCTTAGTGTTGCCTGAAATAGCACCAATGACTTGGGAGACTTTATGCCATCACTAGACTGAAATAAAGCATCAACACTTGATGTCTGTCAAGCGGCAGATTCTATAATTGCAAACATTCCCTAAAGCTACCAAGAATGAACTAATATTTGAAGAGCTCTGGTTTAGTTTTTTTGCCTTTAGCCATACTTTTATCTTCTGAAGTAGTTTGGAGCTTAGCACCTATGTAAGTGTCAGCTCCTGCTGAATGAATCCGCCTGTGCCACAACTGTCATGCATAGGAAGTGTAGAGAGTAAGCAATAAGCTTTGCAGATTCTCCTTGACTTAAAGCATACGCTTTATCAGATCCACTGCAAATTGAGGCTGTGCCTGCTGGTCATCCCAAGCACATGATTTCAATGCTGTTGTCAGGATAATGCCAATCATCTTAAGAGATGCTTGTGCTTTTATCTATGCTCTGCAACATATTCCTCAAAGAGAAGGTTGCCAGAAACAAAAAGGTTTCTGAAAGTACATAAGGGAACAATGGACAATAGGAGCAGTTCTATACCTCTGGGTATAAACAAGAACAAAACCCAGCCCACATGGGATGAAAAACACCATTTATCAAGATGTAAGTCAGTGGCTGGCAGGTTGCAGATGACATTTGAGATCTGACAGACCACTAGAGCTGGGTGGAGACATTAGCTTTGTTAAAAATGGCATGTTGGGCTGAATGGAGCTATAGGTACAGTTCAGTTGATCCTGTAAACAGTTTCAGAGTGAAATAAGGAGAGAATTTATTTATGGAAAACCCAAGACAGGTAATTTTAAAAAGTTTCCAAATTTCAAATGTTCTTTTGAAATTACTCTTCAGGACAGGCAATTTGCATTTCAATTTTCCAAATACTGGATTAGGAAAAGGATTTAATTTAAAAGATATTAAAGCCAGTTGGCAGATAAGGTGTCTTTTCCTTCTAAGATAGGTAGGATACTTAGAAATCATACAAGGAACAACAGAAAACATCTCTGTCCTCTCCATACCTAAAATTCTTTTACGTCCTCTCTCCCCAGAGAGAGACCCGTAAAATGAACACCAGTGGGCTCTTTTGGTCAGCAGTTTTCAAACACTGCAGTTCAACTGAATTCAGTGGTGCCACATCAGTAGGAGTCAGGAGGGAGTTGGGCACTCTGTGGGCACTATTCATCAGGAAAAACCCACACAAGTAGTTAGGACTGAGATCTCATCACAGGAATCTTATTAGAATTGGCTGACCTCTTAATGAGAAATCTGGGACAATACTGGGAAAGCAAAGCTTTTTCTACTTTTAGGATGTTTTAGTCCATGTCTACCCCAAAGGGTTCTCATTGGCACCACAAGATCAGCCCTGCCAGGAGAAGCAAGAGGGCCTCCAGAAAATTGCACAGATCAGTGTGTTGTGAATACAGGCCTGAGCAGAATGCAATGGAGATGCATGTCTATTTTCCTCATATGCTGGGTAAAAGAGTAAGGAAGCCAAAATAAACCAGACATGCTGTGCTTAAAAGCTAAAGTGTTTGCAGAAGAAGGATGGCCAGATTATGTAGCAACAAAAAGTATTGTTCTTCTGTGCAAAGAATACAAATTTAGAGCCTCAGAACATCACACTTCACTATAAGCATAAAAAGGAGGGGAGAGAAGCTCCCCAGTTTTGAAGGGGGAACAGAACCGTGACTCGGAGCTCAGCAGTCTGCCTATGAAATAGTTATAAACTCTCTGGATTACTCTGGCTTTAGGGAAAATACTGACAGACAAAAATATCTGGTCCTATTTCTGCTCTCAGTGCTAAACTCAGGTTCACTTGTGTGATGCAGCTGTTAAGTGAAGGTGAGCCTCCAGGTCCAGCTGCTGGTTTTGTCTACCTCTTCATTAGACTGTTCTTACTGGAGAGCCATACCTAGTGTTTAGACTGCCACTGAAAGTTGAGAGACCTGGTCTCAAAAAAGGGCACAAATTTTACTAGTGGCGATGGTACTAATACCAGGTTGGGGAGAGTTGGAAAGTGTAGGGAAAATTTGCTCTGCTCAGGTCTCTCACTCAAACTGCTGAAGAGAGAAGCAATTCTCATCACAGCAGAACCCCGAAGCACTAGCTGAAGAACAACAGCACTACATTTATCTGAGATGATCAGTAATATCTGGAAGGAGAAACTAGCTCTCACAATATTTGATAGAGATTTTGCACTGAAAGATATTGTAGATGAGCCCTACAATTACCTGTGATTGAAGCAGGCTAGGGCCTGAAATCATATTTCTTGTCTTACAAGCAGTCCTTCTTAAGCATGCACTGTAAAGGGAGAAGCTTGATGTGTTTCAGGCATCTTACTGCTATCTGTGTTTTTTGCACTGACTTCTCCTAGATAAATAACAGTAAGGAAACAAGCTTTCATCAGTAATCAGTCTAAAACAGATACACATGAATAACACGTGATCAAGAGAGATAGAAAAAAACCCAGAGTGACAGCACTGCTGATGTTAGAGCTCTGAACGAGTCTGAACATGTGGCTCGGCAGACATGCCGTGAGATGTGGGACTATGTGCACTATCAGTGGGTGGGCAGTGGTTGGGTTTATGGACTGCTGACAAAGAAGGTAGGAAAGTACCTCCCATATAGTAGTCTGCAAATATACTACCTGAAATAGTGAAGACACTCCAAAAATAAAGTAGGTATCACTGATGCAATTTACAGACGGGGAAGTCTGTAGCTCATGATGGTTTCAGAGTACAGCCTCCTCTCTCCTAGCTCTTACAGGGCCACCCAAACCACTGAAACATTCCTTGATAGTTACAGCACTGCATGAACTGGCTCCAGTTCAGCTGGTCTGGACAGCAGAGTGGTATACAATAACTGGGCTGCTTCCATAATGTAATTTCAGGGTTGAAATACCACACATGAGAACAAAGTACTCATACCAGGTTTATCAGGGCATTGAGCAATCTGCCAGATAAGATAGCCAAATATGCCTGAAGTGTTAAGAGGTAGCTTTTCAAACTGACACTCTCTTTCTTAAGGAAATTAATGGATTAAATACTAAAACAATCTTGCTCTTCTTTGTGTAAGGAACTGTTCTGGCTGGGAAACACTGGGGAACTTGGTTGGATGACCTTAACCACAGAGTGACAAAAACTAAAGCTAGGTAAGGACTTGTTCTCTGAGCCTGCAAAAATTGTAGCTATCAGGAATTAGCTTTTACTGATGACCAGGTCACCTTGAGACTTGTCATTTCTCCATGTTTCTATGTGTAGTAGATACTAAAATTTTTAGACTAAATTCCGGTCCTGTCAAGCTCAATGCAAATCCTTCTGCTGGTGTTACTAGGCCTTTAGTTTAGTACTATTATTTGCCTTTTCATTCAAGGTCTTACATCACTGACTTTGCGGCATCTGCCTCCTGAAGGACACTTGCTTTGATGGTCTTTTCTATATTGCTTTTGCTCAAAATCCCTTCTGTACTTTCCCAAGTCCTCTTACCCAATGCAATGTTCCCAAGCATCTGTGTGCCAAGCTAATTATGTCCAAATTCTAAGGAATACAGAGCCACAATAGTGAACACTGTATCCTGTGTACTTCACAGGTTATAGGTTGTCAAGAGAGGTGTGGCAAAATTTGCTGCCGCACAAGGTCCACACCAGCCCCAGCTGTTGTCCACACATCTGGCATGGGGAAGATAGGCGCTAGTTCAGCACTTCCTATCAGGCTGAGCCATCAATGAGAGGTCATTGTCAGACAGCACAAAGAGAGAAAGCTTGGGTCTCTTGAGAGCAGTACAATGATGGCTATCTCATGTGCCAGCTGTTGCAGTTGTCCCCTCTGTCGCCAGATCTGAGGTAAATGGTTCTCCCCTGGATTTGACAATCTGCCCCAAGGACTAAGGCAGACCTTCTGAAGGAAAAAGGTCTCAGATGAGATCTTTCTGTGACTACGTGTGGATGGTTGCATATTATTCTTGTCACCTGTGTTATGGAAAACAGTTTGAGCCCAGAAAGGGAACAAAGAGAAGGCTGAAAAGAACAGTGAGGGTATAAGAACTTAATTTGCAAGAGGAGGCTAGATAGATAAGCTAGGCTAGTTCAGCCAGGGCTGAGGTGAAGAATGCCATCCACAAACATGTTGAGGAAAAAAATTCAGCACCAAGGGTTTGGTAACTGTTTAGATTAAAGAACAATGTCAGCACAAGTGAGGTATCAGCTGCCCATAAAGAACTTCAGCTGAAAATCAGAAGTTTCCAAACTATTAGAACAATCAAGTTCAGGGGCAGTTTTGCGAAGAGATACAGGGCAGAGATAAGATCAAGACATCTGAGTGTTTTTAAGATAGTGTTCAATAGATGAATAACACTAACTATTACATGAGATAACGTCTGCAGTAGCTGGGAGAGGGAACTTAATAATTTAGGTGGTCCCCTCCATCCTACATTATTATGCACCCGCAGCCAACATTATTCTGTACCCATGGCTAACAGAAAATAGAGGATCTTATTACTTCTAATGGAAGTGCTTCAATATGAGCAAAACAGTCAGAATCATAAAGGCTGTGAAAATAGCTAGTATGAGCCAGAGACAACTTAGCAAGCACAGCACCACATGTGTAAGATTGATGCAAGACAGGAATCCAATCCAGATGTAAAAGCTACTATCAACAGAGGATATTGATTTACAGAAAGTCAGCTTTCTGCATAGCAATGATGTGAACTTACTACAGCTGCAGTTTGATAAGAAGTCTCAAAAGTAAAGCCATAAAAAAGACATTTGCAAATGCATCTTTTAATAAAGGCAGCGGGAATGAGACGTGTGAGTATGAGAGCAGGAGGGCTGTAAAGAGATAACTCACTTCTAGAGATGTTAAAGGCAGTACATGAAAAAAAGCACCAGATGCTCAAACAGAATAATAACAATGACACTGAGGTCAGTTCTCATTAACCCAGGATTCACTTGGAGAAAGAAAGATGTATTCCCGTTATTGTAAGAATCTGAACTGTTTGACTAGGCAAATGAGAAATACAGATCAGTGTGGACGAATATAACAGATTTTCACAGGGAGTAAGGGTCTAACCAAAGAAGACTGAGTTGCAAACAAGAATCAGGAGGTAATTGATTAGCAGGAGTGGCATAAAAAGCCTGCTGAAGTCCAAAAGGATGAGTAAAACTGTATAAATCAGTGCAGGAGAGCAGCAGAGTGCATCAGAAAAAACCCCACAAAACTGTATGTTTTTGGGTTTTTTTACTGTTTCACTAGAGCATTCTGACATACATTGTTTGTAAATGTGCTGTTGCAGTGTCAGGTCCCTAGACAGCCTCTAAATCAGCCATTTCACAGAGTGAGGAGATGTTTTTCACAAAACCTAAGAACTTAAATTCTGCAAATGTCTTGAGGGAGACCATGTGCCACAGCCCTGGAAATGAAGCCCTCTCCAAGGAGCTGCTTTTCTCTTTCAGTGCTCTTAAGCCAGGAGCATGAAAGCATTTTGTTTAGCACCATTCCTTTGAGCTCCTCTGTCTCCTTTGGCCTGTACAAAAGTCAAATTCCAGTCTCCTCCCTGTGCTAAGACAACTTGCATAGTTTTGCTGTAGTTGTGTTTCTGTTCTTCCTTTGCTGAACTTTTGGCTGACAGTTGTTTTGCTTTGGCAGATGGGGTGAAGATCTGGTTCAAGACTTCCAGTTCTGACAGATTATCTCTGAGGAAGCTTCTGGAATTGTAAGCTTTAAATTGCTTCCCTTAAAAGAAATAGTCTGAGACCTGCAAATACATTTGCGAAAAGAGGACACTAAACTGCAACACTTAACACTGAACTTGGGGCAGATTAATATTTCTTTTAAGGCCAGTGTGACAGCTCAGACTCTTGCATGTATGTGTAAACACCTGGGATAAAAACCCACATGTCCACATGCTGAAACTGACCAAACGAGGACAAATAATACAAGCTAAGGCTATTACATTGTTCAGTGCACTTCCTACATTTGGTTTAATAATTGTAGCTTGATTTAAGTAACACTATACAAACTAACATATTCATTATTATATTCTGTAAATTAAGGAACTGTGTTGCTAAGAAATGATGAGAGATTGAGCTGTAACTAGTAGAGATGACACGGAGAACATCCCATATTTGTTAGCACGTATCCTACAGGAAATAAAGCACAGTCTCTGTATCATGGCAGGATCATAATATACATTCATCTTCTTCATGGCTTGTCTTTTCCAAAACTCTATTGCTTTAGCAGAAAGAGCAGCCTTTATTAGTGTAATTGATCAGCCATGATACTTCAGGCATGAACATGACGACAGCAGGTGAGACAGCAGGTCCTTCACTGTATAGAGTGCAGATGTAAGCACAGCTGCAAACTAATGTAATGTGCCTTATCCACAGGGGAAAAAGAGAAGGAGGAGCATGCCTAAGCCTTGACCCCACGGATAGCTCCAGGAAGAGAACGCAGTACCTGGTCTGCCTACATGGCTGTGATTTTCCTCTTGCCCTTCTAACATTACTAGAGATCTCCATTGGGTTGGCCACATGAGAAGCCCAGTAAGTACGATCACTTAACAGCTTCTTCTCAAAGGCACACTATTTCTATGCAGGTAAAGGGCACCACTAACCCATCAGTGTCATCCCACCAATTTCTTGTCTAGATCCTCCAACAGTCAGAACCTCTTCCTCCTAGAAGCAGCTGCTTTAGGCTTGCACATTATGATCTCCCACAGCACACACTGTATTCCAAATCCCAGTGGCGAAGGATAAGCTGTCATTCTGAGCTACTGAAGACTCCCAGTCCTGAGTGCATGTGAATTTCTCTCTTTCAAATACCTACTGTTTTAAAAATTGTTAAAGTAGCTAAGGAACATACATGGATCAGTGTCTCACAACTTGCGGGATGCACCTAAGCACTTTTGGAAAAACTTATAGTCATTACAAATGTGTAGTCTGAAATTCAAGATACTGAGCACTGACAGCTATCATTGACTTCAGTAAAATTCATTTTTCTAACTTGAAAACTCTTCACCACATGGTCTACATTTAAGTCTTCAATGAAGGATCACAAGAAGAGCACAGATTTTGGAAAGCAGGGACCTTTGAAATTAAATTACAAGAACAATAATGTAAGAGATTGTTTTACTCCATTTTCAATGCTGAATTTAAATATACTCTTTACTAAAAAATAATCCCCTTATTAACAATGGCCTTTTTGAAATTCCCTTGGCTTGCTCAATGAATCATTGGAAAACTTGGAATTTAGAAGTTGAATGCTGTTTGATCCCATCTGAATTGAATGACTCCCTTATTTTCCTCAGAAGCTCTATTTGAACACTTTCATTTATAAGGCACCATATACTTAATAAATTGTTAGAGGAAAAGATTTTCCTGCAGCCTCAGGACTCCCTCTAGTGTCATTACAGCCAGGCTCTTTGGGGATATGTATGTACAACTGCATGTTTCTGTTTGCTTTCAATGAAGACTTCAGAACATACATCCGTATCTTCTTATTTGTATCTGAGATGTTAAGAAGCTTCGGTCCACTACACCGCCGCTCCATGCAGGAAATCCAAGTGTTAAATTAAAATTGAGGTCTCATCTTAAAATGTCGTTCTAATACAACAAATGTTGGGTTACTACCGCTATATGTAAAGACTATTAATTTCTTCTATTTAGCTGGAGATGTTTACGTTATTAGTATAGGACCTCTCTTGACTTCTTGCAGCCAGTGTTCAATCTTTCCCATCAGAATTACTCAGGTGGGGCTTATGAGTGTCTTGTTACTTAACTTCAATGGCAATTCCAGCATAATCTAATTAAAACCAAAGAAATCTCATAGAAATTGTTTCAAAACAAGTGGAGAGTATTGTTTGGTTTTAAATTGGTTGAAAGCCTATGGGAATCCTAAGGGATTTTTGGCTGCAACAGCAATTTGCAACAAAGAGTATTGTTGGTTAACAACTGAATGGAAAATAATCTCTAAAGTGGTTTCTGGTACCACATGAAACTCCTTTCTTCTCAGTGAAGCCTTTCTCTGACCAAATCAAAAAAAAAAGAAACTGATGCGTAGTGTGTTATAGCAGTCAGTAACACCACATATTCTGCTTTAACTAACAGACTGATTAGCTGTTGGATGCAAAAAGCAGATCTCCATCATTAACTGTCAACTAGCTAAATAATGTTTTCACATTTGCACAGAAATGCTTAGCTCTGAAGTTGACTACTGGATATGCAGCTGGCATACAGGAACCATCTTACAGAGGAGGAAGAAAGAACATAAATGAGAACATTTTACATACTGAATTTCTGACTGTCTGACCAGAATTTTTTGTGTAGGAAACAAGTTCCGTCACACTTTCAAGACGTAAGAAATCCTTGAGTAATAAACCCCAAAGATGATAAAAAGCACCCAACATCTTTCCCTGGGAACTGCAGAAACAAAGGAAAATTCAGATTTACATTTCTTAAGAAACCTAAATCCGGCTGAAAGCAAGCAGGACTTAGGTTTGGAAACTGCTAAATTGACTTAAGAAAACATGGCTTGAAGCGATAGGCCACTTAGACCTTTCTGAAGATGATACCTTTCTCTTCTCAGAAGCCTCTTAATGTTTGTTTTAAATGACCATGGAGATTTCTGTCTGAGTCACAGGATCACAAAATGGTTGAGGTGAGAAGGCACATCTGAAGATTGTCTAGTCCAACCCTGCTCCAAGTACGGTCATCTACAGCAGGTTGCTCAGGGCTGTGTTCTGTCAAGTTCTGAATATTATTGGGGATGAGGACCCCACATCCTGTCTGGGCAACTTGTTCCAGTTCTTGACCACTCCCAATATGAGGAAGATTTTTGTGTTTAAATGAAATTTCCTGTATTTCAGTTTGCACGCATTAGCTCTTGTTTAAGGAAAATATTAATTCAGTGACTGCCGAGTTACTTGCTAGAGTATGTATACATTAATTAATTGATTACATTTTTGTGACTGTATTGATGTAGGTACAGTGTGAAATAAATTCTAGCTTTCACATACCCTAAAATAAGTGCATTACATTCCCAAATTTCATCCTGCACCATGAATCTCTAGGTATCTAAAAAAAAAAGTCTCATTCTTTTTACAAAAGTTTGGTTGCTCTCTACCCAGTATTATACCTCCAACTGCATCACTGATTCGTTTTCCCTCTCTCTGAATGCAGACCCCCAGTGAGCAATCTGGTCCGGCATGGAAGTGGCCCTGCTTCCACAGTGTCCTGCATGCAGCCTCAATCAACCTTGCATGGGATACCAGGGCTCTTGCACTCCCTGTCCCACTCTTGTTGCATTTAGCCTCAAAACACTCCCATTTATTTACCTCCTGCCTCACATCCAAGCATTTTGCTGCACTAATTTTTTCCTAATGTGGTTTTGAATATTAAGAAACCCGAGGCTTACAGTGCAAGTGATGCTGTCCCTTTTGAGATGTATCCAAGGTCTCATGGCAAAATCCTCTGCACAGGGTTAGAGAAGCTAAATACTCACAGGTGGGGATATTTTAAGTCAGATCTGTGCAACACATGAATGATGCAAAGGCAAAACTTTTCTTCAGGCTTTCCCGCTGCAGCACAGCAGCTTCCCCTGCTGTGCACCTGGATGTCTGCTTTTCCAGCCTCAGTCATATTACGGAACATTATCCTGCATTAAATCCTCTTTTTTGGGCCTTCTTGTTCAAAACTTAGACCGATTTTTTTTTACAATTACTTTTCTAGATTTTCTCAAATCTTTGAGTGCCAGTTTGAAGAGAATTAAATTTATTAAGTCTTTGTCTTTCAGATCTTTAACAAAGCTCTTAAGCACTATCTGGGTCAAGATCACTCCCTGTGATTTTCCTCTGGGCACAGATCCACCCTCCTACCACATATATTATTATTAAAATATAAAGACAGCAAAGCCTGCCAGAAATTGCTAAGGAAAATCTAGACCAAGTGATGACTGCAAACCTCAAAGGAAGAGAAGAACCAGACGGCTGACCCAGAAAAGAGATTCTTGCCATCACCATTTTTCATCTTTATGCAGTTTTGGAATATTATCTCGTTTACTTACCCTGCTTGCTTAGTGTCAGATTTCAGGTCACAAATTCCAGTCCTATGTGTAAGGGAGTAACAAGTTAAAAAAATAATTGACCTGTTGAGACGCATTGCAATGCACCCTGCCAGCTGATGACATCAGAGAAAACTTCATGCCTGCAAGGCTGTTCCTGGCAGTGATGATGTATGTAACTAAGCCATGTCTGCATATTTAAATTAAATACAATAAGTGATTTATACATGAGCAGTCCAAGTGTGGTCTTTAAAACATTTTCTAAACTGAAATCTTGCGCTTTCATGCACAGGACACCAATGATGAGGTGTGAAACGCAGAACTTTGCCTAATTTAGGTTTTGTAGTGGTTGTAATCATCTCACTTTATGCTCCCTCTATATGTTACAAGTTACCTCCATGAAGAGGTATAATGTATTTCTTCATGCACAGTACACAAATGCATCTCCAGTTGGGAGAGAGGAAAGCTCTGGGGACACACTGGAGCAGCCCCCTCCTGCTGCCAATCTGGACGCTGAGAGGCTTTACAGCAGTGGGCGACTGACCATGCTACTAACAGCACCCCAACAGCGCTCACTTACTGCAGAGACAGAACCATGGCTGAGGGGAGAGTCAAGTCTGTCCCTGAGGTGGGAGGCAGCCCATTGAATGCTCTGCAGCCTGAGTCCTCAGAGGTTTTTAAGATGCAAGCAAACACCACCTTGTGCAGCCTGGCCTGGCCACAGTGTAACTAACTGACAGCTTGCTTGCCCATTTTGTCCCAGCCCTTCTACTGCCCCAGAGGGGTGGTTCAGGGCTGCAGGGCTGTTAGCTGTCCCATCTCCTGCCCAGGCCGGTGGCCTGCATCAGAAATGGCGTGGCCAGCAGGATCACAGAAGTGACTGTGCCCCTGTACTTAGCACTGGCGAGGCCACACCTTGAATATTGTGTTCAGTTTTGGGCCCCTCACTATAAGGACACTGAGGTGCTGCAGCACCTCCAGAGACCGGTGAAGGGGCTGGAGATCAAGTCTTATGAGGAGCAGCTGAGGGACCTGGGGTTGTTTAGCGTAGAGAGGATGAGGGGAGACCTTGTAACTGTGTACAACTGCCGAAAGGAGGTTGTAGCAAGGTAGGTGCTCGTGTCTTCTCCCAGGTAACACGTGATAGGACGAGAGGAAACAGCCTCAAGTTGTGTCAGAGGAGATTTAAATTGGATATTAGGAAAAAATTCTTTGGTGAACCACTGGAAAGGGCTGCCCAGGGCAGTGGTGGAGTCTCCATACCTGGAGGGTTTCAAAAACCGCCTGACCGCGGCGCTCCGGGACACGTGTTAGGCTGGACTGGAAGATCTTTTCCAACCTAAAGGACTCAGTGATCCCGGACAAGGGGGGCGGGCCCGGGAGCAGCCGCGCCGCGCGCGAGGCCGGAGGCGGAGAGAGGGGGCCATGCCGGGGCCGCTCCCACCCCTTGTGCGGGGGTGGCGGTGCCGGGCCGGGCAGCGCTCCGGCCCCGCCGCGGCATGGCGGGCGGGCGGTGTTGCAGTGGGGCCGTCGCGCTGCTACTTTCCGCGCTGCTGCTGCTGCTACTGCTGCCCGGCGCGCGGGCGGCTCTCGCAGGTAAAGGCTGCCCCCGGAGCGCCGCCGTGGCGGGGGGCGCGGGGCTGGACGCCACCTGCGGGCCAGGCGGGGGAGGGGGCGGTGCTGGTCGGGCGGGGGGCGCTGGGCTGAGCTGGGCCGGGCGGGGCTGCAGGGCCGAGAGGGGGCGCTGGGCCGAGGGGGGTGCTGGACTGAGGGTGCAGCGCTGAGGGTGCAGCGACGGCTGCGATTCTGTGAGGAGGAGGTGTCCCTTCCGTCAGAGCGCCAGGTCGGTGTGAACCTGAGTCCTGTCCGTCCCTGCGGCAGAGACAGGGGACTTGCCTGGACTTTCTAATAAAAACAAACGTACCCCAAGCAGTGTGGATTAAACCCCTTTTTAATTTTGTTTACCACTATAACTGTAATTGTACTGCGTTCAGCTCTGGGGTCCCCAGCACAGGAAGGACATGGACCTGTTAGAGCGGGTCCAGAGGAGGCCGTGAAGGTGATCAGAGGGCAGGAGCACCTCTACTATGAGCACAGGCTGAGAGAGTTGGGCTTGTTTAGCCTGGAGAAGGCTCCAGGGAGACCTCATAGCGGCCTTCCAGTACCTGAAGGGGCTACAAGAAAGGTGTGTAGGGGGCTCTTTGTCAGGGAGTGAAGGGGCAGGATGAGGGGGAACAATTTTAAGCTGAAAGAGGGTAGATTTAGATTAGATACTAGGAAGAAATTTTTTACTGTGGGGGAGGTGAGGCACCAGAACAGGTTGTCCGGAGAAGCCATGCATGCCTTATACCTGGAGGTAATCAAGGCCGGATAGGATGAGACTATGAGCAACATGATCTAGCAGAAGGTGTCCTGGCCCATGGCAGGAGGGTCTGACACCAGAGGATCTTTAAGATCGCTTCTAAACCAAACCATTCTATGATTCTATGTCACAATGAAAGTGCTAAGGCACTTGCAAAAATATTCCCTGTGCTTCCTTCCCTTGCTTTGGCATGCATGCGAGCTAGCAGTTCCAACGTTCAACGTCAACCAAGCAACAGCGAGTGTCTGGTTTTTGGTATCCAGATTCAACTGTCTTGAATCTGGCTTTTCAGACACACCAGAGGCCTGCAGTTCTTGCTGATGGTGATGTGTGTTAAAGTGCAAGTTGCAGGCAGCCACCAAAACCATGAGGAAAGCAAAAAACTTAAGTTTGAAATATATTTTTCTTCTTCTGATAACATCTCTTCAAGTCAAATATACTTGAGGCATGTGAAGTAATGGTTCGGTCATTCTGAACAACGGTTCCAGCTACGTACCTCAGCAGAGATGAAACATGCAAAAGCTACAAAGTCAGTATTTGTAGAGCATATTAGGGAATTCTCTTTGGAGAGACTGGCATCTCTTCTGGTGGTGCAGTAGTTGAAGTCTTGGGCCTGAATACAAAGCTATGTTACCTAGAAGCAGCTAGAGAAATGGTTTGGTTCTGTGAGACAGCTTTAAACATGTTAGTGTGGAAGGTGAGCCTGTGCAATAGTTGCAGATGTACTCTGTAGTCCCCCATCCTGCCTTTTTTTTCTGGCAGAGGACTGTAAGCTTGTTAAGGAGGTACCTAGAATTTGATACTCTTTCACTAATGTTCTCTCGCTTTTTAATCTGTCTCCACTTGAGCTATAGAGTCACAGTAAACAAGGCTTTTAAAAGTTATTGATATCACAACCATTATTTATATATAGGCTTTGAACACTTGTTTCCATCATTCAAATCGTATCCCCAGGGAGAGTCTTCCTGTTACATTTGTGTTAAAGGACCTATGTATTCCATCTTAGTTACAGAAGAAGCTATTTGGGACTCGAGGCATTTCTCGTTGTTTGCCTAGCATCTAATGCGTGGGGACACTTCATGAGGCTTCAGGCTGTACTTGCAGGTAGCTTGAAAGTATTTTTACTATGTTGGAACTTGTCTTCATCTCAAGATTCCACAACTCCTCTGCCTCTCAGTGGGGCGCCCTGAAAGACTTGTAAATGTGTCATTACTAAAACCACAACTGCTCAGTTTTGAGAACAGGGGGACAAAGGCAGAGTGGGAGGACGAAGTTATACCACGTTGGTTTCTCTGCAGCCCTTAAGTGAGCCCTCACAGAATGTGCTTAATAATCTAATATTAGTGTGGAAAAGTCTGCTCTGCAAGGTTGCTCCTTTTTCACAGAGAGAAACATGCTGCACTCTTAGCCTGAGCTTCTACATTACCAGCCAAAGTAGAGTGTCAGAACTATACCTCAGCTCACTACAATAAGGACATTGAGTTGCTTCAGTGTGTCCAGAGAAGGGCAGTGAAGCTGGTGAAGGAGCTGGAGAACAAGTCCTGAGGGTAGCAACTGAGGGAACTGGAGTTGTTTAGCCTACAGAAAAGGAAGCTGAGGGGAAACATTACTGCTCTCTACTGCTCCCTGAAAGGAGATTGTAGTGATTGTGTTCTCCTCTCTCAAGTAAAAAGTGATATGACAAAAGATCAACATCAGATGGTCCAGGGCATAATGTCCCCTTTTCAAAAGCTATGACACCGGATTCATTTTGAGATCACTCATAACATGGTTTCAGACAGAAGTAGTTCTAAAGGTGTCTGCTCTAGAGAACATGATTCCTATACTGTATTAATATGCTTCTTAGTTTGATGGGTATTGAAGCAGAGATCACGCCATAGGTCCAGGCACCATAGGTCTTGGCCCAAAATCTCATTTAGTGCTGAATCAGTGCTTAGACTGATGTTGGGTTTCTTGTCCCACCTTCAGTGATAGATTCTAACTCTGAAGCGGTTAATGTAAAGCAAAAGCTTTAAGTTCTTATTCTTTTCCAGGAGGTGCATTTGTGTAAGCACCAAACTATTTCCTGGTGGCACACTGTAAAATATTGACTCTGCTAGTTAATTTCTAGTTATTCTAAATTGTACTTACTAATTAATGGATAAGTTTATCATCTTTCTGATGAATTGCTTCCTCCCAAATCCACTGCTTTTCCCCCATGAAAATTTGTCTAATGAAAATTTGATATCTTTAAAAGTTATTTTCAAGTTCCATCAGGAGTCATGAGCTGATTTAGAAATTCACCTATGAAGTTTGGAGGCAGTGTTACAGTGATCATAATGAAACTTTCAAGATGATAACACCTGTGAAAGCTTCAGTTTTCATTTGTTAATTTCTGAGGATCCACACTAATAAAATTGTAGTTAAATATTTTACTTACCAGTTCTGTAGGGTGCAAGAATGTAATGTAGGAAAATGACTGCAGCAGCTTCTTGGAGTCTTGGAGTAACGTGAGGAGAAAGAAACATTTAATCTGTTTCTTGGCTTCCTAGTAAAACTTAGTCCTCACTTACATTGGGGTTTTGTCTCCAGTTCTGTTATTCCAATACGTGCTTTAAAAAGGGAGGTCTTTATTAACCCCACAGTAATAACATTTCTATGTAGAAAAAATGGCATTGATTCTCTTACTATATAGATTTCATGTAACACCTGTAAGGTATATTCCATTTGATGGAATCTTCTTTTATGCTATAAGTAAACTGTTGGGGAAGAATTCCTTTTTTTTTCCTGAACTTGAAACCAGTTTCTCTTTGCACACCAGTGACTATTCCTTTGCAAGATACATGTACCTCAGTAATCTAAAAATCATTCCTTTATTTCTCTGGATACTTACTATAACACACTATTACATCGCATTTGGCTGCAGGGTTTGCTGAAATCTTACTCTTGGGAATGCCAGCTAGAAATTCTATGCAAATATTTACATACTGTTAGTGACTGTTTCATGAAACAACTGGTTAACGAGACCTTTGCCTTGGTAGTCTAATATGCAGAATCTAGTTCAGAGGCTGAATTAAAGCTGCACTTAGTAAGAGTCATCAAAGTATGTTAGATTCAGCAGAGGGACAGCTAATGTAGAGGCAGAAACAATTAAACCTCAAAAGCCCTCTGCAGTTATGCTTAATTTTAGAAAGAACTGTGTTAAGATGAGAAAGTTGTCTCAGAATGAAGCTGGAAGCTGCAAAATACAGATTACCTTATGGCATCCTTAAAGGATTGTGTCCAAACACAGCTGAAAGCAGCATAAACCCTGGCAGATGTGATGTATAAATGGAGAGGCCTGAAAAAAAAAAAAGTCGAATATCAGCTAGCTGAAGGAAGCAAACCTTTTACTAAATCCTCCTTAAATACATCAAGAATGAAAACCATGCAGAGGGTGTGTGCAGCCAGTTGATTCAGTTAGCAGAATAAAAGAAGCACTCAGAAAGGGCATGGCTGCTGAAGAGAAGCTAAACTGCTAGTTGGGAAGATTCCCAAACTGACGTTCCCTTTTCTGGAATAGTGAGAGGGGTTGACCTAAAAATCTCAAGAATGAAATAGCTTACTTGCTAGGGGTAATATCTGATCTCATGCTTTAAACTCCCCCGGAACCTGAACCCTTGGAGACTGACTAAACGAGAATGGCCAGAGGACTGTAAGCTTGACATCCACACTACTCAAATTTATAGATACTGTAACAAAGAATGAAAGATGCAGAGGTAAGCACGGTCACCTTGGGACGAGTCAGTAAGATTTCTTTAAAGACAAGTTCTGTTTTGCAGACCTCTTGGAATTTTCTTAATGGGGATGGGAAATGTGGCTAAGATTTAGAATCCGAAAAGGCTTTACCTAAAGTTCAACGTCAAAGGCTTTTAAGCAGCTAGTGGACAGGAATGTAGAGCTTTGTATGTAAAGTAATGGATTAAAAAAGATAGGAAGAGAGGTGTAAATGATTTTTTTTGTGTGTGTGTGTGTAGGAGGGAAATTACCAGCAGAGTGTTTGAGGATTTGGTCTTGCAATCTGTACTGTTCATGTAGTAAAAACAAAGATGGTAAAGACAGTAGTCAAATGAGAAAGTTTGCTGTTGTTACTGTTCTTCAAGGTAGTAAAGAGGAGAGAAAAGAGTGAAGGATTGCAGGAGGCCTGTACAGAACAGAGTAACTGGTCAACAGGGCTGCAGGGATGGATGGAGTCTGCCAGACGGCAGGAAACCTGTGGGTTTTCTCATCAGAGATGCCAGAGGATGACTCTAACAGAGATGTAAGAGCTTGTCGTAGATGAACATGTTTCCAAAGAGAAGCTAGAGGAATACTTCAGAGAGAAATCCTTTGCATGTTACAAAATAGACTGACTAGGACAAACTCAGGAAAACACTTGAAGCAGAACAGTAATTGGAAGAGTATTTGAAGGAAAGTATTAAATATGATTGCACTGTTCTTACTACTCCCTGTCACCACTGTTGGAGGAAGAATACTGGTAAAGCCATTGGTCTCTTATCCACTTGCTTGGACTGTTGCATGGATACCCAAGATCTGTTTTCATTCATATGTAAATAAGTATATAGAGAGTTAATATGAGGGTTTTTAAAATATATACTTAGCTGTAGATAAGAAAAAGAGATTATTTTTTTTTAGTGTGACTAAATCTCCTGGGTTTTGTCCGTTATTTATTTCAGTATCATTTTATGGTGATAGCTTTGTGGAGTTGAACATGGCAGAAGCAACCTCTCAGATATCCTTACAGTTGCGGTTTCAAACAAGCAAGCCAGATGGATTACTTTTTCTTGCAGCTGGGAAGAAGGATTATTGTTTAATGGAACTACGCTCAGGAAATTTGCAGGTATGGTTTATAACTATAACTAAAAAGATATGTGTAGCCTGTATTGTTTAGTGCTTTTCTTCAAGCTGTTGTCTACAAAATTCTCAGTTTATGTTTAAAAAAACGCGGTAAAATTACATAATATAATCGATAATCTCAAAATATGGTATTTATTTCTTACATTGATAGTTATTGAAACTGATGCTTAAAAACATTTGAGATCTCTGGATCTTAAAATTGAGGTCATGGTGTTCAAATTGTGAGGTTCAGTAAAGGCAAAATTTCAGATGCGATGATGTTATCATCATAGAAATGTTTGGATGCAAATAATAGGTTTTTTTCCTAAGGAACTTCTTGGAAGATCATCTTCACTTGAATTCTTATGGGTTGTTGGTCCTAGCAGAACTGCAGAGCAGTTGATTGGCTCTTCTGCATTTATTCAAGTCATATTTGTGATGCTGAGTAAACCTACACAAAATTTTAGTGGGATTTTATTTTTTGAGTTTTTTTATTTTTATTTTGTGAAGTATGTACTTATTATGAAAAATTATGAAAATTAATCTGTTAACTGTATATTAATATATAATTGCGAAAAATGCCACTTTGGATTTTGATAGTTCAAATTCTCTCTCTTGCAGCTGAGAATTAACTTTGGTGTGGGGGAACGAGTACTGCGTTCTCGGCAAAGATCTCAGCTGAGTGATTTATTTTGGCACCTAATTGAACTACATCATGAACGTGATAATGTCACATTGGTAATTGATAAACAAGATATAACTAGTGCAAAAATGCCTGGAATTCTCTATGAATTAAATATTGATTATGGATTCTACATAGGTGGTGCAAGTAAACTTCATGTTCCCTACCTCGCTGGAGCACCACCCAGTTTCCGAGGATGTATGGATGATATCGTGTTCAATCAACTAGACATTTTGATGCCTCTGAGACCTTCTCCTGGCTTGAAAAATGTCCATGAAATTTCGATGGGATGCAGTGATGAATTCTTTGCAGGTGAAGATGAACCTATTAGCTTCTTCAGTTCTAGATCTTATGTTTCTTTCCCGTCATGGAATGTTGATGATGAGGGAATCTTGGAGTATACTTTGCAAACCTCAGCTGCACGTGGCTTGTTGCTTTATCATCCTGGGCAAGCAGGAGAGTTCATTGCAATGGAAATGGAAGATGGATTAATTAAAGCCTATGTTGGAAAACATAAAAGTAGAACCCAGCTTTCCTCTCGTAGGTCAGTAAGTGATAGTCATTGGCACTACATCAGACTGAAATTTACAGCAGAATATTTGCAGCTGACAGTGGATGAAGAAACTGTGGAAAAATCATTGCCTCCCCACAGTAAGCTGCCACCTCTGAAGGGGTCTCTCTTTGTGGGTGGTGTAGATGACAGCACACGCTTGGAAGTGATTAAGTTAGAGCTAACCTCAGTGTCTGGGAAGTATGATAGAGGAGGATCCTTCAAAGGTTGCTTAAGAGACCTGAAAGCCAACTCAGAGAGGAAATCACTGAAGAATGTTCTGGTAACGAAGGACATTTCAGCTGGATGTGAAATGAAGAGTGCTTTTAATAAAAATCTTTCTTTAGGCATGGCTGTGAAGAGCCCTGCTGTGAAAGCAGCCCCAGCATTTGCCATTTCCCCTGAAAGCTCTGTCTCTCTGAGCAAGGAAAACAAAAGCAACCTTTTAGTTCTAAGTAACTTGGTTGTGCTGGAGGGTGGACAAGCTTCACTTGAATCCAAACATATTAAAGTCAACTTAGACTTTCAAAAATTAGGGATACATCAGTCCCAAATTCTTTTTGAAATAGAGGAACCACCCTCTCATGGAGACTTGAAAGTAGGTGTTGAACCAGTGCAGGAGGTAAATATATTTACTCTGCAGGACCTGTGGCAAGGGAAGGTTCTTTATATTCATGATGGCTCTGAGGATACTTATGATTATTTTAATTTCTCAGTTTCTACCAGCAGTGAGAAGACTGTGCCTCCATATCTACAAGGAGACCAGCAGAGTGTGTTTAGCATTACTGTCACTCCAGTAAACGATGCACCTGAGATTACACTTCCTGAAGGAAACTTGCTTCTTGTCTTAGAGAACTCAAAGAAACGTTTGACTAGTGATCTGATAAAAGTTCTAGATAAGGATACAGATCCTGTAGGTCTCAGTCTTTCAGTGCTTGGAAATTTGAATGCAGATGCAGGATTTTTAGAAAATTCAAAGCATCCTGGAAAAGCTATTACTACTTTTTCTAATGAGGACTTAAGACAAGGCACTATTTTCTTTGTCCACACAGGTGTCAAGAACTCAAGGATTGTTCTAAGGGCGAGTGATGGTGAAAAAGTGAGCAACACTGTTGTGTTACGTGTCATGGCAGTTCCTTTGGATTACAGAGTTGTCAAAAACTCAGGAATAAAACTACTCCAGGGTGCTAGTGCTTTGATCACCTCTAGGCATCTGGCAGTTGAAACAAATGCCAACCTCCAGGAGCTGGAGATAAAGTATGAGATCACAGAGCCACCGCAGTTTGGGGAAGTCCAAAGGCAGCTTTCAAGGGGGGAATGGAAACAAGTCAGCTCTTTTTCTCAACGCTCTGTTCAACGCAGCCGTGTGAAATATTGCAGCACTTTTAAAGAAATTCAGCTGGAGAATATTACTGACCAGTTTAAATTCAAAGTTAGCATAGGAAACATAATTAGTGAAGAGCACGCATTTTCAGTCAAAGTGAAATGGCTAAGGTACAGTTTATTGAAACATGCTCCTCTAGAAATTGAAAAATCAAAAAAGAAATACTTGAATTCAGATAACCTCTTCGCTGTGATTGTGGATCTAGAAATACCTGAAAATGAGCTTCATTTTAAGTTGATGTCTCTACCAAGGAACGGACAAATACTACTTAATGACCAACCTTTGAAAAAAGATTCTGTCTTTAGCCAGAAAGATATTACTGATCAAAAAGTGGCATACGAATTAATCAGCAGATACCATGAAGACAATCATGATTCATTTAGATTTATAATTTCTACAAAGTATCTGGAATCAAATGTATATGACTTTGAAGTCTACATCAAATCAGATTTCAGAAATATTATTTTGACTAATAATGGCCTTACTGTTACTGAAGGTGAAGGAGAGTTAATAACAAGCACAAAATTATTTGTGCGAACACCTGATAGTAAAACTTTCCAATATAAAGTTATACAGTTTCCTAAGCATGGGAAATTAAAACTTATTAATTCTTTAGGCTTATTCGAGAGTAATGACAGTCTCACCACTTTCACTAGCAAAGATATAACTGATAGGAGCCTTATGTACGTGCATGATGATTCTGAGACACCATTTGATGAATTTCTTGTCAGAGCTTCCACTGAAGACTCAGTGAATTGGGGAAACTTTGATCTGGAAGTGGAACCTTTGTCAGTAGAAATCAGATTCAACATTTCTGTCAAGCTGAAGAATGATGAGAAACCCATACGTGTAATTGATAAGATTTTTAATGTAGTGAGAAATGGGCAGCGATTATTAACTTTGGCAGATCTTTGCTATCATGATCCTGATTCTGATTTTGATGATGGACAGTTGCTTTATACTAGACGTGGCATTTCTAATGGGGACTTGGTGCTGACAAATGATACTTTGCACAGAATCTACCAGTTCAAACAAGTGGACCTGGAGCAAAACCAAGTCCTGTTTATACACCATGGTGCAGATTTTGGGCGTTTCGTGCTATTTGTGACAGATGGCAAGCACTATACTTCTTTGCTTCTAGAAGTTAATGCCACTGATCCTTATATTAGGTTGGCAAATAATACAGGTTTGTTGGTTCAAAAAGGAAAAGAGGAAACTGTTACGACAGCTAACCTGAGTGCTCTGACAAACCAAGACATCAGAAATGATCATGAGATTACATATGAGATATTCTCTTTCCCAAAGTATGGAAGAATATGTGTAAATAATCTGCTGATGGGTTCCTTTACTCAACTTGATCTAACAAAGGGGTACGTGACCTACAGGCATGATGACAGCAACAACATTATTGACACATTTAACTTTACGGTCCATGCTGGAGATGTCCATCTGGATGCTGGAGTGCACATTCGCATATATTTGGAAAGTCAACAATGGCCACCAAGGATTGTGAACAAGAACAATCTCTTAGTTGAAGAAGGAAAACCAGTTAAAATCAGTAAAGGAAAACTACAAGTAAGTTAGCTGTGTTGTCCATTTCTCCAGTCTTGTAATAGATTTTCATCACTGCTTGCTCAGCTGTTGCGATGTCTTTAGTCTCACTGTCTTCTCCTCTTTAACTCCTCCTGGTTTTCACTAATGTGACTGTATTACGGATGCTTAATTTTGGAGAGAGTGACACCAGCAAGCTTCCATTTCTAGAAGGGAAAATGAGTTATGTTAAAAGAAAAAGACTGCCCATAGTCTTTGACTCCAGATGCTGCTCTTACATGTTTTTTTCCAGTTATGACAATTGTTTGTTCGTGTATCATTCTTTAGATGAGCTGCTGAGAAATGCCAAAGCAGAAGAGGTTTTGTTTTGTTTAGTTTGGAGCTAGCCCAATTAACACTGAGGATTACATCCAAAATTTTAGAAATAACAAGTCACAAACTTGGGGTTGTTTCTCTTGGGTTAATACTGTCCTCTGCAATGTTTGTCCTCTGGCAGCGCAGTACTGTGCTGCTGGAATTCTTCTTTCAGGCAGAGATCTGCAGTTCTTGGGCTTTTGGTTAATTCCGCAGTGAGTTCCTTTTCAGAATTTACAAAACATATTCGGGGTTACAGAACACTCCCATGCCACGTTCATTTAACTTATCTGTTTAAAGTATTGTATAAGGAATTTCCAGATAAACAGTGTAACCTGAATAAGGAATGCCAGTTAATTAGGTAGACAGTCCCAGGATTAAAAGTGAAAAGTTGAGAAGATAATTAAAGAGTTTCTCCTGTTTCTGTTTAAATAATGTTGGGGTGTGTTTTTTAAATTTAAGGTTGTTCATGAAAACAGTTCTCCATCTGAGATTGTGTTCACAGTAAGGCAGCTTCCAGTATGTGGATACATTCGGAAGTTTTCCTCGGAAGACGGTTATCTTGGTACTGATCAAAGGCCAGTTCTGAGCTTCACACAGCAAGATGTTGACGAGGGCAAAGTTCAGTATGTGCAGACAGTTTCTGACCAACTAGATGACCGTTTTTCACTGGATGTGACCAATGGTATCCAAACAGTGAGTGAAGTAGAGATCTCTGTAGATATCATTCCCAGAATGATTCCACTGGAAGTACAGAACTTCACAGTAAGTGAAGGGGGCTCAAAAGTCCTGGTGGAAGACTACCTAAAAATTCCTAGTAGACACTTTGCAGGACTCAACTGTGAATTTATATTAATTGAGCAACCGAAACATGGTTATGTTGAAAACTCCCGTGTTCCTGGAATAAAGTTAACCACATTTACCGGAAAACAGGTAATGCATTTCGTTCTGCTTTGCTGTAGTCACAATTAATCCTTTGTATTGCTAAAAGCTAATTTTTGCCTAGTGGGATGATTTTTTGGGGAGGTGGTATGGTGCTTGAGTTTAAGCTTTAGCCTGGCTTTTTACTGAGCATCTTTCTGCATTCGCTAGCTGATTGTTTGGAGAGTGAGGGAGTGAATGACATCGCTTCCTTCCGTGCCACTGGTCACACACACAAGTGTACTATAATCACAGTAGACTGATGGAGCTCTTTTACTCAGGCAAAGTTGTTAATATTCTGGAGACCTAAGACAGACAGACTGCCTACATTTTGAAAAGACCAGAGGAAATTGTATGTAGAGTGAACAAGGAGTAAAGTGGAAAAAAAAATTTTTTTAGGTCATGCCATTGCTCACTGAGAGCCAGTATATGCTTAAGAAGCTGGTTTTCATTCTTCTAGCTCTAAGAAGCAAAACTGTCACATAAGTCACTATCTACTAATATTATGTTCAGTTTATAGTTTCCGGGAACATAGTGACAAATACAGAGCAGTTGGACTTTCAGTTTTCCCTTCAATAGAAAGGGGACATGCCGTGACTAGCAAAATAATGTATTCTGGCTACAGGAGTGGAGAGATGAGCTGTAAAATTTGCTGTTGTTGACAAAAGAGAGATAAAGGTACAGATCAGATCTGCGCATAAATAAAGTCTTACAAGTCTTAAAAGCTGAGGCAAAAAATGCGGAGAGACATGACTAAATTGAATTTTTTTTTCTTTTAGCTTCTTTCATTTTTCAGGTTGTTATATTTTTCAGGTGGAACAACAATTAATCTACTATGTTCATGATGACAGCGAGGAACTGATGGACAATTTTACTGTGATAGTCAATAACACGGAATTGTGGAAACAAAGTTTGCCCCAAACTGTATTTGTAACAGTTACTGCAGTAAATGATGAAGCTCCTGTTGTAAAAGTTAACAGAATTCTTCAGGTGTGTTTGTCAGCATTTTGAAATTTTAAAATCAATACCATTTAATGTACCTTCATTAACAAAGTATTAGGTTTGTATCTGATGGGTTAGTAGTATAAGTGGTGATCCTGGGATTTAAATAAATTAGTGTGAATGAAAGAAGGCATTGTATGGGTAATGTTTCTTTAGGGAAAATCTAGTCATCATGAAGAATGTTTTGTGCTCTTGCAATGTAAAGTTTAGAAGACTGACTGAGCTTTCTCTTAATCTTAAACACAGGGCCTGGGTGGGATGGCTTGCACCTGGATCACTGCTGCTATTTAGTGTTTTTTGCCGTAACATCATGAGGTCTGTTAGTTCACAGCATGGCTTAGAGAAACTCAAAGAGTGGTGGTGGTAAGGATGTCTTTGCACAGCCTTCAGACCCTGTGCCTCTTGCCATTAAGTGGGGTCAGACCTGCTGAGGTGCTGTCTGCTTCTGTCTGGATCCCCAGTGGGATGGGACAAGAGAAGAAAGCAGCTTTAAGAGAGTAGCATTCTCACTGGCAGTACATTAGAGCATTGTCTATGTATTGGGTGTTTGTGATACAAAACAGGAATGTTCTATTCTTCAAAAGTTCCTGATAAGAATACAGATCAGTCTGTGAAAATCTAGGCTGTTACAGGTCATAAAAATGTTAGTGCACACACTGAAGCTGTTACTATGTGATGCTGTGAGCTAAAAAAAAAGGCATGCTGACCCGTGTCTAACTCTGCCCCACCCAGGTTCCTGAAGAAAAATTTAAAATTGTTCACTGACGATTCCTTTTGCCTTTTGCTCTTAATAACCATAGCTGACTTCTTTATCGTTCAGTCTTGAACAAAAAAAGTAACTACTATCACTTAGGTTTGAGTTATTTATTTATTTATTTATTTATTTGTAGGTTTGTTATGTGTGCTACAGTAGCACTCCCTAACCATGATCAATTTATTATGGACACTGTGCCCATGTAATACAAAAAGTTCCTGCATGTAAAGGCTTTCAATCTGAGATCTGATGAGTAAAAACAAATAAGGGGACTCTGAAAAGCAGAATGAAATGGATATAGGTCAGCTAATAAACCTGTGGTTACAGTAAACCAGCCAAGAGGCATCAAGACGGAGAAGGTATTTAGGAATAGGTTTGAAAGAAGTTCAACAGGGTATTTTGTGGCTGCTTCATCCTCTGTGCTGTATGATGCAGTTTGCAAATTTGTGACACTTAAAATGTGATTAATTTTACGTATTTAGTTGTGCGCTGTGGGAGGGGAATGGATTACTATAAAGATGATAATAACCTGTATATTTAGCCTTTTCCAGTGAGAAAAGACTTAACATTTAAAGTGTTAGTGGTGGTATTGTGCAGCTTCACAGTGACAGCAGGTAATCTGTGATAGCTGGGAGATGTGCACAACACAAGACTCCCTGTCTGCTAGCCCAAAGGCACACTCCACAAATATTTGAATGGAACAGAGTAAAGCCTTCCTTGATTAAAGTAATTCGTAGAATTTTGGTTGGAAAAGACCTCTGAGGTCATCGTGTCCAACCATACCTGCCCCCTTACTAAACCATTACTTGAGCACCTCATCTACCGATCTTTTACATACTTCCAAGGATGTTGGCTCAACCACCTCCTTGGGCAGCCGGTTCCAGTGCTTGCTAACCCTTTTGATGAAGAAATTTTTCCTGTTATCTAATCTGAACTTCCCCTGGTGCAACTTGAGGCCATTTCCTCTTGTGCTATCAGTAATTACAGTGGTACTCTACAGACATCATCACAGCATGCAGTAATGCTTGTCCAGTCGCAGGTGAGAGGGATATTTGTCCAGTCAGAAATTTTTCTGGTGCATTGGCTGGCATTGAACTGCAGTCGGTTAACAGAACTGAGGCCATGCAGTGCACTGTGGTGAAGCATATAGACTTTTCTAAAAATATCTGTAAGTCTAGGCTTCCCAAGAACAATGATAGCACAGCTCAACCTAACCAAAGTTGGTCCTCTCTGCGGGGGAGGCAGTTTGCATACCTAGAGCCAGTATACACTGCTTTCGTGCCTTTGTTTTTTCTGGTTGTGCATAAGCCATTGCTGAGAAATAGCATTTATTTTTGTCATGAGTGGGTACTAATTTGCACAATTGTGTTAGATTAATATACAGACTGAAACAAAGGTGACACTTGAATTATATACTGGGACGAATATGCTGAGATGATGCTTCTTCAAAGCAAACTTGCACATCCGAAGTAGATGGAATAAAGTGGATTTTTCTTAGTCCTGCTAAATATTGAGATGAGCTAGGCATTCCTCTGTAGGGTGATACTTGCTGGGCCCATGTTCCAACTAAGCAGTCTGTGCTCCACAAGGACACAGTTAATAGTGATTGTTAAGTAATAAACAATGTTTTGCTTTAAAAAGACTATAGCTCTTTTTATCTTTTAAAAGATTGAAAATTCACAAAATGTGCAAAAGTATAAACTGAAGGACCACTACAGTGAAAACTGAGGTCCAGTAGGACCATTTAAGCTGAAGTTTAGCACCTCAGAAATTTTGCAGATCTCAATATAAAAATATTAAGAGTTAGAAAGTACTGCTGAATGACTGAAAAATAGGTTAGAGTATGGTATCTGCTGTTGTGAAGAGCTGCATTACATGGCCAATGAATATGGAATCATAGAATCACAGAATGCTTTGTGTTGGAAGGGATCTTTATACGCCATCTAGTCTGACCTCCCTGCAGGAGAAGAGACATTTTTAACTAGATCAGGTTGCTCAGAGCCCCATCCAGCTTGACTTTGAACACCTCCAGGGATGGGGCCTCTACTACTTCCTTGGGTCACTGTGTTTCACCACCCTCATTGTAAAAAATTTCTTCCTTATATTCAGTCTAAGTCTACCCTCCCTTACTTTAAAACCATTATTCCTTGTTCTGTCACAGCAGACCTTGCTAAAAAGCGTGTTGCTATCTTTCCTGTAGTCCCCCTTTAAGTAAAGCACTGTAAATACTGGATATGTGAAAGCTAATGTTGGCTTTTGTTATGGGGCCTCTGGCCAAATACAAGAAACTGTTGAACATGCGCACATATGCTGAATGTGTCCTTCAACTCCATTTTTCTAACTTCTGAGGCATCATAGCATTCCTTCTTCAAAGAACCTTGTCTGTTGTTATGAGGGTTGTGAGCACCATCAAGGTTATGATCACCATGGAACAGGTTTCAGGAAGAAAAACAACCAAACTGTTGGGGAATTGTTTCTGTTTTTTTTCTAGGAAGTAAGTGAAATTCTTAGGGAATTGGATTTGTTTGGGTTTTTTTTTTTTTTTTGGTTGAGAATTTATGACATGCTGCAATATTTGCATTAGCATAGTGTATGAGATACAGAAAGTTCTACTGTCCTCAGATCTTCTGTAATGTATGCTGGCATTTAATTTAAAGCCTTTCCATTGAAACGGTAAGTGCAGGAGGGATGTTTGTTTAGGAACTATTCAGCATTTTGGGTATACTTTGCTAGTATTTTCACATGTTCTATGGTATTTTATTTCTATGGTTGGAATGGGGAAAGGAAATAGGATATTTTATTAAGTAATTCACTATCTGGCATTATTTTCTGCGCTTATCGGGCTAGTGATGCTGTCAGATGACTGTATCCTCCTGTTGCCACAAGAGGGCTGTATACTTCTAGGATTAGAAAAAAAAAAAAACAAATTCAGACATTGATTTTTTTTTCTTTAAAATCACTCACTTACGTACTAGAGTGTTAAAATGGCTGTGAATATAAAAAGTCTGGTAGGATATGTGGCATGTAAGGAGATAATGATAAGCCAAATGCTGTACATAGAGCAGAATGGATTATTTCCCAGTGGGCAGGGTGATTAACCTTTTTTTGGACAATGCCTGTGAAATGTGTTTGTCACATACAAAATTAGTATAATAGTACATCCTGGAAGCTCACATACAGTTTTCATGATGCTTTTCAAGGAAGACTTGATCACAGATGTGAAAAATAGGGCACTTGTACAGTATTTGCGGTATTCTGGGTGTCCACTTCTCTACAGCACTTTTTGGATCTTGGATCTCCTTGGATCTCCTTTCATTCCTCAAGGATCATGTTGGAGGTCATGGAGAACCTCAGCATGTACAGTACTTTAAAAAGCATTGTGTACTGCAACAATAGAAGTAAACACTGGTATTGTGACAAAAAGCTCCGTTTTTCTTTTAGTAAGAGAAAAACATTTGAAACTTTTGGACATTTGTGAGTTGCTTGTCATCAGATGTTTGCATAGTCCTTTCTTATGTTGTTGCATGTTCTGTATGTGACCTTTTATTTTCTGTGTAGAATAATCTGAATCAGGTGCTACTGAGATGAGTTGAAGTGTCTCAATACAAACCCAGTGATGCCGATGTGCTTGTTTGATGCCTTTTCATATGTCAGCCTTTGCTATGTTCACGCAGGTGGCGTCTTATATCAAATTTCAACAGTAGCAATTACTTGACAGAGAAATACGTATTTCAAGGGAGAAAATAGCTATTTTCTGGTTGCAAGATATTTTCTATTGCAAAATGTAACACAACTTCTTTTAAAAACTTCTAATTAGAAAACAACATATAGTTTCCTTTTAGTATCCCTTTCTCCATGGCACATATTTTGTAGTGTAGTCTGAAATTTTTCCTCTGTTGAAGTGTCATGGCAAATATCCCAGTAGCTTTAAAAGGTTTTCTTCCTTGGTTTTAAATAAAAGTAAAGTTAATACTTATGGTAATATCTGTGATTGCTGATTTTTGGTTTTGAGAGACGTAAAATGCCCTTTGTTAAGGACCATATTTCCTATTCTAGTATTTGGTGTGATGTTCTTACTAGATTTTTAAGTGTACTAAGACCACAGGAGAACAGGAAGGAGTGATGCAGTTTTGAAGCTCAAGCTGAGGTTTTTAAAGGCTCAGGCTCTCAAGATTATACACTATATAAAACGTGCATGAAAAGAGTTGGTATTGATATATTGAATATTTAGGGTTTTAGTTTCATGTTGAGATAAATGTGTTGTACTTTGTTAGTATTTTTGTCCATAATTCCAGATAAATACAACAAAGAGGAAGAGTAAGATAAGCTGGTAGTTATCGTTTCCAAACAAGAAATTATCTAGTTAGATATGGGTGAAGCTCAGATAGCAGTCCTTTCTGCTTAAAAAAAAGATCCTGCAGTTTGTACTTATCTTCAGCTAAAAAAGTGGCATTTAGATTTACTAGAATTCAGTAGGTGGGTTCTATACCATTTTCCCAAATACTAGTTGGTTATTTCGTCTGGAAGCATAACCTTGCAAAGTGCTAAGCAGCTGTTGGAAGTGTTGATTCCTTGATCTCCCACTGGACTGAGCACTCTGGGTTGTTCAGTGCACTAAAATGGGCCCTTAAGTGCCTGTTGTTAGAAGGAAATAATGCAGCTACAAGAAGTGTTCCATTTGTGTTAGAAATTATGCTGTTCCCAGGCTGGTTTTTTTTTTTTTTTTCTGCTGGTGAAAGTAGAGCATATCGAATGCCTCACCTGCTGTTAAATACGCAACACTAATACTCATATGTGTGTGTTGGAAAGGAGCTCCTTGACAAAGTTATCAAAATGCAATTTTATTGTGTTTGTAAGAGTTTATATAGTGCCTGACAAATAGAACACTTGTGCTGCAGCTGTCTAAAACTCAAACTAGTATAGGGCGTATTTACTTCCATTATTTCATGGTCTTGTTTTTTCAAAACGGTTTGCCAGCATTAACTGTTCCCATCCATGGTCAGAGGTTTGGATAGGCACTGAGGAAACCTGTCATAGCTGGTAGTGTTGCACAGCATGGATCTTTATTCTTTATTTTTATTTGAAGGTTTTCCCCTCCTCTTTCCTGATTTTCTTTTGTTTGCATTTTCTTTTTTTTTTTTTTTATTATTTTTGCTTTTCTAGGTCTGGGTGGGTTCAGTCACAGAAATAACTATTGATGACCTCTGTGCAGAGGACAAGGATTCCTCACCAGCCGAACTGATGTATTCCATTACTCCACCTAGCAATGGGCACGTGGCTCTGAAGTCTTCTCCAAACAAGAGCATTCTTAGTTTTACCCAGGCTCATATAATTGAAGGGCAGCTGGTGTTTGCACATAATGGTATGTGGTTTCAAAAATGCAACGTCTGTTAGCAAATTACTGCTGCAGTTCAGTATATGTCTTTGTAAGCCTTTGAAAATCTCCTTGCAATGTCACCAGAATTTCTGAGCAGCAGTTATGTGGTACATTACCTCACAAACTAAACAGAAAATGGTCTCATGACTACTTAAATGTGTGCTCACCAAGAAAGGATAGTGTGTTAGTCGTGCCTGCCTTCTCTCTGAATGCAAGTTTGCAGTTGGGGAATCGCATTCAGAGATATGAAGTCCATTTTTTTGACCATTGTCATTGAGAATCATCTGAAGCCTTTCTGTCTTGCAACAGTACAGAGCTATTTATGGACCAACAGTCTCTCAGATACCTGCCGTAGTGTAGTTGTGTTCCTGAGCAGTTCTGGGCAATGAAGTTGTGGTTCATCTGGGTCATGTCAGCCTCTCTTTCATGCTGTGAAGGAATTCAACTAACTATTTACTCTTTCTGCCAGTGGCCAGAGCTGGAGATTGGATTAGCTGTGCTGCTGCTACAGAGAGAATGTGTGGGCAATAAAAAAAGAAATCAGAGCAGCTTCATGCATCCTTAAGTTGCAGTGCTGGGGATCTACAGGAATGAAGATCCCAGCAGGGTTCCAGACAGTGGAAGAGGTGGGGCTTTTAGAGGGCCATAGTTGCTTTTCTCCTGCTTCAGCTCTATTATCATGTTGCCTCAGCTGAAAGAAGAAGGAGACGCTGAGGAAGAAATAAACCAGTTATGGGGAAATAGACACAAGAGGTACAGCACTCTCTTCACGGCTCTGAGGCAGGCTGGAATTATTTCCAGCGCTCCCTTGGGTGCAGCAGTCAGTCCAGGTCTGTGTGCTGTGTCTTCAGGAGGCTCTGTGCAGGTTCTTTGACTTCTGATGGACTGTTTGCAAAGTGCGGTGTTGCTGAAATTGCTTTACAAACAGCTGGTGGTTAGCTGTATCATTCCTGCTTAGATAATTTGGTCCGGAAGTGAAAGGTCAAGAGCATGGCAAAAATGAGCCAAGCTGTTTAAATTGTTCCAAGGGAGACTTTGACATGTAAAAACCCCTATGGTGTAAGGACAGAGGTAGTCTCAGTTAAGAGATAATGAATCCAGACTGTGTTCTGGAAAGGCCAAATGCACATCTGTAGCCTTAGGGAATGAGTTTTGATTAATAAAAATAAAAAGCACCTCAAATTCCATTTTGCAGTGAGTGGGAGTGTGGGTTGGTTGTACAGTAAATTTGAAATGTAAAATCACTCAGTCATGTCAGCTCTTGCAGCTGCTCGGTCTCTGCCATCCACTCAGTCTCATGGCCTCCAGCATTTCAGAAAGTGGTTTGGACATTTTGCTTCTTTTCCTTTCTCAGTCTGTGATTTTCTTTCCTCCTTTATCTTGAACTGTTGCTAGAGTTGTACTTGTTACTCTCATCTGCTTGCTCCCAACTTTGTCTTGGAGCCTCTTCTTATCTGATTGCTCTCGTGGCTTTTTATCCCTTTTCTCTTCAGCTGCTTTGTCCCTCGTCTTCCGTTCTCTAGTGTGTGCTGGTTTTTTTGGCTCTTCCTGGGACGTCCCCCCACTTTTATGTTCTCCACAGCCTTGCATCTACAGTTCCTACTCACCGTAGCTTGTCCAAGGGGAAGAGCTGCATCTTCTTGGCTCAGGCAGCTCTTCCATCCCCTGGATGCTCCTCATGGCACGACAGGTCTATTACATCAGTACATGGCTGTGTCTCTCCATCCTCATGGTCTTTTATACTGCCACAGAAAGCACTACCATGCTTTGGTTTTAAGCTTCTAGCAATAGACTTCATAAAATTTTCACTCGGTCTTTGATCAGACTTGGAGGCTACATTATGCTGCTTATTCTGTGCTGTGAATTGCAAATCTCCCCCTTTGTTCTCATGTTTTCCCCTTACATTTTGTGTTTTTCCTCTATAATTCCCGATCGTTCTGTCACCAGTGTAAACACAGAACCAGGCTATATCTTTCCTTTTCTCTATTCCTCTTTCAGTGCGAGAATTCCTTCCCTTTCCCACTCTCCCTTCACTCCAGGGTCCTCCCATCCTACTTTCACAGTATGGGGTCTGCCATTAAATCCTGCCAGTGTTTTCCTCAGGGCTGTACTGAATTGAATTCTTGTTGGATCTCAAGACTCAGTGCACTCTTTCTGGTGTCCTTTCTATCACCTCTGATCAGATATACCTTTAAAATTTAATTACAATAAAATAATACATGCTCCACCTAAGTAACACTTCAGGTTTTAGTTCTGTTCCCAAGACTGCCAGTGACAAGATGTCTGTATCGATCAGGAGGTTGATCTGCATTAGCAAAAAAATCAAGTGAAGCTAAGTAAGCCTTTTTTTTCCAACCTGAGGCAAATAGTAGACTTCTCTTGCCGTTTTAAATATGCAACTGTTTGTATGTTTTTGTCAAGAAAAACCATCAGAGAATAAAATCCTTTAAAATAAAAACAATACGACCTAATCTTCAGAGCTGCTTCAGTGCCTGAATGGATATAAGAGCATTGCCTAGGAGAGTTGTTAACTATTATCTCAGAACCCACATTTGATTCTTGTGATATATTAATTTATCAGTTCTCCTTGCCCTAATTATCTTTAAGTGAAAGCATATGGCTCCCTCTCATGTTCAGGATATATGTTCATGTAGCAGTATATTACAGCGAAATTGAACAAATGGAGAAGAAGGGAAGTGGTAACTGTTTGAAACAGTTACTGTTTCAATTTTTAATTCTCTTTCTACCTAATTAGTCTGGGAGCCTCTACTTAAAGCAGTAACTCAGTTCCAAGAGAGGTATTTTTACAAGAATCCACTCAGACTCCTGGAGGTATTTTGCTATCACTTGTGCCAAAGGTCCTGAGATTAAAGAAAAAATGTGCGTTTATTATGCGTACACATAACCTCTGAAGTAGATAAAGCTGTGACAACATACCCTCTTCAGCAAAGCTGTAGTGGAGTGAAAAGGCAAAGGGAAACAGCCTGAAAGCTGCTCAGTCTTTTAAATGTAAATCAAAATAAAAGAACATTCTAGTTGTTTTTCTCCCCAAATTCCTTCTTTGCCAGAGTGTGACTGCTTAAGTGCTTGGGCCCTCCTAAGACATAAAAAGTATAGGAAATCTGGGAGTCATCGTCTCCCTGAGTTTAACTTGGTTTCAGCTCTGCTGGGGTCAGTGAAAAATAAAGGAAGGGGCAGTGCTGATATACATCTAAGGGATGCCTGGACTTCAGTGTAAGCAACAACCAGTAGTTTTTCCTTGGGAAGGTGTTCTCTGCAGTATTAATTTATTTAATTCTAATTAAGATAGGAAGGTAATCACAAATTGCTTCATAATAACTTTGGATATATTTCACAGTAACCAAGAGCAAAAGGTGTCCAGTGGATGTTTGTATGTTTTTGGGTGACAAACACTATATGACAAGAATAAATTTGTGGGTTTGTTTTCTACAGGAGCAATGTCTGGAGGATTCAACTTTCAAGTAACAGATGGTTTGAACTTTGCCTCTCAGCAGATTTTCAGCATCACGGCTCAGATGCTGGTGATTAGCCTTGAAGTGAACAGAGGCCTCGGAGTCTTCCCAGGTCTGATTTTAGAGATTATCATGATTTCATTCACTTGGAAAAAATGCATGTATACAGTTATTTGTCAGATAGCAAACTGGCTGAGCTGTAGAAAACTGTACCTGGGAACGTCTTATCTGTCTGATCTTTAAAAGAACAGTTATGTTTTCTTAAACAACATGGTACTTTATTGTTTTGTACTCTTAATTTTTTGTTATGCGCATGTGCTTGGAATCATGAAAATGGTGAGTGAAATATATAAGCACAGTATGACAATAACGTTGTCTGCCTAAGGTCTGAACATTCCCCATTCAAAATTGTTTAAAAGCTCTATATGATATTCAGATATTTAAAGTTGTCTTAGCTAGTTTTGCCTGGTAAAAGCAAGAGTGAAGCTTGTGTCCACGGGATTGAATAGCACATGTATTGCCATATTGCTAGTTTGCTTTTTTAGTGTTTGAGCTGAGTTATGGAGAGCAGCACACACTGAGGAATCAGAAGGACTGAAAACTTAGATTAATATTTGGGCATTTGGAATGAGTTGGATCAGTAGCTGAGTATATTTTTAATGAATCCTGGTCCCACAGGAGCTGATGTCTAAAGGGGGTCTCACCAGAGCCATTTACTACATTGCATTGGCAAGAGTAATCCCTCGTTGAGTTAGTAATCTAACATTAATTGCAGAATTAAAGGAGAAATGAAGATTAGTCTCTCAGCAATGTCTGACATCACACTTTTGTTTGTGCTACTGTTGTTTTGCTCTGAAAACTATCTGTGCAGCCAGAGAGGGATTGCAAATTGGTACAGCTCTGTAGTTATTAATCTGTAGCTTGATTTATTAAATTGATAAATAAGAGGAGGACTCCATGTTTTTAAACTTCATTAATATAAGCTGCATAAACAAAGGCTTGCAACAAAAACCACTTAAACACAGGCAACAAAAAATGAGATTGTAGCAGCATGATCTTCTAATTCAATTGATATAAATGGGATTCTCTTAAATCCACTTACGAAACTTATTAACCTGTGATTTTGGTGTGTAAGGTTGCTTCAAGGCACAGAAATTTACAGGAATTCTATTGTAAACCAAAGATAATTGTAAGAAAAGGATGTCTCATACTTCCATAGAAGACAAAATCTCTAGACTTTCAGTTCTCTAGTTTGCAAAATACAATATTTCTTCCAGCATTGCAAGCAGTTTTTGTTTAAACCTACATTTTTTCTTGAATTCTGACTTACTTTTGGTTAGTGAAATTCTTTTTTGGTGTCAAAAAGTATTGCTAACTTTTTCACCTGTTCTCTTTCTGATACTTTTGAAAGGTGTTCTGGAGCTGTATGGTCTTTAGCTGTACTTGCTCATTATAAAGTGACTATTTTGACAATGATGGTGCCAGATGCTTAATACACATAAAAACATAGCCAGTGTCCTGTTGTATTTTGTAGCACTGTGGGAAAGGATAATTTTGAGACAATTTGAAGAATCTTCTCTCTAGGGAAGTAAAAATTGAATGTATTTTGAAGAATTTGCTGTATTTTCGTGACTGGGTGTAAAATGTTCTCTCAAGCACATTGTTCTGCAGTTTTATAAGAGCATGTACTGCTGTCTTCTTTTGTTTTGGATAAACCAGATTTGTTTATACAATTTATGGATCTTTTTCTGTTCAACAGAAGCTTCTTTTCTTTGGTGTGCTCAGTAAATTGACTGCTAGCTATAGAAGTTTTTTCTTACGCATAATAGCTACCTACAGTGTGAGGATTTGCTCTCTTCAGGAAAGTAATTGATGAAAGAAAGAATGAACTGCGCGGCTCTTTGAGAAGGAGAGGCAACCTAACTTGTAGGTATTCAGAACCAGAGCTGTCTAAGCAGTCCATGAATGAGATGATTTGTAACTGCTTAGGAGTGATACGCAGAATGCTAATACCGAAGTAATTTCCAAAGCTTAAATGTTGAAAATGGATAGCAAAATTATTAGGTACTGATGATAGCAGCATACTCGTGTCCTATTTATGTGGATTAGCTTGGCTCTACTCCGAATCACCCACTGTTGTTGTGTGCCTTCTTCTGCTACTCTCTTTCTTTCCCCTCTATTTGGGTGGTGTTGCTTTTGCGACCTTTCTGCTTCCATGCTTGGGAACCAGCAGATGGTGTTCTCACTTTCCTTTCCTTCACCCAGTCTGTTGGCTGGCAATTAACCTTCCTCTCGCCATTGAGGTGCCAGACCAGAGCAGAACTACTGTGGAATGCTGAGAAACCATTCTCAAAACTCAAGATAGAAGTGGTGAAGGAGAAGGTTATGTTTGGAGGAGGTTCCCATTTCGCAGGAAAGTGTGAGAGACTTTAAGGTCCATCACCCTAGACTGTATTTTATCCTGTGCTGTGTGGTGAGTGAGATCAGGTCTATTAGGAACAAACAGGGTCTTTGTGGTGCACATCCCATGTGCTCACATTCCTGGACTGTTGTTGTTGTTATAACTTGGTACGGTTACAAACAATAGGAGCAGAAACTTCCATCACTGTTAAAGCAATGAGGCCTGATTTGCCTGAGTAGTTTTTTTGAGAAATAACTGTATTTGTAGATACATGTGGTCTCATTAACTGTTGCTCTCTGTTCTACATTGTTGACCACATCTGCTGTACATACAACACCAGGTCATGATTCACTCTCTGCCTGTCACGCAAAAAAAAGGGAAGAGAGAGGCAGAAAAGGAAGACTTCTTGAATCACATATAATGTGGGACAGTTTTTCTAGACTTGAGGGACTGCTTCACTTTTCAAAGCAGTATGGACACAGAGAGGCATGGAAAGGTAAAAAGGGCAAAATAGGCAAAGACAGATGATCTCATTTCATTATAACAACTCTATTTCAAAGTAGATGTTATTCGTACCAGGCCACAACTACATGTAAACAGGCACTATCCTGACATTACTAACGGCTTACAAAACATCCCCTTTCCTCAGTTTGCTTGTCATATTTTTTCTACTTAATATTAAAGCAGGAATATGTTATTTTATATTATTCCTGTATAAACAGTATGGTTTATTGAAGATGGATTGATAATTCAGACTTCAAGGATATATACATCAAGGAAGTGAAATTATGTATTCATACCTATAAAAGTGTGTAGCTCAAGAAAAAAAGAAAATGTAAAATGGAGGCAGAAGTAGTGGCAGGGAGAATAGGATTATGGGAATCTCTTGCTCCTCTAAAAGCATCATTAAACATGGGATTTAGTTTACCGAGTGTGTGCCATGAAACAGTATATCAAAAAAAATTTAAATAAAACTTTGTCTTTTAGGAAATTACTAGGTTTGGTTTTGCCACAGCTATGTCAAAAATGGTCTTGGTTTGACTAAGTGCCAGAAAGCTCTTCATACTTTTCATCATTTTTAACCCAGAAGGTACTTGCTAGTGTGGTGCTGTGCATTAAAAGGATTTTGTTACCCCTCAGTCTCCATCCATCTTTAATAATACATTATTTCAGTTCAGGCCCTTATTTCTGTTGTGTGATGTTCTTCCTAGGTTGTTTAATTTAGTGTTTATTTTTAGATTTCATTTCATGAAAATCATCTTCCATGTTGCTAAAGCTAAAGTGTGGTTCAAGCTTCTGGTAGTAATTGATTTTGGTTTGTGTGTTTCATAGGAACTTTGCTGTGTTAAGGCTTCTACCTGCCAAATCACCCTGCTTCTGTTGGTAATGGGGAGTACCAAAAACACTAGCAATTGTGACTTCTGCTGGAGTTTGTATTCAGTTCCAGACATGTAATATAGGAACAAGGCTTCTTACACATACTGTGTCCCTTACTTTGGGTTGTTTTTGCAGAAGATAGTGTTTAGTGATTGCATGTGCTAAAGAGAACTGCATTTTTTTCATTTGTGAAACAAAGGAACATCCTGCTGATGGCCCTTTTGATTGAAAAAGGTGTGGAAGAGTTGAAACTAGAAGGTAATTAGAAAAAGGCTAAACTTGCTGATCTAATAAAACATTATTAAAATGCTAAGTAGAATACCTTGATAAGAGGGTGAGTTGTGCATACGAAACTTACTCTTTGGGAAAAATTGCTATTGCAAATCTATGTTACCTATAATTGACATTTTTTAGGTTCCAGGAAACCTATTTCACAACATGATCTGAAAGCTGCAACCAATGATGTGACCAATGCAGGAAACAGAACTATAACATTTATGATTGTAACTTCCCCAAAACTTGGAAGGCTGATCAAAGTAAATTCTGATAATACCACTCAGGAAACCATCCATTTTACACAGGCTATGGTAAGCATTTACTTTATAAGAACTGGTTCAGGAGTAGTTTGTTACCTCAAAGGGCATCAAAGTTGGTTTTTCTTTGTCTGATCCATTTGTATCTGTTAAGTAACCAGGCATACGTGATCCATCAGTGCAAATCGCCCAGATTTGCTATGTCATTAAGTGTCTGGCATCTAGTTATAAAGGCAAGAGGAGCCTTTGTTCCCCTCTGCTTGGATACTAGCAGGGTCTTGGCAATTTCCACTGTTTTGCTTGTAGCACTATTTTTCAAGAAGATATATTCTGTTGCCATTAACCAGCAATCCGAGGTTGGAGGACTTCAGTTCTTGGCAGAAGGAGTAGCCTTTTGCTCTGTGAAAAGCCCAAGTATCAAATTCATTTCAACTGCACACAGACCTCCTTGGGGTATCCCCAAGAGGACTTTTATTGACTTGATTGGCTGTGATATTAAGTGTTTAAAGAATCTTTAATGTGATACAAGATCTAGTACTTGAATGACTAAAACGTGGCAGCTCATGTAACTTGATGGAAAACATTTTTTTGCAACTGCAAATAGATCACTTATGTCTGTGTGCAGAATCTAAGTGTAACTGTGTGCTCTGTGTGCAGCAAGTTATTCTCAGAATTTCTAAGCAGGGAATATAAAGTCTCTGACTTGGCTGAAGGAAAAATTAAGAGATTATTTGTCTTAATCTATGTTTACATATTTTAAAAGTGGCTGTTTGATATAGTATCTGAAGGAAGGAGAAAAATCTATTGGACAGAAATTGAAAATGGCCAATGAAACCTTGAAAAAATGTTGACATTTTTATTAGTTGTCATCAGACTTTGAAACAACCTGATCAAGGATTATTGTGGAATGAATCTCCACTTGAACTTCATAAATCAAGATGAAAACAGAATGTTTCTTTTGAAACTATGTTCTAATCCTAATATGTTATTAGTCTTGTTGCAATTGTTGCTGAATTTTGTCTTACATTATGAGGGAGATGAACTGTATAATGACACTGTTCCCATCTGTTCCTAAAACACATGATTTTTGTGAGCATTAGGTGAAACAGTTAAGCATGTCAGACAAAATCTATTAGCTAAGGTTTTGAAATTTTACTCCTTTTGCCTATGGATATTATCTTTACGTATGTTTATCAGACAATGCTATGTCAGAATATGCCACTTATTCTCTATAGCTTTAGTTCTTACTAAAGTATAACTAACTTTCCTTTCAACTTTGTAAATTGAGTAAGGATTTGAGCTGTAACATTGCATATGCTTTTCTTCTCTGTCGGAGATATTTGTATTGGCCATTTTCACTTAAGACAAATAGAGATAAGTGCCTTATTGCAGGCAGAATTGAAGTATCCTAACCAACTTGCTGTTTGTTCTGGTAGAGAATGAGGAATAAGGGAAAGAAGAGAGAGTCTAAGTAAACTTTTACTGTCTGGCATGTTGTAGCCACATGAGGTTAAATACCAGTGAGAAAATGATCTTGATATTACAGGCATTGTGTTTTCTACATGCAATGGAAATATGAGACATTCAGATTCTGTTTGGTAATAGGCTTGTAAATCTGATTTGAATTGAAAATATTCTGCATTAGTTTAGTTATTTGGGTTTTCATTGACTTCATTCTGTATTGTGAAATTGGAAATTTTATTTCTGAAAACTACTATGCAGCTAGCTTGTACAAGTAGTTTGCATTTTTACTGTGGCACTGAACTCTTCCCTGTGGCCTGTGGTTTGTTGCTTCAGTGCCAAAGGAACAAAGGAAAAAAAAGAATTAAATGACTATGGCATTCCAAGAATTTTTTTCACAGACAGTTGTTATTCAGCCATATAAAAAAATTAATTGGACATTAAAACCAGTAGTTTTCTACATAATATTTGAGTTTTTTTCTCTGCCAGTGCTTTGTACAGTATCTCATAAGTACTTTCATATTGCAGCAAGCCACAGTTCCTTCATTGTATTTAAGGTCGTTACAGAGGTAAACACAAAAATTCTCACCAATTCCATTATCTTCTTAGCCCAGATATTAATGTGGGATTGCAATTGAAAAAAAAACAAACCTGTTAAGATTGTTGCTAACCACTGTTAGTAACAGAGTGCATATTGTGCCGGTTCTTGTTACAAAGGTTTGCTTTCTCCAGTTTGAAATCCTAGGAAAGTTATCCTGAACCAACATATCTTTTTAATAACAGTTTTGTTTGTGTTGCTATAATAGCCATTAAGAAAAAGCATAAACCTGGAGATGTGCGTGTAGGGTGTTATCTCATCAGTCTAAATCTTTTAAACATTAAGATTGAATGGTTTGTGGGCTGCTGAGAAAGATGACACTGAGAGCCGTGTTTCCCTAGTGATCTCAGTGGGGGCTGTTGCAGTAATCTCAGGATTAGCTCTCTCTGTAGTCACAATTCAGGTTCTACACTTCTGAAGTGCTTCACCCGTGACAACAGCAGCGTTTTTGTATTTTGCAGATTTGTTTTGGTGTTTTTCACACCTTTTGAGCATATGTGACAGGAACGTGTGCTAGTGAGTTCCTTCAGAGGTTTTGCAAGCTGTGTAGAATATGTTACAAATACTAAACTTCAAGCAGCACCATCTCAGGGATCTCTCTGGCAATTATAAACTAACACATGCCAGCCAGGTCAGTGGCTGCCTGGGAAGTTACCAAGGATTTAATAGGTATAGCTGTCTTCTCTTCAGGTCAATGAATAAATTATCAAGCAGACCAGACACTGAATCCAGTGCATGAGGTTTAGTAAGTGTTCTAGTCTTATGGTTGTAAGGAATCCTAATGGAGTTCCAGTGTATTATGGTATTGATCTTCAAGTTCAAGTGTAGTTCCAACTGCTGAGAATCCTAGTCTGAAAATACTGCCTTTTGGTTTGGGGCCTAAAGAGATACATTGTTGTATCTTGTATGAATATGTCTTTCTCTGAGGATTTACTGCAGTATTGTGCAGTATTTTGAAGCTTAAGTCCTCACAGTAGGACTGATAGGATTCTCTCGAGTATGATGATCTGCAAGGTCAGCGAAGCTGAGTGTAGGACAAGCCAGGTTCTTTCCTGTCTCTTAGGAATCCTCTTCTTACTGTGATGTAGAAATTTGCTAGTAAGTAATTCCATCAACCATTTTGGTTGTAAACGGGAGTATATTTCAGTGGTCGTTGCACCTCCTTCTGGTTTCCATAGTTTCTTAGCAAGAATCTTTTGCTATTCTCCATGAAGTATCTGCCTCAAAGTTCTTTTCAAGCCTTCAGTCTTTCGTGTACTTTTTCAGGGCAATCAGTCCAGCCCTGCTGGTATCCTTATAAAGAAAAAACCCCACACATATGGTACTACAATTTGTTAAAGATACTGTCCAGCTGCAATCCTGTTCACCGTTACTGTTGCTAGTTTGAGATAAGTTTCTCAATGTTTTACATCTCTTTTCTTCACTTAAGGCTTCACTAAGCGTTCATGCCTTGTAATGTTTCCCCTACCTTCAAGTAAATTTGTCTGGCAACACAGAGTCCATCTTAAGAAAAAAAGAAATGCAGGATAATCTCAGTGTAAGTTACATATACATTATCCGTGGACTAAGGTACAAAGGCCTCTCTTGAACCATGTGTTTACGCTTCTTTTTTCTCTCCTTATAGTTCTGTGTTTGAAATTTTTCTTCTTTTATGCCTATGGCTTTTCTCTACCTGAAACAGGTGGATGAAGGTGTGATCATGTATGAGCACTTCCATGCTGAGTCAACTGGCTGGAGTGCAGAAGATTTCTTTACATTTACTGTCTCCTCTCCACCGTCAGCTCTGGACCTCCAGGTGTTCCATATTGTCATTTCATATGAAATTACCAGGCATGATCGGAGCAGTCGTCTTCTGGCAAATACAGGTAAATGTGCTGTACATTTGGCCTCCAGATTCTTTGGATCTGTCAGAGCTGGAGTGAATAGTTGTGAGAAAACAAAGGCTACTTTCTCTTCAGTAGCAAATGACCAGAATACTTTTGTCACTGAGTGCAGACATTAGCTTGGAAAGCTACATCGCTGCATCTGTAAAAATGAGGTGCACTACCTATAGTTGAACCTTCCTACTGCTGTAGTGCGTGTTCTCCATTTTGCTATAATGACAGCTGAAAGCACTGTCAGAAGCTTTAAGACATTGATACTTCTTTAATCTTTATGTTTGAACCAGTACAAAGTCTCATCTCTTACATGTGAATGTATTTTAAAAATAGTGGTAATATACTTTTAGCCATGACCTATAGAAATCATGGATACCATGAAAGAGAAACTTTTCTGAGTATTATCAGTGTTTGATATATAATTTCTGAAACATTGCAACTATAAAGCAGTCAATTTCTAAGATTCTGTTTCCTTTCTGCTAGGTACCGTAGTCCGGGAAGGAGGTAGAGTATTAATCAACAAAACAAATTTAGATGCTTCAAATCTATTGATTAAGCTACCTGAGATACAGCGCCCCATGTATGAAGTCTGGTATCAAGTTGTGTCTTTACCCCAACATGGCATTATTGTTGTTGGAGAAAGAAACGTTACTAAAGAAAAACCTAACTTTTCCCAATACATACTGAACAAATTTGGAATTGTGTATGTACATGATAATTCTGAATTGCTTAGTGACAATTTCACTTTTGCTGTTTGGTTAAACCTGAAGAGCAAGTCTGCAACGAAGCCCCATAGTGAAGCTTTAGAGGAAGTGTTTAATATCACTGTTGTTCCAGTGAATGACCAAGCTCCAGAATTGAAGACGAAAAAGCTGCACTTGAAAGTCCTGCAGGGAGATGCGTCAGTGTTGGGGTCAGAGCATCTGAAAGTTGAAGACCTAGATAATGCCCCAGCTGAGCTCAAATACACTATTGTTAGCAACCCCAATAATGGTTATTTAGCAATGAAAAGCAATCTCAATGTCTCCATAAAGGAATTCACACAAGCTGATGTTGACAATGGTAAAGTTTGGTTTGTACAGGACGGAAGTTCATCTTCTGGGGTGTTCTATTTCAGTGTGACTGATGGTAAACATCACCCTATATACAAACTCTTTAATCTTGAAGTCATACCAGTCACTCTTACTCTGGTCAACCTTACCAATGTTGTACTTCCACAGGGCCAGACATCTGTCACTATTACTAATGTGCAGCTTTCAGCTATCACAAATGGAAAAAGTAGTAATATCATGTATGAAATAACTCAGCCGCTAAAATACGGACACCTGATGATAGGAAATGAACAGGTTACTAAATTTGAGCAGGCAGATCTGTACTCGGGAAGGCTGTCTTACCACTTGACAAATCTCACTGCGTACAAAGAGATACTGGAGTTTATGGTCTTCACTGCAGAAGGCAATCTAACAGGACAGGTGCTGAACATCACAGTGAAGCCTTTAGTACAAGCTGTACCTGACATGCAGATTTCAAATCAAGTAGCGTATAAATTCAGAAGCAGTGACCTGGATGCTTCTGAGTTAGCTAATTTGACAAATAGTAACCCTAGATTTGAAGTGATAGTGCCCCCATCTCATGGAAGGATTGTAAAGAAAAGGTTCATAAATGATAGAGTTTTTGAAGATATTCAGACATTTACCCAGGCTGACATTGATAGTGGCGTTGTGCTTCTGGATGTAGATACAAATATGACAGGTGTTGATCTGTTAAATGACTCATTCACGTTTATCATCAGGGCAGATGCTGTGCAGCCAGCTGTTGGCTGTTTTCAGTATTCCATTGTGCCATACAGTCCTCCACGTTTTCAGGGCTTTACAACCGACGTGCCTTCCATAACCAGCACGACCACTTTAAAGATTCTCACTACCTCAAAGGATGAGACACCAGCCTCCTCTTGGAATGAAGGGCATACAGTAGCACCACAGAAGACTGAACCAGCTGTGTGGCCAGGGCAGAATCGTTGGGGAAATCTACATGAGGAAGGTCCAGTGCTAAATATGGCAGTGGGAACAAGTGGATCCGCAGGGACTAGGATCACAACCCAAGGCAATGCTAGGGGTCCTAGAGAGCAGGCGGGTGAGAGCAGCAATCCTTGGTACATTGTTATCCCCCTAGTCCTGGTGTCTGTGCTACTCATTGTTGCTGTTATTGTTGTGTGCATTTTGCTAATGTGCCAGAAGAAAGAGAAGACAAAACCACTTGTCAAAAATCAAACTGGTGCAGTCCTCAGTAGTCCAGATGGATGTCTGGAACGCAGCTTGACAGTACCCAGTGTTACAGTGACTCCTCTCCTGAAGGGAGCTGATGGAAGTACAGCCTCAACATTTATGGCAGTGAGACATAAGCCGCTGCTCCCTGCGGTGGTTCATCCAACTGTAGAGCAGTCTTTCCAAACCAACTGCTTAAGCCTTGATCCTGAAATGATCCAGTATTGTCGAAAAACAAACCCAACTCTGAAGCGCAATCAATACTGGGTGTAGTTATGGCCAGTTTTGGTCATGCTAATTGATGTCATATGGAAAAGTGAATTACATATAAATTGTTGGTGTATAATTTCTTCTTTGTTACACTTATTTATTATAGGTCAAGTGATGCACTGTTTGTTAGACAAAATCCAAATACCTGAAATCCAACTAGTAATAAAAATCATACTGATTATGGTGACCATAAAATAAAATTTACAGTTGGTACTTGAGCAAAATTCCCACTTAAATCAGTGCAGAATTTGACCCCCTAGATTTTGAGCACACCCTGTGCATGCAATATTTTGTATTTTCCTTGATAGGTAAAACTGAATGTTATGTTATGGATTATATATCTTTTTAATATAATTACTTTTTTTTGAAGACTGAATTTACTTATCCAACCTTGTGATACTGTGATACTTTAAAGGTTTTGTATTCTTTCCTGAACCACCACTTCTGTTTGAAGAACTTTCAGCTGTTTCTATAAGCAATTGCAAAGATGCTAATCTTAATAATGTCATTTGGACCCGAAGGCTGTGCAGAGGCTGGTACTAAAGAAACAAAGCTGTGATTGTTTTGGCAGGTGTTTATCCAGGTCACTGAACTGGAAATGTAGAATTCAACTCAGCGACAATAGTACAGCAGGACTGTATATAAGGATTCTGGTAAAATACTCTTACTGTGAGATGTTTGTTCTTTTATTTTTCTTTTTCATAGTTTGATACCGAACTCTAACCTTGAATGTCTGCAGACTGGTAAAATGCATCCATGACCTCTAGTCCACATAGCAAAAACTGTGTATCTGCCAGTCAGCCTGTCTGCTATGTTATCTTTCGGTTTAGGTTATGTCTGGGAGCACATATCAAAGTTTCCTACTTCTGACGAAAGTCTAAATTCTGCCTTCAGTGAAGCAAGCAGAACTTTCTTTGGAATCTGACATGACAGTGGAATCAAGTCCTATAAACTGTTGTGTGTTGTGGATCTACTGACAGGAACAATCCTGCAAGGAAGTACATATCCCCTTCTGAAGTTTCACAGTTTACCCATCTTCTCCCAGAACGCTGAACACTAAAGGCTAAAGAGATGAACGATTTATATGCTCAAACTAAAATGTAGTTGAACCCTGAAATACAGGTTTTATTTCTCTGTCATTACCATTTTTTTCCTGATGCCAGCATGAGCAGGTTTGAATTCAAGCATTATGGTCAGTGCAAAAGGCTGGGCTATTTAGGTGTCATAGGTGGACCGCTGCAGGCCTGCATTATAGGACCTTCTCTGTTTTCCACAGAAAATCTTTGGGACTCTTTTTAGAAATTCTCAGCCAGAGAGGTGGTGCTGGCAGCCATTTCAGGGACATCCAGCATCGTTTGTGGAGGTGCAGCTGTACGTCTCGCCATTGTCTGAGATCTCATCTGCTAACACCAAGCAGATCCCAGCGTCCTCCAGATCCCAGCTGTCAGCTACTGTTTTTTTTCATCTCTAAAGATTGTTGGATTATCCTTCATTCTCCATCAAAAGCACACATTCATTCCAGCCTCAACAAATGTATTGTTTGACCCTATTTAGATTTTTTTTATCTGGTTTCTAGTTGTTCCTGTAACTTGAGGTAAGGAAGTTTTTTCTTGAGACATCAGAAACGCTGGTGGCCTGGGGCAGTAGTTCCCCCCCCCGCTGTGACTCAGCATCCTGGGTGCTGAAATTTGTGTCAGCAGTGGTGGCGCTCACTTGGTCTTGTGGTCTTGTCCACGTGCCCCAGCCCTCCTGCAACTCTGAAAATGTAGGTTTGGGAAGAAAAGGAAATAGGATATTAATAGTTGTGCACCTGTTATGTTTTTCCTTTTATTGAAATGTTAGTAAGCTTTGGGTGCAATAGCCTGTTACAGCCTGCAAGGCCAAATTCAACAGTGAATCTACTCGTGTGTCCTGAGTTAACGGCCTCTGTCCTGCTGTGCACCATTTTTTTCAAGTGAGTCCTTGCGGTGTTATGTTGAAGTACATTCTGTGAATATTTTTATACAAGCTGAAAATAAATGTCCTGGCATATTCAATGGAAACTCAATTTATCTTCAGTGGTTTCAAGCTAAATAATTCCTGCCAGAGCTTGCATATCCCAAATGATGTCCCAGAACAAAATGTTCTTTCATTGCAATTGGTGAAACCCATAGTTTCACATCTGTTTGTAAGGAGAGTCCGTATGGTGAAATGCTTGATTTACATGATCGTTTCCTCATTTTCAGTCTTGCTGCTTGGTTATTTTTGTGGTAATACTTCGTACATGTTGGTAACCACCACTTAGACATGAAGTTGTTTGCAGACTGAGGTTTTAGCTACAAAACCTTTGCATAGCATCACAGTGAGGGAGCATCAGGGCTTATAAATTCATTGGGGAAAAATGAATTTATTGAGCATCGGTATGGAATTATATGGAGTGTCAGAACTCCCCGCAAGAACACAAGCAATAGATCAGAATGAACACATTGTTTTGCTGTGTGTGACCAATCACAATGATTCACTTCAGCTAATACAGTGTACAACTTAATCTTGCATAATGACTTTTATGTATTGTGCATGAAAGCGCATTATAAGAATAAAAAATAATTGCAGGAACTGAGAGTTCATATTTTGTATACAAGTACATATAAATGAAATTGAATGAGTAAAGGAGAGGCACACAGGAAGTTCGTCTGAGAACATGCAAAGCCACCAGGGAAGCTACTTTGTGAGCTACTTTGTGAGCAGAGGGTGCTGAGGAAAAGGTTGGTTAGAGAGGCAGGAAGGTAGGAGGATGGGACATAGACAAGTTCTCCGAGGTTAGGTGAAGTTTCTAAAAACAAGGAAAGGTCATTTGAAAGCAGACCCCTGGGCTTGATTGAAAGGCAGAGATGACGTGCTGTGTTGCACCTCTGGGAAGCAGGCTACAATCCACCATGCTGCTTGGAGAGCTCACCTCCCTGCCAGAGAAAGGGAAGCACAAGAATCAAGATGATGAGTTTTGTTCCCATGAGCAGGGAGAGTTGTGGTGAGGGATGACGGTGGGCATGGGGGTGACAAGACTTAGAAGATCAGTTTGCGTTTTACTTCTGCTTCCCTCTGCAGCTGGTAGTAGAAGTGAATATTCTATGACATAAACATTCCGAATGTTGACTTGCAAAGGTGGCTGCCTGTCAAGAAGTACAGTTGTGGGGGTTAATCAGATCAAACTGCTGAAATCCCTCCTTGTATAAACATCACCTACTGTGGCTGAGCTGAGTTTTCTGGGTGTAACTCTGATGTTAAAGCCTGTTGACATGAATATTGCCTTAAAAATAGAGCTGCAGTCTTGCTAGTGTCTAGCTCAAAGTGCAGACAGGAACAGGGTGAACTTGGCTGAGGTTTAAACTAATTGTTGTAACAATTAATGATTAATGGTAAATTTGGTTATCTGCAGGCACTGAAAAATATTTATAAGTAAGGCAACAGAAGTCTTGATTTTGAGCACTGAGCTAACTAGAATAGATAAACATGGACCGTAGCTTAGCCCTTGAAAGAAATGAAAGTACCTTTAAGACTGATCTCATTTACACATGGCTGCATGCAATACCGTTGAAGAGCAGCTACAGAACTAACATTAGACCAGGTGCAGAAGTAGGCAGAAGTGGGATGAATCAGCTAGAAGAACAAGCAACTGCCTACTTCATAATGCCTCTTAGGCAATCTGTATTGTCCATCCCAGGTCCTATATGCTGCTGGAAGTGCTGCAGTAAACTATCAGTGAGACAAGTTGCCATTTTCCTTCCCTAAATAACCTTGCTTCTGGTTGTTAGACAGGATCATTTAGTATTCCCTGTTGTGCTAGTGTCTGGGATTCTTAAATGTCTCTTCGGTGGTCCTCGGTTCTGAGTTTGGGTTCTGCCTTCAGAAACCCATTACTTCTGTGCAAGCTGCTCAAGAGCCATAGGGGTGGTAAAGGTTGGTCATAACTGATCTGTTTTGTGGCCTACTCTAATTTGAAACCACAAGTTACTCTTAAAGACATGTTATACCCATTTCCATTTTACTGGTTCTCTAGAAAGCCTGAAAGTTTCTAAAACAGTGGGTGTTCATGATGCCTCTCAGTGATGCCACAGCTCAGGAAGCAGCTGCTTTTCCCCCAGCACCCAGCTCAGCTGCAGCAAGCGCTGCCTGATGAACCTTGATCATTTGGTGCCTATTTCATGTCATACCAGGCTGTTTCCCAGACAGAGGACAATAGCCTTTACTCTGGCTGGCCTCGCCACACTGCTTCAGCCATTAGGAAGAGGTCCTCTCTTTCATCTTGTTGAGTACAACTGCATAGGAAGGAGATGATCCCCAGGGGCTGTTTGGTAGCGAAGCTATGCTCCTCACTTAACCCTGCTGGGAAATTCTCAGGCTGGCAGCTGTGAGCAGAGGGCAGTACTTCGCTAAGAAATGTGCATGTAACCATGTTCTGCTTTAGAGATTCAACTTAATTTTTTAAAAAATCTTTCTTTTTTAATAAACACAAATCCAGAACAAGAAGACACAAGCGCATTCATAAATCAGACCCTCTGCCAGGAGCAACTGTGACAGTTTAATTGTAAACAGTGCACCACCTCCCAGGCATTAGAGCTATGATCTGTACATCAATATACATACCCGAACTCAGCTTTGCCCACTACCTCAGTGACAGTTCATGTTCTTGTCAGTCGTGGATGTTGTCATTTTCTTCAAACAAGTCTGAATGCCCAGGATATTTACTTATCTCTCTTAAGGAACTGTTATATGGTTTAACGCTCAGTGGTCACAAGCCACTGATATTCTCTGATGAGAATACATTTCCAGTACACAAATTTTGGAACAGAAAGTTTCTGGTACTTCAGATGGTTGAAAGTCTTTGTAACTCCAGAGTTCCTGGACCTGGCTGATGAGGATATTTCAAGGAACAGCATGACTCCTGTTGGCAACTTCTCCAACTTTTGTTGTTTTGGAAAAGGCAAACCAACTGTGCTATGTATGGGTAACTCCGTAGAGCAGTTTAAAATAAAAAGCAAAATATATTTTACCCTACCTTATTCAGACTCTTTTCTGATGATGTGAGGCATAGATCTGTTTCTTTGTTAGCTGCTGTTGTTTTAAATGAAAGACAGCATAAATGATGAGGCTGGTTGTTTTTGTGACCAGTACAGAGTGCACTGAGACTATAACTGCCTTTCTTTAGCAAGTGAAGAGCAGCTGTAGCTGGAAATGTGTTTTGGACACTGCACAGGGAAACCATCCAACTGGTCACACTGACAGCACATGCTTCAGAAATACCAAAGATAGATTGAGCAAGTATCTCAGAAAGCTATTTTGTTTTCTTGTTTACAGTTTCCATAGAGGAATAGAAGTTGTTATTTTCCTATTAGGAGACATTTTGATTTACGAAGTACTCTACTGAACTCAACTTTCATCCTGTACTAGAATGGACGACACAAGTGACTTCCACACAACCATGTGATTCGGAAAGAAGGATTTGCCTTATTCAAAGTCTCTGCAATCTGCCTTTGAAGATTCCCTAGGCACAGGAAATGGCACGATCTCTCTTGCTTTTAGGGCAGACACACAGGATGCCTACATCCTTTGAAAATAACATAATGCAGATGCTTATATAGCGAATCTGTAGCCTGGCTGGTTGAAAGTGACTTCTCTGTGTCAATTTGCTCCTTCGAATCTAGCTCAGAGGGATCTCTCACAGACAGGTGTAATGGCAGCAAACAGTGATGGCATCAGGATGTTACTCAGTGTGTGAAATCCGATGTGTTTGCCATAGCCAGTGACAAAAAGGAAGAATATCCAGTGAGCTCTTTCACTCTGAGGCAAATCACAGCAAGGACATGGGTGTTACTGCACCCGCTTAGTTATGACATACACCATCATTTGTGAAACTTTCAACATTTCCAGTCCTGGCAGTGCCTGATTTGACTGGGAAATGCCAAATCAGACTGGCCATTTTTTGGACTTGCTGTGGGTCTGCAGTATCCTCAGTGACGGAGTAGAGGGCTGGCAGTTCAGAGCAGTAAATGACCTGGCTCTAGCCTATGCCTTGTCTGGGTTAATAAACTAAACTACGTATTTCATTGCCACTTTGTTTACAAGCCCAACACACCCTGGGAAAAAATTGGTGGTGGTGGGTAGGGATGGTGATTGGGATATGCATATAATATTGCGGAAAAATAGCTTTAAACGTTCTCCTCTCTAACTTGGAAAGGTGTCCCCCTCCTTTTGCACAAGGGAACCCAAAGCCATAAGCCATAGGTGTTCTTTGCAAAAGTCCTGAATGAACAAGAAGACAAACAAAATCATTGTTTCGAGTGCTCTGTAGAGAACGAGGGTCAGCACCACCTGAGTGCTCTGCCCTTTCCACTACTTTGTGCAAAAAGTAAGGGAGAAGTACATTCCCCTAAAGGGAAACCTTCTGGGCTTTCTGGGGAAAACAGCTGAGCTGGTTTAGACATTATCGAAGTCACTGACCGAGGAGTGCTGGGAGGCCATTCTAAGTGGGCACTGGCCCCGTCCTTCAGCCTGTGACTGGGTACTAACCTCCCTTTTGAGATCCATGCCTTGTTCCTTCCTACTGGTTGGCTCTAGCAGCCCCAGATGTATTTCAGCATCTAATGCTTGTTTGTATTGTGTAGATGAGTTCATGTGTCTAACTCGCTACCTTGAAATTTTTATTTTTAGGTTTTTCATATACTGACTCCCAGGTTGTGTTGTCTAAGCATTTAGTTTTCTAGGACAAAGGCATTGCACAAATTTTCTTCCCCAGAGAAACTGCGCTTGGGTGTTAATGACAAGGGATTCTTTTCCCCATTATTTTACCACTTTTTTTTTTTCTCTTTTCAGATTGAGTGTCCCACAGAAATTGTATCATGTCTTTCTCTTCAGTCTCAGGCCAAGCAATTTTTCTGACATTTTACTATCACACGGCAGTTACCCAACAGGCTGATTTTCCCATTGCTTTTGCAACAATACTTACTTTGTTTTCAAGTTTTGATGAGTTCTCTTCATCTATGTCTAGTCTGTCTTGACAAGTTGTTTCCCTGTTACTGCTCCAGCTTCTACTGTTATTCTAACATTCAATGAAAGAGCCCAGCTGGCAGTAGATGTGAATCTACCACAGCAGAGTCTATTTTTCAGATGTGTACAACATGTAACCGCACTTGTTCTTATAATCCATGCTAGTTTCAAACCACTTTACAAGAAGGTATTTTGGCTCGTTTTTAAAAATGAAGGAGATAGACTTCGCTGAACACTGCTTGAACTTTTTTGCTGAACTAACATTTATTAAATACTTCTTTTAAGTGTCCAGAAATAATAATAAAAGGGTGTGGCATTCAACTTCAGATTCTCTTGTGATTTGCTGTTAGATTTCAAGTCAGAGCATTTCAAAACCTGGTTCTGTATTCGTCTGAAAGTGACAAAAATTGCTGCATGTGTCTAAGCTATAAATATGTTAGGAATAATATTGCTAAGCACAATGAAATTCCCCTCATCAAGCATAAATAAAACAACATTTAGCATGAAGCTGGTATAAAATATTTAATTCAGTCTGCGTGGCCATCTTTTACATATGGTAAGAGTGGTGTGAAGTGATGAATATGCACCGGGAGGAGGTGGCACAAAAGATTTATTAGTATAATGCTGTAATCTCTTCATTGAATTTTGTGGGATCTTGTAGGGTTTCCTAGTGTCTCATTGTGGTGGGTTGACCTTGACTGGATGCCAGGTGCCCACCAAAACTGTTCTGTCACTCCTCCTCCTGACTTGGATGGGGAAGAGAAAATAAAAAATAAGCCTTGTGGGTTGAGATAAGGACAGGGAGAGATCACTCAGCAATTATTGTCACAGGCAAAAGAGACTCGACTTGGGGCAAATATTAATTTAATTTATTACCAATCAAATCACAGTAGGGTAATAAGAAATAAAGCAAAATCTTAAAACCACCTTCCCTTACCCCTTCCTTCTTCCCAGGCTTAACTTTACTGATTTCTCTACCTCATCCCCATCCAGCAGTGGTGCAGGGAATGATTGTTGCAGTTAATTCTTCACATTTTGTGTCTGCTGCTCCTTCCTTCTTAGGGGAAGGACTCCTCACACTTTCCCCTGCTCCAGTGTGGAATCTGTCCTACAGAGACAGTCCTCCATGAACTTGCCCAATGTGTGTTCACGTGGGCTGCAGTTCTCCACAAAAGGCTCCAGCGTGAGTCCGTTCCATGAGGTGCAGTCCTTCAGGAACAGACTGCTCTTGCATGATTTGCCCACATCACAAGTCCTGCCAGCAAGTTTACTTCAGCATGGACTCTTCTCTCCATAGGTCCTGTCAGGAACCTGCTCCAGTGTGGGCTTCCTACAGGGTTGCCACCTTCTTTGGACACATTCACCTGCTCTGGTGTAGGGTCCTCCATGGTGCAGGTGGATACCTGCTCCACCGTTAACATCCATGGGCTGGGAGGGCACAGCCTGCTTCACCACGGTCTTCCCCACAGGCTGCAGGTAAATCTCTGCTCAAGCACCTGGAGATTCTCCTCCCTCTCCTTCACTGACCCTGATGTCTGCAAGGTTGCTTCTCTTGCGTATTCTCACCCCTACCTTCTGCTGCAGTTGCGCAGTTTTCTTTTTCCCTTTCTTAAATGTTGTCCCAAGAGTGCTAACACTGTCACTGATGGGCTTGGCCTTGGTCAGTGATGGATTTATCTTGGAGTCAGCTGACATTGGTTCTGTCAGACATAAGGGAAGCTTCTAGCAGCTTCTTGCAGAAGCTACCCATGAAGCATGCCCACTACCAAAGCCTTGCTGCACAAACCCGATACACTCGACTGTGCTGATATTCCTTATTGTCTAACTAAAACCACTGGCACTAAGCCTAAAAGTTACTAGTGATTCTCCTTCCCTCATCCTCATCAGCAAGATGGTAATTTCTTTATAAGGAATCTCTGGAAGATGAAGAGCAGCAGGGTGACTGAATTCTAGCTTTCCTTGGATTTATAGGCTCTAGTCCTGCCCTTCCTTGGGTTCTCCTTCAGCTTCTTCCTGCATATTTTACATGGAAAATCTTCAGTGCATCCTGTAGAGGATTCAGATCTACATGTGTCCTGATGAAACCAGCCAAACTGTGCCTACACACTGACCAGATGGCTGCTGCCTCCTCAAATAGAGAAGATGTTGAGTTGAACCTGTCTTTCACTCACCATGAGATACTAAATTGGGTTTCTTTCCTCTTTTTGGCTGACAATTTTTAATGAACTTATAAGAACTTAGCATCTTTGAGAACATCACACCTCCTTCAAAGTTGGCTCGAGTTAGATGTTGCACTGAAATTGGATTTGGAAGGCAGACAGGCAGATGGCATAGTTGTGCAGGGGTTGTTTACTTAGAAAACTAGGTTAGAAAGGAAGAAGAATTCAGAGTTCAAAGAAATTTTTAGTGTTGCCTATATTGAAAGACTGAAATGTGTAAAACAGCTACATGAAACCGTCTGTAAAAATGATGTAGATAATTGAAGAATGAGAAATTTTGTTTCAAAACATGTTCTGTGACTGTCAAAGACAAATGCTATTACCACCCTGCTGCAGTTTCTCCTCCCTCTCCTTCTTTCTTGCAGTACTCTTAGTTATTGTCCCTTTCTTTTTCCTGTTTGACCACATTTTTTCTTTACTGAGCTTCAGTTCTAATGGGAAACTGGGCTTCTGAAAAACCTTCAACCATGTTCACACACAACTATATCTGAGGAGTAAACCTGTAAGTGCAAGCAGAGTTTACCTCCTCCTAGGAAAGCGACACTGAACAGGAACTACAAATGACTACAGATGAGAATAGAAAACTGGTTCAGCCTGATCTGCAGTCTGGTGCTTTGCTAATTGAGAATAAAGGACCCAGAAAATCTGATCTAGAACATCCATATTAGAGGAGGAAGACATCAATCAGGCCGTGTTATCAGATCTGCCAACGTGGCAAAGGAACATAAGAAACACCTCCTATAGAAGCAGATCCCCTGCTCACTGAACGTGCATGACAAAATCACCTGTAACTTTATATAATCACTAACCAATCATTTGTAGAAGCAAATACTTGACGTGTATTCACTCTGTAACATGTTGTAATAAAGTGAGCGCAGAGGTTCCTGTCAGATATGTACCGAAGGTACCTTAGGTTTTAAATGTTGGCCCCAGTGCACTGTCTGTGTCATAGCAGATATTTTTCTCAAAGTCTAGTGAAGCTTTGGTTTGGAATAGCAGTTAAAAGGGTGGAAGGAAAGTGCAGAGCAGGAAGAGTTGGCTTGTACTTCCTTAGGCTTTTGTTAACTTATACTCTTACTGGAAGAATATTGGCTGCAGCAAGTTGCCTGTGCAAAGCTCAGTAAGGGCAGTCTTCACAGTGCCATGCTCCAAAAGCCCAACAGTTTTCCTACTGCCAGATATGGAAGCACTTCAAGTGCTTCCCCATTTCTAAATATATGAAATTAATATTCTTTTTTGAAAGGAAGGGACACTGACATTTTTTCCAGAATGAACTTCTTATTTTACCTTATAGGCTAAGGCAAAGAAATGTTTACGACACTGGAGGAAAGTGTAGCTGTTTTGTCCTGCATTTTTCACAATACGTATGCAGCTCATGCTCTTGGAAAATGGAAAAAAGCACACTTGGTTTCTCACTTTGGGTTAGAATACCTAAAAGGCTTATGATAAGCAGCCATCTGGCTGCTGTTTAGTGTCCGTGATGAAACAAGGATGGTAGTCTGAACTGTATCCAGAGAACAGGTGTCCTTATCACTGGAAATTACCAGATTAATTGGCAAAGAGTTCTCTTGGGGATATGAAGTTTAAGTACCCTTTCCATAATGAATGGACTTTATTTTTTATGCCATTGAAGTATGGAGGTTTTATTTTTTTCCAAACAAAAGGCTCCCTAATGTAAGTTTTCAGCATTGTTGTATTTCTAATACTAAGCCCCACATGACGAGTGCTGTGTGCCTGCTCTGACATTCTTAACCTGAAAACAGATGGACTTATCAAATTAAATGAGACAAAATATAAGTAAAATCAAGCTGATTCTTTTTAAAAACTCATCCTTCAACACTGCTATTTTGAATAGTGATAGTTACATTATTAGGGTGAAAACAATTAAAATTATTGCAATAGGGCAAATAACAGAGGAATGACATTGTTAGATTGGAAAAAGGTGAACCTTTCACAGGATAAGAATATGCATTGTCTTAATAAGCATGGTATGTTAGTAAAACAAGATCAGGCTTAAGAAAATTCTTTTAACTCTTACAGCACAAATTACAACATAAAATCGCTTTAAGCAAGAGCAGATTTGTAGTGGGAAGTCTACCTTTTCTCTGAGTGGAATTAAATTATATCAAGTAATTCAGTAGATTCATGCTTTTTAGAGTCATCAGGTGATGACACCATCCCAGCAAAACCCTGTTTGCTGTTCAATTAGAAATATAAGGATCTCCTAATAGGGTGTTTTTCAACGCTTCGAAATACTCGGATTACATTGGTAATGGCAAGTACTGTGTATTTTGATGTACATATTCAAAACAGAATATTTATATATTTGGGGGACTATACACATAAGAACCTCAATTTTACTAATAACTTGAACATATTTTGAATCTGACCTTTAGCTTTCAAATTTGAAAGGCAGACAAGCTTTCCCTTCTCAACTTCACAGTGAATAAAGAATGACACATATGTGTGGTTAGTTCTGCCTGAGATTTCTCTGTAATGAAACTTACCCTTTTCATTATCCAGAAATTACTGATAGTCATTGCTTTCAGGGGAAAATACAGGCTTCTGTTTCATTCATGCTTACTTGAGTTAAAGCTGCTATACTAATGACGTTTTGAACAAAAGGGACATTTTGTATTCTAGCACCAATTACGAGAGCAGAAGATTCAAGGATTTGAGCTTAGCAGCAGCAGGAACATTAAGGGATGGAATTGAAATTTTGTCTATACACCCCTCACATACCAGTTCAATATAAACCTAAATATTTTCACAACATTAACATGATTTGTGGTACGTGCAGATCTATGGATCCTCTGTGATCACTTGCTCCAAGAAGGAGGAAATGGATAATAAGAGATAACTAGATATGGAGATCAAGATTTTAGAAATTCTGGCATCTAATTCTAACTGGCACTGATTTAGTCAATGTCTTTAGATGAAGTGCTTTAGTGGTGGGACAATTTGAACGCATCCTTGGGGTCTAAAATTGAAGGTATAAAAAAACAGTGGCTGAATAAATACCTATGCCTCCTCTGTTTGTCCCTAATTTCTTGACTCTGAGTAACAAACTTCATCTTCACTGAACTGACACAAAGATTTATATGTTCATATTTTTAAAAGAATTTTGGAGTTCTTTATTTTGAATAAAGCAATGGAACTCATCCACATTCCAGTCGTGGGAAAGTGGGAGATGATGGAAAGTGAATTGCTGCTAATAGGAGAACATGAGTGAAAGTAAAAACTGGTCTGAAAGCAAAGGTTCCTGCAGGGGACTAAGCTGCAGCCTGGGGTGGAAGGGCAGGTGTACAGGCGCTGTAAGGCATTTGCAAAGTGAACTCTTTCTGCCTCTCATGCAAACCACCCCGGCATGCAGCAGACAGATGGTCCTGGCCTGCGCCGGCACCCACTCCCTCCTTTCCCACCACAGGGGGAAGAATCCACCTGTGCTACCACAACTGTATGAGTTTCCACACCCACTCATGCCTTTTTCCATCCCCCTCCTTGCCTTTTGCATTCTGCTTAAATTATACAGCTAACTCTATCTCCTCTTTTGGTTCATGTCACAGAGCCCTCGCCCACAACAGTAATTCCCTTTAATTGTATTTAACTGGTTCAGTCTACAATATACCCACCTGCTGCTACATCCAGTAATGAATTTTTCAAAGTGGTATAGTCACGGTGTAGTCTCATAGACAGTTTATTGCCCAGATGGGCATTAGAAGTGTAATAGTTATAGCAGCTGGAAGAGGACGATACGCACACTCATCTTCCAGCAATTCTCTGCAATGCCCCCTACATCTCAATAGACTTGTTCTCTGTTCACAGGATATAACCATGCTATAGGCTCAAAAGTTTCTTTTCAATGTATTTGTGGAAAATACTGTTTCATTTTGTGCTCTGACAAAAACCCACCCATCATTTTGCCTCATTGTCATAGGCCCTATCAAGACAAAAAACCAGTGGTATTAATGTGAATAAAGCTTGTAGGAGCTTGACTGTAGTATGTCTAATGTGGAGAATGACTAACAGTCAGGTGTTCTTTGTAACTCCACTATGTCAACATTTCCTGGTTGCAACAGTCATGGATTTCTCTTTCATTGAAACATGAGGAGTTGGGCAATGTGACCTTTTGCTGGGTAGTCTGGAAAGATGAGGCTACAAATTGCACTGTATTACAACAGAATCTACGCTTGCAGATTCCCTCTGTCCTCAACACTCATGGTGTTTTTTTTTCCTTTCGCTCCATTGGCACATCTCCTTTTCAATGTTATATTTCCATAGTCTGATGCAGGGTTAAAGAATGGAAGGGAAACACGGGGGGCGAAAACCGAGAATGGAAAACATCAGGAAAAGATCATTGCCAAAGTGCTTACATAACAAAGCACTCTCAAAGTGCACAAAAATTAAGGCAGTCCTTTTCTATTATTTTTATTTATTTCTACAGGACTCTTGTTGATTTAGATGAATGTTTCCATGACTAAAGTTGACTATCTACGCACTAGTTACTTTTTCTGAAACTTGCAGTGCTTTGTTATATTTTGACATGGCATGTTGTTGAAAGTGTTTGCTACAATTGTATCTGAAGAACAAATTTAAAAAAAAGCAACCATCCAACAATTTTTTATAAGAATGGTTCATTTCATACACACTGTCTGCTAAGAAAAATATTAATAATGAAACTATTATTGGCTTCTTTGCCTTGACCGTCTGTTGACTGTATTTGTTCTCTCTTCCTATCCAGGAAAAATTAGTTTTAAATTTCATTCCAAGAGTACAAGAACTTGTCAGTGCTTCTGTTTGTTTTTTTTTTTTTTTTTCAAAGGCAAGTTCCATTTTCCTGTGTTAGCTCTCCAGAAAGTTGTATTCTGGGGCTTTTAAGTCCTGCATACGCAGTTATCAGTTCTGGTGTTCCACTGGAAGGTACTGATGGAAAAAGATAGTGTCACATCATTTGCACCAACCTCAGAAGGAAGAAAGAAAAGTTGAGTTCAACCCAGATTTAAATCACAAGACTTGCAGATAGCAAAGCAATAAAATGATAGCTTCTAACTTGCTGTGCAGTGCAAATTCTGAAGCAGATTTAGGGTCTATAATATTACTTGTAGACGCCAAATCCCAATTACAGAATTCATTGAGGTAAGAACTCAACTTGGTGACTATGTCTATGCCAGTAAATTAAGCACTACAGAGAACTTTTTCTGGCACAGAGGTCAAACCTCTCAGAAGAGCCCACAGCCTATTAACCTTGTTTCCCTTCCCAAATGTGACAGACAAAACTAGAAATTACTATGCCTAGGACATTTTAGGAGTCTGTCGTCTTTGACCAAAACCTTGCTTAGGACAATCCAAATAATCTAAGAGTATCAAGTGCCACTGCTTAGGCACATCCCACAGCTCTATTAAGTTCATTAGCACTGCTCCTCCTAGCGTGACCTGCAAAGCCTTGTACTTCAGTGCAGTGCTAACCCTCGGCACGCAGCTGGTACTGCATGACAAGGGACCACCTCACACCATTTTTTGGCAATGTTTGAGCTCTTGAGCTGTACGTTTAAGTAATACATAAGCTCCAAAATCTTAAGCCTCTTTGAAAAGGGAGATTTTTTTCCCATGTGCATTGGAAGTCTCCACTGGAGGAGATTACAACACAGGAACAGCAGTACCCCATGCCTCACAGTTGTATATTACACTGATATAGTATTGTCATATTCCAGAGAAATGTTCTGTGGGTCTGCAAAGTCCCTAAGCAGATCTCCTCATACAAAATCACAGCAGGACTCTGTTCATTGTCAAACAGAGAAAAGACTGTTAACACCAGCAAAATACAGGGCCAAAATACTTGCATTTATAGAGTATAATAGGGGAATATGTAATCCCAGTGGCTTCACTGTCAGATAGAATTTACTTCAATGAATTATTGCAGCCAACCTTTTAAAAATACATGTGTTAACATGCACTGTTTGGCTTCCTGATTTCCTTCACACTGAATTCTTCTGCAAGACAAGAAGGGAATGATGTTTGCACCTTTTGTATTTGTGAAGCAAACCATTAACAGTCAGGTATGCTCTAAAGTACATTCCTTGTGAAGGAAACAGGAGAGAAAGGAGTGACCAAAGTAGTTTTCATGACCTCAGCATTGAGGAAGACAATAAGTGACTTATGCCCTGCTGCTCATGAGAGTGCATAGTCTAGGGAAACAGTCCTGTGAAACTACTTGTTTTTATGGTGAAAAAAGAGAAAAGACAGCTGACTCATTGAAAATAAACAGGAATTTGAGATTATGACCACAGACACTCAGCATTTGACACAAAATGCTGAGTAAGTTTGAAAAAGACTCTTTCGCCAGCAAACAGGAACTGTTAACTAATATAATGGCTTAGCTCTAATATATTTTTAAATGAAATGTCTTCATTCCTCTCTTGAAAAAAAAAAAAAAAGTCTGCTCTTACCAGTTGCCAGAAATTACAAGTACTGCTAAGGCGATCTTCTCTAGATTCAGCTTCTCAGCAAGGAGTCCCTTAAACTGACAGGCAGACTCTTAAATACATTTCCCAGGGTAGAATAGAACAGATGGAGCTAGCCCCTGAAGAAATGTGATAATCTTTTAGCTGCACACAACTGAAATGAATGACCAAGGATATCTGTATTATGACCTAGCAGTTTAAATACAAACGAGGACTCAGACTTAAAAATTAAGAACCTAACACAGTTCTTTACATCTTGAGGAATTCAGATTATTTTACATGTGGTTCCTGATTCCATACTGGCCTTTTCTGTCCTTAAATAGGTACAGATTTTAAAAATATATTTTTAATATTCAGAACTAATATTGCAGATCTTCATATAAATTTAGAGTAACCAGGATCTTAGAAGAGATATTTGGGCAGCCTGGCATAGAGGTTTCAATGATTTAAGATTATTTAATGGAGCTGGGTTGTTTATTCATTCTGAATAATTAATCTGACCAATGTGGAAATTCCTATGCATATAAAAAATAATTTTTAAAAAAATTGAAACTATTATTCACCCTGCCTTCCCATTTAAAAAGGCTTAGAATTTGGCCCTGTATACATCTGGTATGTCAAAAAATGTGAATGAAGATCTTTTATATTACATTTGCTGTTTAAATTTATTTTGCTTCCTTTTTCTCTTTCTTAGGACATTCTGAAGTAATGTGAACAAAAGACCCCTCGAGTTCCAAACTGAAAGAAAGAAGTGAGAGAACACAAAACTTCCTCATCTAGACGTTAGGTCATGAATGTTTGTACTGTTTTATGCATTAACAGCTCAAACATTTGGAAGGCATCAACTTCCATATGCAGTCGCCTGTATTAAGCAACGTTTAACAAAAGAACATTGCACTCTTTCCTGCCTCTCTGCAGTTACAGGAGAATTGAATTAATTGATAAATCACTTCATTGGCCTCTTTAATGAAATAGATGCTGCTTTTGGAGAAAAGGAAGTGTTAAAAAATTTGTATGTGAGATGACAGTACAAATTGATTCTGTTTGATTTTTTTTTTATTTGCAGATCTCCCTGGTCTTTTCCAGTGCAGTTCATGAACATACAGTTTATTTAGAGGGAATTTTATCCTGATGACAGTTGGCTTTTCTGTTGCTGCTTGAGAATCTCAGAAATAATCCATGTATCATAAAACAAAAACAGCAAACCAGGAAACAGCATTGAAAATGCTTTAAAATTACTTCTGCCATTTCATCTGCAGGACACAATGTCCGAATTACTTGAAATGAGGAAAAGAGTGCTTACTATGACATACCTGTCAACAGCAAAGCTATGGTGTTAACTCAGGAAAGATGAAATATTCGTACACTAAAACATACTGGGAGAAGTTTATGTATCTTCCTTGACATTCAAGAAAATAAACAACCAATAGTGATTACACCTCCAAAACTCCACAGTAACACATATGCTGGGTCAGTATGTTAAGAAGTCAGGTCATAATCTGCATGTTAAAAGTAAAAGTATTTTCAGTTGTTGCTACGTAGTCCCAAACCTTGCATGCATCTCTCTGCATCTGTGCTCTCCTGGGACTATTTTCTTTACAGCTCAGTAGTCCAATTAATCCATCATCTGCACTTAGCCTATATCAAGACAAAAGTGATGTATCAGTTTTCAGGCATTACACAAACTGACGAAGCAGAGTGGGCCATTTGAATGCAAGTATCCCCCTGTCACATTCTCTCTAAGATTCACAAAGCCTTTCTTAGTCTAGACCAGTTTCCTTCTGAGTAGATAGATCTGTTTATAGAAAAATGTGTCATACATCCAGAAATACAGCATGTTTTTAAAAAATATCTCTTGGGTGACAGTTTTAAGACATTTGGTGATGTAGTTCCCATTTATAGCATAAAGAATACTGCCATTTCTTCCATGTCAGCAACAATTTATTAAGATTCCCAGTTCTGCACCAGGGGCACATATAATACACGTACCTACAAAGAGTGGGTAATTCTAGAGGCAATTTAAAAAGGTAGCTATGTAACAAGCTCCACAGTGACGCAAAAGTCCAGCTGCCCCATTATTCTGTGTCCACCAGTAGCCAGTATTGGATACCTACACAAAATGTAAATCAAGAGAGGATGCACAAATATTATTTGTTCATATGCTCCTAATATCCAAAAATTTGTGGACTCTCAAAATTAGAAAGTGTTTTTATTTGATAGCACACGGTGACTTTCTCTGCCATGGTTTTGTTTAGTTACTTCTTAAATTTATGTAATCTTTTGCACCTGTAGGTTCCTCTGGTGTAAGACTCATTAACTTGAAAGTACTTTGCTCAGATATTAGGAAAGAAAATGGTCTAATCCCAAATTGCTCCATGAGGTATTCATGGTCTTATTAATGTCTATAATATCTATTCTGATTTGCCTCTTTACAGTCCAAGTCTATGCAGTTTTTCTATATTTTCTGTCATCTGAGTCCACTCAGGATTTTATTTATTTTTTAACGCTACATTTGTCTAAATCCATGTTGAATTTTGTGCCACTCCTGAAGCTGGGAGTCCTGGCCATGGCAAGACAATGGCAGCAGACCAGTTCACAAATCCATAAATTCAAGTGGGTTGTCTCTTGAGGAGTCACTGTAAGAGAAAATATGTTTACTGATAAAGATGCCTTGCTGGTTAATCCCATTTGGCTGACTTGATCTGCAAAACAAATGCTCTACTCCCAAATACAGTGTGCATAGAGAGTACCACACTCAAACGCTAAGCTCGTACTGAAATTGGCAGAAAATGTGCATTGCTTTCATTTTTCAGCTGAGCTTGAATAATAAACTCAATTTCAATGACATAACAGTTCAGCATAGGACCACTGCCAGCAATGAACTCAGACTAGGAATGGCTACTGAAATATTTATTCACAAATGCAGTTTCAGGCTACACATGGTTGCTCTCTGCAGGTGGATTTCCAAAGGCATGGAAATGACTTGGTTCCTACTCGGTTATTTCTACTTCAGTTACTTGGCTTTTGCTTACTCTCCTGGAGCCAGACTACCAGAGGAACAAAAAACAACCCTAGATCTTGGAGACAGATGTTCTCTTGTCAGTCTGATCAATGACCAAGGTGGAGGGCAGCTTGTACAGAGGCTCACAAAACTGTGATTTATTGTGCTGCCTCCAAAAGCTAAATGAGTTCTTGAGTCAAAGTGAATCTTCTAATTGAATTATTCAGTGTCCCACACTGTGCAGAGAAGATATAAACTGAAAGGAAACCTGGCTCACATTGCATATGAACCTGTGCATCTTCCTGGGTTTTGCTCTATTTGTGGCCCAGCATCTACTATTTTTAAAGTCTAAGATAAATATTAATTTCTATTTCTGGTATTGAGCTGCCTAATATGGGAACCCCTTCTACTGGACCAAGGAAGGCCTACCACTGTATCCTAAGCCATTGGCAGCTGTCAAGCAGTTCAGGTGGATACCCACCCAGGGCTCAACTGAATGCCTAGCTATCGGGTGGTGCTGCTGTCCTCAGCAATGGGAGGGACTGAGCCCAGGGATGCATTGAGGCTGGGGATGTGCCGAGGCTGGGGATCTGGTGAGGCTGGGAATGGGTGAAGCCAGTATTTCTTGGTCCAGCAGCACATCCTGGCTCTGTTCCAGGGTTCAACCCAGGCACCTGAGCAGCAATGGACTCTGCCTGATATTTCTGCTTGAAAAACCTTTTAGGATATCCCTCTTCTCCTGTAAGGACACTTGTCATCTTGTGCCTTTGGCTGGCAAATGTTGTGGTCCCGTCCTACAAAGAAATGAAGACTGGTTGACCCTTGTGGCCATATCTTGCCATAAAGGCAGAGGCTGCCTGTGTCGTCATGCTCAGGAACCAGGAAGATCTAGTAGATTCTGTAGGATGAGAAAGTAGATGATGAGTATTGCTTCCTCATTGTAAGAAAACTTAGACAGAGACCTGACAAGGCACATAATTTTGTTTGATTAGCTCTCCAGAGGTTTACTAACTAGAATGCCAAAAAAAAAGAAAAGTTCCTCCTATATTGTGTACATTTGTTTAGCTCCACCTTTTTGCCACAGAAATATCTGCTGTTTGAGTTTTCTTTAGTAATAACTTTATCCAAACACTCTATATAGTTGGTTAATATTACTTACTAGGTATACGTCATTCATTTCCAATGACACCAATAAGAGGCATGAAAATAGTGTGATATCAAACAGTGTGATATCAAGCATTAGAACTATTCAAGCCAAAAGAAAATTCACACAACTCAAAAAAATATCAGACAGCAGTCACAGAGAGGAAGATTCTCCTAGGTTTATAATTGGCCATTGAAAAGTAGGCCACAGAAGATTTGAAAAGGAAGAGAGAAATCCTGACCTACAAAACCGTCAAGCCTTCCAGCTGGTGACTCAAAAAGTCTTTAGAATCTGGTAATTCATGTAATCCTCCATACTGTTTTGTTTGGTTTGATTTGGTTTATTTTTTTTCCCAAAATGGTAGGAAGAGGTACAAAGTCCTCTTTCCGATTTTAAAAAAAAAATCTCAAAGGACTGTCATTCTGGATGACTCCTGTTTGTGAGAAACGAAATACTCTATATTAAAAAACACTGGTCTTTCACCCAGATGCCAATTGAAAGTGGGTACATCCCAATATTCCACACAGGCTGTTTTATTTTCCTTTGAAAAATACATTTCTCTTGGTTCTACCAAACTCATTGTGAGCTGCTTAAATATTGGTTATTTATCACATCAACATTTAAAAAGGCTTAGACTTTTTCCTATAACTTCCATGATCTGAAGCAAAGACTCTGTAAAGAAGAGACTTGACATGTGTATCAAAGATATTCTCTAAAGATTCATCCAATTTTATAGATGTGTCTTCAGATCAAAGCTTTGCGGAAAAGGAATGAATGGGTTTTAGAAAAGCACTGTATAACTCCTGAGAAGGGGTTATTTCGTGGTGCTGTGTCTGAAAACATGCCAATGCTTCTTCAATCTACCTGCATGGTACGAAGACATGCCCTGTAGATTAAAATACTGCAGAAGGTTCAACTTAAACTACAACAACAAAAAGACCAGAAAATTAATGGCTAGAATTCTATACTTTTAAATTATTCACTAAAACAATATACACAAACCAGGCCTTCTCCATTAGATGCAACGCGTGTGACAGACCTCCTATGGAATCTGGATCTTTATACATACTAAAAACTAAAAGGAGAAATAAAGAAAGAATGTTCCTTGGCGGGGAGGTGTTTTGAATATTTTTAACAACACCAGTTGAGCCCTAATCTGGTGCAATCATTTCACAGGATGTTCTTTGTACTTTTTCAGTATTGAGCTGAGTTGAAAGGTGATGGATCTTACAGTGGTTACAACAGGATAAATTAATTCTCAGTGGGTGTTTGGGTTCAAGCTACAAAACACAGGAAAGCAAAAAAGACATCTGCTGTACTCAACAGCACTTCAGTGCACTCAGAACTTTCCTGGGGTAGAGTTAAACCATCAGAAACTGAAGTTTCCCAGTTGAATCCCAACAGCAGACCAGCAATTCTACAACACTGCAAAGCCATGAATACTGCATGGTGCTTGAAATCCTGTCCATGACCCTTCTCCTCATGGGAAGTTAGCCAGTTCTTTTTATTTCAGTTTGTTTCAATGCACAGACTTTTATGTTCTTTTTTTTTTTCTGAATGTGTACAGGCCCCTTAGAAACTTCATATATATGTAAAGAGATATATAACATACATAGGTTTCACAGTATCACAGTATCACAAGGTTGGAAAGGACCTCTGAGATCATCAAGTCCAACCTATAACCCAATACAACACCAACCATCATCTAAACCATGGCACTCAGTCCCTCATTCAGTCTCCCCTTAAACACCTCCAGGGTCAGCGACTCCAGCACCTCCCTGGGCAGCGCATTCCAATGACCAATCACCCTTTCAGTGAAGAACATTTTCCTAAGATCAAGCCTAAACCTGATGAAGCTTGAGTCCATGCCCTCTAGTTCTGTCACTGGTCACCTGAGAGAAGAGACCAACCCCTGCCTGACTACAACCTCCTTTTAGGCAGTTGTAGAGAGCAATTAGGTCTCCCCTGAGCCTCCTCTTCTTCAGACTAAACAGCCCCAGCTCCCTCAGTCGCTCCTCGTAGGGCTTGTGCTCCAGCCCCTTCACCATCTTCGTTGCCCTCCTCTGGACACACTCCAGCATCCTGACATCTTTCCCAAACTGAGGGGCCCAGAACTGCACACAGTATTCAAGGTGAGGCCTGACCAGTGCCGAGTACAGGGGGACGATAACTTCTCTGGTCCTGCTCGCCACACTATTCCTGATGCAGGCCAGAATGCCATTGGCCTTCTTGGCCACTTGGGCACACTGCTGGCTCATGTTGAGCTTCCTGTCAACCAACACTCCCAGGTCCTTTTCTGCCTGACTACTCTCCAGCCACTCTGTCCCCAGTCTATAGCTATGCATGGGATTGTTGTGTCCAAAATGAAGTACCTGACATTTGGACTTATTAAACATCATCCCATTAGAATCAGCCCATCTCTCCAGTCTGTCCAGGTCCCTCTGTAGGGTCATCCTACCCTCTAACAGATCAACCCTTCCTCCCAGCTTGGTATCATCTGCAAACTTGCTGATGATGGACTCAATCCCCTCATCCAGATCATCAATAAAAATATTAAACAGGACCGGAACCAACACCGATCCCTGGGGGACACCACTGGTGACCGGCCGCCAACTGGATGAGACACCATTCAGCACCACTCTTTGGGCTCGGCCATCCAGCCAATTCCTAACCCAGCACAGAGTGCTCCCATCTAAGCCACGGGCTGCCAGCTTCCCTAGGAGTCTACTGTGGGAGACAGTGTCAAAGGCTTTGCTGAAGTCCAGGTATACCACATCCACAGCCTTCCTCTCATCCACCAGGCGAGTCACATGGTCATAAAAGGAGATCAGGTTGGTCAGGCAGGACCTGCCCCTCCTAAACCCGTGCTGGCTGGACCTGATCTCTTGGCCGTTCTGCAGGTGCCGCATGATTGCACCCAGGATTATCTGCTCTATAATTTTACCCGGGACCGAGGTCAGGCTGACAGGTCTGTAATTACCTGGATCATCCTTACGGCCCTTCTTGTGGATGGGCATCACATTGGCCAACTTCCAGTCTTCCGGGACCTCTCTGGTGAGCCAGGACTGTTGAAAGATGATGGAGAGTGGCTTAGCAAGCTCATCCGCCAGCTCTCTCATCACCCTAGGATGGATCCCATCCGGCCCCATAGACTTATGAGGATCCAAGTGGCTCAGCAGGTCTCTACCTTCCTCCTCATGGATTGCAGGAGGGCCATATTGCACCCTGCCCCCATCAACCACTTCGGAGGACCAACTGTCTAGCGAACAGACTTCCTTACTGTTGAAAACTGAGGCAAAGAAGGTATTAAGAACCTCAACCTTCTCTGCATCTTTGGTTACTATATTTCCCTCCATATCCAACAAGGAGTGGAGGTTGCTGCTGCCCTTCTTTCTACTATTGATATATTTATAAAAGTTCTTCTTATTGCCAATTTAAGCTCCAGCTGCGCTTTTGCTTCCCTGATTTTTTTCTACACGACTTAACAACATCTTTGAACATGACCTGGCTTACAACACGACCTGGTTTGCAACCTTAGTCGTCATTTCAGGACCCCTGAGAGGCACATATGCATTCCCATGGACCCATGTACACTGCATGGATTACTGGTTGAAAAAATAAGTGTCTTTTTTTTCCTAAGATAAAGAACTCTTCAGTGTCTCTAGCAATATGCATTCACAGTGGATTGAGGATGACCCATATTTTCAGGCCTGTCTTTCTTGGCATTGTGGATTGTTGAATGCTGAGGGTATCTAAGCATAATTATAGTTTGCTTTCCTTTCTGAAAGAAGCAAACAATTCTGATGGCATCTTGGGTGTTCTAACGCTCCTTTGGGTGTCATATCATGAGCTACTGAGGTGCAGCTGTAGTTTAGGTATTGCTTTTTTATTTGTTTAGGTATTTTATCATGCTGTACATGCTGCAAAGATATCTTAGAGGTTAGAATGTGGATTAATAACATAACACTTTCAAGCTTCAGGATACTGATGCTTCGGGATGGGTTTTATCTTATAGGGTCTCCCAGCTGATCTACTGAGTGAATTCTTAGTTGCTTGTGGCTGGCCATTGTTTGTGCATCTGTCCTCAATAAGGACTTCAAACCCTCCCGAACTCACTGGAATATGGCTGATGGCATAACAGGATTGAAATGGACCTTTGATTTTCAATAAAAACAGTTTGAAAAGAAAATAAACATAAAGCAAAATAATTACAAAGCTTGCTAAACTTTCACTATAAATATCTGCCACGAATGGAGAATATTACAGTTTTTGGCCCATATAAATATATTTTATGCTTATTTCGCCATTCCTTTCCTCTATTTCAGATACTTCCCTATGGTTCCGAGGTGCAGAGCTACAAGAGACTGAAAAGCACAATAGAAGGGACATCTGCAGTTTCTCATTGATTTTTATAGACAGTAATATCCTTTTAACTAGGCTATTTTAAAATCTTGATAAAATTTTATATTCCTTCTACACAATTCCATAGGATTTTACAGGAAGCTTCACAGACTGCTGACAAGTGCTGAATCCTGTTGGACATAGCTGAGATAAAAAACACACTGTTGCTTGCTGTGCAAAATGAACCATGTATGTTTTCTCTGTTAGGGCCATACACTATAAAAAAGTTTTACACACTCTATTTCAAAGGAAAACAGGAAGACCATACAGGTAAGACCATACAGATTTTATTTGGTAAAACCTATGGAATTTAATGGGTGTTTCTCTCTTTGCAGTCCCAATAAAATAGTGCAGCAAGAATAAAACACTGAAATTCTGCAATGTGAAATCAAACAACAGTAAAGACTACAGTTTATCTTAAGTTCAAGTAGAGTTGTTTCACGTGGTTGTGATTTAACTTGCAGTAAAAACACGGAGTGCAAGAGTAGTTACTAATGTTCTGATTTGCTTTATTTACACTCTACATTGTTCTATTCATTTCTTTCTTATCACTCTACAATTTTGATATTCACAACCAGGAAAAATGTTAAAATATAGAAATTAAGCAGAAGATAACACAGAGAGGCAAATGAGAAAGAAAAACAGAAACATGGAGAGAGTAATGTATGCCTTCTACTGTTCACCTGCCTGCAGCAAACTCACCGTAAGTTTGATGTGGTTTGTTATCAGGGGAGAAAAGCTCATTTCTCTTAACTTCAGGCAGGAGAAAACTTTGACCGGAGCTTGGACAGAATAGGAAATAGTGTATTGAATACTCATAGCTTTTAGCTCAGAAACCAGAGTCATGGGCCTGAGGTCAGTTTCCTTGCATATGATGATGATAAGGCTCAAAAGGTGACCTTTAGGAAAGCCTTGGTTTCACCATGAGTTTAGACTGTCAAGTCACCTCTGCAGGCTCAGGGCTCATCAGGGAGGCATTGTCAGTCCTCCCAGTGGCTCCTGCTGCCTTATGCCCCAATTCTTCCCATGCGCTTGCTGCACCCAGCCAGGGAACTGATTTTCTGTTTTAGGGAAAAAAACGTGGTGGAAATTAGTAGCAAATGTTGTGATTGTCATAATCCAATGAGGGCACTGTTTATGAGGTTGAAACTATTCTGGGTTCTACTTGTTTTTGATGAATCATATTCACATCACGATGTCCAAATGCTAGAGGTTTCTGAGTAGACAACTGGTTAAAGTGTGAAGGAAAGCAAGGAAGACATACGAGTACATAGGAAATTGATAGAAAAAGTAAGCAAGAGGAAAGAAAAAGCACCTAAAATAAGCATGGGGTGACCGAGAAGGAAATAATATGAAGCTGTAAGTAGATAACAAAATGCCTAAAGAGAAAACAGGAAGAATAATACCAGAAGAAAAATGGCAGGAAAAATGGCAAACACCAAGAAGTGGTGATCAGAAAAGGTCACTGCTGAGAAATTTCTGTCTGTAAGCAAATGTACACAAATCTGAAAACTGAAGATAGTGGTGGAGGCATTTTATGGCTGATGTCTCTCAGACATGGTTTTTGTATCCATGTTATCGCAACAGAGGGAAATGAATACTGTTCTACCAGTAGCATCCATAAGTTTTTTCTTTCAACTCTATTTCCTTTGCTTACTTCAGAGAACTATAATTACCTTCTGACAGTGTCAGCATCTCTCAGACTGTAACATTATTTGGGCAACAAAACCTCCTCACAATTCTCACCTCAATGAGTATTTGAAATAGTCATGAAGTCTGTAAGCTTCAAGACTTGCTGATGAGACCTTGCTACATTCCTGGGAAATGTGAGACCCGTTTATGAAGTGCTAAGAGATAGTTAAGCTGCTGTATTGGACTTTGGGGGGTAATTAAGGGGTAGGATGGGAGCTCAGTACTATAAATCTCACATCCAATAATCTGCATACTGAGATAACCACATGGGAGAGGGCAACAGGAGAATCAGATCTCAGGAGTGTGAGAGAGAATGTGTTTCTTTTCTCCTAGACCATCTTACTCTGCCTTGACAGGGTCATTTCCAGCTCAGCCCTGGCAAGCAGCTTTGCAGCATCTTACACACATTCATCTCACCCTCTACTGACTAGACCAACATAAGCTTTTCCTTTATTTGTGACCGTACTTCCCTGCCTTTAAATCTGGGACATGCTGAGAAGAACCACAATAAAACATTTTATTAGTTGCTGGGACAGAAAGTTTTGTAAGAGGTGAACGAGATGAATAGGTACATAAGGGGTTGATATGACAGAAGATATGATTTGTTTGAAGTCATATTACAATTTGCAGGAATAACAACTCAATTGCAAGTTACACCTCTGTGGCTGGTTATTGTCAACCCACCACCTCTGGGATAGGAATGAACAAGTACTGGAAGCACACAACCTGGGAGAAGAGGAAGTAAAGGAAAAAATTCTCAGTCTATAGAACGCTTTATATAAAGTAAAAATGAAAATATGCTCTTTAATTCTAAATTTGGGCAGAAAAGGAGAGTGAAAACACCTATGATTTCAAATAGTACTATGAAATTTTAATAACCATAGGTGACAAGAAACTAATTTTTTCCTATCATATGTACTCCAGATGTCTTCATCTTTTATGTAGCATTTATCATCATTATATACAAATGCTGGCATCTATGAGGCAGTCGTATTTACTCTAAGAGGAGTAAGAAAACATGAATGCAAGTGTTTATGAAAGGGAGTTTGTGGCAGTGAGCTGGCTCAATTGAATGGGCATGCCTTGAAGCACACAAATCTGCTTCTGTAACAAGCACAAACACTTGAAACTGTGTCTTAATGAGGGTATGAAGTGCTTATTTTGCCTTGCAAGGAGAACTGAAGCAGCTGATGGACTTAGATATGCTATTTTTTTTCATTCAAGATTTACCATTTATCTAGTTTCCTCCAGGTCTGCTAATAACCAAAAAACAGCCAAGGCAGAGTATTTCACATTCACCTTGCCTTCATACTTGTTGGGCCCTGGCCTTCTCAGTGGAGCTGCCATCACAGTGCACCCCTGGGAAATAAGTGCATGGGGTATAGGCAAGGGATTTACCACACTGCCTGCAATCACTCTCATTAAAAGAAAAGCAAGTTTTGGGGAAGAGACATGCACAGGTTGACTGGTAGCTTGACTTGTGACTGGGAACTGTAATGACTTTGGCCTTTTTTCCCAAGAATTAATAGAGGACAGATGTTGGAAATGAATGCAGATTTTCCCAAGAGAGAAGAAAGAAATGGTGAAGGAAACAGAGCTCAAAGCAAAGTAATTAAAATTATGGGGCCATACAGCAACATCTCAGATTACAACACACTAGCTATTCTCATAGGGAAGATGTGAGCATATGGATCCTAGCAGCACAGCAAGAATCTAAGACAATATGCATAATTTAGAAAAGACACCAGTGAAACTTAGCTTGCATCACATGCTGAGATACTCCGCGGTCTTTAAAATGTGTATTTTCAGCACAGCCATGTAAAATGTAAACATTTTGTCAGATGTCACCCTAAAATTACCCACTGTATATGTTAATAATTGAATGCATAGATAGAAGGGCCTGTGTAAAGGCTTAAATGCAGTATCGATGCTAGAAAATATGGAAAATAAAAGACTAATTCAATCTAATTTAAATCATATAAACCTCCAAAGGTTAATTCAAGCTCTGGGTAATTGCAAAGCTCAATGTCTGTTTTGCTCTAAACCTTTGATAGCATGTTTTTACCAAAGAGTAGAAGTAATTACTGAATGGAGACAGGACATTTCACAACAGGTGTTACACCTCTACTCCTCTCCCTGCACTCTTCCATTCCTAAATACCAAAGTTGGTGTGGACCTGGTGGTATGTGTCCAACAGAGCTTTCACATTTTCCCTGTTAACGATATTCTCCAATCATTCCCACGATTCATTCAGCTTCTGTCATATCCTTTGCCAGCATTTTATTGCATAGCAGGATACCAAAAGGAACTGACTGTAGAGAAACTTCCAGAAAAAACTTACATGTTAAACAGCTTAAGCGTTTTTTGAAAATCCACAAGCCTCCAGACTGCACATTCCTGTTAACTTATGTTAAGGCAAAGTTCACTTTGCAGTGGGCTTTTTTTTTCTTTTAAGGCTTGAAATGAAAATGAAAATAGTTGGTAATTTCCAGTAACTATCCAAACTGCCTGCAAGTCTAAAGACAGCCTCATAGGATCTGGGTGGAGCGTATGTGTCTGAGAGAAAGAGCAAGAGTGAGAGATATTTATAAACAAAATCCAGGCTCCTGTTGAAGGCTCAAAAATGTAGAATAACCTAATGCTGACTTCCTCAGAGCAGCAGAAATTAAGCTATAAGGTGACTTCTTGTTTGTGAGGTTTAAAAAAATAACTTGGATTCGTCGTAGTCCTGTCCTATCTGAACACCATGAAAAGTGAAACAATAAAAACACATCCAGGTCTTTCTACTGTGTCAATTGTTGCACAATGTCCCTCCTGCTGCAAACACCACATCCAGGGAGCACTTTGCAGTGATTCTGTGCACACAGCATCAGCAGCTGGGCTGCAGTCCTCGGGTTGCTTTTGTCCTTAGATAGCATGATATTGATGCTACTGATTAGAGGTCTCACTTGTACAAATGCTTAAAACCAGACAAACAGTCATTGCCTCCACATCCTTGTGGCTAATGGATGGATGGTTAATGCATGTTGGTACAGTTGAGTGTTTTATTACCCTGGACACAGCATTAATTTTTGCTTTTCCTATTACATGTAACAGGGCTGTAAATGGAGTTAATTATGATATACATGATGGTTTTGATTCTGGTCAGTTTAAAAGTGTGCCAGGCCTCCTGCCAGTCCAGGAGGAGCCATTATACCCTCTTTTATACTCAATCTTCTGTGCCAACCTTTGCGTCACTGAAGAAATTGAGGCTGTCTGATTGCAACATTAGGCAAACATAAAGGAAGGTGAGACTGGAGAGGAGTGAGGAGAGGTGTTCTCTTGAATATTTGTTTATGGTATCAATTTTTTTTTCTTTTCTGAGTACTCAAATCAATACTCAGAACTTGGTGTTAACAGGCAGTGGGTTAAATGAAGTAAAAATTGCTGCTCTGAGTACCAAGTCAGCATTTTGCCTGCTGTGGGAGGAATACCTCTGACTGGTCTGGAGACAGAGACCATGCTGTTGCTGGAAAGAAGGCCTGGAACAGATCCCCGTTGCAGGGCTATCACTGCACAGACAGTTTGTGGACATGGTAGGAGGTGACATTGCAGGTGGGAAGAGGAGGACTGGGCAGAAGAGACCGATGGGACATGACCAAGCTATGGAATGATGAGGAATGATGCAACTCAAGGGCCCTCAAATTTTGAGACCCACACAATTCTTCTCAAGTGTAAACCCTGCCAAGCAAGAAAAAAAGTAACTTCATACATTTTAGAACTGAAATTCACTTGATCAGTTCATCAGGTTTCTGGGGGATAATTCCATTTCTAACATTTATTGAGCAGATCCAAATATGGATATTGGTGAAAGAGCAAATCAAAGTAACTTGGACTTGATGGTTCCTTTTGGTAGTTTTATTCTGCTTTGTACTTGTAAGATTACAGTCACAGTATTTGTACACTAACCAAATTATATATTTTTAAAAGAATAATGTAGCATTTGCTCTCTATAACTACCTAAAAGGAGGTTGTAGGCAGGCAGAGGTTGGTCTCTTCTCTCAGGAAACCAGTGACAGAACAAGAGGACATGGTCTCAAGCTTCAGGGGAGGTTTAGGTTGATATTATGAAAAAATTTTTCACTGAAAGGGTGATTGGCCAATGGAATGAGCTGCCCAGGGAGGTGATGGAGTCATTGTCCCTGGAGGTGTTTAAAAACAGATTGGATGAGGTGCTTAGTGCCATGGTTTAAATGAAGAGTGGGTGCTAGTGTTGGGTCATAGAAGATCTCAGAGGTCTATTCCAACCTTGTGATACTGTGCTACCGTGATATTGTCTGAAACTCTTTCTGAAGTTAATCTGAAAGGAATTCTGGGAGAAATAATTACAAAGTCAAAAATCTTTATATTCAAGCATTGACCACAAAGTCTGCCATCCAATTCTGGTCTTTGTAATATCCATGGTTTTGGTGGAGCTACTCTGGTTTTACACAGCAGTAACTGTGAATTGAACTTGGAACTTTGCCTTTTATTTTGTCCAAAAATATGAAAATAGAAAGAAAATATGCTTTCGACATGGAGTCCCACAGGAATTCAGAGGGTCATAATATTGAATCATTTTCCCAATTGCTCCCCATGCCTTCCCAGAAAAAAACTCTGTAAATCACAAAACTCTTAGTATTTTGTTAGCTCAGCTAGCAAGAGAAAAATATAGTGTGTTTTTCTTGCCATACACATAGAGAGATTACACATAGGTGTGAAACATTTGCAGTGTGAGACATTTGAAAATTTCTTTCCTGTAATAATCTGACAATGAATTAGTTATTTTCAAAGGCTTTTTAAATGTGCAGGTATCACATTAACTTCTATCTATCACATTAATCATCTTCTTAAAAGGCTATAAGTTAGTAGCAGAGCTCTGGGCACGTGCTTTTTGACCTTTGCTATTATTGAACACACACTGAGTATGTGTCCCTTTTCCAGGTTAAGGATGGCCTGTCCATCGTGCCAAGTCAAGTAGTAACACAGTGCAGAGGAATGCCCTTACATGAATGTGCAGTAATCACTACAAGATTCCCGAAGGTAGGTTGAGGATTGACGAAACCACAGCAATCTATCCTCTTCTGGGCTTTGCCCATCTTACCCATGGGCGAAGACAGTAGGTGTTACACTGACGGGGAAAGATGTACTCTGACAGCCATCCCGTAGGGCTGCCAGAGTTTGCCAAACTTATTATCCACCCATTGGTGAAGGGGCACCCCATGGACCTCATCTACGGTAGGAGCAGCCGACTGGCATCCGTGGGTCACCGGCAGTACCACCAGTGGCTGGTGAGGTGCACTTATAGGGGGTTTCCCCCAACTAGGGCAGAGATCAACTTAGTCACCTGAAGGTGACCAGTGGGCCCACAAGGTGTGATTTCTGCAGCTGAGCCCGGTTGTAGACCGTTAAGAGAGGCAGAGTTAGACAGAAGTCTCAGGTTTAGATTGTAGCATAAAGGCACAGTACTGAGGGAATGTGGTGAACATCTAGCACCCAGGATGTGGTTACAGGCCTCAGCATCCTTCAGAGTGATGCATTTAGAGTGAGGGCTTGTCTGCATAGGGACTTGCCCCTGATTAACTCCATGTGTGGACACTCCTATTTCACAACAGTGGGTGGAGAACAAGGCCTTAAGCTGGAGAAGATTTGTCTCACTTTTAGTATTACCATTGGCCATGACCCCAGTGATGGGTCTACACATCTGCTGAGGAAGTTGGGGACAATCTGGCAAGTGAATACAAGTTTCACCTCCCCAGGCAGTAGAAAGGATCCAGAGTCTGGGGTGCTCTCTGAAAAAAAAAGGCTGGCATGATTGCTTTTACATTCAGCAGTATGGCAGGTTTTGCTATGCATGAGAAGTAAAATCAGATCCAGCTATGTCAACATGTGCCTTAAATAGAATACATTTCTCAGGAAAGCAGCCAGTAAAAATAGAGTATAATTATTTTCAGCTCAGTATTTTCATACTACTAATGCCGGAAGAAAGTGTTAGAAGGGACAATGGAAGGAGTTTATTCCTATTAGAAAAATAAAACCTTAAGAGAGGTATGACTGTGGTATTAAGGCACCATAAGCCTTGACAAAGAAAGAACAAGTTTGTGACAACAGATGAGAATTCAAGAGCAGCATTATGGTTATTTGGAATAGCTTGAATCAATGTAGCCTTGAAGAATTTAGCTGGGAATCCACCAACTATAGCATGTAGCCAAGATGAGTGTATAAATCTCAAAATCCATTAAGAAACCAGTTTATAATACTGAATGAAGAAGAAACTAAAATATTTTATTAGAATCTTTTCTTCTGGACTGTAAACTCTACATATTGGATTCCCAAAGGAAAGAAAGACACACTCAGCTCAGTACATAAGCATCTGCAATGACTAATGGCTGTAGCCTTCTTGAGTGGGGTTTTTGCACTATGTGTTGCTGGGAGGTTTCATCTTTTTTACCAGAGGACCACTTGGTCTTGGAGCTGAGCACACCTTACAACAGTTGTGTCATGTTATCACAAGAACGTTTGCTGCAGAAGAGGGAAATGAAGGACAAGAACATGGCACTTTACTTGTTTGCCTGCTGTGCCTCTGACTGGCCTGGAGACAGAGTTTGGGTTACTGAGGTCTACACATCCATAAATCTTTCTTTTCCAGTGGTGCAGGGTGAGATGCAGCCACAATAAATAGACTGTTCCATTGAGATATTTTCACAGGGAATAGGAGTTTTATTTCCTCTACACCCACTAGAGAAATTGGCTCTGCTTAAAAAAAAAAAGCAAGAAGGGGATTTGTGAGGCAGTCTTACTCTCCTTTCTGAAGTAATTTTATCACCTCTGTGCATGCAGGACTCAAAAGTGGTTCTTTCTGTTTATAGGTAGATTGACTTTATTGTTATGCTAAGCAGCGGAAGAGGAATGTGGATTTACAGTGAAGGTGTTGAATGGGCAGCCAGCCAGCTGAGTGACAGCACAGCTCCATTTCTTACACCTCTTGTGACAGACTTGAGCAGGTAATTCCTTTGGTAGCACACAGTATTGCCCAGTTGTAAAGATAATCATAAGCTGTGTTAAATTCACTAGGTTATGATTAAAGATATAGTAAAATAATTATTCATTTTAAGTAATTCACCTTACTATGCATCTAACACTTCATCTGCCCAGGAATTAAACATGTACAAAAGATGATTTCAGTGGTTTGTCCCTCACATGCAGTTGTTTCACTAATATAATGTGTGTACATATTTTAGTGTCTAGTTTTGAGTAGTTTAGTCAGATTTTTCCTATTTATGATTGTTTTTGACACCACCAGTGCCAGACAGTGTCATTTCAATTTACTCTATGCATGTGTGTGTGTGAGCATCTGAGAGTGTGAGTCACACTTCTTGTCAGTGAGCCTGTGTGTCCATGAGGCCAGCAACTGGGAAAAGCAAGTACATGCAAACGAGTGTGGGATCACCAACAAGTATCAAGTGGGACTTGCTAATGAGTAGGTCAAGTTGCCTGGGAGACACTCTGTGGCAAGATTCTGCTAATTACTGGAGCATATGCTCAGGATTTCATTTGATGCTGCTATACTCAACAAGGTGTCTTATTTCTACTTATTTCTTCATGGACATGTTATTGATACCTACTGTTACCAGGTGATTTGTAGGACAAGAGGTAACGGTTTTAAACTGAAAGGTAGTAGAGTTAGACTAGATATTAGGAAGCAATTATTTACTCTGAGTGTGGTGAGGCACTGGAACAGGCTGTCCAGAGAAGTTGTGGATGTCCCACCCCTGGAGGTTTTCAAGAACAGGTTGGATGGGTCTTTGAGCAAACTGGTCGAGTGGGAAGTGTCCCTGCCCATAGCAGGGATTGAAACTAGATAACCTTTAAGGTGCTTTCCAACTCAAACTGTTCTATGATTCTATGAATTAAGACACTGTAATAACATGAAGTGAAGCATCTGATTTTGTGGCCTTCAAAAAAAGAGAGACGCAAAAGAAACTGGGATCTTATGTCTTTCTCTAATAAAAGATACAGAAAATATAGAGATGTCTAAAGAATGATATTGAAGGTACTGGTATAATTAGCCATAAGAGAAAGTGCGGGTTATTCCTATTCCCAGAGGAAGCGGGATTTCAGACCTAAGTTTCTCATGCAATAGCTGTTATTCCTACATCTCAGAACTAGCAGACTAAACAAGCATCTGCTGAAATCAGGCCAAGAGACCTAAGGAATATTTTCTGAGTAAAAAGAAAATAAGGTAAATCCATTACTGGATACTTTATGTTTTGTTGTTTGAAGATTTGACTTTTCAAGACTTGATACAATCCTTTTGAACATCTGGTGACAACAGGTTATTCATAGTTGATGGAAATTATCTCACTTTATGCATAGATTGGGCTTAAGACTCTATCTGTCTCTATAGCAATAGATGACAGAGTATAAAGAAGCAAGTTCAAGATTTGATTCACCTATTTCCTAAGGTGGCCAAAGTGAATTGCATTTAAAATGTGCTTCTCTTCATCAATGCTAGAAAGGATACCAGGGTTATTTGTTCACTGGAAGACAAACTCATTTCTGGCATCAAAAGTCAAGCAAGATGATTCTTTTTTGTTCAACTTGCCCTGGAGGAAGAAGTTTGCTTTTCATGCCATTATTTTAGTTAAGCTTATTAACTAATGTGTACAAGGTTTCATAACAGCTAAACAAGATATCATAATGGAGGTCCCATTTTATATTTTTAATAGACTCTGGAAAAAAAAATTAATTCTTATACACATGTTACACAATTTTAAAACTGGGTAGTTGTATGAATGTGTTGGACCTCCTTTTTATTTTGCACATCATACAAACTAAGTTGCCTTTGCCAAGCTCTTATAAAGTCAAAAATATTTTTTAGTAGAAGAGTCTTTTAGAGATCACTATGACACTATAATTTTCCTTGGTAGATTTTGAGTCTTCTTAACCTAATTATTCTTTATTTCTGGGGAGGCATTTTCTGTTGTGGCTCTAGCTGTTAGAAATTCTCCAGAAAAAGTTTTAAGTTGGTATAATATTAATTGGACCATCTGTTTTTGATTGATTACACAATGGAGCCCTCAAAGTAGCTAACTGTACTTAATATTTTACTGTGGCAATTCTCAGTATGAAGTAATGAATACGCTTCTGTAATACTTGTCGTATATTCTCTACTTTAGCTGATACACAGATAAACATCTAGTTCATAACAAGGGGCCATATCAAGAGAGCTTTGTGCTAATCATAGCCAGAATATATTTACAATGTAATAACAAAGATAACCCCAGAGAGAGCAGTGATTAACATCCAATGCTCTTCACAAGCTTCCATCTTGTGATGTAGTTAGCTATTTGAGTGTTTCACACTGTTAACAGAACAGTTTGTAGTACCACATTTGAGGCAGAAGCCTCCCAAATATGAGGAATGCCAAACTTGGCAGTTTATCAGCTGGCAATAGCCAACAACCACTCTTTACAGGTAGTTTGCACTTGAATCAAAATGCCTTGGTTTCTTGTCATATTAAAAAATGTCCACCAGCTGCTGGGGTAATTTTAACTTTTATGAAATCTTACACGTCTGGGGTACATGCAGCATTCATGGCTAGGTGTGTCTGTGATTATTCCATGAGAAAGGGCAGCTTGTTTCTGTTCATAAGATGAAGGTTGTAATTTTTCATATTTGTAAGAAACTATCTTTAGTAATAGCAGTTAGTTAAGTGTTTCCCTAAATATACACAATAAGTCCCAGGGAATTTCTCTTTATTCCCTTCTACATCAGCAGAACCACTGCTTACAAGGTGTTACAATAAGCTTATCGTAAACAGATTTTAATTACATCTGACCTTATCTTCACACACTAAGCGATTGACTAATCAGTGCTTTACGTTCACAAGAATGTCACGGCACCTGTGACCAAGGAAGGCAGGACTTGAGTCGTTGTGCTCCAAGACTTCTTGCATTCAATGTTCTGCAGGTCTTTAACTAAAGCATTGAACTCTCCTACACATTTGGTTCAGTTGTAAGCTGCACAATTTTCCTTTTAAAAGTTGCAGAAGTAGCAATTTCCAAGGAAAACATTTGTTCATAAAACAGCAGGAAAAAAGGGACAGTGGTATCTCATGCCCTTACATGCCTTCCAGACAGTGACTGTATTAGCAATTTGGTTAGAAGATATTTCATTTCTTCATCTACCATGTGCTGGTTTTGTTGTCCAGGTAGTTTATGTATTTATCAGATTTCATTCAAAGGGAACTCGATGAGGTGCTCCACTCCACTGCATGCTGACATCATTAGGTCCCACACCCACACATGAGCCTTGCCTGCAAGAGAGTCACAAAGAAAGTATACAAAGGTGAGGCAAGATCTCCAACAGCACTCTAGTGTGCAATTACACTCCTGGCATCAGTCATTACCCATTCACTTTTGTAAATTAAATAACATAAGCAACATGCTTTGAAAGACATTTGGAGTGTATTGTGATAAACTACAGAAGCTGGGTCATGTTATAACACTGGCTGTGAGGAATGGAAACCTCTTTAAAGCTATTAAAAAGGCAGGTAATATAATTTGTTTTCAAAGATGGTAGGCTGGGTTCCTCTTTTACTGCAACTCTGCTGAAGCCCACACAATTAGACAAGGGATGAATGAAGTGCAGAGCTGATTTCTAAAGATCATTGTTTAGATCTGGTGTTTAGATGTTTTGACTGTATTACACCAGTGAAGACACATGGAGAGCTGCCATACAGCTCCTGGTCACTCAGCTAACACTGAATGTTCATGTGCTCAGCTCACCCTGCAGAAAGCTGGGGAATTGCAAGAAATAAGCCATTGCTCAGAGACAGAAAAGACCATGTATGAAAAATGCTTTACTAGAACGCGTTGTCTTGTGTCACCTTTTGTCATTTTTTTCCTTTTTTTTTTAATTAAACATGTACTTAAAATTCTCTAATCGTCTTTCAAATGACCCAGGTTTTGCTGTCAGCTTCAAAACTCAGTAAACAGGAAACGGAAAAAGTCTGACTTGCAATATTCTTTGACATGCTTATTGGTTATAACTAGGAAACGAACATACTAATTGAGTGTATGGCTGCATTTACCACAACCAACTGACAGCTGTGTTTTAAGTGCCTTGTTATCTGATGGAATGGGACCATTCATGGCCAGCATTAATTTGGGGAGGAGACTTATGTTTCTGTACAGCAAGGCATCAAGGTCTTTCTAGACTCTCTTGCAATGTCCAGGAAGCTAGGAGATTTAGTACCAACACGGGCTGATAGGCTACATCTAAATCTGAGAAAGGTTCACATTCCTAAGATTTGCTCAGCACATGGATTAGTTTAAGTTTAAAATCAGGGACAACAGGCTTAAAAAACTAACATTCGTTGTCAGATCCTGCGGTGTCCATAGGATTGTTGATGGAACTGGTGAGCAGGTGGTTAATGGCCAGTGGTTAGCCCAGAGCTAAGGTAATTGGTAGCACAAAGCCTAAAATACACACATGCTTTCTCCTAAGTAATGGCTGAGATCCAACCCTTTTAAATGTCAAAGCACTCACATAAGTGGGTAGACTAAGTTCATCTGCTTGATTCCAGCATATGTTCCCAATCTGAGTTTCTGCAGAGGAGCCAAGTCTTTTTAAAAAGCAACAAAATCTTGTCAGTGCTTTGTGACAAAAAAGCTAGCTCTTTTAGAAATGTACCATGTTGAAAACTGTAACAGATGACACCAGATCTGCCTTCTCATGCTCAAGATGTCAAGAGTTTAGGTTAAGCACCGAAGCACATTCTTAGATGCTTTGCTTAGAAGCAGGTAGGGGGGGAGTGTGGATTCATGAAGCAGAGTGAGCACATCTAACATCTCATCCCCACCAAAGAGAAAATCCCTCTCCCCTCCTCTGTCTCTGGCATTGCTTGTGGCTGCTGCTGTCCTTTCCCTTGTTCTAGTTCCAGCATTTGTCTGATCTTCTAGTTGTACAATTCAGCTCTCACAGGTTGGACAAGGGAGCTGACAGTGAGCATTATCTCAGCAGTCAGAGCTGAGTCTTACCTAAAGCCTAAAATCTAGTTCTGGCAGCTTAAAACTATAGTTCTGCAGATGTGTCACAAGAATTATGGATTTACTTACATAAAAGTTCATTTAAACACTGACACTGGATCTGAATTTGTGTGTGGTTCAGAATGCTCAGGCAAGTCTCCTGGTTCAAGAATGTCCTCAGATGAAATCAACGTTAGACTAAGCAAAGATAGCATACAAGCACCACTGGCTATTTCATAACTCTAGCACATAATCAGGTAGCCATCAAAATACGACGGTGGAACTGGTAAACACAAGACATTCGGAAGGTCAACTCCCTCAGAATAAAGAATTAGTCTTGCTGTTTCTGGCATCATGAAAGCTTCCATGCTATAGCTGTCTGTGTGGTAGAGAAGAGTGACAATTTTCATTACATAGGCAGAAGTTAAGTCACAGAGGTTCAGTGAAACAGCCAGCACATTAGACAGAAATTTTGTTTGGGAGTTTGGATCTCAAACTTTGTCTCCAGGAACAGCTTATGCTAACACATAACTTTTTCATATGTCTTTTATGTTAGCAGACCAGGATAGATCATTTAAATTCAAAGACATCCAAATGTTTCTAGTCTTTCTGAAGATTTGAAGAAAGATCTTGTATGTCTTAAAACTGGGTCAAATGACACTAACATGTTAAAAGAGGTATCCCCCTCTCCCGTGTTACTCACAGTAGTGATCAAACTCTACCAGAGGGACTCTACCACAGCAGGTCAGTGCCCAGCAACATTTTACCTGTTGGGTGCTGCCAGAATGGCACTGCTGGATGACTTCTGCAAACTGTCAAAGCCTTTACGCAGGAGAAACGTCCCTGCTGTGGCAAGGGTTTGTTGATAGTGTTTCAAACATTTATACTTTGAAGCTCTTTCAGCCTCTGCAGAAAAGTTTTTCATAGAGATTTTGTCAGGCAGGAAACATGCTCTCAGAAAGAGAAGCTGGTGGTTGTTGATCACACAAAACATAATGATGCTTGCAAGTCTTTTTGCAATTCCTATAACGTAATTTATGGGCAACTTAAATGATAAACTGGAGAAGTGATTAGCAAAACCATTAATCACTCACAGAAATTATTTTATTACTGTAAGTTCCCAGACACCTCACCTATGCACCAATGTAGGATTGCATCTTTTATTTGGACAAAAGCAGCCTGTTACACACCAGCCCTACACTGTGATTTCACAGTAGCATACTTTAATCTGGGAAATAATGGTGACAGGGAAGACTATGGATCCATGGTATGATAGTGGTGATACACTCATATTTCGTGGAATGTTTTCTGTTAAGTGTCCTTCAAAGTAGTGCAAGCCAAAACCCAGTTGTTTCGCTAACTTCTAAACTGTCCTTCATTTAGTTCCAAAGTTCTGTATGTAACATCTCTGTACTGTGTATAAAGATTCGAGAAACTGACAGCCTAGCACACTTTATTGCTGTCATCTATGTCTGACGAGCAGGGCACAGACATTGCTGACAGGCACTTTACAAACAGTATCAACTGGTTTCACTCTCCAGTTTTCCATTCCTTTGAGGGCACTGGAGTAATGAAGCATAGTTGCCAATGGCTGCCATGATTTCAAATGCAACTGAATTCAGTGAAACTCATCCTTACGAGTACAAATCACAATATCTTGCTTAAAACAACTCTCCAAATAGAGTAAACTCACTGGGAATAACCAAGAGTATATACTTTCAGAGATTTATTTGTACTTCCATTAGGTTTATCTAGCACTTTTTAGTTTATTTGGCTCTAAATGTGACTCATTTATTAGCTCAGTATAAGCCAATAGATTGAGGCAAGGATCCAGATAGATGCTTGGGTATAGCCCTGTGGTTACAGGATCCATGTTTGCTTTGAAAAGTACAGGTTGCTTGCTTGTAAAGCCTTCTCGGTGCTATAAGAAGCTTCTGAGTTGCAGTGAACAGCAGAGGTGGCCAATACTGGGGATGTCTTTTTCTGTGTTCAAATTTATTTTTATACAGGAAGATAGAGTTATTCTTAAAACTCTGTGAAAAATTTAATTCTTTATGAGAAAAATGAATTATTTTTATGCTTAGTGCTGCTGTTTTAAGAAGAACAAGCAACTTCGATTTTAAATAATTTCTGTCCTTTGAGAGATAAATAATTGAGAAAAGAAGGCTAACTACATGGCAGAACAGATTTCACCGGTTTTTGACAATTTCAATTCAGAGACTGCTTTGTGTGCTTTTTTACCTTTAATAATGAACAATTATTGTTGCCTAGTTTAAGCACATTTTCTAGCAGGAACAGGAAGGAAATTGAGTTGGAAAGAGAAAAACAAAGAAGATATTAGACTTTTTTCCCTGAACTTTAATGATTTTTTTCCCTAGAATATTTACATGATAGATCCTTTTGAACAATTACATTGCTTATGAATATTTCATAGAAGTGAATCTCAGATGAAACCCTGTTGAAATATTCATTGAAAATGTTTCAACCAGCTCTAACAAATAGCCTTTAGCTTTATAATTTTCATTATGGCCTGTTTTGTTATCTAATCAGCAAAAGCAGTGAAACAAATTCAATTTACATACCAGGGATGCAAAGGGGAAATAATTCAGTGACGGGATGCAAAACACAAGTGCAGCCTTGAAACACATCTGCAAACGTAACTGGCCAAATTCATGGTAATGGTATATATTTTAAAAGGAAGCATTTTAGTTCCTGCTACAAGTAACATTTACTTTTCTTGTGAAGGTCCTTTGCCAATGTATTGGGCAATACCCCTGCTGTTCACCAGCACACCTACGGAAGTACGTTTTAGCAGGCTTAGGAATATATGTTGCCTATGTTCCTTGATTCCTGCTTATGTTATGCTTAAAGCTAAATTGCTATTGGACTTCTGTCAACCATGACATGCTGCAGTGCACTGACAGCACTCTAAGAATTTGATCTAAAAGTCAGAAGATCTGGAAGTGATGACAGGCAACTGTTTAGAGGCAGCCGGATCTGACACCTGAACTCACTGGTAGGACAGTTTTTTCAGGGAAGGACTTTCAGGCCTTAGCTGAGCAGTAAATTGCAGTTCAGGAAAAGCTTTCCACTGAGTGTGTACTGAATGCCTTGCTGGGTAGCAAACATTTCAATGACTGCTTGGAATTTGTGATATAATGTTCACAATTCAGAGTGATATTTCAGGTAGATTCACATTCAGATAGATATAGATATATTCAGATAAAATATTCTTCCTTATTACCTGTGTGATTAATGAACCAGGGATAGAATGTGCTGTAACATGAAAGATCCCTGAAGGAACTGAGAGGCTTGCAGGAAATAAGCAAGGGAAATGTGCATCAGCTCTAAGCTATGTGTGTTGTTTCCCTCTGAATTAAATAGCTGAAAATGTACTTGTGTTTTCCTTGGGGAATTTTGTGAATAAAATTGAAGGTCCTAAGCATCTTATCTTAAAATACTCTGACCTGGACAGGAAGAAATAATATTTATTTTACTTCTTTGTATTTGACACTCTGGTGCTTATCGACAGACTTAAATGGGAATTTTATTCAGCTTTTAACTGCAGGAAACCAACTTTACAGCTAGCACTAAACATACACAGAATTTTGGAGAGGACAGGTAATGGTTATTTCTTAGGACCGTACAAAATGCTTTTGAAGTTAGTCCTTCCCTCCATTATGATTTTAAAGCTTTTCCTCTGAGATCTTAAGCATTTTCTTGGAGAGACAGGCCTGTAGTTCTTCAGACAGAATAAAAATATTATTCTGTAACAGAATCCAAAATTTGAAGATGTATTCTTGGATGCTATTAAAAGGAAAGTTAGAATGCAGGCACTGGCTACTCATTATGTTAGTAACCACTATTTCTGCAGCATTGATTTCATTTTGATAATAGCAGTCGCAGTTAAATTAACTCATTACCTCATTCTTATGCTGTCAGTGTAAAAATTTGTCCGCAAAAATACAAAATTTTAGTAGAAAGATGGTTATTATGGCATTGTACAAAGAATGAAGGTCAATCTTGAAGAGCAACAGAATTTTTTGATGAATTAGCTGACAACTCTGTTCTAGAGACAGAAAAAATATGCAGCTAAATGCTATAAATCAAACTACATTCCATCAGCCTCTCTTTAAAATGCATGTATTAGTAAGGTTCCAAAATACACAGCAACTGTAAAGTCAATCCAGGAGGAAACTAAACACCCTCCACATAATTTTACTGCAGCTTGTTACCAAACACTATATCCTTGCAGAAGGCTTTTTGGAAAGTACAAGACTTTGTAGCGATGTCTTATATTAATATCTGCACTGGTGGAATTTAAATCCCAAAATATGTTGGAAAACAGTCAGTGCTTTTTTGCTTCACGTTAGCCTTGCCATAAAGAGAAGAAGAAATGCGAGCATCTGCTCGTTGCACTGCAGCATGGTGTGATTAGTGCATGAATCTCACTGGAAAACCAAAAGCAACAACAATGAAGCAGGGCAAGAAAGATTGAAATCAGGCTCAAGGATCTTGGATGTGTTGGCAAGGCACTGAGGCTTTCCAAAGCTGATGTGACTGGGCATTCCAGATCTGTCCGTAAACGGAGAGGACAAGGATTCAGTCAGATCTTACACCTAACAGTGACACCCCAGCTGTGGACTCCAGTGCTGGGAGTGTGGGCTCAAGTATTGGCAGCAAAAATTCAACCACACACACACACACACAGATACACAACACTCTGAGTTCACAAGCACAGGCACACTCATCAGCTGGCACTGCAAGGCCATTTGAGTAGGTAAAAGAAAAAAAAAAATTGTTATTTGCAGAAACTGTTATTTGCTGTCAGTTTTTGCATCATGTGAAATCTCCAGGAACCAGATGAACCAAAATTATTAAAACAAGACAGAATTTTATTCAAGTAATTGAAGGCAGAATAAAAGTAGTCTAATGCTACATCTTTCACAGCTGAAGTATCTGGAGTTACATCCGCAATATTCCATTCATTTCATATCAAGATGGTACAACCTTGGCTACTGGAAACTAATGTCAGCATTACACTACTATTAAGTGGTAACCTAATGTTTCCCTTGACAATCTAGAAACTGTCCTGCAATTTCTCTGTGCAAAACATTATAAAAGCAGTGTTAATGCATTTGTAGAAATTATGAAATGAAGATGGTGAACTCTGCATCGTTGAAATTTTAATGGGAATTCACGGGGGAAGGGGAGGGTCGGGAAGAGACTTATTACAAATTATGCAATTCCTACTGTTAAAATGAGTCAATAAAAGGCTGGAGGCACAGTAGTTGTCACACATAGTTATTGCATGTTTACTTCTGAACATGACACGGGGGGATAATGCCAGCAAATTATACAGTGAGATTCCTAGACGCTTGTGAAAGAAGAAAGGATTCTGACACTTCTGCTTAGAGTGCATCACAGTGGACATATTGTCTGAACACAGAGCAAAAAGATGTATCCAGGGCTCAGTGACTTCCAAGCCAACTGCTGAGTAAATGTTAGAAGATCAGAAATTTTCATGGACTGTACTGCTATGGGTGATGCGCCCAGCAGGTCTGTATCAAACTCAGACTCTAGAAAACACCACTGTATTTCTTGTTGTTTTGAGGGGCAGAAAATTAATGTTACAAGGGCTGATAACTGGGATTTTCTCAAACTGATTGGCTTGTACTTTCACCATAATAAACTTGCAGTTTATGTAAACAGACAGAATTTTGCACCATATGAGAGCAAGAAATATTTGACTACTACTTCCCAGCAAATCTAAAATATATATAGTCATATTTCTGCAACTTGTAGAAGACCTCTGAAACAAATCGATTTATGGGTACTCAATACTGGAATGGAAAAGTATTTACATTTATATACTTAGATTTCTATTATTCCTCTTATTATTTCAGGCTTCCAGAAGTTTCCTGCTGATAATTGCAGAGATTCCTGCCCCCCAGCATTGGGGCAGGTTGTGATTTTCAATAATACTTGACATACAGACACATATTCTCATTTTTGCTACAAATACACATTCTGTTTTTTTAAGTGCTTTTTAAACACAGCCACAGCAACGTTGTGGGGAAACATCCTAGAACCACCTCTGCAAGCTCGAAACAAAGCATTCAGTATAAAATAGCCATCAGTCCAAGTTTCCCAGAATAATGAGCACTACACATGACACAAAGGATTTCTGTGGTTTGAATGCTGCCTTTTTACCAGGAAGTGAGTTGGAAAAAGCTTGGCTTGTTTATAAATAAAACATAAAAGTTTGGGTGCTCATGTGCAACAACATAAATTGTTCAAAGCAGATGATTGTGAAGATCAGTCCTAACTCTCCTGCCCCTGGCATCGTGGAATAGACATCTTATGTCAGCATTTATAAGAATTTTGAAGTCATAGGTGTAAAAAAATTCAGAGTCAATATCATAGTGTGCCTTTTATTGCAGAGCCTTTCAAGGCAGCAACTGCTTAATCTCCTGCTTCTGCTATCTCATAAATAATATTGAAACAAGTGTTGCTTTGTTTTCTTTTAAGTATCCCAACTTTTGCTGGCATTAACAGATTCAGCCAAAAAGATCAAATCCCTAAAAAGTATACACTGGTTCTTCTCTCCCCTCTTTCTGTTTTTAGTGACTCTGGACATACTGATTTCACTGAACTAACTCTGGAGTTAGTCCTGACTAAGTCAAGCCCTCCAATGCCTAACTTCATGTAAACAGGAGATCACTTTCCTGTTCAACAAGGCACTTCAGCACAAATTAAAAGTTAAGCACGGGATTTAGTCCTATCAGAGTCCCAGGGACTGATTAATGTGCCCAAAATTTAACCATGTGCTTGAATGTTTGGCTGAATAAGCACACAGCAACTGAACCACAGCCTTAAGCCAGCACTGGGAGAAGACTCACATCAGAATTTGAGATATAATTAGGAAAAGGCAGAGCATATTATTGCTGCTTTGGCTCTCTTCTCCCACAGGGGTACTTTACCTAGCAGAGCCCTTGAGAGATGGCTGAGGCTCAGGTCCCCAAGGACAGTATTTCTCAGCTTCTGTAGCTCTGCAGCCACTCAGCCAGTGGGTGATCTTTCCACCTCTGCACCAGTCTCCTGTAATGTAAGAACTCATGGTGTGATTTCCCAGGCTATGCTGTCACTGGAAGCTGTGCGAGTCCCAGTCAGTCCTTCCCTTTCATGGACATCTTCCCTAGCACCTGAAAAGACATCCACTTGCCTCACATAGGAAGTCCCACCTCTGCAGCCCCAAGGCAGAGCTATGTACATATGCTCCTGCCCTGCCAGGGCTATGCCCCTCTCCTGTGTGCAGCCCTCCTCTTTCCTTGTGTTTTCTCCCTCCCTGCTGTCAGGAGGTAACTCAGGTCCTCTGTAGCACATTTTCTCCACATCAGGGCTCAGTCTTCACTCCATCCTTTCATTCCCCATACTGGGATCTCACAAGGTCTGTATTACATACCACAGTCTCCCCTAACAATCCCCAGGCTGTCCCATGCCCAGGGTTATATGCATTCATCATTCTGCAGCTTGGGGGGGGGAGCAAGAAGTTATCAGGATGTCAGATATCAAGGCTATGCCCTGGAAGGATAAGAAGAGCACCACTATACTGCAAGACATCATCAGGATTCAAGAAACAGCTGCTTAATTTACAGACAATTGCAAGAGTGCTCAGTGCCGTGAAACAGATGGCACATGGGAAAACATATTTTCCATTTCGTCCTGTTAGCATTCTTGATTTTCAGGAAAACTGGCCCTGCTGCCTGCCCTGTTCCTGGGAGGCTTGTAGGACCATGCTCCAGGCAGCAGAGCAGGCAGGCGGAAAGGGAGTGTACCCAGCCCTCACACGCTCGGCCAAAAGAGAGCAACACATACAGGCAGACATTTCACCTCACCGTCCCCAGAAAAAGAGCATGGCTTTGTGCTTAATGCCTCTGTGAAATCACAAATAAATACTCCAGACACTAGCTCCTCTCTCCATCTCAAGTCTTTGCTCTACCTGCAGACACAGTCTGCCTCCAGTAGTGAGGAGATATTTGTGAATTAACAGCCTCTGTTTCTCCAAAGACCTTCACCCTATTGTAGCTCTCCTCTTTGCTGAAATGTAGCCTGTAGGTCATGACTTATAGTGTGATTCAGGGTTTGAGAAAAATGTATTTCACACTGAGCTGGTTTTACCTTAGCTATCATGGGGATACCACTCATCCTGATCACACTGCAGGCTGAACGTTTTGAAGTTCAACCAATGTGAAATATTGCATACACAAAAGTTGGGATTGCCTTGGGTATAGCACACCTGAGTCAGGATGGGTTCAGCATTCTGCAGAACATTAGCTGTGCTGTGTCAGGTTCATTAATAATATATGGGCAAGAGCTGATGTCAAACAGATAAAGAAAAATATGTGCAGAGCAAACTCAGTTATTATTTTGCCAGTGTATGCTTGACCGACTTCCATAAATACTGTAAAAAACCCAAAGGTGCTCTTTCTCAGTTTTTACAGTGGATTATTTGTGGTTATGCCTAATTAATTAAACTGGTAAATTTAACATTTAACTCAAGCACAACCAGATTACCAACCATTGCCTCTATGGAAAATTACTTGAGAAGAAAGACTCACTATGATTCATACAGTAGTAACTTCCTCCTGCAGTCAGCAAACATTTTGGCCAGCAAGGACCTTAGAACCTTACAGTATTCCTTGCAGTCCCCATCCTTGCTGGAGTCCACATGGGCTCATCTGAGAAAGCATGGCATAGGTCGCACCTAGGGAAAGAGGGAGAGCACACCTGCATCTCACCCTAGTACAGGATCGGGATGCAGCTGTGACACATCTCCAGACATACAAGAACTCTCATTGCCACAGGATAGGCCAATAAGGAAACAAAGACCAGAAGAAAATGGAAAATCCAGAAAAGGATAGTGAACTGTAGAGTTAGGGGGAGAGAGGAGCAGCAAATAAATACGGAGTATGATGACACAGAGCCCATATTGAAAGAGAACTGCTCACAGTCTTTTTCAGGTTGAATCAGCAGCTGGCCTTGGGAAAGAACCACTCTTGGAAGAAAGAAACTATTTTAAACTGCCCTCGTGCTCCTGCCCTTTCACAGTGACTCACACTGTTCTGCCTGCTCTCAACTTCAAGGCTAAATTCTGTGCTAGGACATCGATTGAAAACATCTGGAGGCCCATACATACCTACTGACAGTGTGCTCCTCTTGGTTCCTACAGAAGTTAAGGGTTGGGAGGGACTGAAGTATCCCAAGCAATTAAAAAAAACAAACAGAGAAAGATAAAAATATAATTGGAAATCACGAGACTCCTAGGAAGTGCAAAGTCAGCACTGTACTTGCCTGTTGGGCCAGCAGAGGTAGGGAGGTGCAAGCAATTTTTCCTAGCCACAATGGGAGTTTTTACTAAAACTGTGAATAATATCTTTAGATCTGAACAGTAGAGAGTAGCTAAAGAAGTACCACCCAGAGAAAAATGAAGGCAAGAGCTTAACCCTGAAGAATTCTTTTCACAGTGTGTATCTGGGTAGAAGACTATTTGAAGTCAAATTTCACATCATTCCTTACAATACAAAGTATTTTTCAGCTATGTCCTAGAGGAAACAACTTCAGTCACATGGTTAATTCCAGCCCAGAGTGTTTGTTCTGAAATAATCTCCCCTAGAAATGGTGGAGTGTAAAGAGTTGAAGAAATAAAATGCCAAATAGCAAGAAAATAAATACCCTGACTCTTACAGTACAGCTGCCTTTGCGTGCAGGCAGACAGTGTCCATGGTTATACAGTTGTCACTGTTAAATTTTCTAAATTCTGTCAGTTTTTGTTATAGTAGCAAATCTGACCTCATCCTGATTCCATGCCAGGACTAAAGAACTGCTCTATTTACTGTCTAAACTAAAAAGGTTTCCAATAGCTGTTTACGAAGGAGGAAGAAAAATAGCAGTGCTAGAAGAGCAACTTCTGACTGCAACAGAGTTTAATGTCCTTGACTGTTTGTTTCATCTATGTCGCTAAGTAAAGTCTTCCTTTTCTTTTTCATTTTTTCTGTGCTTTCAGGTCTAAAAGACTTGACAGGGAGAAGAGGGACACTTTAAAACCAGATTTAAGTCCAAATCAAAATAACAAATCCTAGCAATGGGCTGTTTTCAAGTTATTTACTTATTTACTTATTTGTCCTGTTTTCTTACATTTCTTAAAATGCCAGAAGAGACCATGAGTTTGCATAATTCGACGTTTTGCATATCACAGAGATTTTGTGTGTTGAGGGTATGTTTGGCTGAGGAACATCTTCTGTAAACTTCGTTCTTGATCTGAGGATTTCAGATCATCACTTACCTTGACAGTGTTTTATACAGCATTTTGGAGACCCCCACTTCTCCTCTGAAGCCTCTGTTCGGAGACAATATCGTTTATCTTACCAAGAAGTTAATGGTAGCTTACTGTGAAACAGGATAAGGCAACTCAACAGCTCACTGGTCCAGAAAGTGCTTCATTAAAAGCAATTAAATTCAATAACTTAAAAGAAAACAAAACTCATCTTGGTTTAATTATGGAAGGGTATGAATAGTGCTAGAGTACCGGACAAAATACAGGAATGAGGAAAGAGCTGTTAATCCCTTTACAGCAGGGAGGGAACATCAGAAAAGTCATAAAGGGTCTAATGTCTCTCTTAAGTCCTTAATTTTCAGCAAGGATTTAGTTCCTGGGATGCTTCTATAAGCATCCATCTTTGAGGATTATGACCAAGAAATCAGATAAGGCATGGGCATTTTTTTTAAGAAATAGTCTCTGAGTGGCAAGTGGGTGTTTGTTTTTTTTGGCTTGGTTTGAATTTGCTGTAGTGGTTGCTTGGTTTTAGCCATGTCGTTTCCTTGGGTCTTGGGTACAGTGGAAATACATGACACTTCAGAGCAAACACAATATGTTAAATGTCATAAATGGCTTTGTGTGTTCACAGCTTATTATGTGTGTTATGTACGGCAGCTTTCACTATAAGAGCATGGCTGAGCAGGAGGCTCTGCATTTGCCCTGTCTTGGCTTCACTTTGTGAGGTCAGATGAAACCATGGGGATGATGCAGTGCCTGCTCTGAGACCTGAGCATGCTCAGCTGCAGGGAAGGAGAGCTTGGGGAGACCAGGACCCACTGGAGCAGTTGCAAAAGTCTGTCTGTGTCATAGAGCAAGACACACCCAAACATCAGAGATGCCTACGGAACAAGCAGCACTGCTCAAGACCTAGGAGAGACACTACACAATTTATTAAGAAGCCAACAATGTTCTGGACGGTGTTAGAGCAAGACCAGGAAGAAAAAAGGATGGACATTACAAGGTCACCATGGATGTAAAGAAAGGTGACAGAGGCGGGGACAGTTGCTTTTAGCTACTTGTCCTGGCTTTAAAAAAACATCTTATTTAATATTTAAATTTGACTGCTCTTGGAGCCAAGTTGTGTCTACAATGGTGTTACTGTGATTATATTTGGGCATTGGGTTCGCCGTAACTTCATATGACACTCTGAATCTTCCAGTGGCTTTGTATCAACCAGTAACAAAAGTCAGAGAGAAACAAGAAATTCTCTTTTTTGGGTTGCTATGCTTCCAAAAGCTAGAAAGATGATGGTGAAGAGAGACAGAAGAGCAACAGAGCAATGACCCAATGTGCCTACCCTTACCACCAAATCAGGTCTAGTGTGTGTTGTTCAGGCTGCTTTGTTAACTCTCTCAACTCCACTCAGACCCAGATAACCCCAACTCCCATTTCCCAGCTTCTTGCACTCCAGAAGGAAAGATGTACCACTCAAATCCCTTCTCACTCCAAGTCTTCTTCCAAACCCTGTCCCAGTTATGTGTGTCTCGACTCCCAGCCTGGCTGCAGATTCTGTGCTCCACCACTGCCCGTGGGTACCACTATAATGGTTGCTCTCGCGAAGGGAGAGTCTGGACAAAAAAAGGCAGAGTACAGTCAGATAAAAAGCAAAATGCTATTTTTAGTCATGTCAAACATGGAAAAGTTTATAGCACACTCTTTTATTTTATACTCAGAGATTTCCTCAAAGGATACTTTTTCTGTTACCTGAGCTACACCCTTCACAAAAGGAGCAATCTTCCTGCATTAGCGTATGTATGGAATACTATGCCAGCTTAGCACATCTTGCCTCCAGTGCAAATTCCAGTAAATCTTTTTGTAAATAGAGAAGAAAATGTTTTATAGACGCCATAGAAAAACGATTTCTCTCCCTTAGCCAAACAACAGTAACTTCATAAAATGAATTAATTTTCCATAATGCAGCAGAGATACTTTGATCAAGAGTGTAAAATAATCTGTTGTAAATTTATGACACAATAACTACAAAAGGGGAAAGAATGAATGTAATCTATGTCTGATAATTAGCACAACAATTAGTACATACTTATACTAAGTCATAAAATCTTGGTAGCAGAAACAGAGATCTGTACAAAAATGTATGCATATCTATCAAAATGCATTACACATATCTGGTAAAGAACTTATGTTGCAGGGAGTCTTTTCTGTTATTGCTATTATTACCTTCCTTTTTGCTGTTGTTGTTCTTTCTATATCAGTGCAATTCTTTGGACCTCCATCTTTTCCTGGTCCGACCTTTCTATCGCTCAAGCTAAGCTTACAGTTATCACCAGCATCTTGTTTTAAATTATTGAGCTTTTTGCTTGTTTTCACTTTTTTTTAGGAGTGTAGAAATATGGGGAATGACCAAGTTCTTTCTTCTGATGTTATCCTACCCACTCTCATAGAGCCAAGTAGATTGTTATATTTGCATTTCCTCCTCCCTAAGGAAGAAGAAAAGAAAAGAAAAGGAAAAAATTCCAATATATTTTCAAAATCCATGATGACTCATTTGTAGAATAGAGCTAAATCCTCTACCCTTTTTCTGGAGAAAATGTTTAGCAAAAAAATGGGCAAAAATTCAGCAAAAATCATGTTTCATGCTGAAAGAAAAGATCTAACATGCTCCCATCAGAAACTTTTCAAGGATGACAAGTGACCAGGCTTTGCATTTATATTGTTTCATTTTTTTTTGTTGTTGTTCATAAAACTATAAAACACATTTGTAACTTGGTTTAAAATTCTTCAGAATTTCTCTAGTTCCTCTGCAGATTAGTGATTGTTCAAAAACGTGTCAGTGCTTTTCATTATCCAGGAATCAAGCCACTCCTGTTCGAGATGCTCAGTTGTGTCAGTGGTGATATTTGTGATAAAATACATCAGCCTTCCTCTTGGAAGACTCAGACTTCCCTTGGTTCACCTCTGCATAACTGCTTATCCAAACGTGCCGAAGTAGTGCATAGCCAGCCACCACTTAGGCACAATTGCTCCATTTCCCACAGTTATGCTGTTTTCCAAGTTGTTTCTTTCTTACTGCTGCAACGGCTAATCTGCTCTTCAGAAATATTCTCAAGTCACAGCCTTACCCAAGTATTTATTTTATGTAGCAATATGTTAGCATATATTATTTGTGTGTAGCTCTCAGGAAAATGAAAGGCTTCAGGGATCTTCTTCCTCAGCTCCTTCTAGTGTGTCAGCAAGACAGCAGATTAATAGAGAGATGAAGCCAGTTGTATTTTTTCATACTCTTCCCACTAAAATCAGCAGCACAACTGAACCTTGCTTAGACTCAAAATGCTTTTGTTCTCCTTGGTGCTTTTAAGACACAGACTTTCAGTCTTTTGTCAAATCTTTTCTTCCACCAAGTAAACTTGTCTGGAATCCGAACAGATCCAGTGTTCCTTCAGTGAACTCCTTGGCTTAGCAGAAGCCAATGACCTAAGTCCTCTGACCTGCAGGAAAGGCAGGATTTCAGATCTTGTTCTTGCAAACTTTCTTCATCTTCACCGTATCACTTATTTTTTATTTTTCCTTTCCTATTACTATTTCCTAAACCTTGTTCTTCATTGCTCGTTCACAGAAATTTGCCTCAAATTCTCTATTTCCTTGGCATTTGCTTTTCTTCAGAGGCTCCAGTTCTTTTCTTAAGTTTTTCAAATGTGCTTGTTGGGGATGTCCGTGTCCTGTTTCAAACAAACTAAACAGAGCCTTTATACTGCCTGGGTACACTTAGCGTAAAGTCTCTCTGCAAAAAGGGGATGTTTGTTCAGCTCCCCAAGCTGACTGTTGTTATAACACCATGCACTGCCCGTCTTCATATCCTGTCCTGACTGTCTCCTTGGGTTTTAGACCATTTGTAAAATACTGTTGCTTGTGAATGCAAAGAATTCAAGGCATTTGCCTCCTGTATGCAGCTGAACTCTGATATCCTGACCCACAAACATTTTTAGTCCTAGATGCCCAAGTGATACAACAGGCAGAGACTCAAAGAGTGACCTCTTGCTTTGCTGGAAGGATGCCTAAACCTCCTCTTCTTCATGGCTCTTTGACTGGAGATGATTAAAGGCCATAGTTTTGAGAGAGTTTTTTGATGTGTGATTTGTTTTGACTGCCAGTCAACAGCATGATAATGACAAGGCCTTAATGGTTGCTCCTTGGATTGAACATACTTCAAGCAGGAGCTTGCAGTTATGTTCAGGAATGCAAACAAGGAAAAAGGAAAGAGAAACACTGCGAGTCTGAATGGTCGCCTGCTGTCTCCTGTGAGTCAATCAACCAGCTGGCTGCTAAGGTGGTAAATGGTTGCTTCTATAGATGTAGAAACAATGGTTATTAATGAATATATCTACCTGGAACACATTTGTTATCTTGAGAACCATCATGTTGTCAGTTTGCAGCACTGCTCCCTTTTGACTACATGCAAGGTGCATTTATAGTGCAGTGAGATATCAGACTCTCTTTGAAAGAAAGACACGGGAATCTCTGTGTCTTATCTGTATTCTGACTCTTTGAGGATTCAAAATCACTGCTCCTTTGGAGAAGGACTTTTCTGTTTGAAATTTGAGCCTTCGATTGTTGACTCATAAAGCAGTCAGCTTAAATAAATGGCAGTTCTTGAATGTGTGTTTTCTAGTTATGAAAATATCACCTCCTTCCCCACAGGGATCAGGAAAATATTTTCTCTTCCTCCCTCTTGTCTCTTCCCCACCAAAATTCATGTTCAACAGAATACTTCCTGTTTAATTTAGGTCACGCCTTCTGCTTTTGCACAGACTTGATGCTGTTAACATTTCTTCTAGCCTTTCTAAACGGTAGGAAGTAATAGTTTTCTTTGGGATGTGACAATCAGAACTGATCTACTATCTGAAAACATATTTAGAAAATGGAATTTGTAGATGTTATCTCTTGTGGCTGGAGTTAAAGCAGCATTATTTTGATTCCAGTCTCTCAGTATTGAATAACTTCTTGAAAATCAAGAGCTGGGTGAAGGATCTTTTAAAAGCTATATTTCATGCCTGCCTTACATTCTTAAGACACTTTGTTCTAAAAGTATCTGTTAATTTGTGTCTAGCTCATTTTATCCTGAACATCTGGGTAAATGTACAGACATATAAAAGTGAAGAATGATGAGTCTAGTAATTTCTAATTTCCTTTGGGAACAAACATGATGGGGAACAAACAAAATGAAACAGTAATTAGTAATTAATTAAAATTTAATCTTTAGTAGGTGGTAAGAGATCAGGAGTGAGTCATGCTAATCATGTCTAGACAAAATGCAGAGGAACAAGATTCTTTAATTCTTCCCTGTCAGGTATGTTTAACAGCCCATACCAGACTTTGTAGCATTATTTTGGCTGGTTTTGTTTCTTTTCTGCTTTCAAGTTGAAACTGGTAAAGTCTGGATGTCAACAAATATCTCTGCAGTGCTATGAATTGTGCTGCTGATAGAACTTGAACCTGAGAGTCCTCTGCTGAAGAACTAACACAATTGTTTGATGTGTTTCAAGTACCATTTTACTTGTCTTTTAGGAGTAGTGCTTGGAGTCAGCCAGCTCCCTATTCAGGTCCAAATACTGCTTTGTAGGGAGCTGGCTGGAGGAGCCCTGAGCAGAACCAGTGTAGGCAATCATGCCGCCCGTGCCCAGACTCACTCTTGGCAAACTGGTGTTTGGCAGATAGGTGTAGCTTTTGACTCATCTTCTATTGTTGGCCTAGGTCTTATATGATTTATTTCTTTATCTTTGATACATAAAATCAGTTTAATTACATAAAATCTGTACCTTTCTGTTTGGACTTACTTCTTCATGAGAACTGGAATTGTAGTTTGAAAGTTTTTGTAGGCCAGAGTACGGTCAGAGGTGACATCTGGAGTGCTGTGTCCCTGAGACTGAGAAAGGCACGCCCTCATGGCACTGAGAGTTGTGAAGATGATGAAGGAATTAGACTGTCTGATGTACAATGCATGGCTGACAGAGGTGGGTTTCTTCAGTCCAGAGAAGAGAAGACTCAGGGGGAATTTTGTCCATCTGTATCAAAAACCTGATTGCGGAATAAAGAAGATGGTGTTAGTTTTCTCACTTGGGCCCATGGAAAGAACAAGAGGCAATGGACACACACTGAAATACAGGAAGTTACATTTAAACATAGGAAAAGAGTTCTTTTAATCTGAAGGTGGTCAAACACTATAAAAAGTTGCCCAGAGAGGCTGTAGAGTCTCCGTCTTCAAAGACACTCAAAGTCTGACTGAACACGACCCTGGGCAGACTGCTCTATGTGACCCTGCTTTGAGCAAGGGGTTTGGCTAGATGATTGCAGGAGGTGCCTTCTAGTATCAGCTGTCCTATGATGCTGTGAATAGAGAATGATGTAAAAAGAGATCGCTACTACTATTTATTACAGAAAACACTCTCTAGAAATTAAACGCATATGGAGGTAATGCTGTCTTATGTATTAGCCTGTTAGGTGATTAAGTAGAGAAACACTGAGGCTGACTTGAGGTTGCCTGTAAGGTCATAACTGAAGGTCATAAACCAAACAGCTGCTGTAGATGTAATGTGCAAAGGAATGACAGACAAAACAAGAACAGGAACTATCAACAGACTCAGAAAGATGGTCACAAGGAAAGTAATGAATGATACTGAGGGAAAAAATACAAGGTGTTGGAACTAGGAAGACTAGTCTCAATGCTTAAAACAATGTAGTCTTGTGTAGGAAAAGGGCAGGGATAGAAAATATTTTTAATGACGATCATGTGCTTTTTCTGTTTTTTTTCCCAAGGGTGGTGGAGTATTTTCATAAACCTATGACTAATTTTTCTGTTCTGGATTTCAAGCAAACTCTATAATTATCTAAATCTTTTAGTATTTTCAGTAGGAGTACTATATGAATGCTTTCAGCCAAGTTAACCACTCACATGAATACAGATTTTTTCCTAATCTATTATTCATAGAGGTTTAATAAATATGATATTTATTTCTATAATAAAAATGATCATATATTTGACGTAGCATGTCAAAACTTACCTAGAACTGGGACAGAAAATCAACAGTGCTTTGACAAACAAATTGGCGATCTTTAGATATGAAAGATATGGCTTCTTCTGCAGATACATTACAGAAGACAGATGGGGTTTTTTTGGTAAAGCTGAGGACTTCTCTGTGCAACTAAGGTGAAGAGAGTAGCAAGGCTGTTACTAAAGGGAAGTGACACAGCATGCTGGTATTGCCTGGCTGAATGCGAACCTATTGAGGATGCCTGTCATTTTCAAAATAATGAACTAGTGATATGACTTTGATATTTTTATCGGATTTCAGATTAATCTTTTAATTTTTTTGTAATATTATTTTGTTGAATTATAGAATTCTTAGAGTTAATGACATACACTACTACTCTTCTTTATGTTAACTTCTTCAAACTCCAAGATTCTTTCTGAAGTCTTTAAAATCTGTGGTCTACAAAGAACTTCTCATATGTGTATTGAAGTAGCTGAGTTACATTTTATCTTGAAAAGCTTTATCAAGTATTACAATAAATAAAAATATTACTATATGCACACAAACATTTTCCATAACACTAAGAATTATTATGTTGTATGATAAATAATCCTGTATGTAAGTAGTGCAATTCTCACTGTTAAGACATTAAAAACTTATTACTGGGCAAAGCAGTAAAATTTTACAGTTGACTGTATCTTGGCAAAAACACTGCATGGATTTAGTTACTACGTACCAGAGATTTATTAATTTCAGGCTTCTTGTTTCCCTGCTCATAATTCTTCTTGTCATTTCATAGTGTTACTAGCAACTCTGTGTCCAATTAAAAGGAATTGTTACGCACACTGTTTCCAGATTAGAGGCTTCACAGGTACTTATTTCTGTTCTCCTAGTATAAAAAACTAGAGCTGTAAAATTTGAACTTCAAACCTGTTTTATCGGTATGGTAGTAAAAATATGATCTGTATTTTTGGTTGCATTTGAATACATCTTATGGATCTATTTTCTACCATTAAGACATCCTATATTCCCTTGCTAAAACTCTTAGTGTGGAACTTAAGAGCACAGTATGGGAATTTATATAGCAGAAAAAGTGTGGTGATATGTAGACTCTCATGGTGGCTGTGCTGTTACAGTCCTTCTTACCTTGGTTGTCTGTAGACTAGTGGAGCTTGGGACAATTCCCTCAGTTATATATCTCCATACATCTCTCCTTAAAATACAAACCGTAAAGATGATTTGATGGACAACTGAAGATCTCTACTACCCTCAACCCCATGATCATTAAATTGAAAGCTTGGCTATCAAGGGGAAATGTTTTGTATGGCAAATTCAAGACTCTGATATATTCGAGTAATATAAATAAACTACGGCAGACGCATCACAGCAGGAAAAGCGTTTGGTTGGTTGTTTGTGTTTTGCTTTTTGACAGTGTTTCCAAATGCACACTGCTGTTTTGTTCACGACTATCTTCTGAGCCTCTTAATTAATCCCTCTTTGCTCATACTGCAGTAGTGTTGAGATGCCTCAGTCTCCTACACGGCTCTGAACAAACCCATAATAAAGGCCTGAAGGTCTTTTTCCTCCCCTCAAATTATATGAAGCGAATAGCTCCAGCAGTTGGAAGAGGTTCAAGGCACAGTAGGCAAGATGTGATTATGGCCTGTCCAAGTTTGAGCTCATTCTCGTGGTCATTTCAAAGGCAGTGGAGAAATGATGACGCATTTCAACACATACTATTGCTTGAAGCAAAAATACCCCTTCAGCCACAGGTGTATACACTGCTATCAGTAGCTAAACCACTTATCACTATAACTTTACTGTGACTAGATGGAGACAGCACAGTTTTATCATATATCACGGTGACACCTCAATTTTTGTTGTGTAGACATATAGAATCATATTTAAGACTGCACAATAAACTGGCAGTACTCTGCATTCCAGCTGCCTAATGCCTGTTAATATTTTGTCAGCTTTGGTGCAGAGATAATTTAAGAGGGAAAATGAGGCAGGATCAGGAGAGTGATGACTTGACTTTAGTCACAGCTATTTTCCCTCCACTACCAGGTGGGTTTGGCAGGCTAAAGCTGAGATGTTGAGCTGGCAATGCTGTGGTAGCTGTATAGTTTGTCCTCCACAGAGCAGCAGGTACTGAGCTAGGAGCTGTGGTGGAGGGAAGGTGGATTCAGAGAGGAGCCAGACCAGTGACAGCAGGGTCAGGCAGTCAAACCAGCAGGATTCAGTCAGCTCAATCTCAGTGAATTTGTGCCACAGAAAGCAGCAGAGCATAATTTACAAGGGCAAAAGAAGTTGTTTAAGGACTATTAGAGGCATGAACTGGGTCAGACTTCTGGCCTGTGTTGCTAGACCCTGCAAACAAGTCGCTGCATTGTCAATAAGAGATGTATACCCAAATTCCCTACAGATACCTCCTCCTCCTCTTGCAATTACTGGATTTAGGGTAAGACTTTTACTTATATACTGCTTTGGTGCTGAAGGGTGTTTTCTATAATTTAAAGCAGAACAGAAAATTTCTAGTAACTTCCAAAATGCTCAAAAAAGGGAAACATTGGTTTTACACAAATGAATAGAATAGCAATCCTTAGCAATTTTTCCTTAATTAAAATAATCAGACTACTGAAGCATCCTTTTTTTTTTAGCATGTTCTTCTTTGGTAAACCTCATGTCTTATTGAACAGGTTTTTTTGAGTAATGTATTTTGTAAATCTGAGACGATTTGGGATTGGTTTCATTGCAAAAGATGCTTTGCAAGGCATAACTTGTGCCTAGGTCTTTTTACTTTAAGTCAAATCTTTATCTGAAATAAAATAAGGTTTTGTTTGTTTGCAGATTTTTGTGGAAATGGAAATGAGCATGGAGCCTGCAAGAAAGAAATCATAAGGATTGTGTTTCCTTACCTTCAGCAAATGTTGTCTTGATAATTATTACCCTAAAAACATATGTCAGACTCATGCTAATCAAATAACATGTTAGCCCATCATCTGCTGCATCACTTTGTGATCTACAATCTGAACAGATAATCTTACTTGGTAGTCAAACTAACCTTAGATATTTCCAAAATTTCTGCTGGTTGAAAAAAAATCACCATCTGCCAAATAACTCACATAATTAAGAATGAATTTTTTAAAGTACACTTCTGAAAAGACAATTACTAGCAGAGCACTTACACACTGTCCAGATCCTGTAACTTCTGCTGGGTGATAAATTTTATTTTTCCTGGAAGTCTCCACTTTCCTGTGGATCCCACAAGCCATGTGTAAGTATGTGCCAGTTCCAGGTGGTTGTCTGTTTCTGTTTCTGTCCAGCTCAATTCAGTCAAGTCTCCTTCTGAAGGTTCCGTGAACCACCAGCAGGTCCTGCTGGATACCTCTATAACAGCATCAGGCACCTGATTCGTACGCTTGTCCTTCACTTCTGAAGACAGTCCTTGCGGTACAAGGTGGGGAGGACCTGTAAAATTTCTGGTTTGGATAACCAACTAAATCAGGACTACGGCAACTTGATTGTAGATAAGCACCAGATCTCAAGTAATTGTAACAATGGAACATGTTGTCCTTATTTCTTATTCTGTATAACATGTGTGTACATATTGTTACATGTTTAACCTGCTCCTTGTAAATTGCTTCTTTCTGAAGAGGAAAATATTCTATAACCTGAAGAATAAGAATACTGAAACACTTATTTGCTACTGGATTCTTTGTTGGAAATGCAAATTTTCCTAGACAAAGGACTGTTTTCACCCCAAATCTCCCCACCTAAAATTTAGTTTTGCGTTAGATGCCTTACCTCAGAAAAGATCTGCTTTCTTGAATCCTGGAACAAACCCTGGAGCAAACACCTGAATGCTGGAGGCGGGGGGAGAAGGGATTGGAATTCAGGTACGTTGTTACCCTCAGCAATTTCAGTGCAGGAGTTTCAAGCAGCTCAGCATGTCATATTGTGGAATTGTTTGTCTGAGGCAGTGAACCTTGGTATAAAAAGGTGTGGGCTTGCAAACTGCATCTCGAGACCGTATATTTTTGAAAATGAGTTTATTCCCAAAATAACTCTTTCTTCAGGACAAATAATAATACATAATGGTTCTTATGTTTGATTTGAAGACTACGGCAGAAAATACGAAATCGTGCAGGGTCAAACAGCAGCATGATTGTACACAGCACAGCATAATGCTCCCATGCGAATCACTAGGACAGGTTGGCAAACACGAGTGTGCAAAGCTGGGACTAGTACTTCCTTCTGTGCACCCTTAGTACCACCAGCCTAAAAGCTTTCTGGGGAATGAATGCAGCAAACTGTCTAATTTTAATCCATTTCCCAAGCTGTGGGGAGGAGGCTGTAACCAGGGATAAGATGATGTCCTTCTCTGCCAAGTCCTCAGGAAAAATATTTATTAACCACTTCGGCAATTTTGTAAAAGCAAGTGATGAAAATAAAATATTTAATGAGTTCTACAAACATTATAAAACCTGTTACTGAGTCAATGTTATTTAGCTAATTCTGTTATCAATGGTGAGGAACATATTTTTTGTTTCCTAGCAGTGCTCTGTCTCACCTTACTCATTTTACACATTAACTGAATTCATCAGTGAAGCAGAGATTTGAGCCAGCTGGATTTCATTCAAACTGGATTACTTCACAGGGCATGCAATCCAACAAGACAGGTTAAAGTAAACACTTCTTTGGGTCATAGTCTTCCTACAGCCCAACCCATTTAAAATCCTGTATGAGATCACTGAAAATCCCTAAGTAGATTACGTGCTTACCATTGTAACATGGGGAAATGCATAGAGAACAAAGGGTTTGCATCCAGCAGTGAGCAGCTCCTGCCTCAGCCAGCAGTGCTGCCAGGAGCGGGCGGGCATCTCTGCTCCTGCCCAGGAGTGGAGACATGGCACTGGACCCATGTGCTTTAGTCATTTAGATCATTTACTGTCTAAAGGTAACGCACATTTTAAACAGGAATGGCATATTCCTGTTTCAGTTTTATAGACATATGTTTTATTAGTTTGAAATACTTTTAAGAGTTTAATCTATTTCCTATTCTTCCGTCAGCACAAGCCAAAATTCAAAGGTGTATATGGACAAAATACCTGTGAATCCAACCCCAGTGGAAAACGAAAAGCTCTCAACTCTGTATTAGCAAAGGGTATTATCATAATTGGTGCTAATTCTGCCAAACCCGGGGGTACAGGTATGTCTGCTTGGCCCTGGGAGCCCTCCAAGGTCAGTGGAGACCCTCATGAGGCACCATCCTGCTTAACCGGCTGCTGGCCTAGGCTCCCTACTCTGGCAGGGGAAGTTCTGGCCCTCCTGAAGCACCAACCACTGTGAATGGATTCATGTGAATTGTTAGCCTAATTTGCTAAATTGTTCATAAATAATTCCTACCAGCTGCACATTGCTCAGCACCACACCTCAGTATATATGGAGCTGCTGTCTCCTGTGGCGTGGAGAGGGTCGGAAAGCCTTTACTGCAGGCAGGGCTCTTGCAGCTGCTGCAGGGATTTGCTCCTTTGTTTCTGGCTGGGAAACGGACGTGCTGCAGCCCAACTGGGAGTGTTTAGTGGCAGATTTGATTCTCATTTTCCTGCCTCCGAGGCTGCCAACCCAGCAGTTTCTTTGTATAGTAGAAACACAAATTATGTGTTTAGTTTTCAGCCATCCTGAATATTTAAAATACCATACTGAGATTTACCAAGACAATTCTTAAATACTTATTAAAATCATCGTAGAGAATTAATATCTCCCCTCTGCCTACATTTTGAGGAAATTTGGAGCAATGAGAAGAGAGGTCTGCTTAGAGCTTACTGGAGGAACTTCATGGAATAACATTTCTCTCAAATGTGCGATTGCAACAAAATGCTTTATAAAGGGAACAGAGTAGACAGAAACTGTTTCAAAATGGAAAAAATGTAATATTTTCATTGTCGTTTGGAAGAGCTTTTTAAAAAATATATTATACTGAAACCAAATAGTCTGGAAAATGCTTTGGAATTTTACTAGGAAGAAATCGAAGTCTTTGGGCTTTTATCCAGGTTAAAATAAGGTCAAACTTCAAAATGTGAAAATTTCTGAACTAAAAATTCCATTCTTCAAATGGCCTTAATTGTAGTGTCCATGTCCTACTTACATTGCAAGAACAGGATCTGAAGGCAGCTGGAAGAAAAGTTTTTGTTAATGGTCAGACTCAAGGAGAGTTTATTCTTCCATACATTCAAATTTTCTAATCTTCTTCTTTTATAATTTTTTCCAGCTGCTGAGAGATTTTCTATGGACTTCCTACTGGAAGGAAAATTCCACTTCAGTGTGGAAAGGAGAAAAGTCAGAGGGAAAAGTCAATGCCAGACTAAAGAAATACCTTGTCAATATTACACATGTGGCAGGGAAGGAGCAGAATTCTTTTCAAACAGCAGCTCTAGTGGAGACACTGCGTCAAGCTCTGTTCTTTCAAAATGATGGGATTTTCCATGTGAGATTACAAAAGACAACACAATCTTCCTTCTGCGTGAAAGTCTTTGGATTCATCCATGGTACGGTCGCAGCTTTGTGTTACGTTTTGATAGGCAAAGAAATTTCACAGAGCCCACCCTACTTTTCTCCCCTTGTAAAATATTCCTTGTGAAAGATGTCCGCTCACATCTTTCATAACTGAAGTCATCGAAAGCGAAGATCCCTCTGGCTTTCTTATCAGATAGCACTGCATGATAAGATACGATTCAAAGCACACCTATTTTCGGAAGTTGTACTCACCTCACCTGTCAGCCTATTGCTTCACACTCAACACAAAACGCAAAGTCCTAATTTCTTACACTAATCAAGACAAACTCCCTGCAGAGGCCCTGACTTCTTGAGTCTTTCATTTAGTACTGAAATATTTCCTTGTTGTTTCCTGCCCAAGTTTTCAACTTCTGGGTTGCTTTCAGGCAGCCAAGCATCACTTCACTGCTGCTACAGATCTTCTTTGATGACAGTGCTGTAACTGACACAAGGAGCCCTCCACTTTCCAACACTCCATCCTCACGCCCCGCCACCACACACTGGGGAGGATGGCAAGGTGTATGGATGCTGTAGGGTCATCTGTTGCAGCAGCCTTTCTGGATGCTTTTGACAGCCACCGTAGCTTGTAATAGCCCCAAATAGCAATTAAATCTTTGGAGATACTCTGGCACGCAGAAGTTGGTTATGCAAGATAAAGGTGAACAGAGCTGTCTTGGGAAGGTTAACACTGCACTACACATCTGGGTTTATGCAACGAGATACTCTGTCTGGTTGTGTTTAAGAGTGAAGTTGCATCCTAAATACACTTTCAGGTCTTTTGTATGCAGGAGGTGGTTCATTTGAAATGAATCTGTGTCCCAAATCTTTTAAAAATCTATCTCTATAGACTCTTGTCTGATAAGGGCACAAACACTTTTAATCTGCTCTGAAACTTAAAGTCCAGATTCCTCATCAGTATGTTTTCTTGTTTGTATGTTTCTCCTTTTTGCCAGTTTTGCTTCTCCTGTGTATTTTCTTTAATACAAGTTCAATATATTTTCTAAAAGACATGGAAACTCTCCCCTCCCCAGATGCCTCAAACATTCAACAAATCATGCACATAATCAACAACATATCATCCAACTGCCAAAAGTTGACTATTCTTCTGCATGATCCAATCACAAAATCCCCTGTGTCTGTCTTCTATCTAGGGCATGGATTTAAAAGGCAGCTGTATTCTGACTTCTATTCATTTGTTTGGAGCATTGCACAAGCCATGCTAGCAATTACATAAATCAGCCTTTGTTTAATGTTAACTGATAGACTTTATTGATCACTGGCCAAACTTTTTTTGAATAATCTGTATTTAATATTTGTTCTGAGTGCTATTATAAAAACCTCACCAATAAAGTCCTTTGAAAGAGTTGTTTTACAGTGCTCTTCCTCAAAATCCAGCTTATTGCATTCATTGCCAAAACCACACTGAAACATTCTTTAAATGAGTATGAATTAGATGGAATATCAGGGTTTTGTTTCATCCTTGACTAATTTGTTATACTCTGAGAGTGGTGATGTTACCAGCTGATACTGGTAAAATCACTATGAAAGCCTGCCCATCACTGGAAAGCCTCGGTGTATGCTGGTGAGCATGTTTGCTCTCTGTATCTTTGCCAAGGTGGCTGCATGCGTGTGAGTGTGCCGTCCCACCTTAGTCTTTCTCCAGCTCTATCTTGTGAGACAGGATACAGAAACAGGATGGATTCATGGCTCATCATTTTTACTATGGTTATTTACTGCTGCGTTGCTGTGTAAGCAAAACAAATGTAGTGAGATTTAGACTACAAGCTCCAACTAAGCCATCTAGAGCTGCTTGTGGATCCCTGAATCAGCAGCATCCGTCTCCCTGCCTGGATGTGGGGGAGCAAGCAGCCCTGCAGCCTACTGATACGTTGTCCCAAAATCCTGCAACATGATCAATGGACTCCAGATATGTCCCCTCTTCTCAGCCTGGTCCTGCTGCATCTGCACCTGCTGATTCGGCAACAGGGATGGTGTGGGAGCCCACTTTTAGATCACCATTCATCTGGTTGAATGCACTGTCAGCAAAGTGATCTCATCTCGAAAAATTATTGTTGAAAAAGTACTTTCACAGCCTGCAGGGGGATTCCATCAGTCTCTGGGCAGTGACACACTTGATCTTTGCATATATGCTAGATGTTTTCTTATGACAGATGTTATGTTAGCTAGGCTTGCCAGCCAGAAAAAAATTGGTGTTTTCAGAGGGACTGTAATAGCTCTTTGCTCAGCTATGACTGTTTGCTTACCACAGGCATGATTTAATCAGTGTTGAAGACACTAAAGAAGAGCCAAGGAAATTCTACCTGTATTCTTACTCTATAGATGCAACTTGATACGCACTGTGTTACTGAGCTTCTTTAATGGGACAGCATTTGTATGTGAGATTTGATAGTAGGGCACCCTTGGTATATCAGCTTTATACTGGTTGCCAACAGCCAGCTACTCATAAAGATGTTAAGGTCCAGTTTATTCTGGAAATAAATTAACTCCCTCCAATATACAGGACTTCCTAATTTCTTCCATCACCCATCTCTGACAGAAGTGTTAGTGTCAAGACTTTCTTGACATTTTTTATGTCTCTGGCCAGAGATGTCCTCAGCATATTAAAGTTGTTTTAAGATAGTTACGGTGAATTTATGTAGTTATATCCTTGCCATATGCATTTCTGAGAATATTCATTTCCAATATGCTCTTTGTACTGCACTCCTATTTTCAATATTATATATATTATATGTCTATTAATTTATTTCACTTTGATTGCACTTAAGAGGTAATAAAATTGTATTTTATTTTTGATGAAAAAGTTAAAAAACATCTTCAGCTTTTATTTCTCTGGTACATAATCTAGGATACAAATCCATTCAGTGCATTAGTCTTTTGTGCCTTGCTGGTGCATGTTTCAGAGCTAGAAAACTGTGGTGAGCTAGAAAACTCTGACCTGTCTTATATTGCTGGTCTATCTCCCTTAACAATTGATAAAACTAAGAAACCGGTCCTAAGAAAAGAAATTTTTTGTTCTTTGTATTTATTAGTCCTATGCTAAAGGAACAGGCAACTGTGCTAGCTCTTGTTTGTGCAGACAGTGCAGCCTCCTCCTGCTTCTCTTCAAAAGGGCTTGGATCAACTCTGTAAATGCCTCAGCAACCCTTTGACACCTAGCATCCAGGTTGTGGAAGCCTGTGTGCCGAGGACTGCACTGCCTTCAAGCCCTGGCTGCCCCCTCCAGCATCTTCTTCCCAGTCACTGCTCCCTGTGGGGAGAGGAATGTTGCTGTCAGAGGGGAAAAATTGCCTTTCCAACACTGCTTTGAACACTGGTTCTCATAAGTCAGGCAAACTCCACTCTGACCTGCAAATCTGCTCTACTTCAACTTGCCTGCTTTGAAACCAGATTGTCATTGGTGGGTCAGACTGTTATTTATTTTTTTTCTGTCTGTGTTCCAACCTGGAGGAACAGTTGCTCTCTTTTCCTTGTTGCATGTCCTGGCACGCCGTGGCTATCCCCAGTGCCCTTCCACTTGCACGGCGGTGTCATGCAACGCATCATTACCCTGTCATGCAACACATTCCAGCTCATAATAAAGTTATCAGCTCATTCTCTTTGTGAAAAGATTGCTGTCACAAAATGGGAGGGCAGTTTGTGCTCCCTCTGATGTCTGGCTGCTTTACACGGGAAAAGGAGCAAGGCAAGAAGAGTTAAGAGAGCATCTTCACCCGTGAGAGTGGATTTTGATTTAGCATACAGATTTAATTTCCCCAGCTAACATTCGAAGCGGCCAAAAGAACTTCTTCTTATGTCAACTTGAGCACATCAAAATGCCACTTATTGGGGAGTCCAAATTCAGCTGGAGCTGATTTGATTTAGTAACATCTTGTACACATGCATGTCAAATTATCTAGTTTTACAGTAATAACTTCAGCACTGGCACTATGACTTTATAGATCAAATATCAGGTTTTGAAATCTACAATGAATCTGCTTGCAATTAGCTGTAAATATTAAGTCACTTCTGTAATTTTTATCTTTTCAATTTAAGAGCAGGAGTTACTAAAATGATACAACTATGTGTTGGATAGGACTTATTTTTCTCTGTAAAGCAAAATTGGGCTTTGCTAACAAGGGAGAAAGCAAAAAAATGCCTAATGTAAGACATAGAGAAATTTACCTGCTTTTACAGAAAATTATTGCCCCTAGCATGTTGTTTAATGCACAACACAGCTGAGCACTGTGACATTCATGCAGATCTGACTTGAAGTGGTCCTCAAACACTTTATTAAAGATTCAAAGTAGGCTTTCAGGTGTGCAAAATTCAAGAAGCATTCAGGTTTGGGTTTTGGTTAAGGAACTGCCATCTGAAAAATTCTGGTTAAGATTCTTAGTTCCTCCAAGGTTTTTGAGCATTAAACTTCTTTGAGTTTAGAGATATCGCCAGCCACCTCAACAAGGGAAGGTTCCTACTTCTTTATTTTCACCTTTTGTTATTTTGGTGATTATAAAGTGAGGAAAAACTTTAAAGAAAAATATGTTTGTGGGAAGTAAGTAACTTCTGGCAGGAACAAAATGTGATTTCTTAACAGACACTACAGTGTGATGAGCCTATTCATCAGCCAGTTCATATCTAGCCATATTCTATATTTGTGTCCTTGAATGTGGTTTTGAATAATGTCTCCCTCTGAATTTTTTCTCATCCCGTTTCTTTCCTCGCTTTCTTCCTCTGCATTCCCTCTCATAATCGTGCATAGATTCTCAGTCCAGGGTACAAAGTGAAATCCATGTTCCAAAAGCAACAAAACACAACACAATAACAAAGGGCTTTTCCCTTTATTTGGGTTTAAAAGTTAGAGCACTGTTATTATCCAACATGCATAATATAATTTCCCCTGACATAATTGTACACTTTTTCAGGAACCCAGCTTAGCTGTTACCAATGTCTGTGAATATCATTTTCCCTGATACGGTCTTGTCTGCACTGTAACGCAAACACTGCAAAGATTTCGGAAGGTGCTTTTTGACTATACTGTTTCTTTCATTGTTAAAAAGGAAGAATTTGCTGAGTAATAATTTTTAAACTGTGTCTCTTTTCATACAGGAGTCTCAGTTTGGACAGCAGCCAGTCTATTAATACAGGAAATTGGTCAGCTTGTACAGAATATTTGCTAGTCCCTGCAAGATTCAAGCTTCACTAAAATATTTTGAGTACATTGATTGCAATTCTAGAGAACATTATACTTTTTTCTTTTTTTTTATTTAGTCATGAAAACCAACACATTTTAGTTGTCAGCAGAGTCTACACGAAAATCATCATGTGCCTTAGGCTCTGCCTTAATCTGCTATATCTGGTTATCTTGGTGTATTTCTTCTACTTATAGCAACTACAGATGTTTCCAAGAAAAAGTTACTTTGAGAGGAACAAATCTTGAAAGTGTACATTCTTGACGAAAGTATTGATAAGAAAAAATTCACTTAGTAAATTAGCAATTAAGTATATCTGGCAGCTTTCTAACAGTAGCATTGGTGAGATCTGCACACTACTGTAGTGAGCAGGTGGAGGACAAGGCAGCCCAGCATGGTCAGCTCAGACTTCAGCAGGACCTTCCTCTCTGGCTCCTAATGTCAACCACTTTGTGTTGTAAGATGCCTATCAATAATTTTAACAATTATGTGAGGAATAAGGCTTGTGCAATGTGAAGCAGGTGGAACCATTCCTTACAAATTGTCATTTGTATTTTCCCATCAGTTAAAACACTGTCCTTCACCCACAGCTACTCTGCTGGAGCTGGATTTGGCTTGCATGAGTCTAACCCCAAACCTGATTTCCTTACTCAGAGCAAACTTGCTCCCTTCTCACAGTGGCTCACAGACAGAGCAAAATCAGATTCATTGAGTGGAGCCTGAGATTTCTGCATTGTTGAAGGAGCATCCCCAAATTTTTGGACTGCCTCCAATCCAAGCAACTCCACTTCAGCTGTGGATTTGGCCCTGGATATCTGCTGGTTTTAAGGAAACATTCTGCTTATGTGTATTTGCAATAGATGATTATAGAAGCCTCATCTCCTTGATATCTGCTTAGATATCCATTAAGTAGAGACTTCTATGTACTGAAAGTCAGGCTGACTCATCAGAGCAATGGAGTGGAATGGTAAGGCATAATCTGTTTTCTTCATAGCATTCTTGATACCCCTGTACATCTCAGTTATGCCTTTATGGACTGGTTTATTAACATCTCAATCCAGCATCCTATTCCATGTCAAATTTATTTGGTGTTATCACATGATGCCAGCTCCCTGGTCCATCTTTGTTCCAGAACAAATTCTGTCCTGTTTTGGCTGAGATTCAAACTCTTATTCTTCCCCTAATAGGAACATGAAATTTTCTTTCTGATGGATACCTTTTAAGCAACGGTCTTTGAAAAATTCACCAGTCATGAAACCATCTTTGAGATACAATGAAGGAAGAGGTGAAACCTTTTATATTGGTGAGCAATACAACCGGAGAAAAAAACACAGGCACCTTTGGGTATCCACCTTCCCCCCATTATGTCCTGAAGGAGTGGCTAAGAAAAATTTGCGTATCCTAAGCCTTATGAATTGTTCATTTTTTCTCTTCAGGTCTTAGTTGCTACATTTATGAATATTGCTTCTCTTATAGTCTTAGACCATCATGACAATAACTGCATTAGAGCTTTAAAATTTTACCCTCCTGTCTAGATTAGGAAATCACTAATAGGACCTAAATAAAGGCAGATTTGCAGGACTGTTGTTTGGATAAGGAATAAGAAACACATTCATACCACACATGGCATAAAATATTTGTTATATTAGGAATAATGCTTGGAAATATATCTTATTTTGTTCTTAACATCCTCATTAAAATCCCAAACAAGGATAGTGCTCCATTTAATATTGCATTCTAAAATGTAGTTACTGTTAATTCAGCAGGATAGACTTCAATTCTTCTTTGTCCTAGAGAAAAACATTTCAGAGAGTAAAGCTTTCTAAAGTTAATATAGATGCAAATTACATATTTCAGCCTAGATGGCATGTGTTTGCATCAAATCCTAATGCAAGTGGATTTTTCAAGAAAAACATCAAAACCCGCTACACTCTATATTGATTCTGAAACAATTACAGTTAATTCTGGTACTTTCTCAAAGCAGTGTGTATAGAACATACGGCAAGTGTATAGGTTGCTGTAATTAACTTCTAAAACTAGAAAATAACAGATCAGTACAAAATTTAAACTGTGTGCATATTTGTAGGAAAACAAAAAGCAAATATGACTTGTGCAGTGTGTATGTTGTAGGATATTTCACTGTGAGTAGTTAGTACTCAGAATGGGGCACACAGAATGGTGACTACTATGCACAGGAGTTCACTTTGCATGAGCAGCTATTTTCAAAAGGATGTGAATGCATGGATGTATATCTATACAGGCATTTAGATCTTGCAATTGTGGTCCAGATATTTCAGGCAACAGAAAAGGCAATGAAAAAATACGGGCTCATTTCACTGCAAGCTTGTCCTGCACCTTCTACACATGTGTATACAAACAGCAAGCTGATCTGACACATTTAATCAAAACCTTCACTTTGCATGGCAGTACAGTTCTTCCTTTATGGCAAGTCACTTGGTATGTGGGACTCTCACAAGCACAGCAACTCTCAGCAAACAACAGTAGTAGTATTATTAAACTGGAAACCTGCCTTAAAAAATACAAATATACAGTTATTTCCTGGTAAAACTATCATCAGATGGTATCTGTAATGAAAACCTCTCTTCCCACATCCATCTCCTTCTGCCAAAGCTGTAAGTGTTTTTCCACTGTTTCCTGAGATTTCAAGCAGAGCTCGGGTCCTCTGATATTTACGGCAGTATTTTTCACAGTTGCACTCAGTTTAATATATAAACACATGATTTCCCAAATGAAAATGCAAGTCTTTCAGACATGACCAAAATTTCCTTTTGGTGACCTTGACATCACTTCGGCTTCAGTGTCCTTACTGGTAAGAAAGCTGTATTTTTACTGTGAGATACTGATGTGTTAATAGCTCTCGAGGCAGAACCAGAGAAGAGACAAAACACATTGTTTAATGAGATCAAAGCTAGGTGGCTTGCAGGGCTGTTAAATCCTTGTCCTCCCATTCCTGTAGATAGGCACTGATGTCATTATCATGCCTGCTTACCTCTGACTCTAGCCCAAATGACTGAAGTCAAATGTGGTTTTTTCCCCTGTGACTGTTACCCTGGAATGGGCTGTGTTTGATGGCCAGTGGCGGGAATGACACAGTGCTCAGAGACAAAGACCTAGGCCAGAGGTGGGAAAAGCAGGACTCAACAAGAGGCAGGGTATCACCTCACAGCCCCCAAACTGAGCAGTAGCCATGGCTTTCCAGGATGAGTCATGACTGAAAACTTCTTGTTTCTTCAGGAAACAGTGTTTACAAAGGAATTTACGGAAGAAAAACGTGACCTGGCAAATTGCTTTTAAAGGGAGCTAGCTCCAGCCTAGACGTGCAGTCTGCCTTGTCTCAGGCACTCCCAAGATGTCAATAAGCATTTCCTCTCCTTCTGTGCAGGAAATAACACACATTACACTGAGAAATCTTCCTTGTGGGCAAAGAGGAAGCGTGTCATACATATAAACAAAGCCAAGAATTTATTGTTACTATAATGTAAACCTTAACAGTCTAATTCAAGAATCACTAGAACTTATTAATGCAGGAAAAGGGAGACTAATAATGCAGTTAGAGAACATCTGTACAAAAAAAGTCTCAATAACAGCAAAAATAAAATTGTAACACATATATTTATTAATTTCTGTCCCTTTTCTTGGAGTTATGCTTACACTTCTAGTACTCCTCTAGACCTTCGGTCAGGAGCTTTGGACCACTGGAGAGGATAACACTGTCATCAGACCCTGGAGTCTCTCACTATAAGGAATGTCATATTTGTGGTTCTGGATTCTTCTTCCTTCACTGAGATGCACTTGGGATCATTTTTCTATGTTGGCAAATGCAGTTTTACATGTGGTCTACAGCTCCATGTTACAAACCTGTTTAATATATAAGGTACCATTTATGTATGTTAGGTATTGTTGCTTTGTTCTCTTTGTTATTCTTAAAACCAGTTTTGCCCAGCTCCAGGTCCATATATCTAAAACTGGCCCCTGATGAGTTGTCTCCAGTGCGAAACCTGTGACCACCTCTTATCACCCCACTCTTGTCCACCTTAATGTTGCACCCTGTGCTACATTTCTCTAATTCTCTGCTGTTGTACCAGACCTGTATTTTCCTTCCCTATATCATTGTGTCAGTCTTAAACAGCTAATTTGGCACGGCATCACTTCTTATTGCTGCCAGCTATATAAAATAATGGTTGCATCATGCAAGGATAAGCAAACGTAGAAGAAATTAGCCATAGATTTCTCATCAATTAGAAAAAATTAGCTGTCACAGCTTAACAACGTAAAACAGAGCTGCAAGCAGGTTAAGAGATGTTGAGACAGAGCACACCTAATTAGCCTCAGTACTGAGGCCTTGCAAATCCAATGCAGAGCTCATGGCCTCTTGCTAGAAGGCAATAACAGATTGTAGCGATTCAGGGTTACGTGCAAAATACTACTGTCTCTGGAGATAAACATTCATCCAGCACTCAAAGACATTATATCTTCCATCAGCCATGTGCTTGCAGAGATGGGGGAAGATTGATATTTCTTGTTAGGCTTCTGAGTTGTACTAAAAACCACGCAGTGAATGTCAGTGCTGTGTTTCTTACAGGTTAAGCATAAATCTTGCAATCAGAATGACAGTAGGCTAAGATGATCAAAAGCTATCATAGTGCTCTCGTGGTCTGCGTTGTTTGGGAGGTTGCAACACTCCCTGAAGAATGTGGTGTTACAAGTTTATTCCTTTAGATGTTCTTTGCATTTCTCAGTCAAAGCTTCAGCACATATTTCAGGCCATAGTTTTTTGGATAAGTGGGGTTTTTGTGGCTAAATACAAGTATTTTAAGGTCCTTTCATGTTGTTTCATCTCTAGCAAGGACAAAGTTTCAAATTCCAATGATTTATTGTATGAAAGAAAAATTTATGACTTATTCAGAAAGAATTCAGACGCTGGAGAAAACTATTTTTACAAGGTCATCTCATCAGTTTGTCTAGTTCAGCATGTTTTGGATGCTTCATGGGAACAGAGTTTGAAAACTGGAGCTGTGTTTGCTGGCCTTCCCCTGAGATAGCAGCTCTGTTCCCACTGCTGGAGCAGCTCCTGGCAATTGACCAGCTCAGGGCCTAGAAGACAGCGTGGTTCATCTTCAGACTCCCCCCAGGGGTCCTCGCAGCCCAGAATCTGCCTCCCAGCCCAGTCTGTGGCACCACTGGACACTGGGAGCTGCTGAACCCAGTGGCCAAGCAAGGGGAGAGCAGTGTCCATGCCTTGGGATGTCCATCAACGTCTTCACAGAGGGACAGCCAAAGTACCTGCTCTGTGTCTCTGGTCGACTTTTCATCCCTTCTGTTTCTTCTATTTTAGTTTGGGAGAGTAAGATAGTGTGGGAAAAAAGCACTTTGGAAGGGCATTGCCTGTTCTGGTGCCACAGAAACACCAAAGAAAGGGGAACAGCAATGCTTTCCAAAATAATCCCCATCTCTACTCCTCAGTCCAGCTCCTATCTGCCTTTTTGTCAAATACAGTACATAAGTTTTCAGCCAGTTGTTTGTATGTCTTAATCATCTTTCAAAAATGTTAAAATTAATTAAAACACCAGCTATGCTTAGAATTAGCTTAAAGTGCTCTTTCATACCAAATATTTAACAGAGGCTGCATTATTTTATATCACATTGGAATTCAAATTGGCTTGATTGCTCTCATAACATTCAATTGTTTTGGATATATTTTATACATAAGCATTTCAGAAATGCCAAACATTGCACCTTGTTGCAGCAAAGACCCTTGTAATTGATAACTAAAAGAAAGGAAATAACCCTTATAAAATATTTAAAAGCCGCAGTTTTCTAATTAGGGTGCGGTGTATGAAAAGTCCTCTAAACCCACCACATTATAACGGAATTGTGTATAATTAAACGTGTCTATTAGAAAATAATAAGTCTGATAATCTCTTTATTCCATCTCAGAAGGCTTTAAAAGGTTTCTCACATGATATAGTTGCCATACAACTACATGTTCCAAAAAATGAATGCAAGAGAGAAAATATAATTTATTACCCCAGAGTAATAGGTAATGTAGTGATTCATCTCATCTAAAAACAGCTGCTTTCTTTGTCATCTTTGTAAGTAGCATTCATTTTCCTGGCATAAGCACAATCTACAAATTCATCCTGGTCTTTTTAAGATTCAGATAGCATCATTAGCATATATTTAGCAGGAGCAGACAGTGAGCAGCGGGTACAAATGGCAGGCTGATGAGCTAATATGCTTTGGGCACTTTTCCAGCTTCTGTGATAAGAGAAAAACACACTACTTCAAAGTCTGCCAGTCACAAACCAATTAGTAGAAAAGAATAATAAAATGACCTAAAAATTCAGCACTGAATACGGCTATAGACCTACTGAAATGCTGTCTGATGTATAGAATCCTAGCTAAGACAAGAAATTAGCACCTGAGGGAGGAGACTCTTCAGTACGTTATCATCACATTTAAGCATTAGGGAGTTGTCACTAATCGAAATGTAGACACCTGCTGCCTACTGACAGCATGGGCAATAAATATCCAACAAACCATAGCTGACAGATCCTGCTGTCAACACAAACTGGATATTTTCATATTAGTAAATGATCCCACTGCCCTGACGTATGTTGCTAAACAAATGTGCTTGATAGCTGAGCAAATGCATCCCTATCATTTGTTTTGTTCCAGTCTTAAACCAGAGATGTTACCAGCTGCTGAGAAGACAACCGAACTTTTTCACAAAGCAGGCACAGCAAGTCACTCAGGGACACCCAGATCAGCAAGCACTGACAGAAGGATAGAGTCCATTTCAAAACATGTTGACATTTAACCCTCTACCATCTTAAAAAACACACATCTAGGAGAGAGTGAAAAAGCAGACTGTTGCTGCAGTCTGTATTTTACCCCAATTCAACATTATTTCCTAATGGCTGTGAAATGCTGGCCAGTAAAGCATCTAATGTCCTAAAGATTTGTTCAGTCTATGAATTTCTTTTCCACTCCAATGAGTGGTGGAGCAGAAAAAATCCTATAGAGAACAGCTCCTCATGTTCTACTGCATGCCTAATCACTTGTTCTTCCTAATACCAGCAACCAAGCAAAACATTGTGCATTTGAATTTCCACGCTCCATTAGAACATTTCAAACATACAAATTAACCCTTGGGCAGGTGGAAAACCTCTCTAGAGGACATTCTTTCTTATAAACACTTGAAACATTGGTTACTTATTTTCTGAGCCAGCACGATGCAATGTCACCCCATGTCATATGTGAGATATTGGGTGTTTTGTTTCCGTCATACTGTACCAGACACTTCTAATAATTACTTGACAACAAGTTTGATACTAAAATATATTTTGGTGTTTATAATAAGTGTTGATATAAGTGCAGATATTACAAAAGTGTATGCTAAATACAAGCACTTGTGAAAAAAAACAGTTCTCCACAGAAATGCAATCCGTCAGCTACTGCAGAGGTCCACATCTTTGTGCAGCTGTCCAAGGCACCCCACCAGCAATGCGTGAGGTTCACTTCAGTCATCATACAGAATTATTCAGGACCAAGAATTTTCTCAAAGCAGGGTACCTAAAAACCATTAGGTTATTTCTTCCCTCATCAACTCCCTGTGATGTCTGTGGCTGGAAACTGAACACAATTTAGGAAGGCAAGGTGGGAAGCCTGAAAATGTAATTCAGACCCCTATATATATATGAACCTCAACAGCATGTAAAACCAGTCTCCCTTCAGCCCTCAAGTTCATAGCCCATCTTTAAACCCACCTGTGAAGCTGCATGGGCTCCCCAGAATCTGCATAGCTTGTTATTGACATGTTATTATTCATGTTCTCCCTATTGATCAGGTTGCTTCCTCAGAAGAAAGAAGTCTTTCCACCTTTTTTTCAGGATCTTTCAGTCTTCAATTAAAAGACAGATTAAAGGAAACCAAATAATTAGCATTTCTAGCTGAGCGTGAGTTCAAATGCACCTTCTATTCTGAATTTCCCAGACAGAAACTCTAGGCTCAGCAGGTAGGTCTCAGATCTCATCCCTGGCACGTGTATCTCCGGACCCATCCCGCTAAAGTCGTGAACTATCCTCCTAGTGGAAAGCCTGCAAGATCAATCACAGGAAATTGAACCCACTTCACGGTTGTATTTTCTGGGCACTGCACTCAGAGACCAGATGCTTAAAAACCGGTGTGTCAGAGTTCACTTTACAGGCACTTAAGCAGCCTTTAATCTAGACCTTGTTTTCCTTCAGATGGCACACCAATCACAACGCTGATGAGTTTTAGGTGCACTTTAAGCAATGAGCTGCTTGACCCTAACAAAGACTTGAGCAGCCTGAGGGAGGTGTGAAGTGCCTCTCTGAATGTGGTTCCAAACGTTCCTGTTGTGCAAGTTCACTGCGGCAGCCTGTGTATTGGCTTCATTACACTTTGGGACACACCTCTGCTCTGGGCTGCTTTGTGCTTCTCAGGACCTTGAGACAGGGAAAAGAACTTAACCAGGTTATCTCCCTACTTACTAATAGAGATGAGGTTCTGCTCATTGTCAGACTAATTTCAAACTGCAAATCTTTGAGCAGGAATTAAAAATGAGCCAAGACAGAGTTCAAATTCATCACTGAAACAATATCTCCGTGACAGTTATTCACAAGAGACAGGTATTTGACAGGTAAAATCTCTACAAAAGGTTTCATGAATGTTTAATGCAAGTTATAAGAACTTAGCCTGCCAAAATGAAGTAAAAAGTGAGTGTAGAAAAACTACATTTATAGTGAATTTATAGAAAAACCGAGTTGATTCAGTAAGAACATGCCTGATGCTTCAATAACAAAGAAAAAGTTGAGTCACCCCTACCCACAAACACATTGCTAACTTTGCTAGTTGCTACAGACCACAGACCCTGCATGCCAGTTTAACTCTACCAGATAATTTTTGCTTGTTTTTCTTTGTTGGGCTTGTTCCTCCTCCAGGCAGTGGAGATGGTGTCAGCTCTGTGGGAATGCAGTCCAGCGGAGGGTTGTTAGCAGAAGTATGGCATGTTTGGTGGGAAGCGCAGAACCCACATCATGCCTTGCACATGAAATAATACATTTGCAGCAGTGCTGAGGTCTATAAAGCCTTGAAGAACATGTATTGAGTGACAGTTACATTTTTTTAACTCCTTGCCTTTTCTGGTTTGGGAATTCCTGTAGATATGCAGCTGTATCTTCTGTTGGACTCCAACCTAGGCTAGAGCAATGTTGGCCTGAGGTTCCAGTTTAGAAAAGAAAGTGTGAAAGCGTGAAAACAGGTGTTCAGACTTTGTATGAAACCCAGAATATATAGCAAACTATTTGTGGGCTTTTCTGTGCTGGAATTTTCAGACTGGTTTTCATATGTCAACTAGGTATGGGAATTTAGTTTACTAGAGCTGCCTAACTCCCCTTGCAAACACTGGGCATTCTTGCTTAGAATTAATGTAAATTTAATTTTCTTTAATTCATTAGCCGGGTAAACTCAATGAAAATAACATGATTTCTGTATGAGTACATGAACATGGGGCTTTAACATGGTTTAGCTGATCTACATTAGATCTAACGTGGACTAATTCTCAGACTGTCAAAGCAAACAACTGTTTAAGGCTAGAGCCTATAACTAACACAGAGACTGCTCCTGTATTTTACACCAAGAAATAATGGATTTCAAAGGTAAAGTGGCCACAACTGACTTCTCTGCAATACTTCATCTTTTGGATGGACACTTGTGATCTGAGAGTGATCCAAAGGGAAACCTACAGCACCTTCCAGGTTCCCTCTCGGGCTGTGAGCACGCAGGTCCCAAGTCTGTGCTTGGACTGCAAGGAGAGAGACAATTGCTTCCTCCTTCCTTCCTGTCCTCCTGCTTTAACAAGTTCCAGCCAGTCTTTTCTAATCACACTGGTACACTGAGCAATGCTCCAAGGTGCAGAGTCTGCCCTTTATCTGGTTACTGCTGCATGCAATTGAATTTCTTTCCTCCCCCGGCCCAGGCATGGGGATGCATATTGCTCAACTCTTTTGACCAAATACATTCTTTAACATTTCCTGTTCAAAGTGTGAGCAATCACTTCTTTAACTACAGCATGCTTCTTCATCACTGCATGTGCTGCAGGGGTATGGACAGCTAAGCCTGGAAAATTACCTGTTTGAGACACTGTGAGACTGAAGTGTCATTGCTTGTGACCACCTGGAGGAAAATACAGGCAGAATGGGACAACTCCAGCTGCACACCTCTGCAGGGTGATGCATGTGAGAAATGCCAGTTCACAGATATAATTTTAGAGAGGACAAAGTCTTAGAAGCAAAGAGATTTATTTACAGCACTGGGTGCATAACAGGATGGATCCTCCTCTATGCACACTATTTGGTCCCACTCATGTACATTTATTTAAACTACTTATACATACTCATTTAGTTTCATTCATTTAGTTACTTCCCCCCCTTCTTCACATGCATACCATCCCTCTTTACATGCATACCACCAGTTCTGATTCACAGCAATAAAATGTTACATATTCAGTGCATTCCCCAATACACCTCTACATGTGCATTACCTGTCCCAGCTTCATATTAAAATGAGTCTTGAAAGGTTATTTACATGTCCTTAATTGGGTATTTGGAAACCTACATTCTTCCCGACCCCCTACTGATTTCAACTATCACAATCTGGCTGAAGCAAAACTTTATTTATCTATTACCATCCACCCCCTTTTAATTATTCTCTTTTTGCTGAAGCTCATATCACTGTTCCAGTTTGTTTAAAATTAGCTGCAATGTCTCATCTTGTAGTTCTCTTTCTCTGTCCCTCAATTACTCTGTTTTCTTCCCCATTCACGACAGAATAACCACTGTGGCGCTTTCAATTTATGCACCGTGGTGAACCATCTATAAAGATCCTCTTACTGTTTGGCAAAGGGGTCTCATACAAGTCTTCCTGAACTTTGGTTTGATATTCAATGATGTCCATACAGTCCTGTTCAGGTATCTCTGTCTCTATTCCTCCATACAAAAATTGAGAAGGATTCATGCATCTTTCTGTGGTTAACACTAAATCATCCTTCTCCATTAATATGGTCTCATACTTTAAAATTCTCGAATCTGTCAACCACCTTCCAGATCACTGGTTTAGTATGTTTCATACCGAATATGGTGTGGACACTATTAAAGCTCCCCCAAAGGTTAATTTTCTGCTTTCTTCTACTAACAGGGCTGTAGCTGTCACTGCTTGTATACAAGTTGGCCACCCCTTTGATACTGGATCCAACATTTTTGATAGGTATGCCACTGGCTGTTTCTGTCTTCCCTGAACTTGGCCCACTACTCCATAAGCCACCCCCTCTTCTGTGTTGACATACAAGTGAAAGGGTTTTTCTAATGAGGGGAGAGCGAATACCAGTGCATGAACTAGTTTTCTCTTCAGTTCCTCAAATTGTTCTTTCCTTTTCGCCATTCAAGTCTTTCAAATGTTTCCTGCAATTTCATATAGGAACTTCACATGCTGTGTGAAGTTCTCAACCCACAGCCTGCAATAACTTAACAACCCTATAAGCTGTCTTATTTCTCTTTTGGTCCTGGGGAGCGGAATGGAGACAAAACTAGGAATTCTTTCTGGATTTATTCTCCTCTTTCCTTCACTTATTTAATGCCCCAAATATTTTACTTCTTGTTCTACAAATTGTAACTTAGCTGTAGATACCTGTAGCCCTTTTTCCCCCTAAAAAGTTTAACGAAATTGAGGCTGTTCTAACCTCCTTCTCCTTTTCTCTCAATAACAACAAATCATCAACATACTGTAACAATTTGACTCCAGAGGGTGTCTTATATTCCTCCAGGACTTGCTCTAAAACCTGCCCAAACAGGTTTGGTGATTCAGTGAACCCTTGCGGGAGGGAAGTCCAACAAAACTGCTGTTTTCTCCCTGTATCAGGGTCCTCCCTTTCAAAGACAAATATTTTCTGGCTATTCTCGTGGAGAGGGAGGCAGAAGAAGGCATCCTTTAAATCTAAAACAGTAAAACAGGTTAGATCAGGTGTCAACACCGTCAACAGGATATATGGATTCGCTACCACTGGGTAGAGATCTTCAATTTTGTTTATGGCCCATAGGTCCTGAACCACCTGATATAACCCGTCAGGCTTTGAGATGGGTAATGTGGGGGTATCCAAATCAGATTCATACTCCCCAAGTAATCCAATGTATAAACAGTTTTCTATTACTAAATGGATCCCTTCCCTGTCTTCCTTTCTGTTCCCTAATCACTGCTAATATTTTCTTCAGACTTCTTCTATAATTATCCTTTCGGTTACTATACACCCTCCATACTTCATCAAGTAGGATTTCTAAATTCCTACTCTCAGTCATTAGTTCTTGCAATTTACGCCTGACATCTCCTGTTGCCCATCCCAAAAACAGGAGACCTAGTTGCTGTATTCCCACTTCTGACCCCAGATCTAAGGGGGTATTCTGACACATCACATCTCGTAGTCAATCTAAAAAAATCAGGTGGTGACTCATTAAATTCACCCCTGGTATACCTGCAACCTTTCCCTGTGGGCATCTCTATTCAGATCCCATTTCGGATCTTGGAGGGAGGGGGGAATAACCTTTAATATCACCCCCCGCTGTCTTATAATGATGCTCGGCCAGATTTCCTGCAGTTTGTAAAACTGGCTGGTTTTCTGTTTCGGTGATGTAGCTTAATAGTAAGTCATTCCAGTCAGGGTTACGCTGCTTTATCCACATTCACCAGGTCGTCTCTGTATCCCCGCAGGTACGGGATGATACAGGACTTCCCGGGGATGTGCAATCACCATTTGAGCCCTCATCCTGTTCCCAGGGTCTAGGGGGAGGGATAAGCGGGTCAGACAAATCTTGGTCTTGACCTACTGGATTTTACTTGGTTTAGCACACCTTTGACGAACGTTACATGCCAAACAACACCGCTTTGGTTTCCCAGTTAATTCCTTATTATGTTCTCTCTCCAAAGCAAGTAACGTATCTGCTTGTGATACCTCATTCCATTTTCCTTCCCTTCTAAATATCTTCTGGACTTCTAAGTCTCGCCCCTCCCCAAACAACACCAAAAGCCCATCCATTCCCCCCTGTGAGGAATACACAGGGAGTTCACCGCATCTGGCAGCTCCCACTCGTCACACACAATGCTTACAGGACTTTTCTTCAACTTGCCTTTACCCATTAATGTTAAACTCACGATTCCTTTGATATTCACAGTCTCCTCTCAGGACTTCAGACTTGCCCTGGGAACTCTTCTGTTCACTGTGTTTCCTGTCTCTTAACGTGCCTAAAACTTTTACTTCTTTCTGTCTCACCGGACATTCTCTTTTGAAATGTCCCTGCTTCCCGCAATAAATCATTCAATCCCCGATCATGCCAATCTTCCAATTTTTCTAATTTCTTCTTTATATCTGGCCAGGCTATAGTAATGAAATTTACCTTTAACAGCTCCTGACCTGCATCACTTTCAGGACCAATTCCCGAATATTGTTGCATGTCTTTTCTGAGTCTCTGTAACCAAGCTATAGGCGACTCATCCCTTTGTTGTTTGTTCTCAAATGTTTTCTCAAAATTTTGCCCCTTCGGCGCTGTCTCCCTTATTCCCCTAATCACTAAACTTCTATAGTCTGACATATTCCCCCTTCCATTGGCAACATTTTGATCCCAGGTAGGTCACACTATGGGAAATTTCTGGTCTCCTGGTATCCCACCTTGGGCATTTGGTGCGTTATCCCTTTCCCAAATCCATATTCCTGCAGTCCTTATCATTTGCCGCTCTTCCGGTGTAAATAAAGTTTCTAAAATGGACTGCATTTCATCCCAGGTTTAAGCATTTGGGCCTAAAAATTGATCAAGTTTTTATGACAATCCTAAGGGATCCTCTAACATATTCTTCATTTCGTTTTTAAACTCTCAAACCTCAGTACTGGTTAGGGGTACATTCACAAATCCCCCCACCCCAGGACTCCTTGCATTGGTACTTCCTGTAATGGAGACCTCATTGCCGCCCCTGCTCCCTCTTCTCTGCGGGGCAATGGAAAATTTTCTATGTCCTTGTTTTTAACCGTTCTGGTTCAGAGGCCCGAGCATTTCGGGCTTCTTGAATGAAAGGGACATGTGGTCCAGGCACTTCCTCCCTTCCCCCTTAAGGTTTTCTTCTTTTTCTTCCACTATGGGAGGGGCATTTGGTTCCCCAGTGGATCGTATGGGGGAGGTAGATTATCCAAAAGATCCCATCTCTCCTCCCTCTTTTTCTGCTGATTCTCCCTCTTGTCTTCAGAAAAAAAAATGGATATACACCCTGTCCAACAGGAGGCATAAGTCACTTTCTTCTCGACTAAAAAGGTTTCTTACTGTTTACATAATAATTCAATGCCCGACACATCCAACCCTTCGATGACCCATATTTTGGCCAGTACAATGAGTCAAGTTGGATGAGTTTCTTGGTCCATTCAAACATACAGTACTATATAATTTTCTTCTTTTCTTTCCCCTGGTGCAGGACATTCCCTCCTGCCCCCAGTACCTGAGCATCTTCCCCAAAGGACTGTCGGGAGGTATACTCGGAGTGGAGTCTCCAGACCCCTCTCCCTTCCCCTGGCGTTTCTTATCTGCCCAATCTCCATTATTTCTAATGGTTTCCCACCGAACTTCTCTCTCTGTCCCGTAATCCCAGCCGCCCGAATAATACTTAACAGTCAGTTTTCTTACCCGGGTCCCATGCACAGAAATTCCTCGGCTGTCGCGCGTTATTAAGTATCTTCCCCGGTATACCGTGTTCCCTCCTTTGCTTCAAGAATCCTCCATCCAGATTGTTCCACCGCCTTCCCCAATGGAACAAGACAGAGAGCAAGAGACTACCGAAATCAGCAGGGCGCACCTTCTCATGCGTCCTGTCCCGCTCCACGGATGAGGGGCTTTGGATCCCGGACGAGCCCCCAGATTGTGAGAAATGCCAGTTCACAGATAGAATTTTAGAGAGGACAAAGTCTTAGAAGCAAAGAGATTTATTTACAGCACTGGGTGCATAAGAGGATGGACCCTCCTCTATGCACACTGTTTGGTCCCACTCATGTACATTTATTTAAGCTACTTATTCATTTAGTTTCATTCATTTAGTTACTTCCCCCCCCTTCTTCACATGCATACCATCCCTCTTTACATGCATACCATCAGTTCTGATTCACAGCAATAAAATGTTACATATTCAGTGCATTCCCCAATACACCTCTACATGTGCATTACCTGTCCCCCCTTCATATTAAAATGAGTCTTGAAAGGTTATTTACGTGTCCTTAACCGGGTATTTGGAAACCTGCATTCTTCCCGACCCCCTGCTGATTTCAACTATCACAATCTGGCTGAAGCAAAACTTTATTTATCTATTACAATGCATCAGCCACATTTTTATTCAGGGTTTAACGTGCATCATCACAACTTCAATTTTTCATCTGACTTTCTTGCCCCTCAAAATTCAGTTTAAAGGCACCCTGACACATTGTTTACTGTAATCAAAGCAGAGATCCAGCTGCCTCTCAGCACACAGCTTGTGAGGGATGTTACTTACAGAACAGCTGGAGCTGTCTGAGAGCAACTGCCTGTGCTTATTCATGGGTGAGTCCCAGGGAGACACAAGGAAGGGCAATAAGTGAAAAAGAAAACGTGTATGCTAAATTTTTGAAATTAAAGACTCTGAAGAATGCAGTTGAGCTTGAGTAGACAGACTTACACATGGCCACAAGACAGAACTAGTACAACACTCCAACGGCAGGGGACTTTCCCTCTGATACAGCTTACTTTACAGATCCTGATCAAGAATGCAAGAACACAAGATGTTTGCTTGCATTCCCAACACTCATTTGAGCTCTGAAAATCTCTTTCTATTTTTTTTACAATTGTATGATGTGAAACCTACCATGATAGCTAAAAACTGGTGCAGAATCAACCCATCTCTTCTGAAAGAGAGCGAGCCAACTGAGTACCCCTCAAGGCCAGAGAGAGAAATGAATGTTGCCTACGACTCTTACCTGAGAACTAGTGTTTAAAAACAGAAAAGGGGTAGCTATTCTTATAATATTATTTCACTACCTTTATTTTTATGAAAGAAATCACTCTTTTATTTTCAAAAGGGAAGTCTAAAAAAGAGCATGGGGTGAATCAGTACCAACTGTGAGAAATACAGCTGCCCTAACTCACTACAAATAAAACTTCATATTGCCTCACCTAGCCCTTTATTTTTTTCTGTATTTACATTATGCTTCTCATGCACAGCATTATTTTGTCAATAAAAACTTAGCTGTGTCAATTACACAGATTAGAATAGAAGAAGACAGAGCTGAAAATTCCCAATTTTATCTTCTCACAGAATGTTTTCATGCTTCTTGGAAATGCCTTTTAAAACTAAAAACAGTAAAATCCCCACATATTCCCTCTGATTCTTTATTTCCAATTACAATGTCATATTCCCTGAAACAGCAAGAGTGGATTTTAACTAAAATTACAGGAAAAAGCTTTTTGACAAGCAACTTCGAAAGTCTGTAGCTTAGATTTAATTGTAAAATTGTAAAATTGTAAAAATTGTAAAATTAAATCTAAGGAGGCAAATACTCTGGACTAAATGGTACTGGACTGATGGAGGTATGTAATTTTAACTTGCAGATCCTGATATTCTTCCCAGTGGATTCAGGCAAAAGAATTCCCCTCAATTTCAAAGTGGAAACAAATTAAGTGCTTAGTTTTAAATAGAGGTTCCAAGCAGCAAGTCTATAGACAGTTGGTATGGGAGACGCCTTTAACTTCAGAAAATTAGTTTTACTCTATCTTAAAAGCCATACGCATTGAAATTAACTCAGTGTGTTCCTAAACTCTGTTGCTAACTGGGCAAGTCTGAAGTATACTGAAGTTGCACTACTTGTTTATATTACATAGTTTATGTTTCAATGTATAGCAAGTACTACACTGCCCTATGTTACTCTGAGAAATTAAGGAAATTGCAAAAGCAGCATCTCAAAAGTTAGGAAATGCCAAAAGTAAGGTAACCCATGTGGCTAATCCACCTTCTCTGTGAATATGCATTGAAAGTGTGTGCCAATGACACAATCATGTACAAGTTGTCTGTGAAGGCTCTTTCTCTTCCAGTTCACTGAGTGAACAATACCTGACTGAGCTTCCTTGAGAGGTTTATTTTACCTTGCTGCTCTGCACATGGCCCCATCCCTTATTTCCCAAATAATACACACACCTCATTCTCAAGACAAAGTATTAATTTCCTTTGGAGGGTACAAGATTTTTTTTTAAAAAAACCTTAATAAAACAACGCCTGAAAACTATTTATTTCAAGCAGTTTATATTCACAACATTCCAGCAAAATGAACTGGGTTAACTATTTCCCTTTGGCAGCTGATTTGTTACAAGTGTCCTCTAATCTGTTGTGGTCTACTTAAAGAAATTAATTCCTGATTTTTTTTTTTTTGCAGACAACTTTGCATTTTATGGCGTTTTCTGAATTCAAAGCAGAAAGTCCACAACCTTCAGAAAAAACTGTGAATGCCCAGTTCATTTTTCAGAGTAAGTCCTGGATTTAAACTTAAGCTTGCACAAAATGGAGAGAACATCCTTCATACAAATTATTTATTCTGTATAGCTTTCATTGCATAGAAGAACCTGAGTATAGGTAGGGATAGAGTCAAGATCTCTGAGCACCTCTCTGCAGGCTGAGGGAGATCCTTACCTGATATTTGTGCTGCCCTTCTTTCTCACTGTGTAGAGTACAAATGCTGTTGCAAAAGAAGTAAGGTTTATGCAGACAACAACCTCCTTGAAAGAGTTTTACTGACTAGGAGACCACTGCATATCCTATGCACTGAATCAGGCAGGGAAATGGTGGAAAAACAAGTTATGTGACTGTGTATCATGCTATGTCTTGATACATTACTTGCATGGGCAACAATTCTGATATTTCCTACTTTCTAACTTTTTTTACTGAATGGTCAGCCTTAACATTCTTTATTACAGTCTTTTGTTATGTCCAACTTCCTAAATCCATTCCCTCTTCCCCCCCCCCTCCATGCAAAAAGCATATAATAGAGGTTATGGAGCTCTACTGATATCCACCGTACTTGCCTCATAGAGCCTGCATCTCCTTCAGCCTCAAAATCTACATTTCATTATCACAGCCAAAACTTTTCAGCTGCCATATCAGACCTTTGACTACCAAGCAAATAAAGTAATTTATAATGACAGAAATAAAATGTTGCCATCCTCACCACCAGAAAACCTAAAGTTAGCAGTTTTGTGCCTACTCATTGTGGCTATTAAGTAACAGCAAAAGGACAGGGATGCTTCAGATACCCAAGGTTCCTCAGGGACTGGAGGAACAGGCTTTTTTAGTCACAGGGCTTTCAGTCCGCATCCTTTTTTGATCTTTGTCCCTGTGTGTTCCTCCCCAGCCAACTTCAATCTCCACCTTGCAGTAGCTGCCAGGCCCAACTTCAAACCTGTGTTCCAGGCTGCTGCTTCTCTCTGCCCATGCCAAGCCTCAAAGAGCTACATCACCATGACCTACTGACAACTTCTTTACTTTGGTCTGGTAGATTCAGTGCCCTCTAGATGAAGGGAAAAACAACCACAGAGAAAGTCTCACCTAGTTGTTGCTGACCAAGGTTAGAACCAAGATTGTTTGGAGCAAAGGAGAGCTACAGAAAATTTATCTGACAAACTTGAGCATGATAAGGCCTGGAGAAACCTTATTTTAACTTGGAAACATTTGGACTAATTTTCACAGGCAGCGCAGCGAGCATATCTAAGGATGCAAAAGGTAACAAGTCTGCCCAAGTTGAAGTCCTTGTTCCAGAGTATGAAAGATCTAAAGTTTTCCAGCCAAACTGTTCAGAGAACTTAAGAGGAAAAAAACTTTCATTTTTATGATCTCCTTCTGAGAAATAGCTGAACAACTTTCATTTAAGTTTCCAGAAGAATTCAGGCTGGAGTAGACAACCAGCATGAAAGATGGAATAGCAAAGGTCTGGCAAAATAATAAAGTATTGCAAGCAGGGTCTTGTACTTCACCAAGAAGATACATATACCTCATCAAATATTGCAGGTATTTTCAGTGTATGCAGTTGATTAACATTTTCCAAAAACATATCAATTTTATATGAAATATAGTCTTCCATTTTAGATTTTTTTTTCAGATTCTGTTGGCACTTTTCTTCAATGTTCCATCGCCACATAATTTTCCTAACCTCTCTAAGATGGGTCTTAACAACACTTCTAAATCAAGAGTATCATGCCATTGGACCCTGAAACTCGTAAGAGAGAATATAGAAAACATGCACAATTCATAAACAAAGGTCGCGATCTGCTCTTGAAGTACCAGATACCAAAAGGGCTAGAAACCCAATCGATTTAACCATTTTAGCTAGTTCTTACTTTCTAAATAGAAACCCTACAATTTGCATAGAAACATAATTAACACCCCACTTGCTGGTGATTCTAACTAGATATATTTCCCTGATGGGTTCATTCCACAGTCATCTTTCGATTAATCTCTTTAACATAAATCAATACCTCAGTGGATCCTCTTGCAGATTCTCTAACCTTCAACAAGTATACGAGATACTTATTACTTGTCAATGCAAAAAAATATGGTGCATCAAAACCAAATTACAGGAATGGAATGAAACAAAAGGTATTTAACATTACACTGTAGAGCTAACTTGCTCTCCTCCATACTTAAAAGGATTCTTTTAGATTTCCTTTGATACTTTTGAAGTCCCACAGAATACACATTCACTTCACTGCAGAGTACAACTGGATTTCAGACCACACCACCCAGTAGTAGTTCGTCAGTTGTAAGGTGTCAATGTTATATTCATTCCAAAAGGAATTTAAACCATAGTTCTCTCAATGTGAACTGAGCATTATGGAATTCAAGGTCCCTACATCAGTTCAACTTCACCTCTATACTGTCTGAGGGAAAAAAGAAGACGCTAATACTATTGTGGATTTGAACTTATCCAAACTGCAAAAATTCAGTCCCAGTATTCCAGTCAAGATTCTTTGGTACATAAAGTTTAACCAATTAGCACCCCCACCTTCCCTCACCCCAAAAATTCACAAATGCGAAAGTAAGATGAAGGCCATGACAATTTATTTGGGAAAACTGTACCTGTCTGATAATGTTGTATGTATACACATCACAGTTTAATTTCCTCCTGGACATGTACATGTCATTAATACTAACCTCCTAGAATACTTCAACTAGATCAAGATCAATTTCTGAGCAGGTCTTAATACCTCCATGGAGAAATAATGCGATTGTATTGTAGTTTGATCAAACTACTGCAAAGACATTTAATGAAACAGGATCTGGCTTAAGCAAACATAAGCCATGGAACTCAGCTTAAACCTAGCTCATCACTATCTCACATAATTAAACAACATATGGGAAGCTGGAATACTGCTGGGAAGAGCTGTTAGGGGAAGTGGTAAGTTTTGAATGTAGAATGAAATGCCACAGGAAAGACAAAGAGCAAGTCAACCCTATGACAATGGTCCTTATTTTGTGGTCAACCATGTTATTTGCAGCACTCTTAACATCCTGGAAATGGAGTCTTTCCTCATTGATTGTCCTTTCTTTTATAAATACTGTTTCTTTCCTCTTCATTATTCTATATTTTACTTCTTCGGGTACGTACTAGAAGCACGGACAAATACAACTTGCGAAAAAGAGCCGTCTCCAAGCTTTTGAAGATTAATCTTAAAACCAAAAGTACATTCTTACATTTATTCCTCTAAAACAGAGGTGTGCGGTTAAGCTACAGAAACTCACAAGAGTAAAAGAACTGCACGTTTCTGCTGCATAGGTGAGGGAAGATTTGTACTTAAATATAATCATTGCTTAACTTCCTTTTCCAGGCTTTCATTTGTTTAAGCTATCTTTGATTAATTTAATTAAAAACAAAACAGTAAACATTTTGCTTCCTTGGAAGGTTTTGTTATTTTTGTTTAGGAGATAAAAGATAGGATAAATAAAAACACTCTTTCATACTGACCTATAAGAAGGAAAACGTAGGTAAGAAACACAGACTTCAGACTTAATTAAAGGGAAATAAGCCAGAAGAGTCTTTAAAAGATAGTGTTTACGTATATATAAATGCACCCTGCTTGTCAAAAATATATATACAAAAATTAAGACAATTGTTAATTTTTGAGTGTTACAAACATAAAAATGCCACTTGTATTCCAAGTCAGTTCAGACAAGTCTTGTTTCAGATCATTTTATACTACTAAACATCCCCAAAAATTTGTAACATAGTAAACTAATTAATCACAGTGGAGTTTAAACTCAGACAACTGTTAACGTAGATGCAAGTCTGAAGTTAAACTGAATCAGCAACTAAAAATGACCGGATCATTTCAAACATAAAGAAAACGTTCCAGCCACATAGCTTGCTTTTATATCCCCTTGATATATATATATATAAATATATATACCATTTTTATTAAGCTAGCTCTTCAAATTTCCACTCACAAAAATGTTCTGTACTAAAAAAACCAACCCAACCCCTACTGTATTATTCATTTTGGAAAGGGAATTAAGTGGTATATTTTTGTTTATGTGCTTAACGTCCTAGCACATGTAACAAGTAGTCTCCATTTTCAGGGAAAGTGTGAAGAGATTTAAGTTCTCTTTTTTGAGCCAACATTTGTTGCAAGACAGTACTTGCTGTGCAAACTGGATGGCAGCTGTTTTTTTTCCAGTCGATGTGAGGTTTCATAATCAGTTCCTGTCATAGGCATCAACCCTTCATTCATTCAATCATAAAAACGTGACTTACTAGAGAAGGAAAAATAGAGTCTAAAGGCACAGAATCACATAGCTGCTCTAGTACGAGTCTGTAAACAGAGAATTGTTTGAATTTAGGAAATCCAAATCTAGGAAAGTAAAAAGGCATCTGAAGCAGGCCTTTATCTAGCCAGCTTCCTTAAAGACCCAAAGGCTTTTGAGGTCTACAAAGTATGCGCTAAAATACTATATTTCAAAAAGCAATAAGGCAAATAGTATAATCATTATTTCAAAAAAGTTACATTGGTAGTGTAGGAATACACAGCATAATTTAGTTACAATGCGTGGTACTGTTTCTACTACATAGCCCTATAACTGCTTCCTTTCTACGTAACTGAATTGGAGATTAAACCAGGGTTCCAGGTGAATACAAAATCATCCTTGTATCACCCTCTACCACCGGCAACAGTTCTTCAGCAGCAGCAGCAGCATTTGCTCTGCCACCTGGGTCACGTTCATGCTGTGGACGTCCACAAATCAAAGTTCAGAGATTAAACACTGTCATATTTATGAAGAGCTTCTTCTAGCTTTTGTGTTACTTTTTGAAAAAAGAGTATTTGCTGTTGCAAAAAATGCTGCATCTGTGATTTAAAGTCCCTCACACGGATTTTGTGGAAATGATTAATTTCTGCTAGGGTTGCAAAAGAAATAATGTTACAGCGTTCTTGAATGCCCTCAGCTTTTTGGAGCTCCATCTTCCCCTCTTCAACATGCCGCTTACTCTCCTTTACTTTGGTAAGGGCTCCTGTGTAAAGAACAGAACAAAACAGTTGAACTGTGAGGACAATGTAGACTTGACTACTGTACTTTAACAAGTGATTTAACAACAAGGATTTGTATAAGGCTCATTCTAAATGTATTTATATGTGTGCATATATGTGAATAAAAAGAAATAAATTATAAGCTTTTTGTATAAAAGAAAAATCACAGAACAGTGAATCTTGCTTAGAAAACCCCACTTTTTCAAGGCTCTAGATTGCAAAAATTAGTAAACCATGCCTATTTCTTAAATATACCTTAAAAATCAGATTGTGCTCTTCAGAGAATAACTGATAAATATACCAGTAGTGGAAAAAAAGGAAAGCACTAGAAAACCAGTCAGATCAATGCAAGCTCACATAAACCTCACATTCCCCTCCAGTGTGACAAACTTGCAGAAAGACCATAACAAAAATTTTCCTTTACTTTTTTAAACTGTTGCAGAGAGCTCATTAACAAGGTAAGCACAGATCACAGCCTGCATGGCTGAGGATGTTGGAATTCAAGTGGTAGAGGACACGCTCTGAACCTGATGAGCCAAAGAGCTGCCCAGTGGCAAGGACAGCGTCTCTCCCTGGATGCTGGGAGCAGGTGGCCTGACTCCACACCTTTCCACTCCCCGCAGCCCAGCAGCATGGTGGCTAAAAGCTTGGCACCAGCTGCTACAGCTGATTGACCTCATCATCTCCAGCCTGGCCCAAAAAAAACACCAACAAAAAGACTTTTCCACATGCAGTGGTGCCAGCAATGGCATCGTGCCAGAAGATCTGTATTTTCTTCTCTCAGGAGTGAGGAATCTGCATAGTAGGGCACGATCTGAAAAATATTTAATGCTCTCTTCTGCAAAAAGGATGTTTCTTTCAACAAACAAAACCAGGCCTAGCAGATATTTTCTCTGTGTTCTGTGGGCATGGCAGGAATTTGTGCACGGTTGTGAAAAACTGAAATTTGGGACTTACTGGAAGCCAGAAGGAGCTGGTTAAATAAATATGACAACTCTTCAGCTGTGATGTGGGAACAGCTTTAGATGTTATTTCTAGAATGACCAAACTAGAAGAAAAATACTGAAATTTACACCATCAGCAACTGAAAAGCATAAGTAAGTTCTGCAGCATGCATACTCTTCAAATTACTTTACATCAATAAAAAACATACATTACCAAACACTAAACCTTTCCAGACTAGACATGTGAACTATGTGGGTTTTGCTGTTAAAAAAAAAGGAAAGATTTATAGCTAAGGAAAGGAATTGGAGGGGAAAATGTAACCATTTATACTACTCTCTTAATGCATATGGATTTATACTGGTCCTATAGTTGAATTTGCTTTAAAATCCAGGCAGCAACAAGAACTTCTGCTTAAGTACAAACTTGATTGTCTTTTTGAAGTGCCTCTCGTGAGGCATTTAATTATTAGTGAAAATTAATCTTAAAATAACTCAGAGGGAAAATTTTAGCTTATTTTAGGACAACGAACCGTTCCTAAACATACCAAGATAAAGCCCATGCACTTTATTTCAAGAAGCAATCATTTGTTTTAAAATGTAGTTTTTAATTTGTTCAGCATCTACAGAAGTTCACAAGAGTTAGTTTAGTAAATGCTAGGAAAAAAGTGTTAGCTTGCACAGTCATGCAAGCAGCTTTATTAACAACATAACAAAATTAATCCCAAGTTATCTTCAAATGCTTCTCTGTAGCCTACAGCCTTTGTATTTGAATGTACGTGAGTAAAACTGTTCCACAGCAGAATTTCATTGATGTCAAGGGTGCAAAAACCATGACGGTTTCTGATGGCAAAAGCAGGGAGGAGGACAGCGTGAGGGAAGAAGGGAGCAGCTGCTCATCTGTATCCCTGCTTGAAAACAAGGGTTTTGCTCACAGATGCATGAGCTGGGGATAGGTCCCATGGTAATCCCTAATGCCTTCCTGCTCACAACCCCTAACCCATCTCATGCCAGGCTGTACATCATGAAGTGCTCCCCCTCCATTCTCACACATCTATCCATCACCCTCAGTACCTAATCCAGCACCTTGCAGCTCCCGCTACCACCCCCACAGGCTGTTGAGGATGAGCAGGCTCCCCCAGGCTAAAGACACCTTGCAGAAGCATCTCCTGGTTTCTGAATTTAATGACGTGAATATCTAATATTGGTTTGAACAATCAAAAAAAGCAAGACATATTTAAAAAATAAAAGCAGAATTGTGGCAGCCCTAGAAAAGGCTAAGATGCATTTCAGGGAAAAGGAACACAACACATATTAGCTCAAGGAAACCTCCTGCTGAATACATGCCTGCGATAAATATCCACCAATGCACTGTTCCCAGAGGGACGGAATACATATTTTTTTTTTTCCTCCAGCTCTGTAGATTCTGTAAAGTCTTGCCCATCCATTTTTCCTAACCTAATGTTAGGTTAAATAACTAAACAACTAAATAACAGCTCTTTCCTTAGGTTAAATAACTAAACAACTAAATAACAGCTCTTTCCTTAAAAAACTTGAAAAAGCAAGCCCTGGGTAGCCACGTATACATAGCATAGTTTTGGTTCACTCTGCTTCTGGAAGAAACAACTGCAGAGGAAACAACATCACCTCCAACCCAGCAGGCTGCTGCCAGAACAAGTCTGTCTATGTGGCTGTCCAACTTACACCAGATCTCGCAAAAATACAGCTACAGGATGACTCAAATGACTAATCTAACGAAAAACTGCATTTGGCCTGGAAGGGACGGAGATGGGGGCTTAGTTTTACCAATAGTTTAGCTATGTGATCCAGCTCAGTCCAGGGCTACATAACTATTACTTCCAACACAACAGAAGGTGCAGAAGCACCAAAGAAGATTACACATAACATGAAATCCTACTCTGAAAAAAGCCCTCAGACTTCCCTCTCTCAATTCAAAGTAAAATGGTGAAATTGTGTGCGGCAGATCAGAGATTTTACCACATTGACAGACTATTTGCTTAAGAATGCTCTGAGCACAGATTAACAAAAGAAGCCTACGTTAAGATTCTGCAAATTCTTTACATTTTCTGGCAAGATTGAGGATGGAAAGTAGCATAATGGGAATTTGCCTGAAATTAAAACCAGAAGACTTTTCCAGTAGAGACTGAACTGTATAAAAGAAATGACACAGGGAAAAAGTACCATTCCAGGAATTAATGTAGGAACAATTTACTACTTTAAAGTCTGGTTTTACCGTTTTAAAAAGAAAAAAAGAAGTGCTCTCCAACATCAAAAGCAAAATGATGAGGTCATTTGTTCTTTCCAAAAGTGTCAGCACAACAGAGTTCTCAAAACAAGTCTTCCTAAATTCAAAGATTATATTCTTTTCCTTAAGGGTGCAAAACTATTTTAACAATCATTCTGTTTTCCATAATAAAGTTTAGGAATATAAAAACAAAACATATCAAATTGCAATTACTTAAGTAATGCAGGTTTTTTTCTTATAGATACATGAAAAAGGCTTTAATGATTTTTAAATCTACAACCTAAAAATAGTTCTAAAAAGTGAGGTTAATTTTTGATTATTTCATTGCCCATTGCTCAGAAAACCACAAAATAAAATTATACTATCCTATAAATATAGGCTTATAAATTACAGTACTCTGCTAACATTTTGGTTAACATTAACTGACTGCAGGATTATTAACGTCAGACATAATTATTTGCTCTTCCAGTTGCCCTGTTTAAAAGCTCGTTGGAAGTTGTCATCCAGAGATGAATTCTTCAGTTCAAAATTAAATCACCTCCTAATATACACAATTCAGAGATCACCAACAAATAATAATCTTTGCTAGAAATTTCAGAAACTTATTTTAATCTAATCTGGTGGCTTTAACATATACATTAATTTAATTAATATTTAACCAATTAACAATGGTGTTAGAATGAAAAGTGTCAAATGTCACTCAATTTTAAAGAGCTACCAAGGTTAATGGATACTAGACATGTCTAATTATCTTTTTTTAAAAATTTTAAATAATGCAATATTTAAGACCGATATAGACTCATTGTGCATACATCTGCAAGTTGGTGTACACACACAGAGGAAGAGCACACACAATTATTATTTATCCAAATGTACAATGATTGTAATCATACCTGTGCATGTTCCGAGGCTCCAAAATGCTAATGTGACTGTAAAATATTTTAATGACCACATTGGCAATGTGCATTCCAGTTCCAGAGTCCCCCAGAAGAATCTATAAGGTTTACTGTGCACCACCTCCAGTACAAAGTTTTGCTAGACCATGCTACACCATGCTGCTATGTGAGCAACAAGCCATAGTTTGGCTCTTGAAACAGTGGATAACAGCAAGTGACCACAAGATGTCAAAAAACTGAAAGAAACATTACAGAATTATCAGTTTATTGCACCTAACACCCTGCATAAGTTCAATAACAAACTACAAAAAGACCACAGTGCTAAGTAACCTCACATAAAAACTAAAATTGGATGGAAGTTTTCCATCCAAATCATTAATGCAGTGACTTTAAAACTAATGTATCTTTAGATATATTGGACATAAACAATGATTTAAGCAAACAACTGACCTTATTTCAGGCACTAAAGCATGTTTCAACTGTGTCGATGAGTAGTTCTGACTTTAAAGATAACTACAGTGCTGTCTGAAAGGAGGCCTGTCAGGAATAATTTGATCTTAAAATCCAACTAAATTGTGTGTATTGCTGTCCATCATCACAAACACAACGTTTTGTACCACATCCCGAGAGCCAAACACAAGTTAATGCTGGGTTTGCCCTACTCTGAGGCAGTCTATACTTTTTGTCACTCCCATGAACCATTTAAGGAGTTTTTCTTTGGTATGGCTTCAGCTGACACTGCAGGCTGGGGGGAACAGAAAGGAGTGAAATTTAAAACTTGTCTGGTTGCTTGAACCATGGTACGTTTGCCCACTAGAAAATCAGTGCTGTTGTTCAGGGCAAACACACTTGAAAATGATAGCAATTGCAATTTGCAGAAGTGCCAAGATGAAACCTTTCAATGATTTTAAGTACTTCTTCCTAGCTCACATCAAAACAGGCCATCAAACAGATTTTTGAAACAAATTTTCTTAAGATGCATGACATGTGAGTGGGCAGAAGACTGGTAACACTGCATATCAGTATCTATATGCCATTACCAAACAAAGCAAGTATACATACAGGTTCCACTAACTCTTACTTCCCTTCTTTACTGAGACACTATGAAAGAGCTACTTTTGGATGTTGTTCTCTGTAAAGACAAAACGGATGCAAAAAGTGAGTAAAATTTATGGTGTTTTCCCTGTCCATCATCATCTGTTTAGCTCTACTACTGTCCTGTACAAACAGTTTAACACAATGCCTATGAAAAGTGTCAATACCCAAATGAAACTCATAGTACTCCATTTTTACGCCACTATCCTTTAAATGCTCTCTCTTAGAAATCTGAATGCTGTAGTAGCTCTGTAGGGACAAAAAGAAGTAGATTCCTTATTGCAGGAAGAATATGCAAGTTAAACGATCATTAATGTAACCAATTAAAATATATTATATAGTAGAAATCCAGAATATGTGAACATCATAATAATATAATGCTATATCCTTGTTATATATCGTTATATGCCATTAATTTAAAAGCATACATAACTTTATTAAATTAACTAATACAGTGCTATAGCACATATAATATATAGAGAATATTACAGTTTCATAAAGACAGAAGAGAACTCTCTGCGTTTTTTGGAGGAAGGGATTTGCTCCTTTACGTTTGGACTTATACAGAACTCCAGACAACTTAAAAATATAGTCTCATTATTATGATATTTGGTAAAATGGATCTTTCTTCAGTATACTGTCAGTTAGCCAGCATAGTTATCCCTTTGTATAAAGATTCAAAATTGTAAACCTGAAAAAATCAGAATAGTAAGTTCCTTTTCACTACAAGACAAAAAAGCAATGTAAACTCCCAATCATAGCATGAATCTGCTTTTCACATTGTTATGAAAGAATAAAGAGGCATGAAGAGGATAGTTTAGTTCATTAAGATTATAGAAGCTGTCCACCCATGATGCACATCGACCTAAAAAGGAGACAGAAACCATTACTTCTTCCTGTTCTGCTACAAGAACAACCCAAAGTCACTGACAAGAACTGAAGAGTTTAAAGAGACATATTCTGCCACTGATTTAATGAGATACCACTCCAAATTTTAAAACACACTCTTCCTTAGCATTTTTTATTTTATTTTATTTAAGGCCACATGGCCTTCATGAAATATATGAACAAGATTGCATAGAAAGTGTTTGCCATTTGCTTGCTCTAGTCTGTTGATAAGACTCATGTTTTGGGGGCTAAGCCAAATGTGATTTCATCTTTTAATTAGAATTTTCAAATTCTGTGCTATTTGAACCAAGAAATTTAAAATAAATAAGGTACCAGCTGGTTGAGTTTATACAGTCTGCACACATTAACTTGGCATTTTAACTGTTGAAACAAAGTCTAACAATGAAGTAATGGAAAGATGCTGTAAAGGCTGTTTCAAAGGTGACTTGCAAAACAAAAAAAATTGGCCAGCTTGTTTGTTTTTGATAATGTGCTTACAAAGACTTGGAAGAGCTCTGGGAGCTACTTTCCATCGTCAGTTTACCAATTCTTCTCCACCCTGTTTGGATGAAAGATCTTTTAGCAAGACCTGGAGTTCTCCTAGCTGCAAGAGAAAGATTATGAACCATTTCTCACCATTTAGATTCTTCACACACTTTGAGCTGAAAAGGTGTTATTACATAGTCTTTGAAATAAAATTACTTCCTCTTTCTACAAAGTAATTTCTAATTCTTTAATATCTACACTGTCCTGCTACTGTCCAGCTGCTCACAAGTTTTTTCCAGTAGACAGGGCCTTACTGCTTATGGTGAGTAATTACTCAGAAGAGCACAAGAGGTGACAATGCACTCATTGCCTGCAGTCAAACCTACTGCAGGTGTGAGCTCTGATTAAAATCTCTCCAGCCTGCTGGGACAAAAGAGGAGAGTCTGGACAGACCTTCTGGTATGCAATAATGCACGTAGTCTCTCCCACAAAAGGAACAGTTATACACTTCCTCTGCTATCAGCTGTTTTTGAAAAAAGTCACTGGGTTTTATCAGCTATGAAACATCTCTCTTATCATCAAATGTATGCGATATCAGGGCAGCAGATTTCTAAAAGTAACAGGAAAGACTGTATGAATCTTGCTCCTTTATAAAGCTAAGGGAGGAAGAGATTGTGGGGGCTGTGGAACAGAAAAAAACCCCCCACACTTTAAAGTATGAATCTTCGAGGCAGATAGGTCACAAATTTCCTTTTTTTACTCTTTCTGTTTAATCTTGTTTAAGCAAAGGCATTGCTCAATTTTAGTCTTAACTGTTGTACTCTGACTTCACACACATCAAAGAAGCTATAGTTTTACAAAGCTTCTAAATGTGAAGATCCTTTCACATTTTAGCCATCTAAGAGTCTCAGTTTCCTTCAGGTACCTTTAAATACTTGGAGGTAATACTGGCTGATTTTAGCAGCAAGCAGACAATGCTACATCTTCACTGAAGCAGCAATGGGTAAGTTGACATGGTGAAAAATACAAGTTGTCCTGAAGCAATCCATACATTCTCATCAAAGTGCTTAAACGGATGAAATGTAGGTACCCATCTCTTTTTACTGTTGTGAGGGTCATCTGCCTAGGATTACATGCCTAGCTCACAGCCAGTTGTCACCTGAGTTGAACCTCATGCAAAGTGTATGTGTCTAAAGACAGAGGAGAGATGGAAGGATGAAAGGAAAAAACATGTCTGCACAACTAAGTTAAGAAGTTACAAAGTAACGAGAGAGAAAAGCACTGCTTTTACATTGTCACAGAAAACTTCAGGCATGATTATAGAACAGTTTGATTTATTCATGAATACACATTGTCCTCCTTCCCCCCTCATAAAAATCCCACTGCTGAAAATGTTACCGATTTCCAGCTTACAGTGGTGTTTCTGGTTTTTTAATGCTTTAAATTTTTATACATTTCCAACTGGGAAGCTTTTTCACCATAATTTTTAAGATATTCTAAAAACACACCCAGCACATTCTTTAAAGCCAATGTCTGGAATTAAGTTTGCTTCAGGTAAATAAGACCATCTGCCTTAATTTACTTTTCACAAATAGTGATTGATAAGCAAAAAGTTCATTCAGATTTTAAAAAAATAATTTAAATATTTTTAAATAACCCTGGCACACAGAGAAAACAGAATTGCTGCCTGCATCTTAAAAAACAAGTAGACAACTTTCTCAAATCTGTTTTGCAAAACTCATAACCAAAAGTTTTTCTGGCGTTATCATTATAGTGTTAAGAGAAAGGGGAAGTCTGGAAAGCAGAGATGAACCAGCAAGTTAGTCAGTATGTCTTCCACTTTCAGGAATCACAAGAGAACAATTACAACAATTCATCAAACAACTTGAAAGGAACCTTTAGACCTATAACTTCTCTATTCTCACTAAGCAAATATCATGGCAAGACAGCCAGGCAGGCAGGAGCTACAGCATTAGCATACACTATCTCAAACTCTTACATATGCATCAATTCTCTAAACCTGAACTTGCACAGGCCTGCAGTGAGCATTTATGATGAAGATTATTGAGGTCAGAAGATTTCATCAGTTGAGTGAGGCTCCATTAATATTTAGGAATTGTTTTGCAAAGAATGCCTAGGGAATTTCCACAGGTAGACCTTAAAAACACAGAAAAGGCGGCCTTATCCATTATAAATGTAGACAGGAGGCTGCTTTTATTCTCAAAACTAAAGCAACTGAATCTAGTATTTCTTGAAAGATATATCAGTTCCACAAAAGAGAATTACGAAAGCGTGGCTTAGTTTTTGAGCTTACTAAACTTAATATTCCTCTTCTACAAATGTTTTGCCAGATGCCAACTATATCTGTCTAACATACTGGACTCTTCCAACCCAAACTCTTCCGTACCAACAGGTATGGATAGGAACACTTTCCTGCAAGCCCTTCAGAAGCATTTATGCATAGGGGGTTTAGTGCTATATTAATACAAGTATTTGGGTGCTTAGATGCTTGAGAGACCATTGTGCCATCATCTGCTCCTACAGATGTCAATTTTCCCTAATAACTTAGTTTCCCAAATAAAACCTATAAAATGACAAGTAGTTTGAAAAATATGTATGCCCTGGGGCTGTTACGCTCTGTGCCAGCCTCAGTGGGACTCTCAAACCAAGAATTTCTAGGAGAAAACATAGTATTTTCAACTCTACTTGTTCTCCAATGTAGGGCTCAATCCAATGAAACTTCAGTTCTGGACTGGAGTACACATGAAACCCAGTAAAATCTCTTACAAAGCACTAACAAGTTGATTCTCAACCAGCAAGTGGGGCAGAAAAGTTCAAATCCTTCCTCTGTCTCTTCTGGAGCAGGAACTTTAACTCTTCCTTCCCTCATAGAAAACCCCTTAAATACTGAGTGCTCAAGATGAAGGAGGCAGATGGAAAAGAATCTTTTAAAATCTCCCATTAATGCACGTTTCACACAAGTGACCAAAGTGACAGTCTCCTTCAGATCACTTTCAAAGTCCTCAGCACAGGAGGCAGAAAGATCTGGACCCAAGAGCAATTAAAACCAAAACAGTTAACATATTTACCTGTTGATATGCAAATGCAGCAACAGTGGGGTTTACAGAGCTTTGGTTCATAAGTCTGGGAGAAAAGACAAAGCCCAAACAGAGGGAAATTTTTGTCTCTGCTTTACAGATTTTTTGTCCTTCCTGCAGAAGTTGCAGAAATGACTGAAAAAAACCCGGAGGTGCAGATTTCTCAGTCCAAACCACAAAACACACTTCCAGTTCACAGTCGGCAGCTGTTCAACTATCTGCAGTAGAGCAAATCCATAACAGGACAACACAGTTGAATATTCTACCCACAGACATGAGCATGGTCTGGGCACAGCAGCCTTTATTTTTCTGTCCCTCTTAGGTCTAGGGAAATACAGAAACAGAGTCTAGAAAAGGCTTTTGTTATTATTGCAAGTGGGAAATATATTTGCATTGTGTAAAAAACAAAGGAGAACAACTCCTAAATTCAGAGTTCATCTTTTTAAAGACATGACCACGTAAGCAAGTTTCTACCGCTTCCAGGGCATTTTGGGGTCATTTTACTGCACAAAGAAGTTGGGTATTAGAAAATAAAATACTTAGAGAAAGACACATCAACTTTAATTTTCAGATGACCTATTATCATCAACAGATATTTGTTTAGTCTATACAGACAATTTAATATCTCAAAACTGGCAACGATCCCAGACAATAAATTTAAGAGAAAGCTCTTATGTTGCAAGAACACCAAACAGTTCATGTTTTCATCTCAAGATTACAATTTGGAATTGAAAAGTTATACCTTGTTAAAACTAACTCTTAAGAATAAGGAAACAACAATATGCTGGGTGTAAAAAAAATATCTTCTTCTCTGTTTTCCTTCAGTTCACCTGCTTTGTAAGGGGAACCAGCCTCTCAAGCCCATGCCATTTTGTGATGGCAAGCATGTACTAGTGATAAGACTGCACTGAAGGCAGCGTTAGCCCAGAGGTGTGGGACCATTAACATGACCAACCAGCCATACATTTTTGCAGTCAGCTCCAGGACAGTGCTCTGGCACAAAATCAACTCCACACACGTCATGCTCATGCACTGCTCTAGTGGAAGCTCATTTAGATGAACTTTACCAGTTCACCAAGGTAAACCTAACCAGTAATCGTACCAGTAACCATAAAATCAAACAGAACCATAAAACAAACAGGGCTGAGTGAAGTACAAATCTTACTATTCTCAATCATATCGTCGCAGTCTTGTCTCCAAAAATACTGCAGTGAGGAACTTTATATCGCCATAAAGCCTGAGTACGTATTATTTAAATAGTAGATACAAACTGCTGGGTTTTTTCCAACTCATAAAAAACCTCTATTTTTTTTTCCAGAAGTTTACAGATAATCCTGTTATTAGCTGACAACTCACTTTAAAATCTCCACTCCCAAACACGAGGCATTGCCAAGGCCCCCCTATTCTCTCCAAATTTGAAATACTAGAAAGTTGTTAGCAGAACACAGTGGCACAGCAGCTAATAGAACAACTCCTCAAAGGCTAGACTGGATGTTTCCTTTTTTGTCTTCAAAATAGTATTAGGATAATTAAGTTTCTACTAAAAATTTTCAATAATCGACAGAAGAATGGAAGCATGACTTTAGTACATGCAACTTTTTATCAAAAGCTTACTTTCTTGATTAACAACAAATTTGGCACTTTGGATGAACTCTATTTCCTCAGATTCCCTCACCAATAATGCACACCTCCCAAAAGCCTGCCTTTGTGATCTGTTTTAAAAAAAATCTTCCAACTCCTGTACAGTCAAATTCAAGGTACTGTTCCAGATGCAAAAAACCTGGAAATGTTACCCAAGTGCACAGAAAATCAATTCACCGTGACTGACAATTCAAGTTCTGCCTCTTGGAATGCAGAACATGACTTATTAATCTCGAAAATAATTTTCTATAAAGCTCACATATTTTCTCAGGTAACTGTTACACCCATTACTGCAGAGCATATGTGATGTTTTCTTCATCTCTTTTACAGCTCGAACTCCCACACCCACTAATCTTTGAGCTGAAAAACTACAGGTAAGGACTACAACAGCAAAAACAATGAATGATGAGCTAGTCTTCTAACAATGTATCATTAATTTCACAGCAGGGGAATTATCTACACATATATAGTGCTACAAACGTCTACATATCTGAACAAATGTCACTGATTATATAGCAGAGGATTCTTTCATTTTTGGAGTTTCCTTCTCTCTAACGGATCACAAAGGACCACACCAACAGCAATCTGAACCACAGATGCTATGTCCGCTAGAAAGCCCTTGAAAGGAGGAACAACTACAACTAAGAACCATGGTAGACCATCATTCTGACAAAAGAGAGCTTAACGCATGGCTGAGCTGAGGAACTTCAGCAGCTTTAAACATCTCATCTGACTGCCTGACTCTGCAAAACGAGCACACTACCCACCACACGTTCCTCAAACAAGGTGGTCAATTGGAGGAATACTTGCACCTTCAGATTACTTCATATTTATTATCTGCTAGATCAGAGATTTCAGATTAGACCTAGTGTACATCACAGAGTAACAGACATTTTCATACCAGTTGATCTCCAGGGTTTGTAAACAACCCATTAATCTTTAACATATCAGCCGTATAGGCAGCTGTGGTTTTTTTCAGAGACACGCAGCAACCTCTGACCAGGACAATCCTCAACTATGCCTAGATCTTTGGCACAGAATGAAAATTAGCCTCTGGGCTCTCCATCTGCATGCATTCTACTGATACATAAAACTTCATTGTTCCAGAAAACACGTATGAGTTTTACCTTTCTGGACATGGATGATGTCTGGAAAGTTGGCCAGATGCCCCTGATACAGCGCTAACAAATCCATCACGGGATCGAGGTCCTGCCGAGGCTGATCTGCAAAGAGATCCCCGATGGCATCATAGGCTTCTGCAGTGAAGGCTATGGCTTGGTTGAGGCCAGCTGAAAAGGCCTGCTGGTCCAGCTCAAATGCCTGACTGAGGCACTTGAAGGAGTGCCCCACCTTCTGGTACTCCTTCTTGAAACCAGTGACTTGTTTGCGGGCAAACTCGTTGGCCGTGTGATTAAGCTGCAGGGCACTCTCGTCCATCTTCTTTGTGAAAGCTTTGAAGCCATCTACCTGGCTTTCTACCTCCTGCAAGTCCAGACTGGCCCCAGGACTCGTGGGGACACTGATGGTGAGGAAAAAGTTAGCACCCACCATCTCATCCTTCTCAGCCTTGCGCTTGCCTTGTTTCCAGGCCTTCTCATCCGTGCTGGGACAGGTGAGGAAGTGCTGGAAGGCATCGCACTGAGCCAGCACAGGGTGGCTGCACATGTGGTCCATCCACCAGGCCAGGCCTTTGCGACGTTTGGAGATGAAGTCCTCCTCAAAGCGGCCAGTGGCCTGCTTCTCTGGCAAGTGGGGCACAGAGATGACAGGAAACTTCTCGGCCAGGCGCCCGTAGAGCCAGTCGAAGTGCTTGTAGCGGCGGTGCACCTGCTGCCCGGTGTGACTGGGCACCAGCTTGTAGGCAATGTAGCTCTTCATGCCCTTGAACTTGGTCTGCTTGGTGGGGTCCTCGATGGAGCACTGGAAGGGATAGGGGTTCTCCTGCCACTCGGGGCCACGCGGGCCCAGCACAACGCACAGCTTGTCCCCGTCCTTCACGAAGCCCGACGCCTCGCCCAGCACGAAGGCCTCCCCGCCGGACTTGACGAAGGTGGAGAAGCGGTTGAGGTTGCGGCTCACGGTGGCCGAGCTCTTGGCACCACTACCGCCTCCACCGCCGGGCGGGTGCGGGTGGCCGAGCTGGTGGCCGCCAGCGCCGCGGGAGCCCAGCGACAGCTCGGAGCGGGTGGACAGGCGGTACCGACCGGGAGCGCCGCCGCCCGCCGCCTCGTACTCGGGGTACGAGCTGCCCAGGGCGCCCGGCTCGTCGGCCACGGTGGAGCTGTCGTCCCAGTCATCGTCCCAGTCGTCATCGCTGCCCTGGCCGGGCTGGAAGGCGACGGCGAACGGCGCGGGGAGCGGCGGGCAGGGCTCGGGCGGCGGGCAGGGCTCGAAGCCGGCAGCAGGGAGGTTGGCATAGCGGGCGGGCGGCGGCGGCTCGGCGGCCGGGGCGCGGAGCACCTGCACGTAGGAGGCCGGGAAGAGGCCGCGGTCGCCGCGGCTGTTGACGCCCTCGAGCCAGCCCTCGATGTCCTGCTCGCTACACAGGCTCAGCACCTCGTGCTCCCGCAGCGAGATCTCCCCTGGGTTCTCCGACCTAAAGTCGTACAGCGCGCGGGCCCGCAGCGCCATGGCCCCGGGGGCGCGGGCAGTGGGCGTGTGTGTGCGGGTGTGTCCGTCTGTGTGTCTATCCGTCCGTGCGTGTGCCTGCGCCTATGAGAACTCCGCGCCGTGGGGCTGCAGCCGGAGCTGCCGCTGCTGCTGCGGACTCTGCGCGTGCCGCGCGTGCCGGGCTCCCCAGGGCGGGTATGTGCGTGTGTGCGCGCTCCCCGCCGCCCCTCGCCGCGGGGCTGTGGCCAGACCTGCCGCAGCCGCTGCTCCTGCTGCCGCGGCCCCTGCGCGCGCCAAGCTCCCCGCGGCGAGCGCGGCCGGTGGCGCGCAGGGCGGGGGGG